>JAMLFY010000008.1:34249664-34444483 GCA_030441495.1 Dalbergia oliveri | reverse complement strand
GCTTTCCAACACCAGCAAAATCACCTCAATTGGATATCTGGAGCTCCAAATATTGCTAAAATACTGACTAAAGGTTAAGTTGGACAGCATCAAAATATCAACCTTGTTCTTGATATTTTGCACTAGATCTAAAGCTCTTGTGCACAAAACCATACTCAAATAAACAAGTCAAATGCAACAAGGTGTAATTATAATTTATTCCAAAATCAATGCAAAAATCAATACTTCTATTTAAGTTACACAATGAGGAGTAAATCAAAAATCCTTATTAATTGTTTCAATAACTTATAAAACTCATGTAAAAAGCTAAGGTTTAGTAGCAAGATAAGTGGCATAAATGCCTCTTATCAATCATGCCAAGAGAGCCCTAACACATACACTAAGAGAACATCAAGAAACTTGACAAAAGCCATCATAAATCACTTAACTAAAGAGCTTAGAAGGTGTAAAGAGCTTAGAATTGAGAGAAAAGGTAGGAGGAGACTTGGGGTATGTTAAGGTTCAAATTTGGAGGGTTCTCGCGGTGGGGAAGGGTTTATATAGCAAGAAAGGGTGTTTACATGAAACTGTGTCATTTTAGATATGTTTAAGCCCAGGGTCTTGCCACGGACTACAAAGGGGCTCGCAGTGAGGCAATAGAATCACACACCTATCCTCAAAGGTGCGCTTGCCATGATGACATGGTGGACTCGCCTGAGGATAGGAGGAGCGTGCCCCCTTCAGGCCTTGTAAGCATACTTGTTGTGGCGAAGTAAGCACTCGCCATGGCCTTCTTCACCATGGTGAGCCTTTATCAAAGGTCCTTTTTCTACATTCTAGGGGTTATTTTGCCATCCAGGTGAGTTTCAAGGTACCTTAAGGCTATTACTAACGTGACCTTAAGGCATGACAGCACATCAACTTACTTAATCAATCATTCATTTTTGAAAGACAATAAACTAGAAGACATATAAAAAGAGAAATTGTTGAATGGTTATGGAGTATTTTAGATAAAAAGTGTGAGCTTTATAACTAAATAAGTTTGAAATATTTTTAATTATTGGGTAAATCATTATGAGATAGAAGCACATGAATTGAACTGTTAAAATTCAAATTTCATAATTACTTATAAATTCATATACCAACAATAATTATTTTCAAAATATATAATTTAAATTTTAAAGTAATGTAATTAATTCATATATGCTTTTGTATGATATATATATACATTATTTTGATAACTTATGAAATATTAACTTTAAATATTTTGTCATAAATTCATTTTTTTTGTAAATATTGGTATATTAAATTGGTGATACTAGTTATATACATGTTGAGAAATCTCTTATTATTTTTCTATCCAGATCATATATAATTAATTAAGTTTTTAAATTTTATAACAATATTAAGAATCAATATAAGCAATGTTTTTTTAGTTTAGATTGATAAAAAAGAAATCTTAAATTTAATAAATAAATTTGATAATTTAATTGATGTTTTGCTAATTTATTCAATTTTTTGTTTTTTTATATATTATTGGAAATTTATTCTTTTATTTTAAACTATATATCATTTTCATGCATATCACATGGGTCACTCTACTAGTACAAGTTAAAGAGTTTAATTTTATACATGATAGTGTAATGTGTAATTACAGCCTTCAATTAAATTATCTTATTGCAAAACTTTTCAAGTATTGATGTTATACTTAACCACTTTTATTGATATTAAATACATCATTGAATGACTATTTAAAGAATTTATGCGGTCAATGAATCAAAATTAAATTATATATTAAATCATGACCACAAATTTAGGATATATTACCTAAATATGGAATGAAAAGCACACCTTTCTTACTCTTCCTTTCCTCTTGTTTTTGTGCAAAATATGTCATCCTCTTTAGCGTTTTCTACTTTGGCTGGGGCCATCGTTCGGGACATAATGATTTAAGATTATGATCATAAGGAAAGTAAGTAGGTAACCATAAAAGGTTTAAAAAATTGAGAGAAACATAACTGGAAAGCATCATAATATTTTATAGCAACCAATTTTGCTACTTTTATTAAGAAAATATATTAAAAGTTTGTCCAAATTGGCCGACATTAACCTTATTTGTAACATGGAAATCTCAAGTTTTCAAGTTAGGAATAATGTCCAGATACAGGAAACAAAGCTCGTAATTTTGTTTGGAAGCTTGGCTATCACTGTGTTATTTATGAAATAGATTGTTTGAGATTTTGCATATGTTGTATTTCCTCCTACTTTTTATGTGTATGTTCTTGTTGCAATGGTCATTAATCTTAAGAAGCGGGATTTGACCAGTTCAATCGCTCATGCTATAGAAGGTAATCAAAGGAGATTTCTTGTAAAATCATGCCTCTTCTCTCGTAAATCATAAACAATAACTTGAATATCTAAAAATTAATTCTTTAAGTCAATATCTAAACTTCATATGAGATAACTTCTTTACTGTTATTTTTCTTTATTTAGCTCTTTTACAAAAAAAAAAAACCCGTAATTTTAGTGGCGGATGGTACTTGCCTCGGCCAACTCATTAACTACTTGTTTTTTCTTTTTCTTTTTTTAAAACAACTCATTAGCTACTTTAATCCCTTTCCCTTTACCCAACGAGATGTCTTGATACGGCTAGGTCATTAATACAAATGGCCCATGATACTTGTGGTCTCATTGTTTAAACTCGCTTTGGGCATCAAATTAGATTCTTGCTTCTACCAAAAAATAAATAAATAAATACTTACTGTTACACTATTAGCTTTTCGATCAGTTAAAAAAAGAAAGGTAACAAGAATCTAAGAAATAGAGTAAATGAAATTAGTTTTCTTGCTAGAAAGTTTTAATATTCATAAATAAAAAGGGATTCTAATCCTTTTTCACCCTCAAAATTATTTTTTATTCCTTTTAAAATATACGGGAAATAAAAGAAAATAATTAAGGAAACTAAAAATTATAACCTTTAAATATTTCACTTAAATATTTTACTATATGACTTTCAAACAAAATCAATAAAACTTTATTCTATTCCTTTATAATCTCTTAAATAGAAAACAATTTTATATTTTTTTTCTTTCTATCCATTCTTATTAACTTTATTCCCTTCTATTTGTTTTTGGAAAAAAAAATCATATTATCGTTAAAACAAGTATCAGATGAATGGTGCTGCTTGATTAAAATAATTTATATACAAAAATTTGATGTCTTCTACAAAGACAAGAAAAACTTTCTCTTTTATTTGTCATCTCGCATCGCGGGCTAAACGATTAGTTCAATGCAAGTGAGGCCCACAATAGCTCTATAATACTGGTATTAGTGATATTTTATTTGAGTAAGCACCGAACTAAAACCCTCAAGAATTTTATGTCAAACACTTCAGTTCTCTAAGAATATAAACCCCTCTTGTAATTCTTTAAGAATTGAACATAGAAAATTAGTCCATTCTGTAAAGTCTATCCATTAAACTTTGATAGGATCACATGCATGATATACTAAGTCATTGATGCAGCACATTATGTTACACATAGAAATCACACTCCCACCTATCGAGTAATATGGCATTTTAGTGTTTATTTTTTCCCAAAATTTTGAACAACAAGATGTAAAGGCATTGATTTCTTGAATACACGAAGCAATATCTTAATTCTTCAAAATGATGTTGTTTGGATGCAATAATTCAATTCAATAAATGTATCAATATTGTAATATCACACACGTAATTCTATTAATAAAAATTTGACAAAGAAACTATTCTCATCAATTTTTTAGGAATGAGCAGGATTTATTTTCAGGAGATAAAATTCTGGGTAATATTCTTGAGGATTAAGTTGGATGCATGTTTACTATTTCAAAATTACAATTTTTTTGGCCTGGAAATTACAACTTCATCTTCATGTACAACTTTATTATACTGTATTCCAAACCATAACTTTAGCGAGGGAATTTTTTTTCCTTATGAATAAAAAAGCATAGGTGGGCTCGGCCCGGTTTTTCGGTAGACTCTGGACATTTTGAGCATGATTACGTGATTCCAAACCATCTTTAGCTAGAGCGAAAGTGACTCTTGCACTTATTACTCTGCTGGGTCACTCTTTATCTGATTGCTCCTTTGGTTTCTTTTAATATCATTACGCTCCACTCGTCAAAGCTGCATTATTTTCACCTGCGCGGACATGGCTTCCCTACCGACACACATCAAAGCTTGGACCTACTCAGAGTATGGCAACTCTGCAGAAGTTCTCAAGTTTGATACCAGTGTGCCTGTACCTGAGGTGAAGGATGACCAGGTGCTCATCAAGGTCGCTGCTGCATCCCTTAACCCCATTGATTACAAGAGAATGGCTGGGGGGTTCAAGGACATTGACTCCCCTTTACCTGTAAGGCGTTCATTCTCCACTTTTCCTGAATTTTTACCTTCATGTGCGAAGGAGGGTTTTGATTTCATTTTGTATCTTGCTAAAAATATGCGGTTTGATTTTTGTGTTTATTTATTATTTTCACTCCTCCTTTTTCAGTCTCATTTGCGATTTTCCTGATTCGTGATTTGCAGCACTTTCTGAACAAAACTTCAAAATTAAGAAAATTTTATTTCGTGTTTTTGTTTTTTTTTTTAATGTTTGGTCTTTTTTTTATAGAATTCTAAAAAAATTAGAATAAAGCTGTGAATAAGACATAAAATAAAAAATAAATAGATTCTAATTTTTAGTTTCAATTTTTTTTCCTGTAAAATTCGAGAGAAATACCATTTGATCTCTAGAAAATTATGACTCTTATAATTTATAAAATAGTTCCAAAAGAAATCACATTCGCTTTTGGTCCTCAAAACATTCATTATGTTTGATAAATCTACTCAAACATCAATTGGCCTTTGCATCTGTTAACTTTTTTTTTTAGGACTATTTTGTTAATGACACGATATTTCAAGATTAAAGCAATTGTTCAACAATGTAACTTGACGTAAAACACAACACATACAGGGCACAGAACTTGGTTCTACAGTGTCAAATAAAATGTATCTTTAAGGGATATGGGTGAATATAATTCCTCATTAGAGCTGACCATGTGTTAGTAGAAATATGTTTCTTTTTTAGTCGTGAACAATTTTTCAGAATAAAGAATGACAATGATTATACCACTTGGTCATGAAATATACCATGTTTCTTTTTCTTTTTTACTACAACAAAATAATAAGAAACATACTGAAAATAAAAAATGGAAATAAGAAATGAAAGTAAAAATCCAGTTTATAAAAAGACTGTCTTTTTCACTGTTTCTTGGACGGTTAATTGCCCATAAAATTTACTCCACAACAAGCATGCATGAGTTCATAGTAAAACCCAGAATTTCGGAGTCAAATTGGGAAAGATCTCATCTTTCATTAAAACTCAAAATGTCTTTTTTTTTTATGGTTTTGGTACGTGCTAAATAATTATTTTTGATTTGTTATTGTTTAATCTTGTTTTTGTGGCGCGTGCGAAGACTGCGCCGGGGTATGATGTTGCTGGTGTGGTGGTTAAAGTGGGAAGTCAGGTGAAGAAATTTAAGGTTGGGGATGAAGTTTATGGTGATATCAATGAGCTTGCTTTGGACCATCCAAAGGTCATTGGCTCTTTGGCAGAGTATACTGCTGCAGAAGAGAAACTATTGGCTCACAAGCCACAGAATTTGAGCTTTGCTGAGGCTGCTAGCCTTCCTTTAACTATGGAGACTGCTTATGAAGGCCTTGAGCGTGCTAAGTTTTCTGCTGGGCAATCTATCCTTGTTCTGGGAGGTGCTGGTGGAGTTGGAACCCATGTTATTCAGGTATGAGTATGACCTTCCACAACATCAGTGTTTGATTTAATAATATCCTAACCCATTTAGACCCTTTAAGCATTGTCAATTGACCTTGACTTGATGATTGAGCTCTATGTCTGTTTCATTATGTGATTTGATAACAGAAGCTGCAGAACACAATATTCACAATAAATCTTCTTCACTCTTCCTCTCTTATTGAGGGTTGGGACTAATTTGTAGTCTATAGTGATTAAGGAGTGAAAGAATATCTGCTACGTTGTTTGAATTCAATAGCACCTCATCACTGCTTATCTTTTCTTGTTTTTATTTTTTGTGTAATTTATCTGTCCTGATTTCTGTAATGTGACAGTATGAACAACATTTCTTGTAAATTCAATAACTTGAAATCTCTAAAGATTGTACAACATATAATCGTTTTCTCTCTCTCTTGAAACTTCCTTATTGACATTTCATGCCCTGTGATTACAATTTATATTGTCCTTTTGAGGTAGCTTGCCAAGCATGTTTATGGTGCATCCAAGATAGCGGCAACATCTAGCACTGGGAAACTGGAATTTTTGAGGAACCTGGGAGTTGACTTGCCAATTGACTATACAAAAGAGAGTTTTGAAGACCTTCCTGAAAAGTTTGATGTGGTGTACGATACAGTAGGTCAGATTCTAAACCTATGCTCTGCATTAAAAAGTTTATGAGTTTGGTATCTTGTAGAACACTAAACTTGTTTTCATGAAATAAAAAACAGGGCAAACTGACCGGGCATTCAAGGCTATCAAAGAAGGAGGCAAAGTTGTGACAATAGTGCCACCTGGATTTTCTAATTCTATACTGTTCATTCTCACTTCTGATGGGACTATCTTGGAGAAATTAAAACCTTACCTGGAGAGCGGCAAGGTTAGGCCAATACTCGACCCCAAGAGCCCGTTTCCATTTTCTCAGACTGTTGAAGCATTTTCCTACCTGCAAACAAACAGAGCCACAGGAAAAGTTGTCATCCATCCCATACCATGAATATAAGCATCTTAGTTCCATTGCAAGCTATGATGCCGTTGGTGACTTAAGGTTTGTATGGTGAATGTGTGACTTAAAAGGTTTGTATGGTGAATGTTCTCTACACCTAAAGCTACCTAGTTTCTAATTGAGAGTATAGAGTGGAATAAATCTCTCATCAAGGTGGTTGCAATGGTGTGATAAAATTACCATAGTTTGTTGGTTTGCTACTTGTAAGTAGAGTGTTGCAAGAACTTGCTAATGGGACGGTATTATTTATGTTTTTATGGTTGAAAGCTCGTTATATGTGTTGTTATCTCCATATGATTCGTGGTCATGGCTAACGAAATAACACATGCTTAAGGAGTTTGCTTCATAATATTGTGCTGACAAGTCATTCCTTACAACTGTTATATATGTATATGAGCGATTCTTGCATGGATATAAGCCTAATAACTTATATTTAAAGACACACTCATAATAAAAGTTGGTACCATCTACTTTACTTAATGGTGGATTCTAGCATGCCGTGAGCTTTTCACAAGGAATAGTGTATTGGCTAGGCGGTAAATAATCAAGAGGACACGTGCACCTGGTTTTAATTCGTTGTATGCTAGGTGTTTCACACTAACTAGTTTTGTCATTAAGTATTTATGTGATACGGTCCTCTTTTATTTTTTTTTTCAAAAAAAAAAAAGGAAGGGCAGAAGAGGAATTCTCTAGCATCCAGAGCCAAAGATGAAGAGGAAAAATGCCCAAATATTTTTTTAAGACAACCCGTAAGGCCCCAACTCAAACAGTTCTGGGAGGAGATCCCAAGCACCCTCATGGACTGCTTGCGGCCATGGACTGCGGTCTCATGAACTGAACTATTTCCACTATGGTCCCTCTATGGATATGTGAACGCTATCCAACTCAAAATTAATATCGCTGCAGTTGACAAATTTGGACGAAGAACAAGTGTTGAATGAAGATGAAGATCAGATTGAAGTGATTCGACTTCTTTTTTTCGAAAGATTGTTATATGGGAGCATAGAGCCATAGATCCAACACCTCCAGTGTTCCCCTCTCGACAATGTTGTCCCCCTTCAACAAAATTGATGATGCACATGGAAATAGAGATCAAAGACGACATGCCATTCAAACCCATGTAGAGGAGCTGCGATTCGAGGGGAAGCTGCTAACAACCGGTGATGAGAGGGAACAACGATTGGAAAGGGGAAGGGCGGAGCTATGTTCTTCGCTAATTTTAAAAGACAAAATGACTGAAACAGACATCCTAATTCTTAAGACAGCTGGAATTAATACGCATTAGTTGTTTGGTTATTCTGATCATCATCCAGTTTGGTTTTCTACACTTTGGTCAACTGCTCCAAGTGTCAAGTTGTCCTCCGTCCACGTCAAGTTGGAGCCATTCCTTCAATTTTGCATGCGGCACTGTAGAAAGCATCTTACTTTATATACACTTGCTCATTTATGAATTTCACTAATTTTGCTGCGAGTGTGTCTAAGAATGACATATTAGAATTGTGGTTGTACAAGAGTTTTTCAATTGGATTGTTGAAGTGACAAGCAATTTGATTCTTTCAGAGGAGGTTAAATTTTCATAAATAGAATTTGATTTCTAGTCATTTGGATGTTTATATGTGCTACGGTAAAAATAGAACTTGATTCTTACTTTGGACAGTAAAATTTTCCTAAATCTTCAAAATTTTGTTTCTAAAATCTTATTGAACATCAGTTTTTTTTTTCTTTTTTTTTTAACTCATCAACGTCAGTTTTTTCGATGCAAATAACAATATGTATTTTTTAATTTAAATTTTGTAATAATTTGCGGTGGACTTTACCGCTTCCAATTGAAATTTCTTTTTGTTTTGTTTGTTCCATAATTAAAAAGACAACATTTTAAAATTTAGAATAAACACCTAAATTGTCCTTACAATTTTTTTATGGACAATTTACCCTAACAATTGCAAACACCCAAATTAGTCCCTCACAATTGTTAAATAAGACATTATAGGTCCTGATGCTTTCAATGATCGCTGTAGAATGTGGCTATCTGAGAAATAAGCTCGCAGGGGCTGAGAGCTGCTAGGCTAGAGAGGCTTACAGGTGGCCGAGATTGATGGGTGGAATTCAATCACCTATAATTTGATCTCCTCCTCCTCAAGCAAGCTTCACCTCCTCCTGTTTAACTCTCATCTCATGAGTTCCACCTTCTCCCAGCTTAGCTTTTTTCACTCCTTCTAATTAGCCTTGATAAGCTCAAGGACCTATAGTGTCCTGATTTTTAACAGGATGAGAAACCTATTTGGTGTTTACAATTGTTACTGATCAATTTGTCCATTAAGAAACTTATCACTAATTAATTTGTTTACTCTAAATTTAATTTTAAATTAAAAGAATTTTATTTTAAAAACACATTTTATAGAGAGTTATCATGAGTGGTTAAATCAAAGATAAAACAAAACAATAAAATAATAGCTAAGATTCAATAACCACATTCATAACTTCTATTAAGAAAATTTCAGCAACAATAAAGAAAAAGAATTGAAACTTGTCAACATGGAGATTACAGCAACACTGAAGATAGTTAGAACTAAGCATAAAAACAACAAGAATTTGTAACAGTTTATAACTATAAACTTAAAGATTATCATAACAACAGAGATTAACATTAGAGCTAAAGCATAAGAATATATAATAAAAACTCATATGGCCAATAGCAATAAAATCCAACAAAAGGTTTGCCAGATATTTCATCCTGTCATCAAAATCCACTTTTAGGGTATATGTTTGGTTGGAAGGTGAAAATGGAGGTAAATTTTCCATTATTGAGAGTTTCATGTGTAAAATTACACATAAAACTCAATTATAAAAAATTTACCTCCATTTTTACCCTCCAACCAAACATAGTCTTAGAGTTTATAACTCAAGCTTCCCTCTTGGATTTCATAGAGGAATCATGGAACAACTACCACTACTACTACTTCTACCTCTTTGGATGAGCGAAAGGTGAAAATTGGAGAATGCTTGGAGACCTTTTGCGCCTAGCAAGAGAATGAAGAGAGAAATTCAAGCCTGTGAGTTGGTGTGAGGAATTGAGAGAAATGCTTGACTTTATATTGGCGTAGGGGGAAAGGCGAAAATGGCCAATAGATGATGAGCCCATTGATAAGTTTTATGATTCATTTGATGGTTACAACTCTTGGCATTCTTTGTGAGGGTCTCTTGGCATTCTTTGTGAATAAAAATGAGGGTAAAAAGGGTGAGAGAGAGGTTCAGCCATGGGAGAGAGTGTAGAAACTTAGTAGGTTTTATGACAATTATGTTGTGTAATAAAGTCATGCAATTATATATTCATGGTATAGGAGTTTTGTTGGTGCTTTGGAATAAAAATCACTGGTGGATTATAAATCATTAAAATTGAGAAAAATATCATGTCTTTCCATGTTTCCAATGATATGGGCCATCCATTATTTGTCTAAGGATTAATTGAGTTTGTTGTGAATATATAATTATAGAGTTATCAGGAAAACAACGAAGGAGTAAAGAGTCATGGAGGAAACTTAGCAAGTTTTTCAATTGCCAGCCAGTATTTGAGTGCCTTGAACTTATTTGATATCAACCTTGTGTTGACAATCAACAATCAGGGTTGGAGGGATGAAGGAAGAGTAGGGATGAGGGTTTAAAGTTTATTAAAGTTTGGGGAGGAGATGCAACCAATTAATGGTTGATAAAGATGAACACAGAGAAGGAGATAGAGATGATGGAGACTTGGAGAGAGCGTAATTAAGATGAAGGTGCGTTACACATTAAAAAAAAAAAAATACGAGAGACCAAACTCTTCGATGATTAATTTATATTTTTTATCGTTCTGTCTCAACCATGGTTAGAAAGACAATATTATATTGTTTGAAATATTCTTAGTGCACCATTAGTGATATACGAGGGTGAGGAGGAGTGCCAATTTTTAACAAGTTTGGGGTTATGTGTCGTTTTAACAAACCTGGAGGCGGTAATTGTTATTTACCCTTTTTTTTTCATTTCTTTGTCTTTCTGGAGCCTTTAGCTTGAAACTTGTGTATAAAAGTTGAATATACTGACAGCTGATAAGTCATCGCTTTAATGATGAAATACTTGTATGTTACAAAAATTTACTCAATTATTTAATGTCCATTCATTTGTGTAAACAGTGATTGTACCCTAATTAACTCCTTTAGAATTTCACCGCATCCTCTCACCACTATTAGTGTGTAATCATTACTCATTAGTTCCATAACCTTAATTTTCGCACTAGAAAGACCGACATCCACAACAGTAGAGGAGAGTCCAATGCATGCATGCTAACCTAGAATTACCGTCAAGATGCATGCGACCCAGATTTACTATCTTAAAAACATCACACATAAATTGCTCGCCAAAATGTCGCAGTTAACTGCTCTTTGAATCAATTACTTGAACACATAAATATTAAGTCCATTCCTGAAGTTATAAACATCGCACCATATCTATGGAGTTTCAAGTTTCGAGATGGCTATCCATCATATATTGTCGAAAATGCTATTGGGTATATAGAGCATAGAGATGTCTAATCTAATGCGAGTACAATAAAGAAATAAAATTCAACCATTATTCCTCTTTTTCTTTTCAGTAAATATATTATAGATACTCAGTCATACATAACATAAATATACCTTAGCTATTAGGTGCAAGCCATGATATAGCAAACTACGTCGTAAATTGGTTCACATTAAGAACTGATTCTGAGTAGTATAAGAGACACCAATTTAGTGTGCTTTATTTTTCACTTTTACTAGAAAATTAATGAGATAAATTGGTAGCACTCATCAACTCGTTCATCATTTGCATGGACTTCTGGTCTGTTTAGCTTTTCTCATCCACATGAGCTATATAAGGAATCCATGCACCAGCAGTAGTAGTCAGACCTAGAGATTTCCAACATCTGTTCAGGAGTCATTCTTTCAAGCTCACTTTGCCTCCATGAAGCAAAGTTATTCCTGTTCTGGGGGTCAGATGCCAAAGGGTAATCCTCTATTTTATGTTCTTGGGACCTCATTCTCTTGTAGAGCCTCATTGTTGCAACACAATCATCATAAGGATCCTGTATCCCAGTCTGAATGTCATACCTGGATATTTATGCATACAAAATAAGAAGCCTCATTATTTTTAAAACATATATTTGAATAATTATATTGCATCTAACATCTTTGTTTGAAAAAAGAAATAGAAAAGATTGTCAAAGATACTTGCCCAAGATATGCTTGAGTTAAGTACTTGAGAGAGTTGCTCAGCTTGCTCGTTTTCATCAGTGGAGGGTACTTTGCAGTGTCCCTGTTGACACAAAGATTTGTTCAAATCACGGTTAGACATAATTATCTGGACAAGTGAGTGATTAAGTAAACTTCTATTTAATCTATGCTATAGCAATTTTTTATTATTCTGTAACGGAGCTAAATATAATGAATGATTTAAAGGCCATATGCAAGGTGCTGCATAAAGTTACAAGAATTTCCAGATATATGAACACACTATTTGATTTTAGATGAGTGTATATTGCATCTTATATCTATGCTATTTCTACCTAAATGTTGCATTTAATTTACCTTATCTTTTCTGCTCGGTATTCTATTTGCAGACATTCTAGGTCATGATCTAAACCATGACCCACAAGAATCCTGGCTTTCCACCTCTTGCTCGAATGGTCCACATAGGTTCTCCATTGCAAAGGAAGTCTTGAATCTCCTCTGAACTTGCTTCAGTGGCATTGCATCCCTCAGGTATTCTGGTCTAATGCCTGTTGTCTCATACCTGTCCATGAATCAGCAATGCAGTTAAGCGCACCAAGTAAGATATGGTTAATTAGACACTAAGACGGCCTAATGGAAGTTAAGCCAACCTATAGTTTGTCACTGGAATTGGTGGTTTCACATAAGAATGGAAGATGATGTTCTCATGCTCATCGATTATGCAAATTCTTGCACAAAGATCCAGTGAACCATCACTGCCACCTCCAACCATTTTACAAGCAAGTGCAACTACTTGTGGTCCTCTTCCCCCCACCAGTAGTCAAATTATCACGAAGACCCAAGTTTGAAAAGCGACCAATTATTCCCTACACAGAAGTGAGCATAAAGATAATATCCAATTAAGTTTACAAAAGGGATTTGCAAATTCTTTAGTTCTAAGTCAGAAGAGATACAGCAGCATTTGATCCCGAGAGTTGGCATTTTTCTTGGTGGATCCTGCGAGAGTTAGGGCTATCAAGGACTTGCAAGCAAAACTTGCAACCTCGGTAAGCAAAAATCTCGGCATTCCTGTTTTGGCAATGGACCTGGAAAAGCAGATTTAAGTTTTAAACAATTTATTCATGGAAGAAGTAAAGTTCCTCTAGTAAATTTCTTTTACAATTCATGAAGAGATTACCTATAAGATGTTCCCTTAGAGACTCAAATGACCTGCAGTGTTTCCTGCAAATGCCACAGGTCGGTTCATGAACCGAATGGTATGAGATCTCATGTGCTCCACAAGGTGCTCCAGTTTGTTGAACTGTCTAAAGCATGCTGCACACTTATTCCTGTTGAGATAAAAGCTAAGGTACTTAAATATCCATATATTGTTAAAATAGAAATTTTCATTCCACTCAGTGCTTCTAGTTAGAGTCATGCTCTATTGCACGAAATGGTTAGTACCAAGTGACAACAAAGTAGTGAACGTCAATAAACAAAATTGCCAGATAGTCAGAAATTTTGATAGAATTTGGTTGTCAAAATAATGTGGTATGCTTACTAATTTTTGGATAACTAAGTAGATCATGTCTCTTTATTTCATTTAATGACCGAAAGTTTTTGACAATATTTTTGTGATTCTGCAGCTTTGCTCTTATTATTGGTAAACCAATCACAATTTTCGGAAATCACAGTGAGATGAATTGTGAAAATGAACTCCAAATCATTCGTCATGCATTCATACTAATTCTATTTGTACTAATAATCATTTTTCCTTCTATTTAATATGCACATGGACTAATCATACTGGTATATGTATGAATGAGTGTGTGCTTGTGCATAAGTGGGAGAAAGAGAACCTGTGAGTTTCTGCACCCTCAATTCTGTAATCCATAATTCTTTGATAATGATGTGTTGAATTCTTCTGAAAGACAAAAAAAGACTTGGACCTGAGTTTTAAGGTAGGAGTATGATGCTATTTATAGGCAAGGGTGTAGAGGTCAGATTTGCTCTAGTCTCCAAGTTGCATAAATAATAGACGATTCCTTTAGGGATAATTATTCAGTATATCTTTGATTTTAATCTTTGGCCATGCCTCCTCTCCTCTACCTTGTACCCTTCTGCAGTTTGTATCTAGCGAAGACCATTCTTACATTCGTAATGATCTATATTCCAGATTCTTGGGCCCATTTTTGCTTTTTTTTTTTTTTTTACTTTAGCTGTCACATGGCTTTGACCATATGCAATATGCATCATGCATGGTTGCAAAACTACCAACCAATGTTCTTAAGCTGATCTTGTCAATCAACGAAAATAACACTTGTCCACACTTTCAGCATATAGTAAACCAAACAGATTTTTTAACACAGCAGAGCAGACTATTGGCGGTGTTGGAGGAAAAAAAAATGTTTTGCATTATTTATCAGTTTAGAAAATCAAGAATGCATTTAACTTTAGAAAATCAATAATGTTTTACATTATTTGTCTTTACGTTTTTCTTCTAAACGAAATGAGGAAGAGCTTTTGAGAGGGCAATATAATTAAATGCAGTTAAATTTTTCTAAACAGTAGGGCTTAAAGTTGCAGTTTGCTTTTAACGAAAAAACAGGATGGGATATGTAAAAAACTTCAATTTTCCTCATGTCACTCTTATGACCATTTTTTTATTGGAGAAACAGGACAAAAGCCCAAATAAAAACATTAAAAACAAACACCAAGATCTATATTATGGCCAGCATTAGCTTAACAATTAGCTGCTATGTTTTCTTCACGGTAGACATGGCCAAGCTACATAACCCACTCTCAAGCTAATACCTCCTGAACATGAGAGATGACCACATAATTCGGATGTTGTCTGTCCAGTGGCAAAGATGAGCAAAATATTAGGGGGTAAACATAAAGTGATCATATATATTCTTAATCATCAATTCCTTTAATTTTCAATTACACACACAATGATATAAGTTGTAATTTACTCAATATTTAATGACTATAAAATATATGTAAAAGAGATTTAAAATAAAAAGAACTTTTATACACATTAATTAAAAATATTTATTATTTCTCGATAAATATATTAACCAAATTAATCTTAAAAGCTAATATTCAAGTGAATTGTCTCGAAGACAACAAGTTTTAGTAAGCTTTCTTTTATTCCTCATAAATTGTAGAATAAAAAGTTTTGACCTTATTCTATTAGTGGACTTTTTTTTCTCATATAACAAGAAAAATTAATTAGAGTTAACTTTTTTATTTTAAATTTTCAATTTGACATCAATTTGATTCTATCAAAATTTTGTACATCAATTTGATGCAAACAAAATGTTTTATATCAATTTAGTTCTAACATTTTTAGTTTCAATCTCAATTTAGCCATTTCATCAAAATAAAACTTTAAATAAATGACTAAATTTATGTTAAAATTTAAAATATTATAATTAAATTGATGTTAAAAATTTTGTTAAAATCAATTTGATATTAGGATAAAAATGAGTAGTTTGCAAAAATTTTGGAACTGCAGCGACTCCCTCACACGACACTATCCTCCACCACTGCCGTTGACGTTCTTACGACCTTTGTTCCGTACGAAAAAACGTTTTTTCTTCTAGGAGTTGATAGTATTGACTTTGTTTATTTGTTATATGAAAGTTTAGGGTGTGGGCCGAAGACTCTCTCGGTGTAGGGTCAGGATATATATACTTTCAAACTTGAAAAGTTACAAAGATACCTATATATCATTAGAAGAAAAAAAAAAAAAAAAACTCAACTCAAATTATAGCAATGCATGAAGGCATCTAGAAGAGACTAGTGTTGACTTCTTAATCTTGAAAAAAAAACTTTAGACAACAATATTATGAAAAGAATGAAGTATTTGTACATTAAAAAACTTATATCATTTTTACATTTAGACAAGAATTAGAGGTCGTATAAGAATAAAAATGGTATAACGAAAGCATTTTAGCTAACTACTAGCTGTGGCTCGAGATTATACATGTGGTTTGATGATTAGAGTTATTGCATATACGCATTCTCTCCTACTCCGGGCCACATGAGGAAATTAAACTATCATTCCAAGTGAGAAATACTTAGATACACCAAGAGCAAGATTTAATACTTATTTTGATCCATTTATTAATTGAAACATAAATTTTACAAGTCATTATTCTCTCACACCTCTCCTACATCTTTTAATGCAATAGCTGATTTGTCAATTATAAATAGATAAAAGTAAATATTTTATCTCTTTAAAAGCATCTAAAAATTTCTCCATTCCAAGCTGTAAGAAAAAAAAATCTGAAATGCATGTCCCTAAAGTTTTAAACAAAAAGAAGGTTTCTACTCTTGGGTAATTTATTACATTACAGTGATCTAAAAGGAAAAACACTTTTTATTTGCTTCTGACTTTGAAAACAAACACATTTTAGAATTGCCTTATTCATACCAGGAATGTCAAACTACATCAAATAATTCTTATTAAAAAGTCACACGAAAAGTTTAACTTGACGAAAAGATAGATATATTCAAATCAATTCACAAATAATATTGATTAAATATTGTTATAAATCTAAAAACATCTCAGAATTTCAAATCCTAATTACACACCAAAAATCACTACAAGAAAAATGAGTATTTTCAATTATTCTTAACAATTAAAGTGTCAATAAATGTATTGTAAAAAAAATAATTTTAATATAAGGTGACTGTTAAAAATATTTATAAGTTTTCATCGACAATTAGTACATGTTAAAATACCTAAAATGGATTATTTTAGGTATTTTTGACATATGTTAATTGGATAAAAATTTATAGTATTTTCAATGGTCACCTTATGTCAACATTATTTTTCTTAGCAAAATATTTTTACAATTTAATTGTCAAGAATTGTTAAAAATACTTATTTTTCTTGTAGTGAATCAATTTAAAAATAATACTTCAAATGACTAATAAATAGAAAATATTAATACAATTATTGATAATTTACAAATGTCCATTATTTTGTCCTTTTTTCTTCTTTCGTTTTTGTCACGAAATCTGTAAGATCAAGTGTGGAGAGGCTAAACAGGCAAGGCGGCCAAACATGATCAGATCCTGGAAATTAACATGTCGCTTAAGCTAAATGGGCGCTGTTGGCTTTTCCTTTCTCTTTTTAATCATTTGACACAATGATAGCATGCCCATGATAATTTAAATCTATGACATGGTACAAATCACTCAAACATCCCAATATTAGACGTCTTTACTGTTAAGCGCGATGTTATCAGAATCAGAAGTACCCTTCAACTTCGATAAATAACATTCGCAGCTCTATGCAGCTTGGGTAGAGTGATCCTATTATTACTCTCGTCCTTTTTCAAATGATAAAAAGCCTCTACAATGTTTGCACTTAGTTGACCATCCTGTTGCCGCTTTTGTCAAAAAATAAAGTAAAAACCTCTCGATCGGTTCTGGTTCTGACCTACAGCTAGCTAGCTAACCTCAACTCCAACCTGCACAGTGAAGAGTATAAAGCACGTGGACAAGCCACACACCAACATAATCTCCAAGCCATCATTTAAAGAAAAGATTATTCTTTATACCTTACTTTCTGTTCAAAAATTCTAGCTGACCAAAGAAGGTTATGCTCTTGTCTTTGCACCTTCTTGTTTGTTTGTTTTTTTTTTACATCACTCACCAACCAACGGAAACAATTACAATAATTATAAAGTAGCTAAGGGCTGTCTACGTGTGTATACATACGCGGG
This sequence comes from Dalbergia oliveri, assembly GCA_030441495.1. Classification (NCBI taxonomy): domain Eukaryota; kingdom Viridiplantae; phylum Streptophyta; class Magnoliopsida; order Fabales; family Fabaceae; genus Dalbergia; species Dalbergia oliveri. Next base: position 34,426,716 of record JAMLFY010000008.1, on the reverse strand, counting down.
AAATTAACAAACTGCACTTGAAGCACTTGCTACTTGCTAGTTGAAACTCGAAACTTAAGCCGTTGATAAAGAAGATAGATGAAGGATTAACGAAGGGAGAAATTGATCTCTATGGGTTTTGTTTTGTTGAAGCTCAGTGTTTTATAATTAAAGTTAGTCAAAATCAATTGTTTGAATTGTGGATAATGTGTGATGTAATTTCAAGGACAAGCCGATTAACGATATGCATGAAATTTTTACACAACTACACTTAAAAAGTAACGGATTATTCCCCTTTAAACCAGATTGTGTCCATCTGAATTCCAACAAATTGACTTGATTCAATTATGTGAAATCCAGTCACGGATAAGCCTGATGAAATTCGGCTGAAGAAGAAGAATATGGAGTACAATTGATGTAGTCCGGCGATAATGATGTGGTCTCCAATTTAAAACAATGAAGCTTAATCAACGCATCACTTTCGGCAAAACTGCGGATAAGGTTTTTTTCGAATGTCTGGGGCTTTATCGTATTCGTAAGGCATCAATTTTAGCTTCTTTTAGATGGAATAGGGCTATAGTCTCCACGACATGGGCAGGTAGGTTGACTTGGAAACCCAGCAGGAGGGGAATGTCAGCAGGACCTTCTTTTGACTATGAATGAAGGGGGACCCCAAAAGTGGATTCGTCATTTGTGTGCACTGTGCAGTAAGGAGTCCCCAAACAAAATAAAGTTGCATCGGACAGAATATCTTTATACATGCGACCACCTAATAACACCATCGTGCAAGCGTATAGTTCTTCTTCATGAATATTCTCGTACCCTCTTTCTCTCCTTTTCCTACGTTTCGATCTTTTGTAATATAATTTGGAAGACAGACAAGAAAGAAATTTAATTCCTAGCTTGAGAGAAAATATTAACAATTTAGAAAGGAAAAGTTAAAAACATAGAAATTATCAACCTGGACCCTACTATATATATGCAATGTTATTTTTATAAAGGTACCACAAAATTAAGTTTACTCAATCAGTTAATTAAACACTATCAAGCCCTATACATATCTCCATTATTTCAGCAGGCTAGTCAGTAGAATTAGCACAAATATCTATGTACGTATCATTGTTCATCTGTTCCCTTGGCACCTCCATTGGTAACAAAACAGCATCCCGTCCCTGCAGCAACAACAACAATAACAGGAAAGGACTAGCACATTGGAGGTGATTTGAAGGGGACGCATAGTAGAAGCAACATCAATAATAAATTGAAATATCAGTATTGTAAAATTTGGGTGAAAGAGGTTGATAACTTTCATTGCAATGGTCAATTTTTTTTACCTATAAATATCATTAATTCTCACTTCTATTTTCCTAACTCTATTCTAATACTTCTCAAATTTTTCCCACATAAATTATACTCATATATTCAGAAAGATAAAATTGTAGTTATCTTTTATTTCACAAAAAATGGATACAAATCAATTCAATTCTTTTATCAATTACTTGCAAAATTTCAATTTCCCTCAAAATCCAAATATCCAAAATTCTCAATCTTTAAACCCTCAAAATCTAAATCAAAATTTCCAAATTCCAAATTTCTTCCAAAATCAAACCCCAAACACCTTCAAAATTTCAATTTTCAATTTCCTTTTTTTCCATACACTCAAAGTTCACAAACACCTCAACATCCATTCTCTACTACATTTAACCCATAATCGGATATTCCTACATCTCCCATTTAAACCCAAATTAGTGTTCATCCTTCTGAGTCGCAAATGTTGATGGGTCAAATAACCCATCCCCTTAAACCTTGATAAATTCGACTCAAAGTTCATGATATTCGAAGTTTCCATCCAAGATGGGTTAGATGATATCGACCTCAATGATGACAGATTTGAAGATCGCAGCAAGAAAGTAGTCACTGACTATGGGAAGAGGATAAACATGATTAATGGCTGCATTCTTTAGTTTAGGCTTGTATGTATTCAGAAGTATATATATATATATATATATATGGAAATGCTAACCTCCACATCTTCATGTATAGATTAGTAATTTCTATATTTTCTTTGGACAATACATTCATTTCCTTTTATTTGAACCAATTTATGATTAAGGACAATTTTATAATATATATTACGCTTATTAATTACTGGACTTTTCCTCTTACCTAATTAATATTTACTTCATCATTTCTTTATCCTAATGTCATTAACTTTCAAACTTTATAGTATTTTATTTTACTGACAACTTTTTACTTATTGATTATTATATTTTTAATTTCTCTCAAAAATATTATAAAATATTAATTCACACATTTAAAAATTATATTAAGTGTTTATAGAAAAAATTAAAAATAATTGTAAGTGTTAAAATATTAGAAACAATTATATTATTAAATATTACGTTAGAAACTACCTACGAAACAGTATATGTTTAGGGAGAATAAAAATATTATCTTAAATATTGTCTTACGTTACGTTAAAAAAAAAAACGTTAGAGGCTACAAACATTAAGTGTTTATAGGAAAAAAGTCAATTGTTAAAAGTAAATACTTTCTTTTAATTACTTTAATTTTGACATGTGTGAAAAAAAGTACCTAGAATTCATAAAATAAATAAATAATAATATTTTTATTTTTAATTACTTATATAATATTGAAGTAAAAGAAAAATTTTAAAAATAATATTTTTGTAGTGGAGAGTAATTATTAATTAGGTAAGAGAAAAGGTAGAAGAGTGATAATAAATATGAGAAAAAGAAAATTATAATACATTACTATTGTCCAAAATTTTAAGTTGAGTTAGAAAAGAGAAAATGGGTTTACTTCTAAAATAAAATATATATTGTTAATCTCTATATGAAGGTGTGGAGATTAGCAATTATATATATATATATATATATATATATATATATTGTCATTCCTATTTGTCTATTCCCACTTCTCATATTAACCACTTGCACATCTTATCTAGAATGTACTTAAGCTTATTTTAATAATTAGTCATTTGTTTTTTTTTCAAAATTAAATTAAGAATTGTGTATCATAATTTCAATAATCTATTATCACTCCTTATTTATTATTTTCATTTATGATATTTCTAAATGTTTTAATTTAAAATTTATTTTAATTTATTTCAGAAGCTGCATGCATGCAAATTCTAAATTTATCTTGGTCATAATTTGTTCTTCATTTTACTTCTTCACTATGTCTATATTTCTAAGTCAAACTCACCTTGTTATTCATAATTCTTAACATCAATTTGTTATAAAAGTTATGAATGTATATACAATAATTAAAATACAAAGCTAAGATATAGAGCCTTTTAAGCATCACATAACTTAAACCACAACCGTAACATAAAGTGGATTTCCTATCTTTATCAATTCTATTATTTGCTTTGGTAACTATTAGTAATTATCTTCTTCTAGTTATGTAAAAAAATCATTATTCTAGCTACTTTGGAAAATATATAATGATGATATTCATGGAAAATAATGTTGTTATCTATTAAAACTGTTCTTAAAGAGCTTATGCATTACCTTTGTGATTTATGTGTTTTATTTATACTTTAAGTGTTTATATTTTATATCTAATTAAATTTCCAAGTTATTTGAATTTTATGTCACTGCACTTTTAATTCAAATTAAATATTATATTTAAATTAGAAATTTTTATGCTATGCTAGAGGTTTATATATAGTTACATTTTATGTTTAGTATTAATTAATATAATTATTAAATATAAATTAAAAATATAATAGTAGCAATGTAAAAATTAAATAAAAATAAAAATAATAAATAGGGAGTGATAATAGATAATTAAAATTCTAATACATAATTTTTAATTTTGTTTTGAAAATAAACAAAAGACTAGTTATTAAAATAATCTTAAGAATGTTTAGAAAAATGCAAATGAAATAATTCGATAAATGACAATAGATAAATAGGAATAGCAATAACATATATATATATATATATATATATATATATATATATATATATATATATATATAAATAAACAAAGCAGCAATATAATTAATAGATTAGATATCCATTTAAAATTTTATTTAATGGTTTATAATTAATAACCAATCTTGGAGCACCACTTTCTTACTCTAAAGCATTCATGACATAAAATCCAACACAACTCTAAGGAGACTTATTGGGTCTAATTAATCCTTTGTCTAAATATTCTTTAATTTCTTTTTTTTACAGTATTTTAAATATTCTTGATTTCATTTAATACTCTTGCCTTTGTTAGGATGTTTTGTTCACTAAAAATGTCTTCATATGATAAAGAGACTATATGCTTTTTTCTCCCAAAAGGCATTGGAGGTTTTTGCACATATTTCTCTTTCCAATTTTTGCTATAATTCTTTTATCCTATTTTGGATATTTTCTTTTTATTTGCTTTTCAATTTTCTTAAAGAGACTATATTTTTGCTTTTCAATTTTCAATTTTTATTTTGCTATGATAAAGAGACTATATGCTTTCTATCCCAAAAGGCATTGGGAGTTTTTGCACATATTTCTCTTCCAATTTTTGCTATAATTCTTTTATCCTATTTTGATATTTTCTTTTTTATTCTTTCAATTTTCTTAAATCTTATCTTCTTTTGATTTTTGATATTTAGTTCATATGTTTATAAAAAGGTCATATGACTTTATATTTAATCTTGACTTATCCAATAATCAAAATTAACTTCTCTACTCTTAGGATAAAACATGTCTCTTATGTGATACGTCTCATCATATATATATAGTGAAAGAAGTGATTTATTATATCAAGTGAGAAGAGTAAATATAAGTTAATTAGATCTTATATAATGGTCAAGATTAAAATGTAAAAGCACATAATATTTTTAAATAATCATGTGATTATTAATTACTATTAATAACTTTTAATTCTTAATCCAATGTATGATACACTTTGTATAATACACTTTAAACAACTATATATTACACCACTTAATAACTTCTTATAAAATAATTTTTTGTTGATTCAATCATTAAATCACAATCACCTATTTAAAAATTATTTTTGCGAAATATAATAAAAATTGATACATCAATAAACAACTCCTATTCTTATTCATTTTCAACATATACACATAAATTATATTGATTTTGATATACATAAAAATTATGTCAAATGATTTTTATTTAATTTAAAATTTTACAAACATAATCTGTATGATGTAAATTTTTAATTCAATTGTAGCTTTGGTAAAAAACTACAACAGTAGCAAGTTAATGGTGCAACCCATTATCATTTTAGGAGAGAATTTCAGGAGCCTCTTTTTCTTTTAGGCATTCAAGTTCATTAGCCCTTGAGGCATGAATTAAGAGCTTATTAACAGTTATGTACCTTTCATTTGCAATCATCTTGGTGGAAAATTTCATAGGGAAGGAATATATGAACATCAACGTGTATGAATGATTGGCCTGACCAGGTATGAGTGGGCAGTTTCCTGTTTCACATAATGCATTATTTTCTTCTTTTTTGTGATGTTTACAAGACTATAGAGTATGGAAGAGCGCGGTCCAGCATAGCCCTTTTGTTGAATCTTTTTTCTCTCATTTCCTTTTAGTTTAAGAGTTTAATTGTTATACATTGACTATTATATAATCATTTATTATTACAACAATAAAAAATAGTTGAGTTTTATATCTACTATTTGAAATATTGGATGATTTGATTGGATGGCAATATAAATATTTTTTACATTGTTAGTATTTAAAAATTAAATTCTTAGTTTAAAAATAACAAAGATAGCTGTTTATATAATTTGTGTCATTAAACCAAAAAGATTCCCTATGAATTTCTATTTAATTCATATTTAAAATGATAACGTGTGTCAGTCCTATTAACATAATCTGCACAAATTATCCATGGAAGAATTCCTGGAAAATTATAAAGGAAGAGAGAGAGAGAAGCGAATATTTGACTCATTTCAGACCCTATGCGTTTCCAACCAAGGGAAAGAGAAAGTGAAGAAATTCTTCAATGTTTATGGAGAAAGAGATATATTTCTCTATGGACACTTCTAACGATTATTTTTTCGGTAAATGTTTATTATAGTGTCTGAAATTATATTTGTGAGTCATCATTCTATAAAATCATAAAATTTGAAAATTAATATTTTAGTCCTTCAACTTTAAAAATTTGAGTCAACTTAGTCCTTAATTTTGTTTCCATTACTATGTTATTGCATTTTCACAAATGTATCAAATTAAGTGATATACTAATGATAAACAGATATTCTTCTTGATCTGAAAGGTGAACATTATTGAATAATAGAGTCAAATTATAAGCTAAATATAAACAATATTACTTATGTATAAAATTACTTTCATAGTCTTACATTGTTCTTATTTTACACAATTTAATTGGTAAAGATGAAGTAAAATGTCACCACAAATGTGATAATATATTAAGAGAAATAGGCTTAGGAATTAATGTAACTCATTTTATAATTTGATGGATAAAAATATTAATTTCTAAATTTTAGGGACCAATAACTCACGTATACAATGTTATTTACTATATTTAATTAACATTTACCCATTAATTTCGATTAATGTTTTGTTCACGGTAAAAAATAAAAAATATATGAATAAAATAATTTTATTTCTATTTTTACCTCATAATCCAACATCCTCCCGAGTACATAAGAACTTGAGAAAGAGTCCACTCGTCACCGAACTTGAGCTGAAATCAATCGATGCAGAGGTTTGAAGATTTGTAGAAAACAATCATCTTTTGGTCAAACATACTTTGATTAATACACATTAGCGTTCATGCGACGTAAGTTTAGAATTTTTTTTTTTCAAAAGTCCAAAATATATTACATTTTCATCTTAAAATTGTATATATTTCTTTCATTTCATTTTTTCTATAAAAAATATATATTAAAAAATAATAAATAAATCTTAATAATAGTATAAAATAGTGTAAGTAAATAAAATTGTTTTTTTTTGAAAAAGAAAATTAAAATAAGTAAATACAATTAATTACATCAAAGATAATATTGGTAAAAAATTTAAATTTTTATTTGAAAAATAGACAGATATTTTTTAAAATATATATAAAAAATTGAAAAATGAAGTGAAGTGGAAAAAGTAACTATCTATCCTTAATGAAAAGACTTATAACATACACTATTATCTAAGTCTTATAAATTATAAATACTCCGGATTTTCTTAAATACTGTTAATTCATAAGCATAATCTTTATGTAAATCACCATACAAATATAAAATATTTTTTTCTGAACAAAGCATTAAAATTATGTGAATAAAATAAAATTAAAAAGTTAGAATCATGTCATGAAATACTACCATAGTAATGAAATTTCCAACTTAACAACGTAACTAATTATAAAATCAAATTTTTATCCTTTTAGACATCAAATTTGGGTAGCAGTCTATATATATATATATATATATATATATATATATATATATATATATATATATAGTAACAATTTGAAATACAAAATTCAAATTTTAGGCGTCAACAAATATATCAATCGTTCAAATAAATTAAAAGTCAAATTAATTGATATATTTGTATTAACGCAAATGTTAAATTTTTATATGTATGAGATTACTAACCTCTATACCTTTATGTGAAGGTTAATATACTACATATTTTACTTTGGACAAAAAATCTAACTTTATTTAACTAAGTTAGATTTATGATATGGGTACTTTTGTAATTTTATTGTATTCTAATTAATTGCTAAAATTTAAATTTTCATAGCACCTTCTCTCTCTCTTCCAAACCTCTCACTCAGTTTCACTCCCCTTCTTCTGTGATTGTTGGTAGTGCACATTCCCTTCTTGTACTAATGAAACAAAACAATCAATAACTTGTTCATGGTTGCCAGGAATAACTAATGGAATTGATTATCTTTCTAATTTATCTATTTTTTTTTTCTTTTTCGAACCAAAAACGGAATTCTCTTTACGTGGAAGGTAGGGAGGAATGAATTGTATTGCATATGGAAGCTATGGAAGAATGAATTATATCGCATGCCAGTTCTGTGTCACTGTATCTACTAACTAATACTATTCTTTTAATTTTCCCAATCCGTATTGTTTGCTACTCGCCGTCATGCTTCTCCAGACATGGTGATTAATCTTTGATTTTTACACTCTGTTTTTGTGGTTCTTGTTGTAAGTCAAGCTGTATTTCTACCTCATGCATGTTAGTGTCCATGCTACTTGATTTCATGAAGACGAAGACGGGGTGCAGCAAAACGCACAACACACATGAGGTGAGATCAACGAGGAAGAAGAGCGAGAAGCTGATGTAAAAATTTAATTTAGCAATTAATTAGAATAGAATAAAATTATAAAAGTATCCATATCATAAATCGGACTTACACTAAACAAAGTTAGCCGTTGTATCCAAAGTAAAATGTGTAACATGCTAGCCTCCATATGAATGTGTAAGTATATAAGTATATATATATATATATATATATATATATATATATATATATATATGGAACATACCATATGAAAAAAATAGTTTATTGTATAAGTAAGAGGGGTAAATCTTAATCTATCGTTAGATTTTATATAAATGATTAAGATTAAAACATAAAATTATGTATTTTTTTAAATAAGCAAGTGACCATTAATTACCATTAATCAACTTTTAATTTTGACCATCCATATATAGTTATACTGGATTTGCTCCTCTCACCCTCATAACAAACCACCCTTCTCATGTGATAGACCATATATATATATATATATATGGAAGGACTCAAATGAGAGGGATGACTTATTGTGAGTGTAAGAAAGCAAATCCAAGCAAATTTAGGCTATTGGATTTTACGTGAATGATCAGAATAAAACATAAAATCATGTGATATTTTTAAATGATTACGTAGTTATTAATTAACTTTTAATCCTGATTATCCATATACGATTATACAATCCAGATTTATTCCTCTTATTCATAATAAATCATCACTTTTTCACTTAAATCATCCCTATATATATATATATAACCTTATGTTCCTCCAGTTTTATTAGAGTTTAATTTTAATATCTTGACAAAGTTTTTTGTTTTTTGGTATTGTTGACAAAGTTTTTTATCTCATCAATCAAACACATATTATCATTTGTATGACTTTAATGGTAGCTATAATGATGTCAATAAATGATCAAACTGATGATAAAAATCTTCCTACAACAAAAATACTTCGGCAACATTGGAAAAATGTAGCCTGTGATAGCAACAAGTGTGACATTTGATAATAGGTCACGCTTTCATGGCGTGGCTTAATCAAGCATTGTCATTGCTCTTTGGCCATGGTTTTTGGATGCAAAAGCCACGGCATAGTCAAAGGGTAGCTTTTGATGAAAAAATGTGGTCTTTGGTTGAACAAAGGCCATAGTTTCCGTTATACCTATAGCCATGCTTTTCAAGAGTTATCTATGATATACACTTTAGACCACACTCAAAAGCGCTATCTATACTCTGCACCTAATTAAGTCCACATTTCTAAGGGTAGTCTATTGTGTAAACCTAAAGTGTGGCATATTCACAGGTACTCAAAGGCCATGCTTTTAAGCATGTCATAGTCTTTTAAGTTAAGACCACACTTATGGAGTGTGCTCTATAGTTTGCACTTAAGGCCATGTTTTTTTTTATGTTGCCTATCCTTTGAAGTCAAAGGTTACACTTCTAGGCATTGTCTAATATTGGTAAGCTACATAGCATTTTTTTAATTTAGTAATAAATGGTTATTTTATATATTTAATTTTTTTATTCATTATTTTATAATAATAAACAAATATAAGATAAGCCAACATCATTTAATCAATCAATTATGTATAATTAAACATCGATATTTGTGACCCAATAATAGGATAAATAATGTTGAAAAAAACTTAAACAATTTTTTAAACATTAACATATTAGTGTAAATACTTTAAACATTAACATAGTCCAAGTAGAAAAAAATTTAAACAAAATACATCAATAGGTCTCAAAATGGCATCATAATTAATCTCCTCTTCGCTCTTCACAATGTCAAATGCTAAAGATCTTCATTATCATTCAATGATGCACTCACATCATCCTACACAAAAATAAAATTCAAAGATGTTAGAGTGTAAAAGAAAATATTCAATGAGATTATTAATTTTAGAATAAATGTGTAGTTGGATGTTTGTGAGAAGTGCCACCTAGCTAGGCTATGAGATGCCACCTATATTGACATTGAGCACTAGAGCCCCTTTGTCTTGTATTAAAAAGTACACATGTGAGTAGACGATGAGAATTGAACTGGTGTTGTTGAATGATATGGACAATAACCATTCATGTGAAAATTATCATCACTATCCTCTTATTTGTTGCATTGTTGCCATTTGTACCAATTAATCCACCATGTTTCAAACAACATCAGAACAACAAATTATAGATAATCAAAACATCATAAAAAACAAGATAATAGCAATAGAGATTTGATAGATCTATTGAAACAAGCTCATGAACTAATGATGTAATAGAACTACTAGTCCTATGAAAACAAGCTCCACCAAGACCATTTCTCAAGAATGAACCAAACTCCAAGACAAAAACACTAACATGAAGAAATGATCAATCCAATAAAATTGAAAGATCAATTTTATGGTAACCTTCACAATAAAGTACTACATCAATTTACTACTTCATCAACAATAACAATCTCAAACCCAAGCATGCAATATATATAATTATCAAGTTATAGAGTACTTACATTTTCATTTGTTGGAACATAACTTATTAGTGGGAAGCATTTTGTCTGAACAACTTGTGCATTATTTGCATCAGAGGAGATAGATGGGAGATTTCAGTAAAGCTCACCTCTTCTGCATTCATTCTAGGGTTGTTTTGTTACACTAATACTTTTACCAGATTACACAATCTATCCATCTTACAATTCATTTGTTGAATGTGATTTTCCAAGGATGTAACTTTTTCATCATGTTGCCTCTTGATTTGTCGGATTTTTTCATCCTTTTAAGACCACTTGTTGTAATTGATCTATCAAAGCAATGAACTTGACCAGGTTTCTCCTTTCCCAACATTGCTTCAAATGCATCCTCATTATTTTCTCTTGCATCTTGGAGATTTTGAAGTTGTGACTTGTGAAAGAAATCATTTATAATAATATAAATAATTCCATTAAGACATCAATGAATAACAATAATACTTTAAACAAACTCACTATAACAACTTGTGTTTCAAAATCAACTTCCTTTCCTTTCGACTTGTGCAGGTTGTAATAAACATTTCAGATTATTTTGGATTTCATTGTTCTCCTTTTTTGCATGCTATAGCATGGAAATGAAAACTATTACAAACATGATTATAACGAATATAATATAAAGAGATATGAAAGAAACAATAATAAAAAGTAGAAGAATAATACCAATTCCATGCGTACAATTTCAAAATTTATGGGTCCCATTTAATGTGCTCACTTTTATTTCTTTATATTTTCATAATTCTTTTGACAGATGGCCTATATTCACACACAAGATAAGCACATATCAATCACTCATTTTTTAAGTACAAAAGTATATAAAATTATAAAATTGTAAAAAAAAAAAAAAGAAAATGCTCTATCTTACTTTAACACTAGGAAAACTCCAATATTTAATCAATTTGCAAAATTGAATTTCAGGAATGTCCGTAGGATAATTTTGCATATCTTCCTCAGAATCATATTTATCGAAATGCTTTTTCTTGATATTTCCCTATATTGCTTCCAAGCATTCACAAAACCACTCATTACCCACTTTTCCCAGCTTCTGAATAATGAAACTTAGACTATGCAACACAAAACATACATATTGTCATTTAGCAACAATAACAAAATAGTATCAATAATTTGAAATCCTTTACTTACATTAATATAATTACATATGTGCTCTTTGTTGTCATCTCGCACTCCATGCCAGCTAATATATACCAAGGTAACAAAATTGGTGTTTCTTGCAATTGTTCCCAAAAAATTACTAAAGTTGGACACTAGCTCTTGCCAACAATGCAAAAAATTACTAAACTTGTTCCTTGATCAAAGATTATCTCCACCCGCTCTTCCATAGTTCTAGCATGAGTTTTTTTGCATTCAATTCTTCCACGAGTTTTTTTCTTCTTTGTACATAATTCCAAATAAGGCCAATATAAAAAGCAAAAGTTAGAAAATTTGAAGGTGATCGAACATTCAATATTTTCACATGAACAAAAATTATATATAAATAATAAGAAAAAGTTAAAAACAATACCATTGTCATCTTCATGATTAATACCATCAACATCATCAAAAATTCTCTTACATCCTCATTATGATCAAGTGCCACATCATTTCCTTCATCATCAAGCTCATCCATTGCATGCTAAACTTGTTCATCCTCTTCCACTTGTATCCCTTCCTTTTCCAAAAAGTGGTCCAGACTCATTGATGGGCAAATTAGTACCGCTTAACCCTTTTCAAATTTTGTTGCTCTTGTGTGCGTATTTTGGGTTGGTTCATTATTCCATTGCCAAGTACATTCTTTTGCCCAAACACTTCACTTTGTGCCATGGTTTTATTCCTAAGAAAATTCTTATAGCCTTGGCTTTGAGAAGCTGTTGTCAATTACCTTCTTTACCCTTGGTTTTGACCAAACACTCCACCTAATTTATGGGTTATAGTCTTAAGCATATTCTCAAGCTCCAGGCTTTAAGAAGATAAGGTAGGTTGGGTCACCTATTTCTTCATTACTATCTCACTTTGCCTTTGATTTGTATACTATCTTTCTACATTCAGCCGCTACTTTTTCCTCCTTAATTTCATACATTTTCATCAATTCTTGGCTTGAATTTTACTTAATCGTGGATATCAAAACTCTTTTGCTTCATTAGACTTTTGCTTTCTTTTTAACTTAAGGTCATCACCCTTTTCTTTGTTCATCCGCATTAAAAAAGTCAAATGAAAAAAAAGAATGGTTAGGAAAATAACATATGAAAACATTAGAAAAGTCATTTAAAGAAGGTGATTCACACTTAACGTCTCCATTTCTGCCATTTGAGTACAAATGACCAAAATGCCCTGAGGTCATTTTACAAAATTTGAAGAGAAGTTGCCTTGGGTCTCAAATGGGTCAAGTCAATGTTTGAAAGGGGTTATAACTATTATGTTTGATATCCGAGGTGAAAATCTCATTTTTCGAACTTTCGGTCAAAATGATCAAAATACCCCTCGTATTCTACACGGGTAAAGGTGCCGTTTGAGCCCGAACTTTTTAGGAAGTTTGGAATGATGTTTATGAGTGATATTTGATGTTTAGTTGCTCTGAAGGTCCCGGCAGTTTTAGTGCAAAATTACCCTTTTGCCCCTAGAACGGTGTAAAGTGAGCCTAATAACGCAATTAAGCAAACCTAAGCAATATTAGGCTCTAATCGAAGATTAATTTATTTCGATAATTAATCTAGAGTCAAAATAATTTATTAAGGTTAATTAGAACCTAAGATTGCTTAGTTAAACTCTAATTGCATTCTTTAATTCAAAATTCCTAGTCATGGAATCTTGAATAATGCTTTCTCTCTTCAATTCCTTAAATTAAGGAATTGTGCCATACCTCATTTGACTAAGAAAAGAAATTTAATTTGTTAATCTAGTATACCACTCCTAATCAAGTCTTGACAACCTTAATTAGCCAATTACCTCACCTAAACACTTTCTTACAACTCTTAATCAAAACCTTAATAAAAGAAACACGTAAACACATCCTTAAACCACAATTACATGAACAAAATCCCCTCCCCCTTGGTTGTTATGCTGGCCAAATCCCTCCCCAAAATTGTGTCACATGTTGAATTTCTCTTCACTCAAAGGCCATGCTTCAAGCCATACCATGACCCATACTTGTGCCCATACTCAACCATGCTTGAACCCATACTCAAAGCCATACCTTGTAAGAGATATTTCTTCTCTCCTTCCTCCCCAAGTGACCGGCCACTTCTCCCTCCTCTAGGCCATTCATGAGCTCTCAATCTTCTATAAATACACTAGCTTGAAAGCTCTTTGAATGTTTACACACTTGAGTACACTTCAAGCTTTTTCCCAAACTCAAAGAACCTCTTTTCCTCCTCCCTTGGCTGAGTTCTTCATCAAGTTTCCAAGAAGGATTTCCTTCTCTTCCTTCAAGAAACAAAGCTTTCCTTCTTCTCTTCAAGACTTCTTTAGGTAGGGGTTTATTTTCCAAGTTTTGTGTGCTTCCTTTAAGGAAGAGTTCTAGTGTTTCTCTTGGTTTTCAAAGTTCTTCTTCTCTCCTTTTATTTTCGGCCTAGAGCCTTTGTTGAGAAAAACTTTGGCTTGATGATGAGGTTTCAAGATAATGACTTGTGATGCCATGTGAGAAACCTCCAAAGCTTGAAACAACTTGGTCTTGGACCATACATGCTTGTGTTTCTTTCTCTTCCTTGGTTTTATTTTTTGGTTCCTTTTTCTTTTCCCCTTGAATGATTTCGGTTTCCTTTTCCTTTGTTTGAACAAAGTTTGCTAAAAATATTTAGTAGATCACAAAAGTTTTGTTAAGAAAATTAATCACATGTTTTCAAAAGCTCTAAGCTTACCCTTGCCAACCTTAAAGTTGGTCGGCCGTTCTAAGAGTTTACTCTAGATTGAAGCCCATGAGCAATAAAATAAAGAATATGAGTAGTTTTATTTATGATGTTTTGTTGAGTGTTGGTGCTTTCGTCTTAGTCCACACTCATGAGCTTGATGATGAAGTTCAAACCAAAGTCTTCTTTGAAGATTTGGTGCTAAGAACTCTAAAGCTTATTCCCATTTGTTAAGATACATGTTGGGTTAGGCTAGTAATGTCCCTTAAAAGTCTTGCAAGAGCTCTAGTAAAGATAAAACAAGTTGCATTCATGTTTAAGTTTATGTCTTGCATAGCATGTTTATTTTGATGCCATCACTAAACTCTCAAGAACAACTAAGTGAACTTGCATTGTCATGTTTATTTTCCCAAGCTTGCATTTCATGTTTACATTTCAAGTCATCACTTAAACTTAAAGATAATAATGAGGTTGCATCTCATATTTATTTTATGCTCTCACTTTATTTTATAAAAAGAGTAAAATAGTGCATAGCATGTTTAAGTTTATGTTATCACCTAAATACCCTAGAGTCAAAGACTTGCCCTAAGTATCTTCAAAGAACTTTAACAAAAAAAAAAAAAAGGATATGTTTAAGTATGATACAATGATGGTTTGATTTCATAAAACGTAAGGATGATTTCAGGAAGATGTTGGAAAAATGTTTTATGAGGTCTCAAGGTGTTTAAATAGCTTGGAATGTGTCAAAAATCATATTTTCTCAAATTCCGGAGGTTCTGTAATTGATTACCAACTTATGTAATCGATTACCAGTGGTTTTTGAAGGGTTTTTGGTTTGAATACGATTACCATAAAATGTAATCGATTACCAAGGCTGTTCTTCATACCCAGAACTTCGCCTAAACCATGTAATCGATTACCTATTTGTGTAATCGATTACTCCGATGTTCTTTATTTTCAAATACTTTAACCCTAGGTAATCGATTACCATCCTATGTAATTGATTACCCTTGTTCTTTGAATCCAATAAAATTAATCCTGGTAATCGATTACCATGCACATGTAATCGATTACCAGAACACCTTTTGCTCATGAAATTATTCTAAGAGAAAGACTAGTAACTCGTATGCACTTATAACATGATTTTATGTGTTTGTGCATGATACATACTTTTGGTTTTCTATTGTTGGCCACTGTATGAATTCCTTTTAAGGGTTAGAATGCGTAAGATTATGTTTGAGAGAAGTGAGGAATGATGTTGACGTTTAGGAAGGACTAGGTAAATAAAAAGGTTTGAGAACTAAAATCTTAACACCCTTAGACACGAGAATAATAATAACTTTTGTTCCATAATTGAGCTTAAGGAAGATGGCTCATAATTAGTGTTTATGCCTAGGAGTTGAACCTAGGATCTTAGGCAAAGGTTAACTTAGAAAATAGTCTAAGGTGTAGATCCTAGAATCCCCCATAGTCGAGTAATGATCATGATGTTTAATCTATACAATGCTAATTGGATGAGTTAGTGAACATAAAAGAAAGAATTATCGGTAATGATCCCTTAGGTGTTATAGGAACCACAATAAAGGTTAGGATAATTGGAACACAAGTTTAAGAACCGTAAGGGCCAAAGCATAAGGCACCATGAGGTAGGAAGTGTGATGTGAGAATGAGATGAGCGAGTGTGTTGTGTTATGTGTGGATGTGTTAATGACATGAGTTTGATAACATGAGGATTCATGGTGTGTTGTGATGATGATTTTGGTATATGTGGGCACAATGCATGAGACTATGTGATACAAATGAATCAGAGAAATTATGTTTTTATGATTGAAAGGTTTATTTGATTGAGGAATTTATGAGACAACATGTATTGTGTGAGTTATGTGGCATGACTCAAATTTGAGGAAATTCAAAGCGAAGTTGTTATGCTGCCGAATTTCCATCAAATTTGAGACTTAAGAAATTTTTGAGAAATAAGATGTTTAATGAAACACCGAGACGTACTTCTCCTGCTAGAATGAGAGAAGGTAAAACCGTGAGGGCATCGACATTAGCTTGCCAAAGCGGACAAAGTCAACTGGTCTACCAGTCGATGCGTTTTGAAGAAGGAAAAAGTCCCATGATGGGTGATCCTTAGGCCCCCTACCCGTACTCAAGGAGTCGATGATGATGATTATGATTATGTTTATGATTCGCTTATCAAGAGGATAAGTAAGAAATAATGACGACTAGTTAAGGTATGAGCTCATAGCCTAGTTTAGGGGTGTGGTTACTACTATGATGTTTGGTGTCACAAGTTTGAAGAGAAGGAATGATATTCAAGAGAAGTTACATGCCACTTAAAAGTTGATTGATCATTGTTTAGTTTGCCTAAGTATTGTCATGCATTCATGATTTTGCTATGCCGCATACATGCATTAAGATTCATCATAAGAGACACGGACCTTGGATAATGACCTCTATGAAAAACCTCATAATGAACCTTTGCATGTTTAACCTTTCTAATAAACCCAAGGTTCCTGGGGCGTAAACGATGACACTAGGATAGAGGTTTTCCCTACTGAGATTCTTTAGCAAGATTCTCACCCCTTTCCCTGTTTCTTTTTCCGTTATGTCTCTAGACATCGATGGCGTCGTCGTGATCTTCATTGACCCGCCCACTTGGGAGGTGCACTATGACCCGAGCATCAGTCTTACCACTTCCAGGGTCATTGTGAGGTGTGCGTTTTGTGTACGTGGGCCCGTTGCTTTCCCCATCTCCAGCTATCACTTTCATCCGACTTCACCTTTTGGCGATGACTTGATCTTTGAGAGGACGAGCCCTCGAGACGAGCAAACCCGTCGTGCCCATCCTTCTTCATCGGCGGTACACGGATACCCCGAGATGTTCCCCGTTCTGAATCGGAGGCCGATCCTTTGGAGGGCTTTCCCCTTCGCTCCCTATGGGTTTTAATGGAGGTAGCGAGGACACTATCACCCAGCGAGGCATGCGAGGCATGTTCGAGCTTGAGAGCGACCACGTCATGGAGGCCATGCCGGTCCCTTGATTCCCATGCTAGATCTCCGCTTCGTTGGGCTACATCGAGGAGCTCGTCAGTTCGTGGGCTACATCCCCCATCCGAGGACAGCATTATCAGGAGGTGTGGAGGGTGAGGGTAGTGATAGTTGGGAATCTTATCTTTTGGGGATTTACTATGTACTTGCTTTTATTTTCCTTTCCGTTTATGTATTTCCAATTTCTATGTCCTGCAAGCTCTGCCACGTATATGGGTAAGACTCTATGTATTTCCTTTATATTCCAGTGGTTATGTACTAAACTATGTTAATTAATGTTATGAAGAATGTTTTCATGATTGAGGTGTTCTTTATTGCTTTTGTCTTGTATGATTTATTTGCTCTTCCGCTTTACGTTTCGTTTATGTCATACGAAGGCTCGCACTTTAATTTACATGTTCCATTTCAAAAAAAAAATGTATTTTCCGCTAAGTTATTTTACAAATGATTCAAAAGGAAGTAATAACTAATAGTTAATCTTAATACGTCCTAGGCGTGCAGGGTTAAAAATATTGGTTACACACACCTTGCAAAAGAGCATAAAAGAGAACACTTATAAACAGAAATAACCAACCAAGAGCATTAAAAGGTAACTTTGCCTTTGCAAAATAGGAGATATAAACTACTAATTTTGAAAGACAGAAAGCAAATAGGTATAACCATATAAGCTTACTCAAATTCAACTATGCTTCAAATTCCATAATTGAGTTGTTAGGTATAATCATATAAGCCTATGCTAATCCATTCTAGAATCATGATCCAAAATTTGCTCTGACAATAAAGAAAAAAAGTAGCATTCTTCATGGGTCAAACACAAACTAAAAAAAATCTAAGAGTTGAGAAAGAAAACAAAGAAACTTAACAAATTTGTCTATCTCATGATGGTCCTTAGAGTCAAACTCTTCAGGGTCAAACTCTTCTTCGTCTTCAACATCAAAATCTTCTTCTAATTCTACTTCAAGTTAATAGAAAGAACCAATTTTGGATCCATATCAATAATGGTTGCTGGAACACCATTCCTCACTAATTCAACTTACCATCATCATTTGGGATATATGGACTCATTGAATGCTCACATGGCTCATTCGCATGAATTTGATGGGAATCAGACCCAACTGGTCACCTGTGTTAAATAAGTCTCTTAGGATTGACTTCCAAACATATTGTTTGTTTTGATTGTATGGGTCTTGCATATTGAAGCATTGATGTGCTTGAGATGCTAGCATATAAGGCTCGTCTATGTAGCATTTCTTATTGATGTGGACATGTTACATCACAACTTTTTTCTTCTTAAACCACATACCAATTACACTTAAACAATACAACCTAAAAATGACCATAATAATCCAACTCAACAATATCAATTAATTTTTCATGATAAGTTATATTTGCTAGAATCAGATTTTCATCCTTTGAGCTAACAAAACATGTAGTAATGCCACCATAGTAACACCACTATTTTGTGTTTCTTATCTAGCACAATGTTGCCTAGTATGGAACCTATATCCATTGATGAGATAACCACTATATCTTTTTGCAACTTTATTTGGACCTCTAGACAATTCTTTTACCCAATCAGAATATCCTCTTTCATAGCATGAGTTTCAAACCATTGAGAGAAGTTTTGACTATGATTTTTGGCTTTGCTCCACTATGATCCTCATTGCTGATTAGCAACTTCAAACTTATGCTCTTTAAAGTGCGCAATTTTTATTTGTTAGTAAAAGAAAAATCAACTAATTAATCTAAGAATTGAGCAAATTAACAAGTTACAAGTCAAATTACCTTATATATTCTTTGATCTCATCACAATTGTTCAATATGTATGCATGGACCTAGCTTTGTGATATGTCATTCAAAATAAATAGATCCCCCATTTCCCACCTGAACGACATCCTTTACTTGAGAACAAACTAGAACTTTGTACATCATTTGTACAATATTCATCATTGTTTTGAGGTTTTCTATTTAATCTTGTTTGCACACTTTCGTGCAAATATCTTGAGCAAAAGGTTAAAGACTCTTTAGCCAAATATGTCTTAACAATAGATCCTTGTGGATGACTTTTATTGCAAACATATGACTTCAATGTACACATATATCTTTCAATGAGATACATCCATCAAAATGAACTGGACCATGCAAAATGAAAAGGTAAGTGAACCATTACATCAAAAAAGCTAGGTAGGAAAATTCTTTCCAATTGGCACAATGCCTCAACAATCTTTACTTCTAAACGATCTATCCCTTCAAAAGTGACAACTTTTTGATATAAACAACAAAAGAAAGAACTTAGACGAACTAAAGGGATAGTAACATGATCAGGAAGTATACTTATGATCGATATTTGCAGTAAGTAATGTAACATGAAATGAGCGTCATGAGCCTTATAACCAGATATTTTTCTTTCAACTAGTTGCACACAATGAGAAATGTTGAAAGCACTACCATTAGGCAATTTTGTTATCTTCAAAACATTACAAAAATTGATTTCTCCCAAGTAGTCATTGAGAAGCATGCTTATGCTAACTTTGTTCTTTTTCCATCCTTTGTATCTTTTAGATGAAGGTTCTTTCTAATACCCATCTCTTTTAGGTCAAAATGTGCACTTGTATGATCCTTTGTCTTTCTAGGAATATCCAAAAGAGTACCAATTATGTTATCAACTATGTTCTTGTCTACGTGCATGATGTCAAGGTTTGCCTAAACATGGTGTGCCACTAATAAGGTAATTTGAAAAATATTGATTTTTTCTTCCATAGCCATGATCTGTTTTTTTGCTTCTTCCAAAAAACATTCTCCATATTTTGTAGCATCTCAAATACATCTATTCTCTTTAACAATTGTGGTGGAGGCCTAAGTTTTGTTTTACCATTGAAGGATCTTTTGTTATATCTCCATGGATGATCCATGGGTAAAAACATCTAATGACCCATGTAGCATATCTTGACTATGCTTCAAATACTAAGAAGAAATCTCATAATTACAATAAACTTTCCTATTGTACTCCAACCAGACAATATAGCATATGATGGAAAGTCAGTAATTTTCCATAAAAGTGCTGCCTTCATTTGAAAAGTTTGATTTTTGAAGAATCATATGTTTCAACCCCTAACTCCATAGCTCCTTTAGCTCTTCTATCAATGGTTGTAGATGAACGTCAATGTCATTTCTTGGTGATTAGTGTCCATGTATGAGTAAAGAAAGTATACAATATTCTTGCTTCATGCTCATCCAAAGTGTAACACTATAACTTTCAACACAATATGCCTAAGACGCATAATGGTTAATTAGTTGTTACTCTTTCATCTCAAAACTTCACTTGATTTTAAACTTTAAAAATAAGTCTATGGAAAATATGACTTTTTTTTTTAAAGACCAAACTATGACCCATTCACGTATAAGTTATAACGCATAAATATTTGTCATATAATACGTAATAATAGTGCATCTATCAGCATATTCTTAACCATCCATCACATGACATACATGCAAAACCATCAGAGCATAACATAAACTGAAAACATCATCATAACATAACATTAACTGAAAATATCATATCATATAATAATAATAATAATAATATAGAGGCATTCCACAAGTATGACATAATAAATGGAAATATCATATCATATAATAATAATAATATCATATATATGTGTCCATGATCAAAATTTCCATTTAAGACAAAAAGGGCATGTCTTGAGCATTAGAGACATAGGTGATGACTAGAATCATAAATATGCTATGCAAGCTTATCATTTTAAGCCTTTAAGAATATAAGGTGACAACTTGGAAATATAAACATGATATGAAAGTCTTGAAACATAAACATGAAATGCAAGTCAATTTTTAAGTCTTTAAGAATATAATGTGATAACTTGAAATATAAACATGATATACGCAAGTCCATCTTTAAGCCTTTAAGAATATAAGATGACAACTTAAAATATAAACATAATATGCAAGGCTTGAAATATAAACATGAAATGCAAAAATTGAAATATAAATATGAATGCAAGTCCATTTTTACATATCATTAGAGCCCAAGAACCAAAGACATCAAAGAGTGAAACTCTCAACCCCATTAATCTTAACAAAATAGAAGTGAGTTTTAGTCTCTCAACTTCATAGTTCTAAGAACATCATTCTCTTGGACTCACCATCAAGCTCCAAAAATAACCAAAGAAAAAAAATGAACATTCTTTCTTTTTTATTTTGAGACCAAAGATCAAGCCTTGAACTTTAGAGGTCATACACATGATGGTCTCACAACCATCATTAAGAACACTCATCATCAAGCTATGACCTTGATCACAACCAAACCAAAAGAAAAGAGTAGAAAAGAAAGGAAAACATAAGAATAAAATCCCTACCAATGTGTGTTTTCTTGTTGAAGATGAAAATGCTTGCTCTTTTGTAAGGAAAAGAGAAGAAAAATCTTCTCTTAGAAGGAGTATATGTTTCAGCCAAGAAGAAGAAAAATAGGAGGAAGGATTTTTGTGGTGACTTTGTGTATGGAGATGAAAGCTTATGTGTTTAGGGTTTGATCTATGGTGGTAGTGTATTTGTTTAAGGTTTGGAGCTTGAATGGAGAGCAACAATGAAGGTTCTTGGAAGTGAAGAAGAAGAAGAAGAAGAAAGCTTGAGATGGAGAGGAAGAGAGAATTTTCACACAACTTGGTGCTCAAGTTGTGACAAAAAAAGTAATGGGAAGGAATGGGAGTATGAGTGAGTGTTTGAGTAATAATGTGTTGAAAAAAATCAAAATGAGAGAGTGAGAGGGAGGGGTAGGTTATATGGAGTGGTTAGGTGGGATATTTTTGTGTTTTGTGAATGTTAGGGTTAGGATTAAGGGTAGATTTAATTAGGAGAATAGTTAGAAATTGATAATTAGGTGTTTAAGGTTTTCAATACAAGGTTAAAGGGTCTTGCATGATTAATGAAGCTAAACTCAATTAATTCAAAATTCAAACACTAGCATATCCCGAATCTTAAGGAAAAGTAGGAGAGATAATGTACCATTTGTCCCTTGCTTTTACTTTTACGTCTCATAAAGAACTTTTATCTTTTTCTCACTAATCTTTGATTAATAATGGGATTAAGTTTCTTTAACAAATCTTGGGCCTCAAATAACTCAAAATAATTATTTTGACTCATAATTAATAAATAAAATAATTTATCTTTAATTAGAACCTACTATTGCCTATATTTCCTTAATTACTTTAATTAAGCTTAATTAGCATTAACTAAGGATAAAATAGTAATTTTACATAAAAACTCTTTGGGACTCACCTAAACATCAGATATCCCCTCAAATTAACATATTCAACTCCTTGGTAATAACAGATTGGTCGTTACTTAATCTAACGTAAATTACCCAGTGGCATTTTGGTAATTTTGCGCACTGAAAAACTAGGAATTGCGATTTTCGCACTTATTGACATTGAAAACACATATAGCCCCCTTCAAACATCAAATTAACCCATTGAGGATAGCCAAGACCGCGGTCCTCAATTTTCATGCAAAAATGACCCAAGGGTATTTTAGTCATTTTACATAGGAAAAATAAGGGATTGTGATTTTTACACTGATTGCTAGCTAAAGCACATACAGCCCTATTTAAACATTAAACTAACCCGTTGAGAATAAGGACAAGATGTCCTCATTTTCATCCAAAAATAACCTCAGGAACATTTTGGTCATTTTGCATAGAAGGAGAAATTGGGATGTTACATAAGAAGGCAAATTATACACCATCAACACACCGGCCATGTGCTATAAGATATGCTCATGATTCAACATGGATTGAAACCATCGCTTGCCAAGCCAAGTCTTAAATTATGAGCATCTTTTGCGAACTCGGGTAAAGGCTATAAAGGCTTTCCATGATTGGCCATCAGCAAGATGCCTTAACTTCCTATCTTTAAATGCTCCTCATCATGCCACCTCAATGTATCTGCTATCCTTGAGCACATAAAAAGCCTTTTAATTCTAGGAATTAAAGGAAAACACCTTAAAGTTTTAGCAGCAATCTTGTGAGGCATTTTGGATTGCTCAGGATCATTATCCACAAGGGGATATTCGTTATATCAAGAAGCTCCACAAACATAGCTAGATGAGTCATTAACATGCTCATCTTGATATGACATGCAAGTCATTGGGACAAGCATCAATCTTTTCATAGTTAAGACCTAAGTCTTTCACCATAGTCCTAGTTTTATTAAAAAAAAAAAGTAGGAATGTTTGAATCAAGCATAGCTTCTTTTAACAACTCTAAAAGGCCAATCTGTGCTCTTGGGTATTTGTGCTAAGTCAACCTTACTTGCAAAGGAAAATTATTTTTAGACTAGGGATGACAAGTATATCATGTTCTTAGTTTTTTTAATTTTGTACTAATGATATTATGTAATGTGTGGTCCTTATTCAAATAATCTCTTTCTTTCCTCTCTTTTGGTGCTTGAACTTGAATATAATGTTTTATTTACATGCAGAGAAAACAAGATAAGAATGAGCTTATTAACTTTAATTTGTTTTATTCATATTTGTTTTTCATTGAATGTGTACTTTGAATGTCAATATGGTGGTGATATTGGGTATTTTCATAATCCTACCCTATTTTATCAATATGAATGGATTTAGGGATTTTAGCTTTAGTATATAGATAGTCACATATCTATTGTGATGAAACATGAATTTGGTAGGTATCACTAATCATTAATAGTGTATCCCCATTGACTTACTGGATAGCTTCTAAATATTGAATAGTTTGGCAATCCCTTCACCTCATTTTCTTGGTTGATTGCCATAATGGCTCAAAAAATTGATCTCATTTCTATTGTTAGTGCATTAAAGTTGGGTTGGAAAGGAGCAGCTGTTGTGAAGAATGAACCTTTTACTTTATCAATATTGTTGATCAACAACTTTTTTAATGTTGGTACCACTATGAGTTTAAGTAAGATAAGGCAATTCTAATTACAAATTCACCTATCATTTTCTATGTGATTGGGGTAGCTTCTATAGTTTAGATTAAGTTATGTTTTAATCATTTTGTTTTTATCAATACCATTGACTATCATATTTTCCAATGGTGATTTTGCAAGTTAATGTGAGGATGGTAAGGTTTTATACAATTGCAAATTTAACATTTGGTGTTACGGGTTAACAAATAGGTTTAAACATTAGGATAAGTTATAGAGTCTCATGATATGGATTGATGGGAGGGCATCCCTAAGTGGAATTGAAGTTTGATGGAGTTACCCAAGTGTAGAAGAAATATTGGAAATGAAGAAAGAGTGAAAACTAATTGCATGAGTGTTCAATTGGATAACAGTATGCCAAAAATATAAATGTGGCAAGAGACATATTGGAATTATTCCAACTATGTAATATGTAAAAATGGCATATTGGTTTAATTATTAAATTTTGAGGTTATTATTTAGTAAACATAATAATTTGCAGGGGTTCTTTTTTAAATCACAATAAAGGAGTCCCATGTGTAATTATTTAATGTGCTATCTGAAATATCTCAATTGAAAGCATCTTATGATCATTGGTTTATGAAATTAAGTAACAGGAGAAGGGTTTTACTAAATGAAGCTATGAGTTCGACTATATCAATTAAATCAAAATAGTGATGTTTTCATTCTCTCTTGAAATTATATTTTTCATCTTTATATAATCTCTGATTCATATCATTAAAACTCATTAGCAATCTTTTGATATTATAAAATATAAAATTCAAAAGGGAATTGTATTGGTAAAAGTGCACGAGAAGGGGAGTTGAATCGTGCCTTGCTCTTTTTCACATCTTGGAACATTTAAAGAAATACTATCAAGCACTAAGCTTGAAGTGTAGCGGAAAACATATTAGCTATTTTAGAAAGTAGATTTCTGAAGCATAAAAAGTAACAACAGCCAAAATAATATATCAGCAAATTTTAAATTATACAGCATAACAAAGAAAGTAAAGGAGATCAAGGATAGAAGAAGTGACACAAGTATTTTTATATTGGTTTGGCCAAACCTACATCGGATACTCAACACACGTTAAGGTTCCACTAAACATCTTTCTCAAACTAGAGAAAGAAAATGGATAGTCTTTATATTAGCCTTCCCAAGCTCTCTTGTGTGACTAGTAGACAACCCCTACCATCACCACCTAAGTAGTTATTCACCAACCTCTCCAAGCTGAACCTTGAGTAATCTTGTACTAGCATCTTCAAACTAACCCCGTGACAAGTATACAACTCCTACCTGTCATGTTGAAAGTAGTTATTCACCACCCTTTCCAAGCTAAACTGAGTAGTCTCTTCCCAACCTCTTTAAGCTGAACCCGTGACCATGAGACAACCTCTCCTGTCATGTTGAAAGTAGTTATTCATCAACCTCTCCAAACTGAACCTTGAGTAGTCTTTCCTCAACTTTTCCAAGCTGAACCCGTGACCAGTAGACAACCTCTACTATCACGTTGAAAGTAGTTATTCACTAGCCTTTCCAAGCTGAATGGAGTAGTCTTTCCCAAGTCTCTCCAAGTTGAACCCATGACCAATAGACAACCTTTATTGTCACGTTGCAAGTAGTCTTTGACTAGTCTCTCCAAGCTAACTCACACTGATCACTACTAGATGAAGGATACAAAGGTTTGTGTTTGGGTTGCCACTCAAACTAACCTACACTAAAGTTTCCTTAAAATATACATGAATAACCTACGATAACTTGAATGACTTTTTTCTAACATTTCTTCCTAGGAAGAACATATATCTATTCAAGAACGTAGAAAGAAGGTTTTTACGAGTAAGGAATCTGATTACATGATGTGATGAACCTTCCGGATGTGTAAAGAGATTTTCACAGAGTTTCTCCTTTTGTAGCTCATGTCTCTCATTCGTTTAAGCATAGCATCTCAATTTATAAATGGTCTTCCTTGTGACCATTGCCTTGATCAGATCTCCAAATGATATGTGTTGATCATCCATTTGTGTCTTAAAAGGCTAGAAGAGTAGCATGTTGTTTGTCAGAGCGTTTGTAGAAGCCATTGTGAGATTGAGGTTTCAAAACTACTCTTACTTTCTAAACGTGATTTATAAACTCTTTCTTCGAAACTTAAGATTATTGACCAAGTTGACAAAAAAGATCACTTGCCAGTTTGAAACTGGTTTTGACTTTAAATTTGACTTTTAAAATTTCAAAATTCCCTCCTTTCTAATAACATTCAATGCTCCACAGTGAAGTGAGCTTTCTGAAGTGCAGAATTTCCTTGATGAATCTTCGGTCTTTAGATCTTTAATCCAACCTTTATGATTATGAAAGATTTGTGATCATGAAGATTGAAGCTAGTAGAACACATTGGCTTCGCGTTTGATGGATATCTTCATTTTAGGTGTACTTTACGAAGTCCCGTGCTACTTTCTGAAACCCCAGATCTTGGTTTCTTGTACTTGTCTTGATACTTTACACGATATAATATTCACTTCTATTAAGTTCAATCTCTTTATATTAATAAATCATGTTTACACACGCAAAGTGAAATTATTCTCACTTTAAGTTCGCATTATGTAGTTGAAAAATAACCTCTATGCTATGTCAAGAAACTCAACGAAGATCATTAATTGTTCTTCAAAATATTTTCTTTAAATTGGTTTTATTGTCACTCAAAACATATTGCTTTGAAGATTTCTTAAGGGTTCTAGCTAACAAATTGATTGTAAGAATTCTTTCTTTCTTCTTTTATGAGAAATTTGTTGTACATGAGTCTAATGAGGGACACTTATATAGTTTCTTTGTTAATCACTAATAAATGAATGCTTTATAGGTATACTCTTATTGATGATTGAGGTTCTTGAACATTGATTATTCTCATATGAACATTTTTGACAATTATCT
The DNA here is from genome assembly GCA_030441495.1 of Dalbergia oliveri. NCBI lineage: Eukaryota > Viridiplantae > Streptophyta > Magnoliopsida > Fabales > Fabaceae > Dalbergia > Dalbergia oliveri. Next base: position 34,399,183 of record JAMLFY010000008.1, on the reverse strand, counting down.
CCTCAATAAGCACTTTTTTCATTTGTCAACTGATGCAAACGCTTTATTTAACATCAAAATTATGTTAAATGGACCATTTGTTCCATTCTTTAAATTATTTTGTGATCAAAATATATTATTTTAAAGTTGGATATATACTAATTTTAAATGTTCACGCAATGGGTCGGGTTAAATACTAGTTTTTGTAATCTCCAATTTAATAAATCTATCTTTCCTTAACATGCACGACTTTCACACATTCACTCATTATAGTACCCTTCCTTCTTATTGGCCACAACACCTAATTCATACATACCTTCCCCTTTCTACCTCCTGTCACATATGACCCATTCCCATCAACAAATGCCCATCCCTTAATCATATTCCCAGTTTATTTCATGCCACTCCCTACACCATTAGTGCCACCTAGCTCGCACTCTTCAACACCTGCCACATCACCTACCTTACTTAATCCTCATCCATCACCCATACTTTTCGATCCACTACCCCACAATCCTTCCACATATTTACAAGATTTCTATTGTGCTCTTGTTTTGTCTATCAATCATTCCTTTGACCTTCTAGTAACACTACTTACCCTATTTCCTCATACTTATCTTATGATTCCTCATCATGCACTAATCACAAATCTTTTGTCCTATCTATTTCCTTCACCTAGGAACCAAAATCTCATGCCAATGCTTCCAAGTATGACTGCGGACCAAAAGCTATGTAGGATAAAATAAAGGCTTTAGAAGACCAAAATCTTTGCTTGTAAAGGAAAGTTTAGCTAGTTTTACTAGTTGTCTAATTGTTTTTCCACAATTTTTCAACTTCTATTTCATGTATAGAAACTTCTGTATTTAAGGTTTTCATTTTCATAATGCACTTGATCATTCAAAAACACATCTTCGAGAGTTGTCTTCTCTCTATCTTCTCTCCACATTAGTGATTTTCTATTACTTTCTTTCTCTTAATCATACCTATTTTCCTTTTTTACTTTTCTCTTTGCTTATTGATTTTTCTTCATTTCATTGTTTGTTTCTCAAAAAATGTTTCATTACTCCATAATGTCTCAATAGTTTGATCATGTTCTCCTTTTCTTTTATTCTTTCTTTTCTTTCCTCATTATGCTATGGATGTGCTATTATTTGTTAATATCATTATTGCGGTTTTCGTATTCTGTTGCTTGTGAGTCTAATGAGGGACACTTATATTGTTTTTCTATTAATCACTAATAATAAATAAATGCTTTGTCCATGTATACTCTTATTGATGATTGAGGTTCTTGAATATTGATTTTTCTCATATGAACATTTTTGAAAATTATCTCCTCAAAAACACTTTTTTCATTTGTCAATTGATGCAAACGTTTCATTTACCATCAAAATTATATTAGAAATTGACAATTTGTTCCATTCTTTAAACTACATTGTGATCAAAATATATTATTTTAAAGTTAGATATCTACTAATTTTAAATGTTTGTGCAACGGCACTTGTCAAAAACTAGTTTGTCACAATCTCCAATTTAATGAATCTATCTTTCCTTTCATCCATCATTCTCATACATTTACTCATTACAGCACCTCCTCCTTCTCATCATCACAACACCTAATTCATACATACCTTCCCCTCTTCCACCTCCTATCACATATGACCTATTCCATAAACAAATGATTCATCCCTTAATTATATTCTTAGTTTACCTCATGCCACTTCCTTATCCTACATATTGCCACCTAGCTCAAACTCTTCACCACTTACCACATCACTTACCCAACTTAATCCTTGTCCCATGCCCAAACTTTGTTGATGAACAATTCCTCACAATCCTTTGCATATTTACAAGATTTCCAGTATGCTCTTGGTTCGTCTATCAATCATCCTCCTTATTCTGCCTTCTGTAATATTCCCTACACTATTTTGTCATACCTATTTATGATTCCTTAAACACTAATAACAAATCTTTTATCTTATCTATCCCCTTCACCCAGGAACCAAAATCTCATGTCAGAACTTCCAAGTATGAAGTTAGGAACAAAGCTACGTAGCATGATTCCAGGCTTTAGAAGACCAAAAGCTTAGCTTGTAGAGGAATTTTGGTTAGCTTTCCTAGCTGTCATAATTGTTTTTCCTACTATTTTTAAACTTCTGTATTAGAGGTTGATTCTCATAATGCACTTGATCATTCAAACGCATATCTTTGAGAGCTTTCCCCTCTCTATCTTTTCTTAGCCAGTAGACATATTGGCTAGGAATAGTTTTGTGTGAGATTCAAAGAGGAAAAAAAATAAAGTCCAATGATCATGTATAGGAATAAGCTCAATCCTGATAAGCAATCTATTTCCCATTTGTGGAGTTATCCACGACAGATACCGTTTGGTATAGATTACCCACCATGGAGTTATCCACGGCAAATGCCATTGGGTATGTTGATGAAAAGAGAAAATGATCGCACTAAATCTACATTCTGTTAGACAAGAAAACATGTGATTATTATTGTGGTTTGTACATGAGTTATGCATCTCTTTTTGTATGAGGAGTCCTACATGAATTAAATTGTTAGTTATGTCCTACTTATATTTGAGGAGGTATCCTCCTGAGAATTATATAATATTATTCCTATGTGTTCCTGTTTCTGTGTCGTCTCCTGGTTGATCTAGAGATTAGTGAGGCTGCTATAAGAAAAATTTGGAATTGTAGCTAACTGGTAAAACTTGTGTCTAATATGCTTAGTATATGTATATGTCTATAAACATAATAGAGAACTCATGTGTATTAAAGCTCATAGAAGAGCTTCTTTTTGTACTTGACGTTGTATTAAATAAATATCTTATTCTTTGCTATATATTTTGATAGAACCACGAATTAGTTACTACACAATTTGACCAATTCTTGTTATATACAATCTTCGTTATTTGTTGCACATAAGTCTAACAAGGGACATTTATCTAGTTTCTCTATTAATCACTAATAAATGAATGCTTTGTTAGGTATACTCTTGATTGATAATTGAGGTTCTTGAACATTGGTTATTCTCATATGAACATTTATACCAAGTATTCTCAATAACACTTTTTTCTTTTGTCAATGATGCAAAAACTTTATTTAACATCAAAATTATGTCAGAAATTGATAATTTGTTTCATTCTTTAAACTATTTTGTGATGAAAATATATTAATTTATAGTTGGATATCTACTAATTTTAAATGCTTATGCAACGGTGCTGATCAAATACTAGTTTTTTGCAATCTCCAATTTAATGAATCTATCTTTCCTTTTCATGCATCACTCTTATACATTCACTTATTCCAGCACCCCTCCTTCTCATCGGCCACAACACCTAATTAATACATACATTTTCCTTTCCTACCTCCTATCACATATGGCCTATTCTTATCAACAAATGCCGCATCCCTTAATCATATTCCTAGTTTACCTCATGTCACTCCCTTACCCCACGTGTATTGCCACCTAGCTCAAACTCTTCACCACCTACCATATCACCTGCCTACTTAATCCTCATCCCATGCCCAACTTTGTCAATGAACAATTCACAATCCTTCCTTACTTTACAAGATTTCCATTATGCTCTTGCTTCGTCTATCAATCATCGTCCTAATCTGCCTTTTGTAACACTCCCTACCCTATTTCCTCACAACTATCTTATGATTCCTTACACACTAATCACAAATCTTTTGTCTTATCTATCCCTTCACCTAGGAACCAAAATCTCATGCCAAGGCTTCCAAGAATTACAGGACCAAAGGCTATGTAGGATGCATATGCGCATTAGAAGATCAAAATCTTAGCTTGTAAAGGAAGTTTAGTTAGTTTTGCTAGCTGTCTAATTATTCTCCTGCTATTTTTCAACATCTATTTCATGTATATAAACTTCTTTGTCAAAGTTTCATTCTCATAATGGAATTGATCATTCAAACACACATATTTGAGAGCTCTCTTCTCTTCACATTAGTGATTTTCTATTACTTTCTTTCTCTTAGTCCTACCTACATTGCTTTTTTTCCTTGTCTTTTCATTTTCCTTCATTTCATTGTTTGTTTTAAAGAAAATGTTCCCTTACTCCATAATGTCTCAATAGATTGATCATGTTATCCTTTCTTTTGTTCTTTCTTTCTTTTCATTTGTTGGACGTAAGTCTACGATACACTGTCTAGTTTCTCTGTTAATCACTAATAAATGAATGCTTTGTCCAAGTATACTCTATTGATTATTGAGGTTCTTGAACATTGATTATTCACGTATGAACATTTTTAACAATTATCTCCTCATTAAGACTTTTTTCATTTGCCAACTGATGCAAAAACTTTATTTAACATCAAAATTATGTCAAAAATGGACAATTTGTTCATTCTTTAAATTATTTTGTGATCAAAATATATTATTTTAAAGTTGGATATATACTAATTTTACATGTTCGTGCAACGCGGGTCAAATACTAAATTTCGTATTCTCCAATTTAATGAATCTATCTTTCCTTATCATGCATCACTTTCACGCATTCACTCATTACAGTATCCCTTCTCTCATTATCCGCCACAACAATAATTCATACATACCATCCCCTTTCCCACCTCCTTCACATATGAGCCATTCCCATAAAACAAATGCACCATTCCTTAATCATATTTCCATTACCTCATGTTGTCATAATTTTTTTTCAAGCCATTTTTCAACGTTTTCATGTATATTAACTTTCTATCGAGAGTTTCATTCGCATAATGCACATTATCATTTAAACACACATCTTTAAGAGCTCTTCTATATTGGAGTTCATTGTTCTTCTTTGTTTATAATCTATTTCTCATATTTATATTTATTTCTTTTCATTTATTGTTTGTTTTATTAAGTTCCATTACTTTATATATTCTTAAAAATTTACTTATGTTTTTCTTTCTTTTATTTTTTTTTTTTTGCATTATTATTAATGTACATTACTCTGCTATAACATTATCATTGTCTTCATTATTTGTTGCATGTGAAACTCAAGAGGGATATTTACATAGTTTCTCTATTAATTACTAATATATGAATGGTTTGTCCAGGTATACTCTTATTAATAATTGAGGTTTTCTAACATTGATTATTCTCATATGATCATTTTTGACAATTATCTCTCCTAACAATTTTTTCATTTGTCAACTGATACAAATGCTTTATTTAACATCAAAATGATGTTAGAAATACAATTTGTTCCATTCTTTAAACTATTTTGTGATCAAATATATTATTTTAAAGTTATATCTACTAATTTTAATGTTTCGTACGCAAGTCAAATACTTGAGTTTTTTGCAATCTCCAATTTAATGAATCTATCTTTCCTTATCATGCATCACTCTCACCCATTCACTCATTATAACACCCCTCCTCTTATTTGCCACAACAACTCATCAAATGGACCTTCTCGTTAAGCATGCTATATAGTTGCATAGGGACTTGGTAGGGCCTTGTTTCATGTGTCATAGGGCATCTAAGTTCTTGGTGTAGATTTTAGACATGGAGAATTTAGTTGTATAGGCTTCAGCAAGTTGGTCGAAGTTGTGGATAGAGGTCGGGGGAGTGAGGGAAAACCACAAGGGATAGCTTGACTTGAGTAGGCTGGGAAGCTTCTACAAAGCACTTTCGGGTACCCCATTGATAAATATTGTTGATTTAAACATTGTAATGAAGGTTTAGGGTCACCGTGCCATCATAGGTTGGGAGTGTTGCCTAGAGCTTGAGGTTGGGTTGTAGTTCTATCACCATTATCTCATCCAAGAATTGGCCACAAGGCCTAGATGTTAGGTATCCATTGTAGTTTGTAGGTCGAGACTGTAGTCTTGCTTTTGTTGCATGGTTGCCCAGGGCATTGGCTTTTGACCTTGCCCTTAATCATCACAAATATCTTCGGCTATATGCTCGTTCCCTACTTTGAAGAGATGAATGGTGGTAAGGAGCTCATCCATGATGGGGTTAGATGGGTCACCATGGTAGTTTTCTCCCTTGTGGGATTGGTGGTCATTGGCATTGGTCATTGTTGCTTTCTTGGTAAGGAGGCTTGTTTACTAGTCCATAGTAGGCTCCAATATCATCTTAAAAGTGGCAGGAAGCATCCAAAACGCTCACTATTATGCCACAACTTAAATTTGTTTTGCACAAGGACAATGGGTATGGATTTATAAGTTGTGGGAAATATCATGGTCTTTAGGAAGGTGGTTAGAAAGAAGAGGCAGCATAACAAGTTTTCCAAGCCATCAAGCATTATTTTGAGCAAATGATGATTCAACAATTTTCAAATCCTTCCAAAATGAAATAACCTTGAAATAACCCCAAGTTTGAACTCTTGAGATTTTGGATGTTCTTCAAATTTTGCTTGACACTTTCACAAACTAGCTTAAACTTTTTTCTTGTATTATGAAGGTATATCAAATAAAACATTTTTCTTTCTTTCATTTTTTCTTTCTTTTCTTTTTAACCTTTTTGTTTCAAAATTAAGTTTATGAAAATAAAAGCAATCAACCATTGGTCAAGATAACTTTATTAGATTTGTAATGTGGCCAAACGTTAAAGGTTTATGACTAAAAGGGTATTAAATGGCTCAAACAAGTGTTTTGGGTTAATTGTGACAAAGGATCACTTTTAGCATGTGACATATATACTTTGTCGATAAACATTGAACATTATGAACAATGTAAGAGCTCATTCATTTTGAACTAAAATCTTTCATGCATTTTTTTTGTTTTTGCATATTTACCTTTCTGCTTTTTTTGTACAATAAATTGAAAAAGAAATTTATTAGTAGACCACTCTTATTGCGTAGTAGCCTCCAATGTAGGGGTGATGCTTGTCCAAGGTTACTTGAAGAAAATAATCAAGCTCAATGGGGTAGAAAGGGGTATTGATTTTTTTTTTTTTGAAAGATAGGTCCACAAATTTAATACTAAAAATTTTCTCTTATTCTTTTTTATTTTTTCTTTTCTTTTGTTTACTTGAAAATGATACACCCTTTATAAGAGAATTGTCATAGACGCAAAATCCAACCATAAGAAGCAAAAACACCAATAAATGAACATTTATTTATGTGTAAATTCACTCTCAACACCCTAATAATTAACCCAATACGCCTAGTTTTATTCTGATTAATTACTAGACTTTACTCTTTGCTTTAGTTATTTAACCATACTTTGAAAATACTTAATGAAATTACGAGCCATTTTTTTAAACATAATTGAAACGCTACGCTGGAACGTGAATATTTAGCAGAATTTAAAAGACACATAGGAATTTACAAACATCACATCATAATATATTGGCTCCATCATATAGCATCCATAAGCATACCATAATACATATACATAATAACCTCACTCATACATTCCCGTCTTAAACAAATACATCAAACTATAATATATAAGACAACATATGCACTTAAAGTAAATAACCTTAAAAGTCGAGGAGAGCTATCCTAAAACTAGGGTGTATGATCACACTCAAATCTATTAAGAACTCTCTATGGCCATTGCCCCTGAAAGGGTACATATTCTATCTTCTACGAATTCCTTTAGGAAGGAATACACGAGATGTAACATCCCTTGCTGCTTTATGGATTACGACTATCCCTATAAACCAACATTGAGTCTTTTCATGCTTTGTCCTCACTCACACGCTTCCTGGAAAACTTCCCAGGAGGTCACCCATCCCAAAATTACCCCAAGTCAAGCACGCTTAACTGGAGTTCTTTCGTAATAGGCTACCGAAAGAAGATGCATCTTTGTGACATAGGTAGTACCAATCACTTCAAATAAGCCTCCTTAATTTATAGTCCCATACCTATAGAGATTCAGGTCCTTCTATTCTGGGTGTGCAATCGGTTCATTCATGTACCCCCCGCTTGGAGGTAGGAGCCGCTCCTTGTCCGTGCCTCTGCACCCGATCACTCCTTGCCTCGTCCCCGTTACAGATGCACTGGGCTGAGGACGCATAGATAGCCTTCGTGCCAATCTTGGCTGCACCACCTTTCCTCACTACCCTCTCTCACACGTAAGGGAGTAAGAGTAGAGCTCTCCGAATATACATGAGTAGGGTATCCTCTTTGATGGATCGTCTCAGAATACCTGTGTGAGGGACATAATGGGAATACCATGAAGGATGAGGTGGAGTAAGAACGTAGCATCCTTTCATCATGTGGATCGGGCGTGCCAAAAACCATCTTGTCACCATAGAGAGAAGACGGGAAAACGATAACTAGGAACAGGGTGTGCAATGGACGTCCTATGAAAACAAAAATATTAACCGCACCTCCCTTCAAAGTGATATGAACGATGCTCCGAGTCGTAGTGAAATTCCCATGTGGGTATCAACATACAGATGGATGAACCCGCATTGTAAAGACATTGAACGAAAATAAAGAAAGGGAGTGAGAATCTTGCTAAAGAATTCTCAGGAAGGTATCTCCTTGCATAGTGTCATCATCAAGTCTTCAGGGAACCTCGGGTTATTAGAAATAATGAGCATGCTAAGATTCATTTATTAAGTTCAGAAAAATACTTTACGAGGTTCGTCAATTTTTAAATCATGCGTTTTATAATGCATCATAAACTTAGCATGTCATATTTATAATGAACTTTTCCTTTTATCAACACATCATATTCCTCATCATCATATCATAATACATGCATAGAAGAACATCATATTTCATTTCTTTAGTGCTTCAGGTGACTTAAATCTTATCATCATCATTATTTTCCTTGGGTTGCCCTATACTCCACCATTTTGGGAGTAATCTAGGTTATGAGCTCATACCTTACTAGTCGTCACTAGCATATACTTATCCCTTTTGATAAGCTAAAATCCCAACTCTACCCTTTTGAGAGAATGGGTTAGGGGGCAAGAATCACCTTTTCACCACCTATAGTCTTATGGGTCCAAAATCATTTTCTTATAAGTTTAAGTCACCATTAAGTCTTTGCGTGTTATATCATAATACAATTCTCAATTCATAATTATCATAATATTTTCTCTTTATAGTTTTACTCTAATAATATATACCAACTGTAATCATGCATTTGGGAGATTCTCAGGAAAGAGAAGTGGGTCACAAATGGACACACTTAAGTACCAAGTCTTTCCTACCAGAACCTTTCCAAATCACGCTTTTACTGGAGTACACTTTCTTCCAACAAGAGTAATTTTTAAATAATAAAGAATATTTATTTATTGCATGCATAAGTATTCTCATTGTTTGCAACAGTAACTATAACATGCAAGCCAGGGGATCATTCAATGATGTCAAATACATAATAAGCATCAAATCACTACATATATTTATTACTTCTAACATCAAAGAGGCAACATTATAAATCCTTACCGAAACTCTAGAATTGGTAACCTCAATTATTGAACTACTCAATTATACATCTAAGGGATTCATTACCATCATTACCATTAATTATAAGCCTTAAGAACATTATTAGACTATATGGAGCAGCATAGGCAGGAAGTTGTTCTTAAGGTTTTACGTGCTTAGAAATTGCATTTTTAATCCTTCTCGATGCTTTCCCTATCATATTAAAATTAATTACTAAACCAATTATGAATCATTCTCCCTTATCCAAACATAATAAAACTTGGTTTTTTTTGCTGTAAAGGTTCTGACAAAATGCATAAAATCACATTTCAAGTATATAAAGTACTAGTTTCCCCTATAATTTTTGCAAAGCTTCAAAACTCCTTTAGCAACTAATTCTTTTTATTAAACTTTAAAGAAATTATAGGACTTTAGGCCTACCTTAATTCATGAGGTCGATTTATATATTAAAAGAATGTTCATGATTAGAATTTTCACTGAAGATAAAAGGAGCAAGTCTTGAGCTTTAGAGATTTAGGTGATAACTAGAATTATAAACATGCTATGCAACCTCATTTTAATCTTGTTTTTATAAGGTGATAACTTGGAAATATAAACATGATATGCAAGATTTGAAACTTAAACATGATGTGCGGTCCATATTATTATATTCAAGAATTAAGTTGGTTTGCTTAAAATATAAATATGATTATGCAGACTTAAATTTAAACATGATGCAAGAACTTAAAATAAATAATAAACTGGAGCGCGGTAGTCGCATTGACAAGTGAAGAGAGAAGAGAATCTTATTACATCTTATTAAGCTCCAAAACTCAAGACTTCTTAAAGAATGAATTCTTTGACTCCAATAATATTAAGGAAATTGAAAGTGAGCTTTAGAGTTCTTATTACCATGGTTCCAAGAACCTTATTTCTTTGCTTAAGAAAAATCTTGAAACATAACTTGTTGGTCTTTGTGACTGATGAGGCTTAGGCAAACCTATCATCACTTGACCGAAATATGCATCCTTAGGATGCTACCATTTTCCAACTTTGCTTGTGATACTTGGGCAAGTCTTTGAGCTCTAGGATTCTTAGGTAATGACATAATAATAAACATGTCATGCGTTGATTCTTTTAGCCATTATAAAATAAAGTGAGAGCATAAAATAAATATGAGATGGTCCTCTTTATTATCTTTAGAGATTAAGTGACAACTTGAAACATAAACATGAAATGCAAACTTGGAATTTAAACATGAGAAATGCAAGTTCATTTATTTATTCTTGAGAATTTAGTGATGACATTAAAAGTAAACATGATGTGCAAGGCATAAACTTAAACATGGATGCAAGTTCATTTTATTTCTTTACTAGAGCTCTCTTCAAGACTTTAGAGAAATATAAATTTAACACAATATATATATCTTAGCAAGACAAGTGAAAAATCTTTCAAGTTCTAAACTCAAGATCTTTATTTTTACATCATAAAAACATCATTCTTTAAAGTTTTGCAACAAGTGGAATTTTCAAGCTTTAGAGGCCTAACTTGTGATGGATTTACAACCCATACTCAAGGTCCTCATCATCAAGCCATCATTTCATTCCTTCTTAGGCCATTTGGCCGAAACAATTAAAGAAAAATAAGGAAAGAAAAATCGAAATTATAAAGCTTTAAAAACTAGTGAAACCTTCAAGTTTTAGAGGTTTAACTTGTGAAGGCTTTGCAACCAACACTCAAGAACCTCATCATCAAACCATGGTCTCATCATAATCTAGGCCATAAGGCTGAATTAACCAAAGAAAGAAGGAAGGAACCTGAATTGAAAAATCCATAGAAAAGATTCATTGATTCAACATTTTTGAGCTAGAAACATAACTTGTCATAGCATAAATGAACTTAGAAACAACACCCTACCTAATTTTATTTGAAGGAAAGGAAGAGAACTTGGTTTCCTTGAGTGAAATGAAAGAAAATCTTGAAAATTGGAGAAGAAGTTTCGGCCAAGAGGAGGAAGAAAGAAAGCTTTTGGTTTTCTAAAAACTAGAATTGTATAAGTTATGAAGCAAAGCCTCTAACACATCTTCAAGCATGCCTATTTATAGAGATTTTGAGGCTCATAAATGGACAAAGGAAGGAGGAATCTGCGGAATTTCAAAGGGAACAAAGGGAGGAAAACATGGATTCTTGACAAGTTGTATGAATTTATGGAATTATGTTTCATGGTGACATTTTGGCATTTTGTTTTAGTGCATTATTTGGCAATATTCTGATGCATTATGGCTTCATTATTTCGGCATTTTGCAGCCCATGGAAGAGAAATTTGTGTGTTCCATGTATTATTTAGGTGTAGGCAAGGTATCTTTGCAAATTAGAGAATTTGCAATTAAGGGCTTAGGTGAATTAGTAAGCAATTTAGTGTTTTTAAGCAATTTTAGGTTCTAATCAATCTAAATAAATAATTTTGACTCTAGATTAATAATTTAAATCTAATAACTTTAATTTGAGCCTAATATTGCTTAGGTTTCGCTATACGAATCAAAAATCTCAAAATTTCAAAACTACAAAGACATGGACAAATGGTAATTTTACTTAAAAATTGCCCGAGACCACCCGAGCTTAACCAATGGTTAATCATAGCTTAAAAACATGTTTTAAAACATTTTAGTGAGGTTTGGTCAGCTGCATGAATTGGAGTTAAAACGCCGCATGGGCGTTTTGGTATTTCGCACGCGAAGCTCAAAATTAGGATTCTTCTCCTCTATAACACACATAACACAAACAATCCCTTATTATCATCAAAACATCCCCTTGAGGATGGGTGGGGCCCATGATCCTCATTTTCTAGTAAAATAACCTCATGGGCATTTTGGTCATTTTACACGTACAGAAATTTTGTCGAGTCTTGCATAGAATTGCTCCTAACCTTTCTTCTAATGTTATATTCCTTTATTAATAATTTTGGTTTGTAATTATATGAAAAATTACCTATCAAATTATTATAATTTCTAACGAAAGTAAAAATTTACAGTAAAAATTTTTTGTCTAATCTTAAAATTTTAGTCCTTCCTTAAGTCCATAGGTTTTATTCATATAGATAATATTTACTTGTATGCTATAATACTATATATAATATAAATATTCAATATAAAATTATTTTGTATATATATATATATATAGATAATATTTACTTGTATTTGTATGAATTATTCAATCAAAAGCATTTAATTGCAATCAATTAAATCTTAAGAATAAACTTTATACACAATCAACGTGAAATCAATGTAAGAAAGTAAAATATGAATTTATATTTATATTTATATAGATAATATTTACTTTGTAGTTTCTATGAATTATTTTCTAATCAAATATATTATAAATTTAATCAATTAAATAATTCAAGAATAAAATTATTTTGCATATTTATATTTATATAATAATATTTACTTTGTATTTGCTATGAATTATTTTCTAACAAAATATATTATAATTTTAATCAATTAAATAATTTAAGAATAAAAATATTTTATTCTTTTATTTTATATTCATAAAATTATGAATTTTGTAATATAATTTTATTAGTTGAGTTTTAAATTTATTAATTTCTAATTTTGATGTAATTTTAAGATGTTTTAATTTAGATTCTATTTTCATATATATTATTTTATTTTTTAAGGTTATACGTATTATATTTGTTTTAATTTTTAGCATCAAATATTCCTTAAACTAAATGTTCAAAGAGCAATATTGACTCCTTTAAATGACACCGTTGATGAAATAAATGGTTATATTTTCAATATGATTGATGGGCAAACAAAACAATATAGAAGCTCATATGAGATTGACAAAGCAACTGATAACATAGTAGAACAAGAGCTTATGTATCCAATAGAATTTTTAATACTTTAAATTTTACTAGGTTCCCAATTCATTGTTTACAACTAAAAGAAGGAATGCCAGTTATGTTGCTAGAAACTTAAATCCCACATTGGGAATGTGCAATAGGACAAGACTACTTATTGTGAACTTAGGAGATTGGATCATAGAAGCAAAAGTTGTTTAAGGAAGTAATATTGGTGCAAAGGTACTCATTCCATGAATAGTGTTGATAGGAAACGACTCAAAGTGGCCTTTCATCTTGCGAAGGAAACAATTTCCCATAAAGGTTTTCTATGCAATGACAATAAACAAAAGTCAAGGCCAATCATTGAACCATGTGGGTTTATATTTGCCTAAACTTGTATTTTGTCATGGACGGTTATATGTGGCATTATCAAGAGTGACTTCACCAAAAGGGCTCAAAATTCTCATACTTGAGAAAGATGACAAATATAAAGACTATACTAAAAATGTAGTTTATAATGAAGTTTTCAATGAACTTCCTCAATGTAATTACTATTGAAATGCAATTACTATTGATCCATTTTTTGTATTCTAATCATATGTCACTTTTAATTTTTACAATAGCTTAATTTAACTATTTATTTAACATTTATACAAAAAAAAACTCTTAATTTCTATAATCTTTGTATGATGACCTTGAAAGTTAATCAATGCTCATTGCATGATCGAAAGCCCCCATGTGTTGCAAATTTAGTTAAGACTACCACTTGAGGAAATGACTTTGAATATCTTTGGAATTGCTTTTTGATCTTTTGAATAGGATTTTAATTCAATTTTGACTGCTTGCTATTGACATGGGTAAGAAGGTTGATTAATGAGTTGGTTATGGAGTCAAGCACAAACATAACTAAGCTATGATGTAATAGTGAAAAATCTAGGAACAAGAGGAATTAAAGGTTTGGAAATTCTAACTCAATCTCTTGAATTCTTCAATGTTTTCAAATACAACCATATCAAATGCAAAATGACATATCATTTTTTTTTCTAAAAGGCAAGAATGTAAAACTATTGTTTATTGTTTTTTAAAGATGAATTTATGAATTTTTTTTTACTTTTTTTACACAAGAATGGAAGATCATAAAAAGTTAAAATTAAGAAAATATTTCTTTTTCAAGAAGGATTTTTTTTAAAGACTATTTGATTTTTTTTTTCATTTTTCTTTTTCAATGACCAATGCCAATACTTTAAGTTTGTTGGTTAGTGCAGGACTCAAATTTTAAAATAACAATTTACTAGAATGCAACCTGAAAAAGATTTTTTCTTTTTTTTTTTTAGACGAAAAACAATGTAGTCAAAGGTAAATTTATGAAAATAATATTTTTGTTCATTCATTTTTTTAACCATGCAGTCATGCAAAAGAAAAAGAGTTAAAGAGAAAAATTATTCACCAAAGACTAACACCAAAATCAAATAGTAATAGAAAAATGTGGAAATAAAACAACACAAGCCCCTTACAAAGCCAACATAGCTCAGAATAAAAATAAAGGCTATAAGGTCCACTAGTGAAAATTCCTTTTAGGTGGATTTATGATTCTTTGGCCTCTAAAATTAAGAGCTTATTTCATAATGTTGGCCACAACAGTAGGTGAACCACAAGATGCAAAACATTCATGAAAGTTCACTCTAGTCTAAGTTTTTATGATAACCAAATAGTGACGTCAAATTTCCCGCCGTGTAAAAATTATTAAAATGCCCTGATAATTTTTGCACGTTCGAGGACTAATCCACGATAAAGGAATATAACGCTAAGAGAAACATTATGAGAAACTGAATAATAAAACGTGAAAGTTAAAACCCAATTTTCTGTATGTGTAAAATGACCAAAATGCCCTTAAGGTCATTTTTACCTAGAAATCAAAGATAACCAATCTATATTATCTTGAAAGGTTAGTTTAATACTTGATGGGGATTATATGTGCCTTGGAGATAAAAATCTCAACTTCTCAATTTTTACCATATGAAAAATTACCATTTTACCCTGGTAATTTTACATGAAATTATGTAATCTTTGAATTTAGTTTCACCCAAAGGTTCAAAATGACTATTTCAAGTACGATTAGAGAATGTCAGATAATTCAGGAGTTTTTATGTAAAATTACTATTTTGCCCTTGCAGGTGATTTAACCTAGATTAAGACAATGTTTTAACCCGGTCATCACTTGGAAAGTCTAAAATGGTTGTTAAGTAATATTTGGAAAGTTCAAATAATTCTTAGAGTTTTTATGTGAAATCCTTTTGACCCCTAGTTAATACTTAATGAGTTCACTTAAGGAAATAAGGCGATATTATGCTCTAATCCTTTTCGAATTGATTTGTTCATTAACCTCAAGTTAAAAATTAATTACCTAAGATTAAAAATAATTACTTGAGGTAATTAGAGCTTAAGATTACTTAAGGTAAAATTAAATTTTCCTTGCTTTAAGAACTCATAAAATTAACTATTTTATGCTTAGGTTAAAATTTGATTTAGGTAAAATCTAGTCAATTATACTTTCTTATCTTAAGTTTAGAATTTATGTTACAAATTGATTTTAACTCATTTAAAATCTCTTCATTCACAGAGTATAATTATTCTTTCTATCTTGTCTTATTTTGACCTAAACATAACCTTTTACCCTTTTTCACTAATCTATCAATTCCAAAACTTTTACCTAAGTAACTAGACATCTAATACATGATTTACCACTCAAATATAATATGAAATCTGATCACTAATGGACTAGAAACCAGCAGCCATTATGTCCCCATTTCATCATATTTTATGGTATTTTCCAACAAAGAAACATAACCTACCTTATCACCATTTCTTTAGAATTCTTTTCCACCATTTATGGCAAAGTTTAATCAAAAGAAAACCAACCATTCCCACCATAAGGTAATCATCCACAAATGTCTCCCATCAGCACCATATTTTAGAGTTTTTCATCCATTACACATAAACAAAATTATTTCAACCATTTATGCTTTCTTTCTTTAATGTTTCCTTTAATTAAAAATTGAATTAAACCTCCATTTTTCCAGCCCTATGTGCACGGCCAAACAGCCCCAAATGGCTATAAATATGAGCTCTTTCATTGCCTAAATGCACACACAATCTCTCTTAGTCTTAGCACTTGCTTTCTTGATAGTTTTCTTACTCTAAGTTTGCTCAAAGTTCTCTAATTCTCTCTAGATTTCAAGCTTCTTCTTCTTCCTCATTCATACTCAAAAAACTCCATTCCTAACCTCTAAACCTCAAGCCTACACATTCCAACCATAAAACAACTCCTAAACACATAACCTTTCCATTACCAAACACAAAAACACAAGAAAAATCCTTCCTCCACTCAAACCTCTCTTGGCCGAAATCACCATCATCATTAGCATCAGATTTTCTTCTTCTCACTTCTTAAAAGATCAAGCTTAGCTTTTACAAACAAGAAACAACTTGGTAGGGAGTTTATTTCATGTTCTTCTTCTTGTTTATTTGCTTAAAATTCAGATTTTGTGGTTTGTTAATGACCATGGCTTGATGATGAGGAACCATGGTGGTGATTATGAATCCATCATATAATGGACCTCTAAAGCTCAAGGTTTAGTTTTGATTGTCAAAAGATTTATGGAAAAATTGTTAGTTTCCTTTAAAACAATTCTTTTTGAGCTTGATGATAAGTTCATGAAATAAGATTCTTGGAACCATGGGAATGAGAACTCTAAAGCTCACTTATTCTTTGTTAAGATTAATTGGAGTTAAAGAGTTCATTCTTTAAGAAGTCTTGAGTTTGGAGCTTAACAAGATATAATAAGGAACTTGCATCCATGTTTATGTTACAAGCACTTGCATATCATGTTTAAATTTCTAGCCTTGCATATTCATATTTATATTTCAAGCAATCACCTTAATTCTTGAAGATAATAATATGGACTTGCATCATGTTTAATTTCAAGCTTTGCATTCATGTTTATATTTCAAGTTATCACCTAAATGCTCAAAGATAAGTAAATGAACTTGCATCATGTTTAATTTCAAGCTTTGCATCATGTTTAATTTCAAGCTTTGCATTTATGTTTATATTTCAAGTCAATTAATTCATGTTTATATTTAAGTCATCACCTAAATTGTTAAAGATAAGTAAATGGACTTGCATATCATGTTTAATTTCAAGCTTTGCATAATCA
Source organism: Dalbergia oliveri (assembly GCA_030441495.1). Lineage (NCBI taxonomy): Eukaryota > Viridiplantae > Streptophyta > Magnoliopsida > Fabales > Fabaceae > Dalbergia > Dalbergia oliveri. Next base: position 34,381,794 of record JAMLFY010000008.1, on the reverse strand, counting down.
TATTTATATTTCAAGTCATCACTTAAATTCTTAAAGATAAGTAAATAGGCTTGCATTTCATGTTTAATTTCCAAGCTTTGCATATCATGTTTAATTTTCAAGCCTTGCATAATCATATTTATATTTCAAGTTATCACCTTATAATGATCAAGACTAAAAATAAGATTGCATATTATGTTTATAATTCTTGCTATCACTTAAATCTTTAAAGCTTAAGACTTACTCCTTTTATCTTAAATGAAGATTTTCACCATGGACATATTTACAATATTTTTGACTTCTGCCTTATAATAATGATATGCCTAAGTTAAGTTTTACTTTATGTTAAGACTTCATGTGTTTCATTGTTTTCAGAGAATTTTAAGAAAATTTAGTTACTAATTATGGATACTAATTTGGATTATTAGTTAATGTATAATGATGTGTTGGGAATGTCTTATTGTGTTTGTGATAACCTTTGGTACATTATCTATATCTTGTTGATGCATAATATGAGTATTAGTTGAGCCCGGTCCTTAATTTCTGGCAATTAGGTAGAGACATGTTTACTTTTCAAAAGAATGTTGATAATAGCATGCCTATGTGATTTATGAGTTGCAATTATGATTAAAGTCTTTGAGATGCATAATTGATTTGTTCTATGAGTATGAAATGATGAATGATAAGTTATGATTATATGTTCATGTATTGCATCTCTAATATAAAACACATGGAAATGATCCTCTAGACTCCAATTAAAGGTTATGAGAGGTGATCCAATAAGCCTTTAGACTCTAGGAATTAATGGTTATGAAATGTGTTCCTATGCCCCCTAACCCGCACTCTGGAGTCGGGAATTTAGCTTATCAAGAGGATAAGTGTAAACTAGTGATGACTAGTTAGGTATGAGCTCATAACCTAGAACTCTAAAAAATAGAGGGTGGCCCAAGGAAAAGAGAATAAGAAGTTTAAGTCACCTAAAAAAATGAATTATGTTGGAATATATATTGCATTTATTATGTTATGTTTATCCAATGCGTATTCTATTATATCTTGCATATGATATGAACATGCATTCATGGTATAGTATGTTGCATTCATGACATTAAGATTCATGCTAAAAGACACGGGCCTCGACTAAAGGTATTTGGAAATTAATAAATAAACTTTATGCATGCTCATATTTTCATAATGAAACCCAAAGGTCCCTGAGGACGATGATGATGTCACAATGCATTAGGAGGTGAAAGCCCTACTGAGATTCTTATGTAAGTTTCACATTCCCTTTCTTTTCTTTCCATCTTGTCTTCAGAGGTAGATGGCAATGTTAATGATCCGTTGATGCTTACACTTGCTAGATGCACTTTGATCCTCCAATTAGCTTCATCATTTTGTGGGTCATCTGCTACTCCTACTAATCTTACTCGTGCACTCGGATACCTATTCCCTTCTCTAGAATGTTATTAGTAGGTGTCGTTAGTGGTTGTTTTTCTATCCATATACTATTTATGTCTTGTTCAAATGACTATACCTAGTCCAACCTCTGTTAGCGGGCATAATATCTTTTTGTTGTGTATTTTGGTGCTTGATGTGAACAGTTAATTTTTATGCTATAATTATATATGATGATATGGTTATATTCATGTAATTGTCATGCACAGGTGACTAGTTTTTATTTTGTGCAAGACGGGCGATGGGTTTTACTTAGTACGTATGGGTCAAGTTTTGTTTTTGAAATTCAAAAAAAAAAAATTTACCTGTAATTTTATTAAAATATTTTCAAGAATTTAAATTAAAGAACTGAACAAAAGAGTAATAACTAACAATTAACTTAAATACATCCTAGCGTTGAGTTAAATATTAGGGTGTTACAATAGAACGTCATCCAAAATGGGTAGAAGAAATCTTGGAAGGTTGAAGTTTATAGGAGAGTCACAAATGCAAAAGAACTAAAATGACTCGTTGGCGTATGTGAGGGACTAAAATAAACCCACTTGAATTAAGATTGCACTTCAAATGACAAGATGTCACTTAACGGTGACACATCATCAATTTAACTAATGGTGGTTAACAGATTAAACGGGGACTAAATTGATTTATGGTTGTAAATGCAAGGGACAAACTGACTCATTTTAGAATATCATTTAGAAGTGAGAGACTAAAATAGCTCATGCATGAAATGTTAAGGACTAAAATGAATATTAACTATTTTTTTAATGCTTCCTAAATATATGTCATATCAAAATCTCACTTTTTAGGTTAATAGTTTCCAACATAAATTGTATTGATGCTTACACAATTATAATCAAAACGGAATTAGACACTCAAGTTAATTAAAAATTAATTTCACAAATCTAATCCAAACACAACCATTGGTTGAATCTGTTCATGACTGAATCAACCATGAAGGTAAATTGAATAATAATAACCAATAAAAGTTGACTAAAATTGGAGGACTCGGCTGATACTTATTACACAACCCTTTAAATGAGACTTCTCTCGTAAATCTGTCACAAGCTAAACGAATGGTGAAGCAACACGTTACAAATTATCTCACAATGAAACGATGGATACCTTGGATGTCTAAGATAAATGCTTTTCTAATTTCACACAAATTTTGATACAAATTTTATATTATTCTATAGCCGTGTCATGTCTTATTATTTTTAAAAATTGCCACATTCTTGTATGTGTTATATCATCTTGCCCAATCCATGCCTCATAAATGAAAGCAAAAGATTAACTCGTAGACAATTGAAAATTATGGTGCTATAGTGCTGAAAGTCTAATTTTATAATGAAAAAGAAAAATGACTGTTAGAGACCGGTTTTGGGATTACTACACCTGCAAGAGGAATAGAAGTTGGTCCTAGCAAGGCCCATGAGTGGGAGAAGAGACAAATAAACATTTCGTTAGCCTGGTATGAAAAACCAATAAAAAAAGGGGGGAAGTGTTGGGTTATATGCTCTTTAGTCACTTAAGTCCAATAAGACTTTAATGAGATTAAAGCCCAAGAACAATATGGCCCATGTGGCTTAGGGTTAGGTCTTGGACTTCACAGCATATATAAACTAATCTTTTCACCCTTGTGCCTCACTAAGTGTTTTTCATCGAAACAGACACCCTAGGCAAGGACGTTCATCATCTAACGGTTGCCCACAACCACTCCATCCCCTCGAGAGATAGTCTGAAGATCTGTCAAGAGCGGATTACTCCGATCGTGAAGCTTCGGTTCACTGATCCTCCAGGTAATCAAAACAATGAAGGTTCTATTTTTCCTACGTCGCGTCGGTACATGCGCTTTCGCGTTTCTGTTGATAATCCTACAATTGGTATCAAGCCTGAATGCGATGAGGAAAAGAACCAGTTTTGATATTAATTTATATTTCATGTGATTTATTTCAAATTTTTTTGAAAAATATGGCACCTTATTTTTCTGTATTTGTTATTTATTTCATGTTATTTATTCGCTTATAGTTCATATTCGGTAAAAGTCTTAATTTTAATCGGTTAATCGCTTTAATCCATGGTTAGATTCTCTTGTGTTTCTCTTGGTTTGTAACAAGGAGGCTAATCCCATATGATTAGGTTTCCTCCTTGCTTTATTTTATGTTTTTCGCATTTTCCTATGTATTTTTTGAATTTCTTTAAAAGTTCAAGATCGAGACGCGAAAAAGATGAGCAATCAACACTGAGACTTTCGTGGACCTCTGGATCTAGAATTGGATGATCCATATATGGTTGGAAAGAGGACGGAAAGACGAACAAAGTGATGGGTGGCGGCGGCGGGATCCTGGACGCGCCGCCACGTGCCGCCGGGCTGAGAGTGGCCTTCACGCGCGGCGTGGAGCCGCGCGTGAGGGCGCGTGGGACACCCTTTTTGGGTGTTTCCGCGGCGCGTTCTCGTCTCCTCATGGCGGTCCTTCCCTGGAGTTTCGTGCTGAGACGAAGTCGGATGACGCGGGCAATGACGGCTAGGGTTCCTCTTCGTGTCCTAGGGTTTCTCGCCAAGGATTGGGTTTTTTGGGCTTTTGGGCCCATGGATACCCTAAAGGGGCTTGAGGCAAATATTGTGGGTGGACGAAGAGAAATTCCAAAGTTGTAATATTTTTTTTTTTTTTTAGGAAAACCATGGATTAAAGTTATTTGTTTAATTATTTATTGCTTTTATTGAATTGTATGAATTATATGTGCGATTAACATGATGTTTGTAATAACATGCCATATAGAATAGGATGGTGCCATATTGTTGCATAATCACATGTCATATATGCATAATAACTTTTGTCATGATACGACTAGTATATAGTTATTATGCGATTATTTAAATTTTAAGTTATCCACTAGATTAATTATCAATTATTATGATTTTCGGTAAGAAATCAAGATTAATAATGGGATTAATTTATTGTGGAATTAAAATCTAGACAAATAATCCAGATAATTTCCTAAGAGAAAATTGTTTCTTGAAAATATAATTTTGTGGGTTTTCTAAAATGGTCATGGAATAACACACTGCATACAACAATCATGTATCATGATTGTGTGGAGCACACGCCGTAAAGTGACCAGATTTTAGGACCTTAATGTTTTCAAAATTACGTTAAGTTAGGTGATGCACGTTCATCGGCTACACCTACTTACATAGTTTTTGAAATCAAACAAAAATTATTTTCGAATGAAACATTTTTTTTGGAAATTGGAAAATTCTAAACTTAAAAAAATTGAATGGGTGAAGGTTTAAATTTTTTTTAAAAAAGTATTAAACCTGGCTCCAATTGTGGGTTTATTAGTGAAATGGTTATCGCTAAAGCCCATGGATAAGGATAATCGATTTCGCTAGATTAAACCTTAATATTTTTTCAAAATTTTAGTAAAGTTTTGTACGGCCCATCGCACTTAGACACTAAAGATAATTTTGAAAGTAAACAATGGTTAAATACATTCAACTTTGGTAAAATTGTTAACCCTCCCATCGAGGCTCTGGCAATGAAACTGAAGGCCCAAAATAACAATATTAGTTTTACAAGTATCTTGCCCATCGTAAGCCTTGTAAAGATAACTAATGGATTGTTACACAATAAACAAGTAGTAGTTATTAGAATCTACTAGCGCTATATCTGTTTGTTGTTATTCTAGTTTGTAATTAGTGTGTTTTTTCATTGTTTTCAGAAAAATGTCTTCATTCAATCCTTTAGCTACTATCTTGAGCCAAAAACCTATGGATGGTACAAACTACAAACAATGGAAAACTAATTTGGATATTGTTCTTCAATATGAAAAGCTCAACTTTGTTCTAACTACCCCTATGCAGCGCACTGAAGATGCGCCTGAGGCAACAAAGGCACGTTTTCAGCAGAGAAGGAAAAATGGGAGAAGGCAAATGTGGGGTTCGCTGCTATATTTTAGCCAGTCTCGCAGTCACCTTCAGGAGCAAGTGAGCATGATTGAGAGTGGAGCAAACATGCTCCAGACTCTTGATGGCATGTTTGCTACGTCTGGCAGCTCTACTAGGCAGAATGCGCTGAATGAGTCACCAAGACAGTGATGTCTGGAGGAAGTGTGCGGGATCATTGTCTGACAATGATAGCAAACTTCAAGAAGGCTGAAGACCATGGGGTCAAATTTGAACAAGAAGTAAAAGTTGACCTTCTCTTGCAATCACCTGAATACTTCAATCAATTCAAGATGAATTATAATATGAATAAGATGAATCTTGACCTTACTCGCTGATGCATGAGCTTGAAAGTGAACGTCTCTAGTCAAGGGCAGTGCATTTTTTGCTGGTGAGAGTTCTGTGAAACCTAAGGGGAAACCCAAGGGAAGGAACAAAAACAAGAAAAAGAAGAAATCAGGAGTTCCAGTTGCCAAACCATTGCAATGAAGCAGCCAAAAGGCAAGTGCTTCAAGTGCGGACAAAAGGGGCATTGGAAGAAAAATTGCCCACGTATGAATAAACCAGGTATGGGTAATTTACATGTGATTGAGGCTTGTTTAGTGGAGAATTACAATGATAAATGGATCATTGATTTAGGAGCCACTAACCATGTTTGTTACTCTTTGCAGTGGTTCAAACATAGCTTGCCTGTAAGTGAAGGACAAAGAGTTTTGAAGCTTGGAAATGGGGAGCTTGTGCTCACTAGCAGTGGGACAAGTTATTTTATCTTTTGATAATTGCAGAACTTTGGTTTTAGAAGACTGTTTATATATTCGGATTTTCAGAGGAATTTAATTTCTGTTAGTTGTTTAGTTAAACATGGTTTGACAGTTCAATTAATTCCTCAGTTTTAATAAGAAGTCCATCTTCTTTTATTTGTTCCGGTGTAATGTTTAATGGTCTTTATTTCCTTAGTCCTGTGCCCTGAAATTAATCATGTTGAATTAGGAGATGTTGAGCATGTTCATTCATCAAAGAAAAGAAAAGTTTTCAATGAAACTTATCTTTGGCATTTGAGATTGGGTCATATTAACTCTAACAGGATACAAGGTTTGGTCAATAGTGGGATTTTAAAATCCCTGAACTTTGAACCGACCAGTTTGTGAATCTTGTTTAGAGGGTAAAATGACTAAGAGATCTTTCAAGGCCAAGGGAAATCGTGCCACACTTAGCTGGAATTGGTACATCCTGATGTATGTGGACCAATAAATGTCCAGGCCAAAGCGGGTATCAGTTTTATCACATTTCCTGATGATTACTCTAGATTTGGACATGTGTACCTGATGCGTCACAAGTTTGAAGCTTTGGAAAATTCCAAGAGTTCAAGGCTCAGAAAGCATCTTGGTGTTCAAATTAAGACTCTCGGTCTGGCAGGGTGAATACCTATCTGGAGAGTTCAGGTCTTACCTGACCAAAGAGGGGATAGTTTCACAATTATCTTCTCCAGGGACACCCAGGAGAATGGAGTTGCTGAAAGGAGAAATAGAACCCTTTAGAAATGGCAAGATCTATGCTATTATTCATCTCTTTCTGATTCATTCTGGGGATATGCCTTAGAAACTGCTATGTACCTATTGAACTTAGCTCGTCCAAGTGGTTCAAAGACACCAATAGAATTATGGAAAGGGTGTAAGCCCACCTTGAACCATATTCGGGTTTGGGGTGCTCCGGCACATGTCTTACAACCGAAGCCAAATAAGATGGACTCGGTCCAGAAGTATGCATATTTATAGGCTATCCTAAAGGAACCAGAGGTTGGTTGTTTTATAGTCCGAAGGAAAAGAAGGTCATAGTGAGCACACATGCAACTTTCTTAGAGGAGGACTATATGGCAAATTATAAGCCTAGGAGTAAGGTTATTCTTGATGAGCTAGTCTCAGATCAAGTTTCACCTCAACCTCAGGCGGTTCAGCTTTTGTTCTTGTGGTTGTTCAAAGAGGGAAAATATCCTGATGTTGAACACACACAGGAACCAAACAGAACCAGAGGTTAAGCATGATGAACAACAAGTGGAACCTTAGAGATGCAATTACCGCTTATGGAAGAACAACAAAATCATGAATTGGTTAATCCTCTTAATGAGGGTCCTCATCTAGAATTGGATCCCCCTAAATGCACAACAACAAGTGCGGCAAACTCGTAGTGGGAGAGTGATTCGTAAACCCGCAAGATTTCTCTTGTTGGGTGAATCGTCTAAGGATGTCATCATTGAAGAAGATGATGATCCCACGAGTTATGACGAGGCACTAGGGGATGTTGATGCTCAGGAATGGCTTGAGGCTATGAATCGTGAAATGGATTCTTTGTATTCCAACTCAGTTTGGTCTCTTGTAGATGCACCAAAAGGGTAAGACCCATTGGGTGTAAGTGGATCTACAAGAGAAAGAGAGATCGGACGGGAAGGTTGAAACCTTCAAAGCTAGATTGGTGGCGAAAGGGTACACCCAAATAGAAGGTGTGGATTATGAAGAAACCTTTTCGCCGGTTGCCATGCTCAAGTCCATCCGGATTCTCTTCAGCTGTTAAGCAAATCTTGATTATGAGATTTGGCAAATGGATGTCAAAACTGCTTTCTAAATGGAAATTTGGAAGAGGATATCTATATGCAGCAACCAAAAGGGTTCATAGCCAAAGGGCAAGAAAACATGGTATGCAAGTTGCAAAGGTCCATTTATGGACTTAAGCAGCGTCCAGATCATGGAACATCGGTTTGATCAAGCCATTAAGTCTTATGGTTTTGAGAAAAGTCCTGATGAGCCGTGTGTGTATAAAAGGATCCAAGGAAACGCAGTATCTTTCTGGTACTTTATGTGGATGATATACTCCTTATCGGAAATGATAAAGGTATTATTAGGCATAAAGACCTGGCTGAGCAAGCATTTTGATATGAAGGACCTGGGGGAAGCCAATTATATTCTTGGTATTAAGCTCTTGCGAGCGGAAGAATAGGGTATTGGCATTATCTCAGGCTAATTACATCGACAAAATACTTGCCAGGTTCACATGGAGAATTCCAAGAAGGGAATTTTACCCTTCAGGCATGGGATTCATCTTTCTAAGGAGCATTCTCCTAAAACTCCTAGAGAGAGAACGCATGAGTAGGATACCTTATGCTTCGCAGAGGTAGCCTTATGTATGCTATGTTGTGCACCAGGACCGGATATCTCCTATGCGTGGGAGTAGTAAGTCGTACCAATCTAATCCTGAGAAGAACATGGATAGCGGTTAAACATATACTCAAGTACCTTAGGAGAACGAGAGATTATATGTTGGTCTATTCTAGTGGGAGTCTTGAAACCATTGGTTATAGAACTCAGATTTCCAAGGAGACATTGACTCAAGAAAATCCACCTGGGTATGTGTTCACTCTTAATGGCGGGGCCATTTGTTGGAGGAGTGTCAAACAATCATGTGTGGTGACTCTACCATAGAGGCTGAGTATGTAGCTTTCTGAAGCTCCAAAGGAAGCCGCATGGTTAAAGAAGTTCCTAACGGATCTTCAAGTGATACCAAGTGTTAGTCGTCCCATCACACTTCCTGATAGGTGGGCAGTAGCACGTCCAAGGAACCAAGGTGTCACAAAAGACAAAAGCACATAGAGAGGAAGTACCACTTGATTCGAGATATAATTGAAAGAGAAGATACAATGGTAGTCATAGCATCGGACGAGACCTTGCTGACCCTTTTACTAAGAGTTTGCCTAACGTGTGTTCGAGAGGCATGTTACATCTATGGGTCTTAGGAGGATTCCAGATTTGCTATAGCTTTAGGAAGTTGTTATTTCACTTTGTTATTTTGTGCCTTTTGAGCAAGACATTATGACATTGTATTTTTTCTGAATGTTATAAATGAGGTATTATTCATTTATTCCGCACACTATTTACAAACACGAAGGTCCGGATCAATTGTGAAGTATATGATCATATGGATACGTTAATGGAGGACATGGTCATAGGTTCTCACAATTGATGAATAGGTTACAGCTATTAAATAAAGTTGGGCATTTTTTAGGTTGCAATATTTATGAGATGATTTTTCCGAATCATTTTAAATATTGGTGTGAGTTAATACTTACATTGAATGGATCAAGGAGAGATTTGATTAAAGTTGTTCTTTGTCATAAGGAATCAAATCTCCAGATAACTATAGTTATGTAGTTGCTCTTAATCCTGAGTTTATTTTAAATAGGTAGTCGAATAGTTTTCATTCTTTGATTTACCAACGGGTGAGGTTCGATCTATTGATGGCCAATAACTCGGTATTTTGGGATTGAAACTATTTGGTTATTGGTGTTTATGAGATAAACAACATGGAATTTATAGGAAATGTCCCCTTGATATGTTTCGGTACTTGGATATTGAACATGGCCATGCATGTAATCCATTAGAGAAACTATCAAGTCAAGGAAATAAATAATTGATTGGGTAACAGAAAACTAGTCAATCAATTATAGACATTCTATAAAGGGCGATACATATTCATGTTATAAATGTCATTATTCTTGGAGTTCACGTTCGGGCTTTTAGTGGAGTAGCACTGAATTAGATAATCTTCTATAGATTCTAGGAGCCTTGATAGATGACAAATGGTAGATCCCCAGGCTAGCTTGAGATAAGGGATGGGGTATATATCAGATGATGATGGCTTATGGGATACATGGTCTTGGGTTTATGAACTCAAGTTTGTATCTTAAAGAGCAAGTGGGAGATTGTTGGGTTATATGCTCTTTAGTCACTTAAGTCCAATAAGACTTTAGTGAGATTAAAGCCCAAGAACAATATGGCCCATGTGGCTTAGGGTTAGGTCTTGGACTTCGGCATATATAAACTAATCTTTTCACCTTGTGCCTCTCTAAGTGTTTTTCATCAGAAACAGACACCTAGGCGGGCGTTCATCATCTGAACGGTGCCCACACAGCCACTCCATCCCCTCGAGAGATAGTCTTGGAAGATCTGTCAAAGAGCGGATTTACCGATCGTGAAGCTTTCGGTTCACTGCGTCCTTCAGGTAATCAAAACAATGAAGGTTCTATTTTTCCCTACGTCGCGTCGGACAATGCGCTTCAGCGTTATCTGATAATCCTACAGGAGAGAGGGGGGGTGAGTGGAGAGAAAGGGGTGCGAGACATTGGGTATGATAGGGGTCAGGCGTTTGTTAGAGCCAAGTGAGTGAGGAGCGAGGTCATTCATTAGATTGAGGCTAGGACTATGAGGGTGAAGGGCTCCTTTAAGCCCGGGCTATATTCTGTTTCATTGTCTTTACTCTTACTCGTTCATATTACTCATACACCAGAAAATTATAGTCTCTGGTCTTGAGGCTCCAGCTAGAGGTTATTCATGTTGTTTGTCTGCTTACTGTGACTGATAGTGGTTCTTACAACGACATAACACAAGCTATCTATCTAACTGATAATAGTAATTTACACTAAAATGCTTTGCACAATTATCACTCGAGTACATAAAATATACTGGTAACTAAGGACTTCTAACTATGCGAACATGATGTCAAAACTCAAATGATGACCCCTCTTAGATCAAGATTTTGGTAAACAGACAAAACTACATCCAACGTTGTGAAGTTGTAAGTATTCAATACAAATTGGAGAACGATGGGGAAATGCACATGCTGGGTAAAGACGGGCAGCTTCAGCAGTGTAATAATATGCAATACTGATCTTATTTATTATAAGAATTGAATCCTTAGAGATACACCAGAGTATCATTATTCTTCTACGTCCCTTTGCAAATGAAACCAAATCGTATAACCTCGTTGATATGTATAACAACAGCAGCTCTGTACATCATCTGATATTTGCATGCAACTACTTGGGAGCTAATCTGATAGGACAGACAGAGAAAGCAATACAACGAGCTGCTTTGGCCAGCATAAACCGCTCTTTTTCATTTAAAGGCCTCTCAATCACCTTGACAACATTTGCATCCTGGAAAAACAAAAAACAAGCAGTAATTAAGTGATAAACCTTAAACATGCTGTAAGTAGTTAGCAAACAACCAACTATGGAGGCGTTTGTTAGGAGAACATGTGTAGGCATTTGAGATTTAAAATAACTGCCTAATTGTCTCAACAACTACGTAAATAAGTCAACAGAAAGCCAAATGTTAATTAACGAGGGTAGTTATAATATAAGGTGAGGCGTGGGAAGGTTTACGTAAGTTTTTGGTGTACATAAGCAAGACGCTCAAATGTCATGAAGAGTGAGTTTACAACAGTGTTCCTATTTCTGCAACTCATGTATTTCCTTATCCAGAGAGAAGAGTTTCATAATAAATTCAAGACTGCAACCCAAAATTCATCTTTGACTAATTGTGGGGACAAATTAATCTCTCATAACCTAAAAGTCTCCTAGTACTCCCACATCTTTCATGAGAAGGAACATGTTAGTCCCTCTACTAGTCATTTCAACACTTTAAAAAAGCATGCGAGGGCCGTTAAATTGCTGATTTGACTTCCTAGAGTTCCACAGTAGCATATTACTAATCTCTCTCATCAAAATGATCATGTTTTGACCTTTTTTATTAACCACACTTATGCATCATCAAAGCCTAACCTTACTCATTGTCTAATTCTTCATTTTCACAAATTTCAAGCCAAAACAACATTGATTAGTGCTAAATGGAGTTTAACGAAGCTATATCATCAATTTAATAAGTCACTTGTTCTTTTAAGTTTTAGAATGATGAGTTAGCAAAGGAACTAATATGTCCCTTTTGTGAAAAGGGACGGACTACAAGGAGACTTGAGTCTTCAGAGACTAACTTGTCCCCGCAATACTAGTCAAGAATGAATTTGTGGTTTCAGTCTAAATTCAACTTTCCTACTTCGATTTGGCACATGAATCAAATAACGCCATAGTGCTATATCATCTATCATACTCTACAAACTAGTGTAATTGGGAATTTTAATTAATTTGAAGTAAACCGGGACACTCGCTTATGAAACATGCCTAAGCCAACAGAACATCTAGATCATGATGCCGCTACAATTGTTGAAGCGGGTATGCAAGAGGAAAGGGCGACATCAAAACAAGGAGAAGGAGAAGGAAGGCAAGGCATCTCCGCAGATATATCATTATGGGTTGTTGCTTGGATTAATGAGCCAAGCCCAAGTCAAAAGAGCGAAGGAGTGAGATGCCCCTAATGGACAACAGTTTTTGGAGTATGTGGACCAAGTTTGGCCCAAAGGGAAGAAGGATTGGAGCTCTAACAGGGAAACATATTATTTTAAATTAATGGGCCTCATGCAGCTCATTGTAGAAAGAGATACCATCTTGGAGAGAAGCAGCTTGGGCCCAAACAAGAAAAAAATTTTCACGCCTGTACACTTACTAGTAATGGACCCTGGTGGGAATTATGTGGAAATAACTAACATAAATCATTGTACACCCACCTTGCCGACAAGGAGGATCTTCTGGGGAGAGTATTGATAGGACACTTAGTTCCATGTAATTGTGCGGGAGATTAGTTGGTTCTAAATAAATAAATAAAAATAAGGGAAACAAAAAAAAAGGTGAAAGGGAGCTGGGACAATCCAGTATTAGAGTAAATTGAGAGATCTCTCAAATTAGCCCGCACCTTTGTAGAGTTTAGGTACTTAGATCACATTAATCAAGAACTTCATTGAATGATACAAATTCTTTTTGAGTTTTTGTAAGAACTGGTATCAGAAGGATCAGAAATAAGGCAAATCTGAAGTGAATAACTCAGAAAGAGGAATACCAGTGTAGTAATTGTTCTGCCTGGCTGAGCTTTTGCGCTATTTGGGTGAAAGAAGACAGAAAAAATGTAGGATTGCTAAGTTTTCAGAGACCTAGCACTCTCCTGATTCTCGCCTTTTCCAATTGTCTGAATGCCCCCCTCAGCATTCTCCCACTCCCCATATAGCTCCCCCCTTCTTCCCGTAACAGAAAATGCAAACCATCCACCCCTCCCCACTAACCTTGCCAGCTTGGCAAAGTTAGTTACACAACCCACCTTTTCCTTCCAGGTCACACGCTTCCTGGTGTCACCAATTCCCTTCTTGTTCCTTCTTTTATAAACCTTCTCATAAGGTAAAATCTTATTACTTGGGTTTCTAACAGTTTTCACACAGTTCTCTCTTTCTTTTTCTGATAAAGTTCCATCAGGTGCGCTTTCAATTTGGCAATTGGCCTTTTCTCAAGTAGCATCCTTATTGACTTAGGTCCTTAGCCAACAGGATAAGTGAAAATTTGACCCTAATTGCAAGGACGGGATCAAAGTTAATGGAAAAGTGTGTGTATTATGAACAATATGTGATACAAGTGAGGAAGAGTCAGGAGCTCCTCTACTCTAAGTCTAAGACCAAGGTTGTTCAGGAGCGCATGCAGAACGTAGGATCGCACGCTCCTACGAACCCAGAAGGCTTCGCTGTGCTCATTCCTGCTGTCAGGTGCGGTTTTGGCCGTTGGCGGCGAGAGCCGTGCAAGAACAAGGAGTGCCAGGAGTGGCCACTCTGTGCGTGAAGCGCTCTACGTTGGCTCAAAATTTCGGAGCCCAACCCAGCCCAAATCTTCCTTGACACCCTAATGTACCTCTCTCCAACATTCCCTCCATAGATCTCTCTCACTCAATCTCTCCCATTCACACTACCACCTGCTTTGTGCCTATCGCGCCCTCGGTGTCACGTCCCCAAACCCGCCGCCAGTGTCACGTCGCAGCTGCCTCGACCTCGCGCCACCAATTGTTCCCCCTTCCGCCGCTGTCTTCTCCCTCAGCGTCAGGATCGGGTTCTGCTCTCTTCTGCTTGGATCTTCTTCTTCTTCTTCTGGCTTGTGATCGCGTCGCCGTCGGGCTGTTTTTGCGCCACCGTCACACCGCGTCCGCATGTCTCCGCCCTCGTCGCGCAACCTCTGCCTGCAACACAGCACTTCCACGCGCCTCAACCTTGCTGTTTTTGCTTCTCTCATCTGGCATCGCTGGCATCCATTTTGCTTTTGCTTTTTCTTTTTTGTTTGGTCGTGACTTCTTTGTTTTCACTCATCATCGAACCGGTGGTTGGGTTTTGTTAAAGTGTGGTTGGGTTTGTTTTGGCGATATTAATGATTGGTTTTTTTTTTTTTTGAGGATATGGATTGGGTTTTGTTTTAATTGCAAGTGTAGTTGGGTTTTTATTTTTGGTGTGGCTGAGTGCTAAAAATGTGGCTTACTACTATTTTTTTTTTTTTGTCTGTTCACGTATTATTTTGTTGATTGTTGATTAGGTATTATTTGAGTTAAAAAACAATGTCATCAAGTGAGTTATGTCTTTATGTATTTTTATTTGAAATATTATTATGTCAATAGTGACTAATTTCGCTTATTTGTGTTGTTATATGCATGTATATTTCTGTATGAATGTAATCCTACATTTTGGTAGGAGCTTATGCTCCATGCTATGCTCCCACACTTTACACTTCTATTCCCCCCTCCAGCTCCTACGTCAGAGCTCGCTCCTGACAACCTTGTCTAAGACCCACAAATCAATTGACAAAAGGCACGTAGGTAAACCCTATCTTCCTTATTTAGAGACAACTAACTAATTGCATAACTAACTACTAACTACTAACTATTGGGTTCCTAACACTAATTTCTATGGTTTATTTCAAGTTTCAAAACAAATTAAAAAGGTCTCCTGTCAGCTCCAAGGTCCTTATAACAGTAAGATTGATTTCCTGTTTCATGTTTCCCCCTTGAAGAAGGCCATTTCTCCTCCGTGATGGAGGCCTATAGACTGTAAGAGTTAGTGCAGATATCAATATGTGACCGCCATTCAGGACTTTCCTAATTTCCTAATTGTTAGCAAACCACCAATTTTAGGATGTGCAAGGATCAGCATAGGAGATTAGAAGAAATTCCTAACTGAAAATAACTTCCTAACTGACAGTTAACGGAATGCCATAAGTTAACGTAGCAGCATAAAAGTAAGATGGGGTGTCAATTGAGAAGGTTTAAGTCAGTTTCTGGTGCAAGAAAACTTTAGCATGAGCCACAAGATTCTAAGAATTGAAGATAGAGTTCACAACATTGCTCCTGTTTTTGCTATTCTTCTCAAGTCATGTATTTCTTTATTCTATGCCATATACTGATTCACTTTCAGAAAGGAGCTTCATGAAAAAAATTCAATTTTCTTACCTTCATTCTAGTTCAGTTTCTCTTATAAGACAAGCAAATTCAATCAAAGTTCAATTAATTTTCTAAATGAATGCAACTTAGAAATACATGTTTAAAATACAGACCGCACAAACAACCAATTATTAACAGGAATAAGCAAAAGCAGAAAACAAGAAGTTATATGGTCTGTTGCAGTGCTCAAAAAATGCAAAATAATAGCTTCATAGGGAAACAAAACATGTGGGATTATTGGTAAAAAAATCCAAACACGAAGCATGTACTGTGCACGTACTTTCTGCTGGTGCTGAACAGAAGGCCTGACACTGGAAGTTTCACCAATGACAATTATATTGTTAACATTACCCCTTTCATCCCTTCAGCCGGTGAAGCAGTTGAATGCTTCCACTGTCCATTAACAATGAACTTGTAGTAGTATCTGAAGACAGTGATAATATCATATTCATGTGCCACAAAATACTTGCAGACAGGAATTACTTTGTCACCTTTTCAGCTTTGTGTGTGTGCACGTGTTGGGGGAAGGAGGGTGTCAAGCTAATTTTATGCGTCTGACACCCAAATCAATGACAACAATAGACATCAAATTTCGATTACATCAAAGAAAAAAGACAATTCTCAATGTTATGGATATTTCAATGTCAACACACTGCTAAACGCCGTCCAATCTCTTTCTCCTTTTAGGGAATGGAGACACCTCAAAACTAACTTATTTGTTTTGATTAAAGATGATCCATTTCCAAATAAATGGCACTTCTTGCGATATTAGAAACTGACTACTGGGAATATTTAGCCAATTAGGTAGTCAAGCTAAGTAAAAGAAAAAGCTTAGGCATGTATGGTGTTTTCATTTTCTATGTTTTGTGTTTTCAGAATTTTATAGAGGAAATATTGAAAATAGTGAAAACAATAAAAATTTTGCTTTTAGTTTTCATTTTTTGTTTTCACTATTTCATTAACAAAATTCTGAAAACAAAAAATATAGAAAATGACAATGAAAACTAAAAAGACCATTAGATTTTGAAATCCATAAGAAGATTCATGGTAAAAATAGCACACATACTTTCCTTGTGGAAGTTTAACTTCAACTTCATGCCTTGATCCACCAGTGCACAGCCCTGAGTGGTTCTTTCCAGTTTCCAGTGAAGTCTCCCACCAACGTTACATCCTCTCCCTGAAACATAAGGACGAAGAACATAAAAAGAATCATCACAAAACTTGTAATTTGACCAACCTCACTAATGACAAAGCAGATGAAATCTTCTAGTCCTCTTAAAGATCTACAAGTAATTAGCCAGAGCCAGAAAGGCGCAGTGAAGCTATAACTAACTGGTCTGTTACCTCATGACCGTTCCAGACAAATGTGACAGCATGTGTGGGAGGTCCATCATGTTTTCCCCTTTCAACCATAGTTATAAGATCCCATGTAGCCCATGCAATTGCTGGCCTGCAGTTAGGAATGCTTCTCTACGTGAGAAGGTGGAGTGGCAAAAAGAATTTATCATATATAATACAATTTAGAGTGATAAGTAATATATCATATAATGTAACATCTAATACAATGTTACATCTAATACTGTATAGTATTAAAATCTTAACAAGCTTTACACTATTAAGTAGGGACAAATCTAGGAAATATATGATGGAGGGGCCAAAATAAGTAATAAAATACAAATTTTAATTAATTATATCTACTTCTTTCTTCTGTTCATCAATTATTATATCTACTTTTAATCATTTATTTTTCAATTAAATATATAATTTATTAACAACTAACAGTTACACGTAAAAATTTTAAATATATACTTTTCATTAGTTAACTTATTTCATTAACAATTTCAAAAAAATGAAAATTTTAAAATTCTTTTAACCATCATTACTAAATAGATGTAGGTTAAAATTTTTATTCAAATATTAACATATTGTGAAAATGGAATGATCTAAAAATGATTAATCTCACATTTTCACTTTGTCAATCTCCTCACTTTAAAGGAACTCAATCCATAGAAGATACAACAACTAAAATTTGTCCACAAAGTCGATTATGTGAATCAAGCGATAAGTAAGCTTATCATATATTATATTCATGTTAGAATCATTGACATTTAAATCTCTTTTGATTTTTTCCCTTGTAGTTATCATCGACCTACCTATACCTCTATTTATGGTCCTATTTTCTATTTGGTCCACTCCCCTTCCCTGGACTACACAGGTCTTCCAAACATGCCCAAACCACCTGAGGCGAGATTCTATCATCTTCTCTAATAGGCACCGCCAACTCTTCTAATGCATTCATTCCTTATTTTATCATGTCATGTGTGACCACTCACCCATCGCAACATCTTCATCTCTGCCACATATAGCTTATTTTCATGTTGACCTTTTACCACCCAACATTTAGCCCCATACAACAAAGCTGGTGTTATCGTGAGTGGAATTTACCTTAAGCTTTAGTGGTACTTTTTTATCACAAATAAGACCCAAAGCACCTAAGCACCTCCACTTTGACCATCCTACTTGGATCCTATGGTTAACATCTCCTTCTAATTCTCCATCACGTTGAATGATAGAGCCCAAATATTTAAATTGTAACTTGTGGTATGATATTCTCCCCAAGTTTCACTTTGAAGTTAGAATGTGTGTTCTCTTAGAAAACTTGCACTCCATATACTTCATTTTACTTCTATTCATCCAAAACCCACATACCTCCAAAGCTTCCCTCTACCACACTAGCTTTCTGTGTATTTCTTCTCTAGATTCTGCTATCAGTACTATATCATCTACAACAGCATACAACATGGTACTGGGTCTTGAATATGTTTCATAAGCACATCTAAGACTAGTGTAAAAAGATATGGACTCACCCTTGGTGTAGTTTAATACGTGAGGAAAATCCTCTATTATTCCATCTTGAGTTCTTAGCCAGTTGTGATCCCATCATACATATCTTGAATTGCTTGGATATAGGGTATCCAAACTCCCTCTCTCCAAGGCTTTCCATAAAACTTTCCTTGGCACCATATTTTATTTTTTTTCCAAATACATTAAGGCCATATGTAAATCCTTCTTCTTCTAGTATCTCTTCATTAATCTTCGCAATAAGTAGATTGCTTCCATGGTAGACTTTCTAGACAAAACTAAATTGGTTCTCTATTATACTGGTCTTCTAATCTTAACTCCATTATCCTCTCCCACAACTTCATAGTAAGATTCGTAAGTTTTATCCCTATGTAATTTGCAGTTTTGCACATGCCCCTTGTTTTTTTGTAAATAAGAACCAAGATGATCCTACACTCATTATGCATCCTTTTTTACCTTAGAATCTCGTTACATAGCTTTGTGAGCCATCTTATGTCATTCCCTCCTAGGAACTTCTATAACTCAATGGCTATATTAAAAGGACCTATTGCTTTCCTATTTTCCATTTTCTTCAAGGCCTCCTTTACTTCAAACTCTTGAATTCTATAGTAGAAAGCAAAATTTTGGTCTTCTTGTTTGTCGCAATTCTGTCCATTACCAAAGGATTCTCATGTCCTTTATTAAACAACTTGTTAAAATAGCTCTTCCACCTCTCCTTCATATCTCGTTCATCGACCAACACATTACCATTTTCATCCTTTATGCATTTGATCAAGATCCATTGTCATTCTTTCCCTCACTTTTGCTAATCTATAAATATTTTCCCATTCTTTGGTGCCCAAGGATTGGTATAGCCCTCAAACGTTTTAGTTTTTACCTTGCTCACCACCTTATTTGTTTCTCTCCTAGCTGCCTTATATTTTTTTCCAAGTTTTAACATTATTATCCAAAGACCACGTTTCAAAGCTCTCTTGTTTACCTTTAACCTCTTGCAAGTCTTTGTCCCACCACCAACATACCTTACCATTTACATCAAAACCTCTAGATTCCCAAGGGTTTCTTTTGCTATATTCCTAATCCCTCTTGCCATCTTATCCCATATTTTGTTCACATTTTCTTGTGTCTCCCAACCTAATTCTTCTTCAATCCTCCGTTTAAAAGTTTTTTGTTTTTTCATCTTTTAGATGCCATCACCTAATTCTTGGAGTATACATTTGGTCCGTTTGATCCTCGTCTTGTAAATGTACATCCATCACTAAGATCCTATGTTGAGTGGTCAGCTTTCCCCAAGAATAACCTTTTAGTTAGTACAAAGTTTTCTATCTGATTTTCTTATAAAAAAAGAAATTGATTTGGAGCCTATCCACCCACTCTTATAGGTTATAAGGTGCTTTTCTCGTTTCCAAAAACAAGTGTTAGCTATAGTAAAATCCAAAGTTACCGAAAAGTCCAAAATAGTCTTACGTCTTCATTTTTTCTCTAAAATCATATCCTCCATTTGATCTCTCATATCCACTAGCTTTCAACCCACATGTTCATTTAGATCTCCTCCTATAAAAACCTTTTCTCCTAAAGGTATGCCCAATTAAACCTTCTAGATCCTCCCAAAATTTTATTTTGTAGTGTTCTTCTAATCCAACTTGTGGTGCATAGGCACTAATGACATTGAAGGTGTCTCCTCCATACCAATTTTAGTGCTATAATCCTGTCTCCAGTCTTTTAACCTCTACAATCTCCCTTTCCAGGAATTATCCACAATTATACCACACCATTTCTAGATTTTGCATTACCAATGTACCACAACTTAAAATCTAAAATATCCAACTCCTTTGCCTTCTCTCCTCCATTTAGTTTCTTGTATGCACATAAAAATTATCCTCCTCCATATCATGATATCAACTATATCCATCGATTTACTTGTAGTGTGCCTATGTTCCAAATCCAAAACATAACTTACTATGGTGAATTAACTTGCATCCATTCACAAAATGGGGAGCTCTTGCTTATTTTGCATTGTATCTAGGCACCAACGCAATGGCTCTTGCTCATTTGACACTATATCAAGCAATAACGTTGCTTTGAACAACGACCTAGCATTACCTCTGTTTCGCCTTTGATTCGTGTCATAAATATTAACAAAAAAATTTTACGTTGATTGTTGACGGCAAAACACAACCCTCCTCTTTACCGTAGAAGATAATATTCATTTAATTAAACATCATATATAATATTATTAAATTAAGTGATTTATTATGAGGGTAAAATGAGCAAATTTGGACCATATAACCATACATGGATGATCAAGGTTAAAAGTTAAATTAACGGTAATTAATACTCACATGCTCATTTAAAAGATAACTTTAATGTTTTAATTTTGACAACTCATGTAAATCGAATAGTAAAAATTCACCATTCTCACAATAAACCAGCACTCGTATGATTTACTATATATATATATATATTGTGGGATCAAATCACACTAGTGTAAGCCTAATAAAGTTACACTACATCTACTTCGTTAATCTTGTAAAAAATCTACAGCTCCAAATAATTCATTTAAACAATCACGTGACTCATTCCCTCACCCCACCTTGGTTATTCCTTCCCCACTCACACTTTGCGGACCACCTTTGACGGCGGTGGTGCAGTCTCCGATTACTTGGGGTGCGAAGGTGAATATGGCTATATGGTTAGGTTGCGGTGGTTGATTTCAGGATGAAGGCTTTGTCAATGACACGGAGGTGCTCTAGTTGACAGTCTTAACGGCAATTGGTGGTTTGTTGGTGATGAAGAGTGTCGCAGAAAGCCGGCTGAGGTTTCACTAAGTTGGGCATCGGAATGGCAGCGGTGAGGGCCACGAGGGACGCGGTGCAGTGGTTCACTGGGGCTTTATGGCTAAGGATGGTTGTGGACAGGGAGTGTTCTTTTCTGGATTTTTTTTTTTTTTTTTTGGGGGGTTCTGGTTGTTTATTGTTCTGTTATTGATCAGCTTTGGTTTTGAAATTTGTTTGAGGTTGAATAGTGTTTGTTTGATGTTGTGGTCTTGAGATTATTTTGAATTGGTTTGAGCTGTTTTAGCCTTTGAGGCTTTGAGCTTGGTTTGGCTAAGCATTATGGAACTCTAAATTGGTTTTTCAGTAACTGTGGAGGACATGGATGTGAGTGCATTTTGCTGTTGTCAATTCACTAGTTTTACCTACTGTGCTATTTCCCTTTGTTTGCTATTTATCTGCTCCATTTTAGCCTCTCCTGCCCTTCTCTAAAGTTCATTTATTCTCCTATCAAGAACCCCCTTTCATCTCTTTCCTTTTGAAATTTATAGAGGGAGTAACCGGTTGATGTAATAGTAACCTTCATCATTAAGGTGAATCATAAGTAATTGATTTTTCAACTCTCTTTTGCATTCAGCTACCTATGTCAGAGGAATGTTGTAAAATGTCTCTTTTATTCCTCAATTTTGCCGAGGTATGAATCATTTCTCAATTGGTGCTTTTGTGAGCTTCTTTAGTAGGCAT
Organism: Dalbergia oliveri; assembly: GCA_030441495.1. Lineage (NCBI taxonomy): Eukaryota > Viridiplantae > Streptophyta > Magnoliopsida > Fabales > Fabaceae > Dalbergia > Dalbergia oliveri. The sequence continues at coordinate 34,359,862 of JAMLFY010000008.1, read as the reverse complement.
GGAGTCAGTTTTACAATCATACTTTAGCATCATATTGTCATTGCCTGAACAACTTTTGTTCCACTTACTTTCTTATGCGAAATAAAAAGGAGAGAAATAATTCACATAAACATCTAAATTCTACAATTTTAAGTGTCAAAAATGCTTGTCATGTCGTGAAGAAGCTACACCCATACGATGCTATTTGAACAATGTTTAACATTACCATGTTCATATGAAATAAAGGGCTCATGGCCCTTGTTATTGGTTCTGTGCTCCAGTCAAATTTTCAAATATTGAGGGTGCTGGTGTACCTCAATATCACTTGGAGTTCTTATATTATGGTGACAACCCTCCACCGTTAAAATTAAAATTCAGATTGAATATCTTACTTCTTTCATTCCTTCTATTTAACTAATAAGTATGTGATTATTCTCTTGAAACTTTTTAACTTGTACTGGATAGCTTGTCAAGTGTAAAGTCAGAACCAAGCATACAAGTGGATAATAATTTAAGGAATAAGCAGTCACATAAAAGTGACATTGTTGGTAACATGGATGACATGGAATTCCTATACATTAAAAGAAGCTTTTCTCAGATCCATCCTCAAGCAGCTTGAAGAAGAGATATCCACCTATATGGAATCACAGTCCATGCCCCATGACAAAATGCACAAAAACTATCATAGAGAAAGAGTTTCAGATATTGTGCACAATGTCATGGAACAAGCTGAAGAACAAATTAAGTTGCTCATTACCGATGTTCTGACTTCAAAACAGGATGCTGACAGAAAAAGATTGCTGTTTTGCTAAGGATAGTAGTCATTATGCACAAATCAAGGAATACAATTGTGTTAAGACTGCACTTGTAAATTATAGAATTACATTTTCAAAAAAATTGTATTAGAATATTGAATTCCCTTTCTCTCCCAATTATTTTGTGTTCAACTTCTATGAAAATACTCGTCAGACCAATAGTGCAATTCTCTCTTTTCATGTTTATTTGTTCCAATTGAGTTATTTCTGCTGGAATATGGCTTACAAAATAAGAATGTTATTATGAGTATATATGCTCAGAAGTCAGAACCAATTTGTTATACCAAGACATGAGTGTTGCTTCAACTACGTATATATGCTCAGAACTAAAGAAGTTATATCAAGGCAATATGCTAATTTAGATTAAAAAGATAGAAAATAGAAATACATGATATCCTCAACAAGTTCATAGTTTCTAATTTCACAATAAAAAAAATCAAACATATTCTCAATATAATAAAAATCCACTGGTGGTTGATCCAAAAAACTAACAAAAGCAAAATAGAACTAAATAGCTTGTTGAGGTAGATAAAGGGCACAATGAGTCCATGATGTTGAAATTCAACCACTATGTGTGGTAGCTTGAATGGGCAAAGCCCAAATTCAGAAGCCTCTATGTTGAGGCTAAAAGAAACGTTATCCAAAATAGATGAATTTCCCTGTGATTGAGCGATAGACAAAGACAACCCGATATTTGGAGTTTCTAACAATGGTTCTTCTGGCACTCAATGTACAAGGCAACTATGCAATCCCGATTATATTTGCGTTGCGTACCAGTAGCGAACCTTGATCACTGCACAAAAGCATTTGAAGCAACCCTAACCACGCTTACATGCAATGGAATCACACTTGCCTGACAGCAGAGTGACGCTTACATGCAGCAGACCAGCAGACATTAACAAAGATAGGAAGGAAAGTGATTGGTCAAGGCTGCAGAAGGAAGAGCACTAAAGAGAGGAATCAAGGCAATGAAAGAAGGTGCAAAACAGAGCAATGATGGCGTATGAAAGGCGCAAAACAAAGCATAGAGTGATGATAGAAAAAGGCAAGGTGAGACGTGAGGGTTTGGAGTCAGCGTCACGTGAATGTTTAATTGAATAATTAGGAGCCATAGATCTTTTATTAGACTAACGAACCAGATGTAGTGTAAGTCTAACAGTTAGACTTACACAAGTGTGATTTGATCTCAACCCTATATATATATATATATATATATATATATATATATACTAAGGGAAGAGGGGGCCAGGCCCCTGCTTGCCCTCTCTAAATCCGTCCCTACTAAGCCTAATACTACCAGGTCTTATCCTATCAACCCTACCAAACGGACCCTAAAATCATTGATAATTCAATGAAGCCTTGGAATGTGAGATTTGATCTGATTAAACTCCCTGTGCATTATGGCCTTCTCTATCTTTTGTTTTCTCTCTCATTTTTTTATCTATACACTCAATAAATATTTATAAAAAATTTAAAAAGTAATTATTAAAAATAATTCAAATAATTATAGTTTAAGAATTAAGAATAACAAATAATAACTATTAAAAATATTAATTTTAAGTATATAATAAATAATTAAATGATAATAAAAATGAAAAGTTGAACTTTACCCTCTTGAACTATAGACCTTGTGCACTTTACCCAAAACTTTAAAATATGCAAATGGCCCCCTAATGTTACTTGAATGTACACTTTAGTCCTTCTATTAAAATTTTGCATATTGTTAACAAGAAATAGGTGCATTATACCACCTCAAACTTTAGGTGAAGTACACTTCAACACTCTAAAACTAACAAATAATGTACAATTTGATACCCTAAATTTGTTTTCATGTGTACTATTTTTGTTAACAACATATGAAGAAGCCAATAGAAGGGTGGATTTGCACATTCAGGAAACATTATGGGGTTGATTTGCACATTTTTAACGTTTTGAGGGTAAAGTGCACAAGGCTTATAGTTCAAGGTGGTTAAGTTCAATTTTCCCTATTAAAAACTAATATTTATTTATAATATTCTTGTTATATTTTATAGTATGAATCAAAACCGACACTCTAGAAGAAATAGGTTTACTTGGTGCAAAGCCTATTGAAGATTTGTTGGGAAATTGAACTATATCATAGTCATTCATCCAAAGATTTCTTTTGTAGTGAGTGTGGTTAGTCAATTCCTAAACTCTCATATGAAGGTCATTGGGATGATGTGATTCACATTTTGAAGTATTTCAAAAAAGCACCAAGAAAGGGCCTTATTTATGAGGATAAGGGGCATTCCAAGAAAGTCAAGTATTCTAATGTTGATTGAGTAGGACCTATTATTGATAGATCGTTCTAATTCGGAGTACTATATACTCATCGGAGGCAATCTTATTGAAGAGTAAGAAGCAAAATATAGTTGTGAGGTCTAATGTCAAGGCAGAATGCCATGGCATCGACTGCAAATGACTTATCAAGCTTAAGCAACTCTTTATAGAGCTTCAATTTGGAGAGATCAAACATATGAAACTAGCTTGTGACAATCAAGCGGCTTTGCATATTGTGTCTAATCCAATTTTTATGAGAGGACTAGACAAATTGAAGCTGATTGTCACTTCATCAAGGAAAAATATTCTATTTCAAAACATCACCACAAGCTTCATAAATTCATATGATGCAGATTTGCTCACCAAATCATTAAGAGGTCCTAGAATAAGTTATCTATGTGACAAACTTGGTGCATATGACCTATATGCCCGAGGTTGAAGGAGCGTGTTAGATCTATAAATATATGTTATGAGGGGAATCATATATGTAATTAGAGAAATCATATATTTGCAAATATTCCTGTATTTATTACATAGAGTCTATATAATCCATTCTCCATATTGCAGTTGAAAAACACACATTCTCATAGTCTTTCGTTTTTCTCTCTGACTCTCAACAAAAAACATGGCATATTTTTTAAGACATAATAATTAGTGATTAGTTTTTTCTTAAGAGCCTAACATTTCCAAAATCTAATGCATATTAATCACATGGCAGTTACACATTCCATCCCACACAAATTAATAACATGATACCTACACATTTCAATACCACACATATTGATCACATGCATCATTTATAACACTCCCCAAACTACAAGTATGAAAATATGAAGGCTCTAGGGGAGGGTATAGAGCTGTTTGGATTCTCTCCTTAGTAACTCTCCTCCACCAAACCACTCACCTTCAACTCCCAAACAATGGGTTGTCACTTTTACCATTCCATTTCATCCATCCAAACATAAAAGAACTCTTAAAAGCTTTCTTTAGGTAAAACTACTAATGAACTAAGAATAGAGGTAAGAAAGAGACCAATAGGAAATCAGAAAGACATTCTGTTGAAATATATCTGACACTTTTGTCTTTATCATTTATTGTTTTTTGTCTTTTATCATTTATTATGATGGATAGGTTATTTATTATGATGGATAGGTTTAGGTCTGTTAGTCTGATGGTATCCTTCACATTTATTAGGTGGGTCCTACAATTTATTAGATAGGTCCAGCAATATACATATAAAATTGTGTCTTCTCTTACAGAAATAATATAACAGAATTACTACACTCCTATTTTTTCCCTTTAGGTTTCTGTCTTCCAAGTTGGTATCAGAGCTCCCAATCTGGGAGCCTGAACACTCTCCGCTGTTTTTTCCAACCTTCATTGTTGGGCTGTTTTTTCCAGCCTTCATTTGCTGGGTTGTACGATATTTTTCAGCTCTCATTGCTGGCCTGTTTTCTGTTTGTTTTCAGCCTTCATTGCTGACCTGTTTTTCCAGCATTCACAACTAACCTGATCCGGTTCAAACCTTCATTTAGAGCATCATCAACCAAAACAGATCAACCTGTGAATTCCAGTCAGTGTTACAGGCAGTTTCCTCTTTTTCCCCTGTTTTTTCCCTTCTCCGCCACTTTTACAGCCGCCGGCCACCCTTCCGATCACTGTTCCGACCACCCAGCCACTCCATTCAAATCGCCTCGCCGTCGTGGCCTACCCCCACCAACCGCGCCTCCAACACTGTAGCCTCGCGTCGCCACATCTGTAGCACGTGAAGGCGCATGGAACCCCATCTCCGGCCACGCTTCCTTTCCAACCCTTCTAACCCATTCCAACCAGCCTCGGCCACCCTATCACCATGGGGAACCAAAACCTCCACGACTATTACACCTACACCTTTAAATCCTAATGACCTTCCTGTTTTGCACCCAACCTACCACCTGAATGGAAAAAATTACTTGTAGTGGGCTCAAGTTATCGGCATACTCTTAAAGGTCGTCGAAATTGTCCCACATTGAGGGAAATCCTCCTCAAAAGGACGACCCTACTTTTGAGGCCTGGGATAATGAGGATTCTCTTATTATGACATGGCTATGGAGCTCTATGATTCCTGAAATCAGTTGGAATTGTATGTTTCTTACTTCCTCCCATGTGGTTTGGGATGTACTTAGCAAAACTTTCTCCAAGAAGCAAGATATTGCTACTTGTTACGAGTTGAAGACGAAAATATTCTCCACCAAACAAGGAGTGATGTCGGTAGATTACTATGGTGTTCTCACGTCTGTGGACTAGTTGGACCAATATCAAAATTTGCAAATGGAATGTAGCAAGGATACTTCTACTTTGGCAAATTTTGTTAAGGACAGGATTTTTGAGTTTCTCTCTGGCTTAAACCCAAAATATGATCCCATTCGAGTTAAGAATTTGGGTAAAGAGCGACTCTCATCTATATTTGAGGTGTTCTACACTGCGGGGAGAGGAAAGTTGTAGGGCAGTTATGCTTGATGACAAACCCAATAGTGGTTCGGCTTTGGTCACTAGCAAGACAGCCAAGCCAGACCCTTCTTCCTTTTCAAGGCCTTCCCGATAATCGTTGGTGCCCCTATTGTAAAAAGTCCGACATACTAAAGAAACTTGCTTCAAATTTCATGGAAAAGATAAAGTTCTAAGCCGCAAAGGAGGATTTTGCGGCTTGTCAGCAGTCAAGCCTTAATGGCTGCATCAGACAATGCCCTGCTCCTCAAATGAATGATGAAATTCCTGCGCTTAGTAAGGATGAGCTTACACATTTGCGGTCTCTCATAAGCTCTATTAGTAAGCCATCTGGCTCTTGCTCTCTAAACTCGTCTGGTAAGGTTCCTTGCTCTCAATCTTTTCATGTATCTAATCCTGAATGTACGGATTTATGGATCATTGACTCTGGTGCGACTGATCATATGGCCTCTAAAACCTCTCATTTTTTAAAAACGCCACATCACTATAGCTGATGGCTCCCACACCTCAGTCAGGGTCTAGTAGCATTTCCCTTCACCCTTCCTTACACTTCAACAATGTTCTTCACGTTCCCCAACTCGCAAGTAACCTTATTTTTGTTCATAAGCTTACCAAAGATCTAACTGTGCTATAACCTTTTTTCCTTCACATTGTGTTGTTCAGGATCTTGCCAGGACGATTGGAGTTGCTAAGGAACAAAAAGGGTTATATTTTCTCCTTAATGCACTAATTGAAAGTGATTGTAGACAAAAGACACCAGCCTCATGTTATCCTACAATTCAAAATCTCAGGCATCCCAAATTTGGTTATATCATAGGCATCTAGGACATCCTCCCTTTCAATTAATAAAGTCTATGTATCCGTCTCTTTTTTAAAGGAGTCAGTTGAGTCGTTTTCTTGTGGTATTTGTCAATTTGCTAAACACCAGTGTCATTTCCATCTAATTTTCATAAAAGTGATGAACCTTTTGCCCTTATTCATTCTAATGTCTAGGGTCCTGCATCTATTCCTAATATCACTAGCACAAAATGGTTTGTTTCTTTTATTGATGATTGCACACGCGTTACTTGGCTTTTTCTCATGAAAGATAAATCTTAAGTTTTTCAACTCTTTGTTCAGTTTTATCATATGATTAAAACACAGTTTGGAAAATCCATTAAACGTTTACGTTTAGATAATGGAGAATATGTAAATCAACAGTTTTGTAATTTTATGAAAGAACATGGCATTATTCATGAATTTACCTGTGTTGATACTCCTCAACAAAATGGTGTGGGAGCGAAAGAATAGGCATTTGCTTGAGGTTACCCGGGCTCTTCTTTTTCAAATGTCTCTCCCTAGCTCTTATTGGGGTGAAGCGGTTTTAACAACTGCCTACCTGATTAATAGGGTGCCTTCTCAGGTACTTGGTAATATCAGTCTGTTCAATCTATGTTGTCTCACTTTCCCTCTGTTCCAATCATGCAAAGTTTACAGCCTCGGGTTTTTGGATGTGTAGTCTTTGTCCATGTGCATCATCAACATCATACTACACTTGATCCTCAGGCCATCAAATGTGTTTTCATAAGTTATGCTCCTAACAAGAAAGGATACAAATGTTTCACCCATCCAGTCATCGTTTCTTTGTCTCTTTAGGTGTTACTTTTTGTGAAACTGATCGTTTTTTAGTCCTCCGCTTCGGGGAGAGTCTAGTAGAAGCAGAGACCTTAACCTCTTCTCCTCAATCTTTTCTCCTCTCCCATCATCACAAGAGTTAGCTCCCTCTAATTCCCAAGAGTTAATGTCTTCCACTACACCACCTGAGGAAGCTCAGAAGTATATGAAAGGAGAAAGAAACCCGATATGATCCAACGACAACTTCAAAAGTCTAAACCTGAGGTAAGTCCTGAAGAACTGACTCTTCCAATTTTTGTGAACCCAACCTAGATGACTTACCGATTGCCTTGAGAAAAAAAAAAAGAACTTGCACTAAACATCCTATTTCTTTGTTTGTCTCCTCTAAACACCTTTCCTTGCAGCATCAAAGTTTCATTGCAGCTATTGATTCCATACAAATCCCAAACTCAGTACAAGAAGCATTAAAAAATATGAACTGGGTTCAAGCCATGAATGAAGAAATGAAGGCATTAGAGAAAATGGAACATGGGAGATTGTTGAGAAGCCAGGAGATAAAAGGCCTATGGGATGTAGGTGGATATACATGAAGTATCGGTCAATGGTGCATTAGATCAATATAAATCAAGACTAGTTGCAAAAGGGTACACAGACGTATGGAATTGACTATGAGACATTTGCTCCTCTAGCAAATGTAGCAAAGATGAATAAGTTAGAGTCTTACTTTCTCTTGCAGCTTATTTTGGATGGGATTTGCATCAGTTCAATGTAAAGAATGCATTCTTACATGGAGACTTAGGAAGAAGTTTACATGGAAATTCCTCTAGAGCAAGTATGTAGGCTAAAAAAGGCTTTGTATGGATTGAAACGTCCCTCGTGCATGGTTTGGGAGATTTGCAAAAACTATGGTGTCTCTTGGATACAAGGAGTCAAGGGGATCATACTCTTTTCCTTAAACATATAGTTGGAGGAAAACTTACGGTTCTCCTTGTATATGTGGATGATATCATTGTATCAGGTAATGATCCAATTGAGAAGAAGCTCTTGGAGGAGAAGTTAGTTGCTAAATTTGAAATGAAAAATCTAGGAAAATTGAGATACTTTCTTGGAATAGAGGTGACATACTAAGCAAGGTATTTTTATCTCTCAAAGGAAAAATGTCCTAGATCTACTTAAGGAGACTAGGAAACTTGGGTGCAAAGCTGCTAGTGTTCCCATTGAACAAAACCATCAAATGGGAAGTGAAGAGAGTTCCAATGTTGATAAAGCCCAATACCAAAGATTGGGGGAAAACTCATATACTTGGCCCACTAGGCCAGACTTGGCTTACTAGGCCAGACTTGGCTTATCCTGTGAATGTGGTTAGCCAATTCATGCATGATCCTAAATTGAGACACATGCAAGCAGGAGAAAGAATATTAAGTATCTTAAAGCCACACCTAGAAAGGATTACTATTCAAAAGTGGTGATAAGCTCTCTAGAAGTCTACACTTAATCCTGATTATGCAGGCTCTATTAGTGACAGAAGATCAACATCAGGATATTGTATGTTTTTGGGAGGAAATTTGGTGACTTGGAGAAGCAAAAAGCAAAATGTTGTGGCTCGATCAAGTGCACAAGTAGAATTTCGTGCCATGTCACAAGGAATTTGTGAGCTCCTATGGTTAAAAATTATCTTAGATGACTTGAAAATAAAATATGAGGCTCCTATGAAGATGTTAGGTGACAATAAATCAGCTATTAGCATTGCTCATAACCCTGTCCAACATGATAGGACAAAGCATATTGAAATTGACCGACATTTCATCAAGGAGAAGTTGGATAGTGGACTTATAGCCACAATACATGTTCCTTCGGACTACAATTGGCAGATGTGTTGACAAAGGGCCTACCCAAAGAGCGATTTCAAGAGCTTACATGCAAGCTGGGAATGATAGATATCCATTCACCAGCTTGAGGGGGAGTGTTGAAATATATCTGACACTTTTGTCTTTATCATTTATTGTTTTTTGTCTTTTATCATTTATTATGATGGATAGGTTATTTATTATGATGGATAGGTTTAGTTTATTATCTGATGGTATCCTTCACATTTATTAGGTGGGTCCTACACTTTATTAAATGGGTCCAGCAATGTACATATAAAATTGTGTCTTCTCTTTACAGAAATAATATAGCAGAATTACTACACTCCTATTTTTTCCTTTAGGTTTCTGTCTTCCAAGTCATTCTGTGATATCTCAACCAGAAAATCACTAATCTAGTATGTGTGTGTGTGTGTGTGTGTGTGTGTGTGTGTGTACACACAGAGTAATAAAAGAAGCAGATAATAGATATGCCAATGGAAAACCCAGCCGCTACCAATCATCTTTCATCAAAAATCTTCAGGCTAACAAAAAGCTTGTAGAATACCCTCACCCCAAAGAAAAAGAAACTTGAACAATTGCTCCTCTTATATAAATTGCACACCAAAAGTATATTCTTTTACCAGACTATATATCCTGTTTTCATCCTCCCTTGAACAGAAATCTATGGTACAGTCAACATATGATGCAAAAAAATTTATGTTTAGCAAGATGAACCTGTCAGGTCTGCATGTGTGCATCCCAGTGACCCAGGTATAGGCCGCATGAAGGGAAACATCTGTCATCCAGTGCAGGTATGCAATCACACAAGCAGGAGACCGATCAAACCCAGAAGTGCAAGTAACATAGACACGAAGATTCTTCCTCAGCAGCCTTAATAATAGCCCCACACAAAATGGGAGTTTCTTTCTCATATCATAAGAATCTCCCTCCCTGAAAACATGAGTAAAGAAAAATAAAAGCAGATATCAAAGTCTGAGAGAAAATAAAATTAGGGTATTCAGACCATCTGATCCCATTTCCACATGAAAATATTATTGATCCACTTCTAATCAGGATCAGTATTCTAAAAGGGACAAAATAAGTTCAATAATATTCAGCATTTGGCAATTCTCATCATAAAGTGACAACTGACTCTTGCAGTTTCTTGTGCATAAGATTATCAGTTACACATGGGTGAAAATTCAGACACAAATATCAGATTTAAAAAAAAGATATGGAAGACACAAATTATCATCATTACTTCGAATTGTATGAAGAAAAGAAAGAGTTGAAACCCTTAGAACCCTATATTACCGTATAGGATAGTTGATCATCAGAATATTATTCCTTTGACACGAGTCATTGATTGATTTTACACTGATTCCCCAATTTTCAGCTTCAGTTCCACTCTGGAAGTTCAGAACAGCAGTAACTCCCTGTAGCAGAAATTTTCCAACTGTGTTGACTAAAAGGTATAATGCTTAAAAGGCTTGGTATGGAAACGAAACTGCTTATAAAGTTGTTGCAGACTTGCAGCAAAAACAATTACCATGCTAGGAGAATTTTCAAAACCAAAGAAAAGAGATAATTTAAGTGCCAGCCATCGCTGTAACCTTAAGAGTTATGCAGCATTCACTAACAAACCAGTAAGACCTGTGATGCAAATGCACATGCCACAGCATGCCTTTATCTCAAATCACCATGGGTAGATACTTAGTTCATTTCAACTATGCCATAGATTTTACTAGCATAATGTAGTTAGCAGAAGTTATTTGCCCTGGTGCCAGCTTTAACAAATTGTATTGCAAACAGTGGTTGATAACTACTACATCATTTATTCAAAAGAAAGAAAAAAAATTGTCTTTTGACATATTGAAGTTTGGCAAAGCTTGTAACATAGATTGATTTGCAAAATATACTGTTGACACATAAAACCACAATTAAGGAGGCATTCTGGGATTAATGTGAAACGTCATTACCTCAACTTTTGCCAAGCTTTCCACATCATCTTCTGTTTGTATACAGGATCCCACATATATTTGCTCTGTAATCTAAGAATTTTAAGATACCAATATTTTAATAATATTGTAGAAAGTGCAGTAATAAATTAAAAATTTGTAAACAACCAAACTGAATGCATCACATTACCAAAAACAATGAACTGCATACCTTACTATAGCGCATACCAAGGGAGTGATTATAGTACATCTCATCCTTGGAACGGTCCAGAGCCTGAATATATTCCTCAAGTGGAAAACTTCCATGAGCCCACTCTCCATCTCCACAGGCTTCTTCGGTAAAACACAAGCAAGTTGAGATGTGTGTTCAGTAAAGAAGTTTCTCTCGCCATGGGTGATGGCATGTTGATTTTGATTGCCCAATAACTTGCTTCCTGTTGACTTAAGAAACTTTGAGTTGAACACCAAAAATCCAGAATTCCCATAGCTCTCATTAGATGGCTGTAAATTAGATGCCAATAGTGTCTTGTTCCAGGTGACAATGGGACTCGACCTCTATTAAACAAAATTTCAAGATCATTCATTTTATGCAGCAGTTGAATGGGAAAAGGAGATGTGGGCCTCTCAAGAACCAAGCTAAAAGAACTTGTTTGCTCCTTTAGCACCTTCCTGAGGAAACGAAAAGACTGAAAAATAAAAACAAAACACTGATGAACAGAAAAGATTATGATGATCAATGACATAGTAACTTTGTATCTTTCAAAGTACTTATAACTGAGTGACAATTGCTAGTAGATAAAAAGTATACAGATACAATAATACCAAGCTGAGACAGGATTGACAATTGTATCTTTCAACAAGAAAAATGAAGAAATCAAATCATGTATGATGTAGTGACAAACTTATGTCTTCTCTTGTCAGTATCAGACAATGTTAATGAATTCTGTTTCAGAACAATTCAGTATCAGACAATGTTAATGAATTCCATGAGAACAAGGGTATATCTGTTTGAAGTTATTAAAAAAGTGCTTTGATGTGACATTTTTCCATAAGCTAATTGTTCTTTTTTTTCCTGTGAATATTCTGTGTTCTTATAAAAAGGTACTAAAACAAATTTTCTTGGGTTTTATTTGGCTTTTAAAAAAGTTGTCTGATTATCTAAGAATTGTTTTACTAATGCCTTTTAATTAAAAAAATTGTTAAAAATAGAAATCAAACAAACGGGCCCCAACTCAGCACAGCAGTACTTTAAGAATTTGATACATAAACACAGACATGCAAATCGGTATTTCTCTATATATATAGTCCAAGTTTGGTGAAAATCCAACATTTTGCTTTGTTTGAGCCAGTATGACACTACTAGTGAAAGTCAGAATATGAGCAGCATTATCATATCATGGGCTATATGAAATTTCGGAAGCTAGGTAGAGAGGCAAGCCTAGATCAACCTTTCTTTTGCTTTTATACCTTGCTCCTATACAACACAATGGCAGCACCAAACATAACTTAACCAGCAAAATAACAAAGGAGCAGAATGTAATAAAAGACTAAAAATCCAACGGAGAATAATGATATAAATGCCAAACATAACCACAACAGAATAAAAAATTGTCTAAAAATATGAATCCATGAAATAAAAGGGGAAAAAGAAATCAATCTCAGTGAAAAAAATAAAGAGAACCATGCAAACCATGCAAACAACACCTTATGCTAACGAGGAGTGGGCGCGAAGACAGGAAAACAATATTAGGTACGTTTGTTTTAGATTTTGAAAATTTTGAAAAAAAATTATGAAATCTAAATTTTATATATAACTGAAAACTGATTTTTTTCAAAAGCTATTAATTTGTAAAGAAAAAGCTGAAAACTGGTTTTTTTTAATTTTGATTATTTTTAAAAATTATCCAAATATATGAAAAATTGGCAAAAAAAAAGTGATTATTATCCAAAATAATTACAAATAAATGCACCCATAATGTAGAATTATATGTTGACATTCTCTTACTTAAAATTAAAATAATAGAAAGAAAAAGATTATTATCTAACATTTCTCATTCATTTTTGTCAACATTTTACAGCTTTCTAAATTTAGAAATGAGATAATTATCCCTCCCATCCGTTTCTCCAAACTCCACTGCACAACAAAATCATTAAAGCAAAATAAAAAAGGCGTACTGTGCGTCTCCAACGTCTTTAATCTCGACGAGCGTGTTCTGAGACGAATCGCCGACTTTCTTCAAAGTGTCACCCACCATAATTATCCTCGACCTCTCTGCATTGCCCTATAACAACAAGAATCAGAAAGAGGAGAAAATAAAATAAAATAAAAGAGACAGAGGCAAAGAAAGAAAGCAATCAACAATCTCGAAACGGATTTTAACTTCTTTTTTTTTTTTTTTTAGTGATTGGCACATGCAGGCATACCCCTTTGGTTAGGGAATGGACGATGATTTTGCCGTCGGCGGTGAGAGCGAACCGGATGCCGAGGGGCTTGTCGAGAGTGACGAGGTACTCGTTGAGGTTCATCTTGAATGCGGGGTTACCGTTACCGGACACTGCGAAAACCCGAAGAGTGAGGGTTCCGACATTGGAGCGAAGAAAGCGGCTCGTGTTGCTGTCCGGGTTGAAAAGGGAGCGAGGCGTGGGGCAAAAGGAGCAGGAGTCTGTCCGGCTTAGGAATGGCGGCGACGGAGGGTGAGGGTGGGTGGTGAATCGCAGCGGAAGCATGGCTATGGTTGTGGCCGTGGAGGAGAAGATTGAATTGAAGCTAAGCTATGCTTATGGTTGTGGTAGCCAAGCATGTGAGGAGAGTAAGGGGGCGTGTTATTGTTTTCTTTTCCTAGAATCTAGAAGGTTTTGCGGAAGAGAAGGCACGGGGTCGGGGCAAGAATGAGGAGGCAGGAACCTGCTAGGTGCACGTGGCGCTTGCGTAGGACCCTCGTGGCACCAAATTCAACACCTATGAGGAGTATTGTTTTTATTAATAATTGCTGCTTACAGGCACGCCTTTTTATTTTTTTATATTATTATAATTAAATAAGTATGTATATATTAAATTTTATATTATGTCAGTATTTAACATGTCTTTTTTTGTCATTATTATAATTAAATAAGTATGTATATATTAAATTTTATATTATGTTAATATTGATTGTATAATATCGATTAAAAATATTTGCACTGTAGTGTTTGTCATTATGTTTTTATTATTTTGTTGGGTTTTAATATAATGGATTAAACAAACTTTTTTTTTTTTACAGTTTACATTATATTATAAGTAGAATGGTGACTTTTTATATCAATAACTGAAAATTAAAAAAATAGATAACAAAAATTGTAAAAAGAAGGATAAATATACCACATATGTTTTCAAATATACCCATTATATTTATATATGTCATACGAAAAATGAGATATTTAATAATAAGGCATAAATATTAACAAATATGATTGACTTGGCCGATTCAATCGATAGCTTTAATTGGGAGGTTGAAGTACTCATTCATATTTTTCGCATCTTTCATTTCCCTGCATATTGTCCAAGTAAATTACTCTACTTAGTATTTTATTTCAATCATAATTAAGTCTTTATAATAATAACAACTAAATCTAACTTACAACCTATCAAGGATTCTTCTCAATTTTTATACATTTCATCATCAATATGTTGTTGAGTTTTAAAAAACTGCAAAATAACTTATATATGTATATATTAGAATTAAACAAAAATCATGTTAGATTTAGAAACTAATACAATTATCTTGGCAAGAATGTTGTAAAACCTGAAGCATGCAGAGATCTTGTTCTACATGGAATTTTCTACATGTAAAGCAACGTACAACATTAAATTCATTATTTTTATCACAAATAATAAGCTTTGCAATTTTCTAAAACATGTAGCCTTCTAATAGTTACTTGCAATTATGAATAACACTACCGTCGCATACTTTGGGTCTTCAAGCCTACATCACATTTGAAGAATAAATAAGGCTAATATTGATTTGATATGTAATAAAATTATATGGTCACTCCTCAATATATTTATTATTTACATTTTTTTTGGCATAAATGTCTCAATATATAACATCGTAATAAATATCAACAACAACATTGATGATAATTAACTAAAAAATTGGATATACACATTGAATTACTATTTATTTTTTTGTGACAACAACTTTTTTTTTATCATCTTCCAAAATTGAATTTTATTAGCTAATACTGTGGCTCCTCATCCAAAAGAATAAATTTTGAGACAATGAACCTATTTAAATCAAATATAAAAAATTAGAAAGCATAATATGGGCAAATATAAAATGAATAAATATAAAATGAACATATGGTTGTATCATTTAAATATAACTTGTTGTCAATTTTTCTTATTGACGCAAGTGATTACTCATCTTTCCAAATATTCTAAAGGTTTTCAAATTCTCCCTCCTATAAATTTTATGTGAAGTTATTTAATTTTTTTAAAATTGTTAATTAAACACATGAAACATAAATATAACTTAGCACTTGCTTGTCTTGCAACGTACATATCCAATTTTTTTGTTTTTAGCTCATGGCATAGTTGTAAGAGCTCCTTTAATTGCAATTTGACTATACATAAGAGTTAATATATAAGGTAACAATTAATTAATATACGAAAAATAATGTATGGATGAGCCATACAGAATATACATGAAGAAGTTATATTACTTGAGATTGAGATAACAAAATTTCTTTAAAGATAACATTTTTAGTGAATTCTCCATTTTCCTCCTTAATTTTTCCTTCTTTGATTAGTATCTTTGTGGTAAATTGAGAAACTCCTCTAGAGCAACGTACAATTGTCCGTGACTAAAAACATGTTTTGGAGATAAATCCCAACATTAGGAATAATCTGCCCTTGTGACTTATTTATTGCCAATGCAATGCTCAATTTCACACGAAATTGCTTTTTAATAAGTACAAAGGGTAGTCCTATTTCGGTTGATTTATGTTTTATCCTGGGCAAGAAAACTCTTCGTCAGAGTGGTGACATGTTAGAATTTCCACATCCAACATATTAAAAAAGTTCCATGGCATAATAACCTTGTCCCATTACATAGTCTAGCTTTAGGGTCTATATGTTTCACAATAGCATCAAGGGTGCATCTTTTTTAACCTTCAAAATATGGGTGGCAAACCTCCTAAAGAAATAGATTTAGATATTCCTATTGATATAAATTGTTTGTATCTCCTTCAATCTCATCAAAAGATACTAAGTTCCATTCTTCTCCTGGAAATTTGTTATTATTTTGTAATTGAGCTTGTCAATATCATGATTTTTAGGTGTCAATATAGCTCTACTTACCATATAGGATGCATCATATCCATGAGTTTGTAAATTTGGAAATGTCTCTTCTATGAGCTTTTGTACTGCATTTTCACCATCCCATGGTATTTCCATTTGGTGGGGAATTTGTACCATGTTGTATACTTTAGTATCTTCAACCCCATCTCCAATGCGCATAAGATATTGTGCAAACTCATGATCTTCAAAAGATCTCATATTTTGGCGCAAAGGTAAAATCTTTGTGTAAGCCTACAAATGTGACTTTACTATACATGTTGCAATCATTTGTGTCTTATTGTCTTTTGAAACAACAAGAAGTACTTGGCAAAGTCCCCTCCTATGACTATCACTTTTCCTCCAAAAGGAGCATCACAATCCAATATGTCTTTCAATGTCCAATCTAATGCTTCCAAAGCATATATATTTGCCATGGGTGCTTTATCCCAAATTATAGCTGTTGTTTGTTTTATAAGCTTTGCAAGATCACATTGCTTACTTATTCTATAAAAGGAAGATAACTCTGGATTGATAGGTATCTTAAATCGGAATGAGCTTCGACCACCAAGTAATAGTGTGCCAGCTATTCCAGATGAAGTGTTGCTAAGATAATGTGTCATTTACTCCTTAAGTTTGCAATTAGAGCACGATAAAGAAATATTTTACCTGTTCTTCCTGGCCCATCCACAAAAAAACTTGACTTTCTTTTCATTCAATGACATTAATAATGCTATTGAAAGCAGCCACTTGGTCATGATTTAACTTGTCTATAGCTTTCATATCATGATGAGGTACTTGGACCAGCAACTCTTCTTATATAAGTCTTGGCAGTAAATTAGCTTCAACATCATCTAATGTAAAACTTGGCAAATGAAAATGAGTAATCTGCTTTCCATGTTGATAAATATGTCATTCAAATCTCTTGGTAGCTTATTTTGCATGCTTGATCCTATGGTTGTACTTGAAAAGGGATAATCTTCTACCATATAGATGAAGAACTCATTCCATAGTCTTCTAACATTGATCGGTTCACAATAAATTAATATTGTTGCAAACAACCTTCTTCAAGCACATGGCATTCGCAAATTGGATGCTTCAACTAAACATTCACGAATACTATTGTCACACTCTAATAATCCCAAATTCTTAGCAGATTGTTTAAAAGTGGAAAAATGGGTATCATTTGCTGTAAGTAAATCTTCCCAACTTGTTGGACCTCTAGATTAGATAATAGAACACAAATAGAATTTTTCTCCTTCTAAAGGAGATATAGTATAAATTCGGCCAATGACTTTCCTTTGTGATGTTCGATGGAACCATTCTTTATCCCTCTTATGCCAACAATAATGCTCTAGAATTTCTCTATACAAATAACGCTTGGATTCTGGATCTCTATGATTCAAGGTGAAGACTGAGTAAGCATAGTTTTGGAATAATAATCATCATCCAAGATATCATGAATGTTTTGGTGATTATAGAATCGAACTTGATGTTGATTTGGCAAGTGAATTTGTAGCCTTTCAACAAATGGATACATCCGATAAAGGTTAAATCTGAATATTTTCAGTAGGCCTCTAAAGCACAAATCTATCTTGCATCAACATATTGTTAAATCTCATCAACATGTGAACCCCTATGAACCTCCATTGCCATATGATCTGGACCTTTGTACAAATATTTTATACTCTTGATGCTACTACATATTTCAACAATAGCCAAGGATTATAAGGCACCACCCATCTATTATCTATTATGACATTTCCATTGATAGGCACGGGTTCATCATATCGCATCCTATACATTAAATAAGAGTCATCACCTTGGCATGTCTCAGACAGAACTCTTTGGGTAATTCTTTTTACATTTACCATCCTTCATACATGAACATGATGGATTAAGTGTTCTGCAAGGTCCATGGATCATGTGCTTTAGAAAGCATGTAATTATGGCTCTTCTTCTTAACATACTCGGCCTTGACCACACTATCATATTGTTCTGGGTCACGTAACTTGTCATCACTATCTAAAATGAGCAACATATGCACGTGCGGTAGTCCTTTGTTTTGAAACTCAGTGACATACATATAACTTTTTACTTTTCCTAAGACCCCATTGTTAATGACATCATCCTTCAATTGCTCAAACTTTGCTCAAAAATTCTCGTCAACAAATCTGAATGATCTTTAGGAGTTTGTACAAGATCGAGTTCATTGGCAATTTCAATCCAAGATGGATTGCATGTCATTGTAAGAAAAATATCAGGTTTTCCTTCTTTTAAGACAATGGTCATCCCATTTTCATAACGCTGTGTCATGTCTTGGCGACCACCAACAAACGATGATGGCAATACTATTCTTTGTCCGACATTTTCTAGGAAAAAGAAAAGAGAAATGATGTTTTGGTATTGTTAAAGGAAGAACTTGATGTAATTCATTACATCACTTGAGGCATATATTACAATGAGTACTGCATTAGTTTCCCCTACATGTAAAGCATCTTGTAAACCTTGGTACACTTTAGCATGAATGTTATTTTGATGATCTCAAATCCACCTTAACCTTCCTGATTCTATCTTGACATAGTTATCTACAACATATTGTTGTAGAAGTTGTCCACTTGTAACAATATCAATTGGTCAGGACGAATCTATAAATAGAAAAAAGTCATCACTAAATGATAAAACTATGAAGTATTTATCCTAAAGTAATAATCTGATGTATAGTAGACAACAATAATTATGTTTACCTGAAGCATGTTGCTATAATATTCTCAACATGATACACTTCTCCCATTGTTGTTTTTAGTATTAAGGTCCTACCCATGAGTTCCAAAAGGTTGTAAAAGAGGATACTATAGTGGATCATAATATCCAACGGTTTCTTGAATCCCCTATAGTTTCCATCATGAGTTTGAACTTTAATATCTCTTCCTCATACCATTGATTCCACATCTTCACCAACAATTATTGCTGCAACTTACGAAGCACTTGGGAGACTATATTATGGTTCATTAGCAAGACGTTCTTTAATTAGGAGATTACATTCATGTAGATCCGATCATTGTCCAAGTTGTCTCAATACATGCACAAAAGGGTTATCCTGATGAAGTATCCTACTTAAGTACTAATGCTTCATAAAGTCGAGGGCTTTCTAGCATCCTATTTTGCAACTCATGCTCCGTATCATATATGTATAATTGTAAGAAATGTGGTCTAGAACCCAATTCTGGATATAATCCTCCTATATTGTGATATATTGCACCTTGGGCATGAAAGGTATATATTCCTCTCTATTGTGGTAGGCTTTGATCAATATGAACACCGCACGAAGTGAATGAAAATAGATGATTGTAGCTTCTAACATGCATCCTAAAATGCTTCCCTAATCTTGAAGAGTCCAAAAGAATTTGAAGTAACTCTTGAGGAGCACTTATTTGGGGAAATGATAATTTCCCCACAACAACACATTTCAAGTTATTCACGATGAACAACGTGCATTGCAATGATTACATGTTCGTGGACTTGGTAATTGAGGTACAACCATTGTTGTAGTTTTTTGGAAATTTTGAGCACTATTATGAGTTGTCCAAAAGTTACATTTGATTGCTGCATAATTAATTTGATAAGTAATATAATTTGTTTTACTCATTTGTTATAATTTTTGTATCAAGTTTATGTCAATTTTATTTTAAGCTTAAAAGAATCAATGTTATATAGATAAGACTATATAATGTGTAAGTATTCAAATATAATTAACTTGGAGACTAATTTCTACAAAATGATGGCATAAGAAGACTTTACACTATCAAGCAATGGATATTATATCAACCATGATTTAATTAACCACAAAAATAGCTTGTAGACATTATCTAGACCTATTGTTTATAATTTCTTTCATTCTTTTTTAATATTTTGTTTAAGAATAGGAGAATAATATTGAGTTAGTTTAAATTATTGTTATGTGTGGACTTTTACATATTATATATAATAAATTAAATAAAGTAAAAATATTAAATATTAAATATAAATTATAATAACGAATGTGCTATTATGTAATATTATTTAGCTAACCATTTTGACCATGACGATTTTGATGATTACTTGCTTCATTGTCATGAGTTTGTTGAAAACTTGTTAAAGACAAATTGTAGTCTGCATATTTAATAATAAAATTATCATTAAATAAGACTATTATTGTGTGCAAAAACATATAAGAATTAATTTAAGATTTAACTTTTTTAAAATAGAACAACACATCTTAATGAATGAGTATTGCACTAACCAGCTTCATCCTCATGATTATGATAATTACTTGGGTCAGCTTCATTGTCATAAGTTCCTTGAAACCCTATTAAAGACAATTTTTAATGTATATGTTTAATTAAAAAGTTACATTAAGTCTCTATAAACTATTGGTAAGTTTGGAAATATGTTTAAGCATTATGCAATTAAAAACAATGACAAATAATTTTTTTAGAATTGACATGTATAAGAAATAGTAGTGTCCAAACTATAATTTTAAGATTTTAACTGTGGTTACTTGTTGGTGGTTCGTGGATCGTGCCAAATTTCTGATTGAAGTCAAACGCATCATATGTAACGGCAATCTTGTTGTATTACATAATTCGTTCACTTGTTTCTCCCTTTGAATGCATGCTTGATTGTTTTTCGCCTTCTAGCTAAGTATTGTTCCCTTTTTCTATGCTCATCATGCGTCTTCTTTGTTGGCATATTCCTTCCAACTTGGTCGTTGTTGTTGCCTTGATTCATGATTTCTCTTGTTGTCGATGTTATATTGTACAACTGAAATATTAAGCAAACCTTCTAATGATCAAATGACACAATAATTCTAGTATAAGAAGATGTAAACAACATATATAAAATAATTTAAGAATAATTTAATGTTCATTTAATGTATCTATTTAAGAAAAAATTTGATACTACTAATATGACTCCTTAGTAACCGCAAATTATGAGATAATTTGTAATATCTCCTACTTTATGGATTGACAACTTGTCCCCACAAACCAATACGGGTTTTTTTAGCTTGCTTTGTCTTTCCTTACACACTTCCTAGAAAACTTCCCAGGAGGTCACCTATCCCAAAATTTCTCCAAGTCAAGCACGCTTAACCATGAAGTTCTTTAGCTATGGGCTACCGAAAAGAAGATGCATCTTGTTGGCATAGGTAGTACCAATCAATTCATATAATTCAACCTCCATTATATAGTCCCATATCTACACAACCTCAGGATTCCTCTCATTTTGGTGTGTAATCAATTCATTCATGTATCGCTCCGCTAGAAGCCTACCAAGAGCCGCTACTTATTCGTGTCATCTTTGCACGCGATTACTCCCCGTCCTCGTCACCAAGCGTTACATGACCTTTACCCTGGTTCATGCAAGAACCCTCTAATCTATGTAGGGTACTACTAAAAAAAATTCATTAAAAGGAAATAAAAAGACTGGCTAAATTATCTATCATAGGTTCATCAAAAGCTGGATATGATGCCATACAAGCTAAGAATCTCCACAAAATAATCACCATTATTGTAATCTATGCTAAATATGATAATAGCAAGAACGAGAATCAAAGATTCTAGGAGGAAAAACACTAGTCTACTACACAGTGATATATGACATTGTATTAAAAATAATTAGGTTGCTTATTCCTTTTCTTATTTAACATAATATTATGAGTGCACTTATTCCTTTGGTTGTTTATATAATACTTAGTCGTTGTTCCATTACTTTTTTTAATAAAATCTTATTAGTAACTTTAGGCTTGATAATAGAACTCATAGGATTCCTGATATACTTCTCATATGATGTATTGCCAATAATGCAACATTTGTGTTACAACCTTATATAGTTCAAATGATGTAGTACGTCTACTTCAACTTGATCGATCACAATTGCATGTCATTCTCAATGATGTAACACCGTCGTGTTATAACCTTATATAGTTCAATCGATATAGTACGTCTACTACAACCTTATATACATCACATTACAATAGCATGCTATTCTCAATACATCACTTTCATCACAACGATGTAACACTTCGTGTTACAACCTTATATAGATCACAATTTGAATCCATGAGCTTACAATCAAGCAATTAATATTAAATAAGGCTTATTTTCTTAAGTTTTCTCTCTTCATAAAAATCTTTAACACTTGATTAGGAAATCTTATGATTATCAAGTAAAATCTCTTCTTAATAGTTCTATTTCTCATGCTTTTGCTTTGAGATTTTCTTGAAATCTCTTTAACTCTTATGAGATTTTCTCTGTTAGTCTCCTGAATTACTTTGAGACTCTTCTCTTAAAATCTCCTAAACTTCTCATGAGATAATCCCTTCAGAATCTTCTAAATTCTTATGAGATTTTCTGCTAAAATCTCCTCACTTCTTATGAAACTTCTCTGCAAAAATTTCCTTTAATTTTTATGAGATTTATCAATAAGATCTGCTAAACTTTTATAAAATTTCTCTTAAAGAAGACAACAAAACTTTTTATGAGATTTTTCTATAAAATCTACTAATCTTTTATGAGATTTATTCATAAGAGACTTATAGGACTACTCATGTGATAATTCTTAAAACTTTCAGGAAATTAAACTAGGTGTATTACTTAGATTTCAGAGTTTTTCTTCCATAGATCAAAATCTCATCCTTTTCATGAAACTTTAGCATCATATTTCAAAATACCACTCTTTAGAGTTTACAAAACTATTTCTAATAATATTTTGGTAAAATTTATAGATATCTCAATCTTTTTAAAGAACAAAAAATCTCTCAATTTACTTAGTAAATCTTTTACATCCATTCAATATATACACAAGACTCTTATCTATTGCATCTTTTTACATCTATTAAGTTCATTGCTCTTGAAATAATTTCATATTTCACAAACATAATTCCAAACATATCTCAAGAGCTTATATTAGCAAAATAGCCAAACAATCACAAAGCTATAGGCTAGAATCTTTCCTACCTTTCTTCCAAGCCTTTTTCTAAACCTTTCTCTAGCCTTTTTTCCTCTAACTAAAGCTTCCAAAACCATGTTCCAGCCCTTCTATAAGCCTAGTTGGACATTTGGGAAGGAAGAAGAAGGTTTTAGCTTGAGTTTGATGTAAAGGAAGTGTTCTTGAACAAGTTTATGTGTTTATCTAAGTGTATTCTTCAAGAACTTGAAGGTTTCATGGAGTTTTAAGAAGAAAGAAATGAAGAAGATGAAGGAAGAAGAAGAGAACGTGGTTGCTATCTAGAGAAGAAGAAAATGCCACCTTTTTCCATTTTTCCTTTATATAGAAAAACTCACTTGGAGAGTAAGTAATAAGTATATACATCTTTGGATAAATTTGCCTTGTATCTTATTAGAAATATCTATATTTATTTGATTGTCGTAAGTAAAAATTATATGAGATATGATAATATCCACTAGTTAGACTAGCTTTGGTGTTTTGATGTACCAGTTATTACCATTTCAATCCAATTATTACTATTTTCGATTCCGATTGATATAAAAAAACATTACCGGTTAAAATATATTTACCCTTGTCCTTATTTAATCTATGTCCTTATATCAATTATAGTGTCTCAATCTATATCCTCGATTAAAATATTATTATATTGATTTTTAATAATATTAAATTAGTTTTCATTTTTTTTACAAACTCTTCATATTGTTGTGATCATAACTATATCTGCAAAATTTTCAAAATCCTTATAGATTATTCACATTTAATTATTTTATCACAAACAATAGTAAACAAAATGAGTTGTTACATAATTCCATAGAAGGGTTTGTTGATTGAAAAGGGAAATGTAAAGAGTATAATATAAGAAATCAAAATCAAAATCAAAATTAAAACTAAGAAAATAATAATAATAACTCATAATAATTAGATGACCATACTCAATCTTCCATGAGTAGTATGGCATGCCAATATTAACATTTAGAAAGACGAAAAAAAGGATGATTTGTAAGGTAATATTTGTAATTAATTTGTATATTTTTTATAATTAATTAATATATTTTTTATTACATGTGTAAATGCAAAAATACACCCAAACGCATAATCAGGTGTATAAAAATTTATACCAATAACAATCACGTAATCAAAATAATAATAGTTATAAATAAATGAAAGTGGTGATATTAGTTCATAAAATGGGAATGATAATTATTTCAAGTAAAGAATGCTTCAGATATATAGGGGCCACTAACTTTTCCTTACCATACAAAATTATTAAGTGGTCTATTAATAACTCGTAATAATTAGATGACCATAAGACTATCTTCCATAAGCAGGATGACATGCCACCGTTAATGTTTAAAAAGCAAAAAAGAAAAAGAAAACGGAGAAGACGCATAAGCAATTAAAAAGTGATTTGAAGGAAGTAGAAGCAAAAGAGTAATAAAAGTAGATAGTGACCTTGTTAGCATTTCAAAAAAGCAAAAGTTGTTATATTGATTGATAAAGGTTGCAAGAGAGTAGAGTTGCAATGGACTTCCTGAAAAAGAACAAAAAAAATTGAGAAGTGAGAGGTGGGATTGGAGTAGTGGTCAAAAAAACTTCCTGAAATGACAAGGGAAGGAAAAAAACTGAAGAAAACAAACTAAAAAGTGCAGTCTAAAAAAAAAACTACATACAAAAGGGTGGGGTGGGATAACTAAAGTTACAATTTTAACCCCATTGTTAAGGTATTGAATAGGTTAATTAGAAGGATAAAACTGTAAAAAGAAATTGGACACCAAAAAATGGTTACATCCATCTATTCCTTTTATTATATATGTGTATAGATTATATATGTAACACCTTATATTTAACCTAACTCGCCTAGGATGCATTTAGATTAATTATTAGTCATTACTCTTTTGTTTCAGTTTTTAAATTTTAAATTATTGAAAATACTTTAATAAAAACAGGGGAATTTTTTTTTTTTTAATATATACAAAATGCGAGCCACGCATACTAAATAGGTAATGTTATTCACTCGCATATGAAAGAGAGAGGATAAAAACAAATCATGGTACCTATAAATTACAACACCCATATATTATAATATTACCAATGTAAATACTAATCGTTTCACATCATGCACCAAAAACATACAAACATCACACTACCAACAAAGGTTAAGTCAAGTACAGTAATCCAAGATGAACAATACGCAAACGAATGCAAAATAAACTAACATAAGATTCCTCCTCTCACTACTCCTGCTCAAAGGGCCTAGAGTAAAATCCATGGATCAACTTGTCTCGTGTGGCAAAAAGTCCCGCGGTCAAACATGGGCACCTCGCGAGGATGGGTAGCGCCTATATGCAGGCTCAGCTCTTCTCATCGGTTGCATGACAATAGTCTCTTTATCACTATCACCTCCCACCTCCATAAGGATAACGGAGTAGAACTACCTGAAGAGTGACGGAGGGTGAATTCTCTGATGGGTCCAACCATGACCCAGGAGAACAAGGTGGTGATTGGGTATGTAATCAAAAAACTTGACAGACGGCCGTAGAGTGAGCATGTGGAAACTGCCGTATGCGGATGCGTACGCTCAAAAGCAAGGTCATCTGAAATGGGCAGTGGGAGAACCAATTGCTATAAACGGGTGCGTGAAGGGATGATCCATAAAAACGTACAAACGAACTACATAACGACCTACAAAATGATACGACCGGTTGACCAAGTCGAAGTGCATTTCCCACGTGGAGGCATCAACATAGATTATGAACGTCGCCATCTACCTCTGAAGACGAGGTGGCAAGAAAGAAGAGGAATGAGAAACTTATAAAAAAATCTCAGGAGGCTTCCGCCTCCTAATATGTGTGTCATCATCATCGTCCCCAGGAACCTCAGGATTCATTATCAAAATGTGAGCACATATAAGGGTTTTTCTTTTTCATTAAGTTCCAAATACCATTAGCGAGGATCGTATCTTTTAGCATGAATCTTAATGTCATGGATGCATCATATTATATCATAAATGCATGTCAATGCAATATGCCAATTATCATAGAAATCACAACCAATGTACATGACATAAAAAACATAAATCTTTCTAACATGATTTCTCCTCATTATTCTTTTAGGTGACTTAAATTTCTTATTTTCTTTTCCTTGGGGCTACCCTATATCTTCTCTCCTATTGAGAGTTCTAGGTTATGAGCTCATACCTAAACTAGTCGTCACTAGTCTTATACTTATCCTTTTGATAAGCTAAATTCCGATTCCTAGAGTACGTGTTTGGGGGCATAGGATCACCTTTCATATCCATTAATTTCTGGAGTCTAAAGGGTCTTTTTGGATCACCTCTCATAAACTTTAATTCGGAAGTCTAGATGATCACTTCCATATATTTTATGTCACCTTAATCTTGGCATTTTAATTTAGAGATGCAAGGTGAGCATGTGATCATAATTTTAACATAAAATATATCATGTTCATAACTTTCATATATCATGCATCTTAACCAATCAATCATAATCTCATCATGCCTAATATCCTCATATCATTTATTCACATATGCATTCACATCTTTTGCACATATTTAATAGGCATATTACCAATCATCATCTCATAGCATTAAATATGCTCCTACCCAATATGCAGAAAGTCAAGGACTGAACTCAGTTAATGTATATGCAATGCTCAACAATATATACATATAAATAGTATACTAGGGAATTATCAACAACACATAAGCATATAGGGTCACTAATCCATTTCAATTTGCTTAGAACATACTTATTTGCACATTTGGGATTCTGGAATCGATTAAAGGAATTGGTAATCGATTACCAAGGCCAAAAACTGGTTTTGGGCATGAAGAACATCTGGAATCGATTACATAGGCTAGTAATCGATTACCATAATCCCTAGAATTTGAAAAATCAAAGTTTTGACACATTTCAAGTTATTTTTTCACCTCAAGACCATTTTAAAATATCCTTCTAATATTCCTTTGAAATCATTTTCACAAATCAAAACCAACATTGCCTCATGACTAAAACACATCCAATAGCCATGATCAAGATTTCCGTTTTAAGATACAAGGGCAAGTCTTTGAGCTTTAGAGGTTTAGGTAATAACTAGAATCATAAACATGCCATGCAATCTCATTTTTAATCTTGGTCATTATAAGGTAATAACTTGGAAATATAAATATGATATGCAAGTCCATTTTCTTATCTTTAAGGTTTAAGGTGATGACTTGAAATTTAAACATGATATGCAAGTCCATATTATTATCTTCAATAATTAAGGTGATTACTTGAAATATAAACATGATTATGCAAGGATTTGAAATTTAAACATGATATGTAAGAGCTTGAAACATAAACATGGATGCAAGTTCATTTTTATATCTTGTTAAGCTCAAAACTCAAGACTTTTAAAGAATGAAACTCTTTGACTCCAAATAATCTTAACAAAAAGGAAGTGAGCTTTAGAGTTTTTATTACCATGGTTCCAAGAACCTTATTTCTTGAATTCATCATCAAGCTCAAAAAGAATCAACTTAAAGAAAATTAACAATTATTCCATTAATCTTTTGACAACAAAAACTAAACCTTAAGCTTTAGAGGTCTATTATATGATGGATTCACAACCACCACCATGATTCCTCATCATCAAGCCATGGTCATCATCAAGCCATAAAAATCGAAATTTAAAGGAAAGAACAAGAGAAAGAACATGAAATAAAATCCCTACCAAGTTGTTTCTTATTTTCAAAAGAGAAAGCTAGATCTTTTATGAAGTAACAAGACGAAAATCTGCTCCTAATGATGGTGATGATTTCGGCCAAGGAAGTTAGAGGAGGAATGATTTTTCTTGTGTTTGGAAATGGAAAGTTTAGGTGTTTAGGAGTTGATCTATGGTGGATATGTGTTTGTTTGAGGTTGAGAACTTGGATGAATGTCAAGAATGGAGTCTCTTGGAGATGGAGGAAGAAGAAGAAAGCTTAGAGTTCTTGATAGAATTGGAGAATTTTTTAGAAATCTTGAGCAAGACAACTCCAAAAAAGCAAATGGTAAGGTAATGATATGTTTGTGTGTATTAATGCTTGAAAGAAAAAAAATAAAATATGAGGATGATGGAGGTATGGAGGCCGCGGCTTTGTTTGGGAATAATGGGAGACAATTGTGATTCTTTGATAAGTGGTAGGACATATAGGATAGCATATTTAATTAGGTAGTGAATTATGATTTGGTAATTTAGTGTAAATGGTAAAAATCAAGTGTTTAGGATTTACCAAGACAAGATAAAAGAGTAATCTTATACTAGTAACATAAGTCCTAATCTTAAGATAAAGAAAGAAAATGCACTAGATTTACCTTAATCTTAACATTATTGAGTTTATATGAGTCCTTGTAATTAAGAAAGGAAATTAAATTTTCCCTAAACAATTCTTAGGCTCTAATTAGCTCAAGTAATTTTTTTTAACCTCAAGTAATTATTTTTAACCCAAGATTAATGAATGAAATCAATTTGAAATGAATTAGAGCCTAATATTGCTTTACTTACTTATGTGAACTTATTAAGCACTAACTAGGGGTAAAGAAGTCATTTCACATAAAACTCTCCGGAATTACCGAACATTTCCAGATATTACATAGTACTTGTAACAAACATTTTAAACTTTCCTACGATAAGGGTTTGAAAGTTACTCAGTCTCGTGTTAAATTACCACATGGGTAATTTGGTAATTTTAAGTACGGTAAAAATCGAGAGTTGAGATTTTTACCTCAATATCAACATAACACAAATAATTCCCTTCAAACATAAAACTAACCCCTTGAGGATAGTCGATTGACTATCTTCAATTTCCAAGCAAAAATGACCTTAGGGGCATTTTTGTCATTTTGCACATGAAAAAATCGGATTTGCGATTTTCGCACAAATTGCTATCCAAGCCCCATCTAATGTTATGCTAATGTTAAAATTCCTAATTAAGGATTGTTTGACCTCAAATCTCGCGCGAAAATTACCTGGGTATTTTAGTAATTTTGTACAACAGAAAAAATCGGCATTACAATATATACATTAACATTGGCTTGATTTACCAAAAACGAGTATTAATAAGAAATTGATGGAGTATTAGATTTAAGGTGATTGTTTTGGTACTAATGATAAATCAATAGAACTAAAACATGGCATTACATGTCACATTTTTATTGGTTCTTTGTTTATTCCTTCAACATTTAGTAAATTTAAATATTGGAACTTATAATTTTTTCTATTTTTAATTTGTTCCCAAGGATTATTTAACAAATACACAAATTTGATAAAATTTTAAACCTTTTCATCCATATCCTTGATTTTGTTTCTGCATAAAGCCTCTTCGGTGCCTAGAGAAGCCTGGCACATTCACACACTTCCACCATCATCTAGTCACTATTGTCGTGCCGACTCCTGCCGTCCTTCGCTCATGAACGGCGCTTCTTGGCTAATTATCAAACCCCTTATTTTGTCTTCTCCCTCTCGTGGTTCTTCCTCTACCTCGTTCCTCCTCAGATCCTTAGTAACACCTCATCGACACCGTCTCCAACCCTAACTTTGACAAATCCTTCATCTCCAACACCTACCTCCATTAGCGCCTCCATCTTCTATCTGGCCATCAGTTCTTATTGCAACCACGGCCCCTTTTCCATCATCAATGTTTTTGTTTTTATCCACACTTTATTGTTGTCTAGTGTTTTGTAATTATTGCTTTTGTGTACATTCTTTCTAAGTTTAAGAGATTATTTGATAATTGTTCCTATCCGTTGTTGAAAACACTGTCAATATGGGAAGGTTTGGATATTAATGAGGGTGCTTTAATTTTTCTTGGCATAGTAAAGAGTAGCGCGATTTCTGGACTTCACATGAGTGTTTGTTATTGGCATATGAACACTCATTGACTAGGTTGGATTCAATATCCAATATCGATTATGATTGCTCTGGCCATATGCTTTCATTTGGGGAATAAACCAAGCAGCTAGATGGTAGCTATAACAAATGGCAATAAGGATTCAGAATATACCTTTTTACTTAAAGGGTGAAGGGATTGAGAACACCAGGCAACCACGATCTTGTGTCTCCGATGAGCATAGGGGTGTGTACCTACAAGGACTTCACAAGCAAGTAAGTAAGGGCATAATGAGGTTTGAGTGTGCACGTGAACGTAAATGTAAAAGAAGGTGTAGCTCAAGAAAGGGTGAATTGTGCTTTTAAATCTCTGTACCTTCTGCAAAAAAGTCTATCAAGTTTATTTTAAAACTTGAAGACAACGAAAAATAAATTAGTAGACTTCAGAAAATAGCTTTCTAAAGTGTTTGGAAACTAGATAACTTTCCAAAAAATGATTTAAGCAAAGATACAGATTCACACAAATGAAATGAGTAACACAGGAATATAAAGAGAGAGGGAGAAGAGAATATCATACAAATGATTTTATAGGTCTAGCCAAACATTGCCTAGTTCCCAACCAATATATTGAGTTTCACTATTAACCACTTTCTCAACCTAAAAAGTAAGATATTCTTTGTAATAGCTTTCTCAACCTATCTCCAATAAGCAATTTGTACAATCAACCTTCATTCACAAGTAGTTTTATTATAGCCTCTTCAATCTAATCTCACACTGATCATTAATGGATCAAGGTACATATGATATACGATTTTGGTGTTTAACACACCAATAAAAGCACTCAAGTTTCCTAAGATAATGAAATAGTTAAGGAAACAATTTGAGAAACTCCTTTCTAATCTTCCTAAGAAGAATGTTTGCTAAGATATACAAGAAGAAGATTTTCTTTTTCAGAAAATGAATTCTAAGTAAGAATGAACTTCATAAAGTATATGTATAGCTTAAATGTTGAGAGTGTAAAAGTTCCTTCAAGTTTGAAGGCTTCCTCCTTTTATAATTGGATTTGAATTGGACCATTGTCCCCTTGGTCTTTTTTCCTCTTGACATGTGTTGATCAATCTTTGTGTGTTTTACGATTTGTCTTCTTGAAGCATTGGCTAAGCTGTTAGGACTAGCTTTCTAGTATAGAATCCATTGACAAATGTTTTTGAACAATACTTCAGAAAGTAAATCTTCATTCTGCATATGGTTTCTAAACTTTCTTTATGTGAAGACCTTCTAGAAGATGGTGAATATCTAAGCATAAAGTTGATATGTTACTATTATAACTTTATGAGGTTTTGACTTCATTTGAAATTCAAATAACTTTCATTTTTTAATGACCAAGTGTAGTTTCTTATGCATGTAGTCCTTTCTGACATAGTTCTACACTTTCTGAGCTTTTTATGCTCTATCTAAACTTCTCTTAAGATGGATGATGATCTTAAATACTGTTGATGTTCTTCAAGGATGATTTCAACTTAAATTGATGATTATATGCTTGATATGATCATGAGAAATCACTTTCTTATAGAGTCATGCCATTTTCTAAAGCCACGAATTACTTTTAAAGGCCCACTTCACTTTTGATGCTTTAGCTTGGTTTTTTAAGATTCTTATATACTCTTGATTCACTCTAAACAATTTTTCACACTCTTAAGAAATTGAATCTCTTTGAATGAGATTTTAATCTTGTTAAATCATGATGATGTGAAAAATATATCACAAATTGAATTATATATATATATATATATGAGAGTTGACATGTTAAGTACTACAGAAACTCAAGCAAACCATTAGTACTTTCTTCAAGATGTTTTAACAAAATTTGCTTTGATATCATTCAAAACATAAGCTACAATAACCTTTTCAAAGGTTCAGAGCTAACAAAATCTCTCCCTTTTTAATGATGACAATTCAAATTTTGAGTAAATCTTTTGGAGAATGTTTTAAAAGAATTTTTCTTTAAGGTTTGAAGACTTAAAGAATCTTTCTTTCAAAAACTTAATAACATTTTGTTTTACAACTTAGCCTTTTCAAAAAGAGAACTTTCTTAAAGTTTCTTGTAGTAAGTTAAAACTTTGTTAAGTTCCATATCATATAATATCAAAGACTAAAATGTATGATGTGTCAAGCTGATAACATATAGTGATAAAAATCTCTGAAAAAACATAGCATTCAGCACATCATATCCAAATTTAATTAGAACAACACTTGATTAGAAAAACATAAGTTTTCATTTCATAAGCAAATATATAGATGATTATATAATGAAACTGTATATCTATAAACAAGAATTAAAAAAAAGTTCATAGCAAAAAACAAACACCAAAACGCAAAGGAAAATATGATATACAAGATTAACATTGAACTCTTTTTGGAGCTCCCTTTCAACACTTGAATCCTTGACTTGATGTGCAAAAGATTTCTCTGTCATTTTTTTGCCCTTTTTGTCATCAGCAAAAGGAGTTAGCTTATTTGGACTTGGCTTCCTGAGACTAGCTTTTTGAGCTCTTTTTTGGTTCTTCTAATAGATTTGAAGAAATTGGTAAAGAACTCTATTCCCACCATAAACTCATATGATCATCAGCTAAAGGATATCCAATATATTAGAAAATCCTTGTCAACACATACAATATGGTATGGCAAGGGTTTTTCTCTTTTCCTTGAAACAAAAACAACAACAAAAGTAAAGAGAAAAGTAGAGGAATAGAACTCAAAATGAAACAAAAACCTAACAAAGTCCAGATCTTTGAAGGAATGGAAGAAAGGATGCTACTTGAGACAAAAGAGAAGAAAAATATTCTCTTTTCTTTGTAGTGGGTAGCAAGCCTAGGAGGGAATGAAAGGGTGGGAATTATGTTTTGATGTTTGTGTTTAGTTTGTGTTTAAGGTTAGATGAAGGGGATTATTTCCATGGAGAGATTTTGGTTTGTGCTCATGTGTTTAGGAATAGAGATGAGTGGAAAGAGTAGAGATAGTTGAGAACGCTTGTCTTGAAATTGTTGAAAGAATGAAGGAGTGTTTAGAGAGTTTGAAGGGTCCAAACTTAGGGACCAAGTAGCGTGTGTGAATGAGACGTGTGCATATGTGTCTAAAAAAAAATCACAATGAGAGAGAGAGTAGAGGGGCGGCACCACTTTTCTTGGGGAGGGGTAGGATTAGGAACTTTTATAATGTTAGTATGACAAAAAAGCACCAAGAAAGGGCCTTATTTATGAGGATAAGGGGCAAACCGAGAAAGTCA
Source organism: Dalbergia oliveri (assembly GCA_030441495.1). NCBI lineage: Eukaryota > Viridiplantae > Streptophyta > Magnoliopsida > Fabales > Fabaceae > Dalbergia > Dalbergia oliveri. The sequence goes on along the minus strand of JAMLFY010000008.1, from coordinate 34,326,401 downwards.
GGTATTTTGATATTGATTGAGTAGGACCTATTATTAATAGATTGTTCTACTTCGAAGTACTATATACTCATCAGAGGCAATCTTATTGAAGAGTAAGAAGCAAAATATAGCTGTGAGGTCTAATATTGGAGGAATGCCATGGCATCTACTAAGCGAGCTTATCAAGCTTAAGCAACTCTTTATAGAGCTTCAATTTGGAGAGATCAAACATATGATACTAGTTTGTGACAATCAAGCGGCTTTGTATATTGCGTCTAATCTAATTTTTATGAGAGGACTAGACAAATTGAAGTTGATTGTAACTTCATCAAAGAAAAATACTCTTTTTGGAAACATCAATACAAGCTTCATAAATTCATATGATGTTAGCTCTAGAAATGTAGTCTTTCTCTTTTCCTTGAAAGAAAAATAACAACAACAAAAGTAAAGAGAAAGGTAGAGGAATAAAACTCAAAATGAAACAAATTTTAGCTCCAGAAACCTTCAGAAAGCATTAATGTTTAATGTTTTGAGTGATAACAAAACCAATTTCATGAAAATATTTTGAAGAAGGACTAATAGTTTGCTTGAGTGTCTTGAGTATACAACAGGTTCATTCTCATTATCATACAACTTCATGAACAAGTGTTATTTTCACAAAACCATGTGTAAGCATGATAAAATTTCATTAAAAGAGATTTGGAATTTAAACGAAGTGAAAAATAATCCTTGAAATGGACGTTGATATGGTTTGAGCATGGAAAGAAATTATCAAGAATAAGAAACCAAGACTTAGATCTTTAGAAAGTATCACGCGGCTTCAAAAGTGTCATTCAAGTGAAGATTTTAATCTAACTCTGAAGCAAAGTGTGACTACCATCTTCAATCATCATGATCGTGATATATCAATTACAACAAGCTATGATTAAAGCGTAGAAGATCAAAAGAAAAGTCCAGAAACTAAAACAACACTTCAAAAAGCATGTTTATTATAAACGGTGTACTTTACAGAAATGGGAGGAAAAATTTTAAATTCAAATTTAAAGTCAACTTCAATTAGGGAGTAATAGTGACATATCTTTTCAACTTGGTCAATTGCCCCAGCTTTAGAAGAAAAGCTTCAGAAACTTCATTTAGAAAGTAAAAAGTAGTTTCTAAAGGTGGACTAAAAAACCTCTATTAGACAACGGCTTCTGCATAAAAGTAACTCTGACATACAGAGCTACTCTTCTAGACTTCATTTCCAAGACACAAAAAGAATATCAACACGTGTCACTAGGAAAATAGATCAAGGGCAACAGTCATAATGAAGATCAAGTATAAAAGGAGATTGCGTGCTTACAACTCAAGACATTTTGCTCATCATCTTGTGCTGAAACGTTGAAGAAATTTCCTCTCATTATCTAAAACTATTATAGCTTGTAATTAGTTTCAAATTTGTAAAAATCTTCTTTCTATGTTCTTATTAGATATACGTTCTTCCCAGGAAGAATAGTTAGAAAGAAGTCATTCAAGTTTTTAGCTGATATTGTTTTATTCTGAGAAAACTTGAGTGCTTAATAGTTTGAGTGATCAACCCAAACACATCCTTATGGTAGTGATCATTGTGAGATAGCTTAAAGAGGCTAGGTAAAAACTACTTGAAGGTGATAGTAGAGTGAGTTACTGGTCACGTTAAGTTAATTTGAAGAGATTAGTCAAAGACTACTTAGAAGTGACAGTAGAGTAAGTGCTAGTCACATGGAGATAGCTTGAGAAGGCTATAGAAAGACTATCTAACATTCTCAGGATTGAGAAAGGGTTGTTTAGTGAAACTTAACAATTGTTGAGAACTGGATGTAGAAGGTTGGCTAAACCGGTATAAAGTTAAGCTTGTTTTTCTTATCTTTGCTTTAGTTTAGAAAGTCACTTCCTGACATATACTAACATTGTTTCCGTTGCACTTCAAGTTCATACTTGATAGCACTTGTTTAAGTTTTTCAAAAATTAAAAAAGAAAGAAAAGTCAAAGCACGATTCAATCCCCTTCGTGCATTTTTCAACCTACAATTAGCATCATAGCTAAGGGCTCTATAGGGTTAAGCAATCTAACGACTATAGAGGATAAAGATCCCAGGGATAAATGACACAAAATATTCATATTGTAGAAGGACATTCCATAACAGACCACCATTCTTTGATGGTGAAGACTACACATACTAAGAGACAGAATGAGTGTCATAAAATACACAAGCCTTAACTTGTGGGAAATCATTGAAAAAGGAGATTATGTTCCAATGGAAAAAGATTCCTAGAACTGAAGATGCACCCTTCACCTCCGAGAAGTCCCCATGAGTAGGGTGGAAAGGGAAGCTAAGCTAGACTTTAGCTTAAATTGGTTGGGCTTGTGTTTTTAAAATGAAGCCTGAACCTGGGCCTATTACCTAACATAGGCATTTTTTATGGCCTTAGACCTTCTTAAAAGTCTGCTTTGCCTGAAAGCCTATCTAGAGGCCTATTTGGTTATAAATATTTTTTAAAAATCAAATTTCTTATTCTTAAATAAGTCAAAATACTACTAAATATATCAAAAATATATTTTAAAATAGACTAAAACACTTTAATTAAAAAATATATTTTCAAATAGATTAAAATATTTCTATTATCATTAGATATAATAATAATAATAATAATAATAATAATAATAATAATAATATAAGTAGGCCAGTCTCAGGCCTAATAGGCTATTTTTATAGCTTGAAACCTACCTTGATTAGCTAAAAAGGTTTTTTGAAAAGTTTTAGCCTAACTTATTTATTAAATAGACTAGGCCTAACTAGGCTGAATGTAGGCTAGGTCAAAGGCCCTTAAGGAGCGGTTGGCCTTTCCACTCTACCCAGGAGTAGGTGGACAGAACAACATAAGGCAAGAGTTTAGTTAAACTTGAAGGCCAAATACCTACTTACATGTGCACTAGTAAAGCTGAATATGATAAAATCATAGCTTGTGATACAGTCAAAGAAATCTGTATAGACTTCATATGCTGCATGAAAGTACTGATTAAGTCAAGGAGACAAAGATTACTATGTTGGTTCATCAATATAAAATGTTTAAAATAACACAGTAATAGAGTATTGATGATATGACCATCAGGTTCATGTATATTGTATACCAAGCTCAAAGGATTAGGTAAGAGGTACTCAAACTCTAAGATAGTTAGGAAGATCTAAAGAAGTCTTTAAATGGCTTCTCAAGGTTACTCCATTTGAGGCTAAGGACCATTAGACCCTTAGTTGGATGCTCTCATTAGGTCTCTAAAAGCCCATGGGGTTGTGCTCTCTAAAGTCCATGGCGAACCCATAAAGAAGAGCAAGTCCATGGCCCTAAAGTCTTCACATAAGAAGCAACCCAAAGGAAAAGTAATGAAGGTTGCTGAAACCTCTGATAAGGAAGAAGAATCGAAAGACGAGTTGAAGAAAGGGTGAAATGAGATCTCCATGCTCGTAAGGAAGATGTTTAGAGCTTGGAAGAGCAGAACAAAGAAAAAAAAAACATTAACTTCAGAAAAGACAGGAAGGGCAAAGGAAAACTAGAAGGTGTAGCTTGCTACAACTGAAGAGAAGGGACACTTCAAGATTGACTTGTCCTAAGCTCAAGGGTCCAGAAAAATTTTCCTCAAAAAGAAAGGAATGCTAGCCACTAGAGCAATTCAGAAGAAGAGAAAGAAGATTCAAGAAGCCAGGGTGAGCTTGAAGATGTAGCAAACTTATGCTTCATGGTAAGCTACTCTTCAGAAGGAGAACCTGAAGTAAAGACATCATTTGATTCTACCTTTCTTATCATGAATTAGTTGCATTATATATGAATTACTTGAAAATTTAGACCTTATCCTTTCACTATCTCAATCTAAAAAAAAAACCATTAGAAAGTGGTTCTAGAACTTGAAATGGCTAAGAAATATTGAGAATTTAAGGCTTGAGAAGGAAGAAATCAAGGAGAAAACAAGTTTTAAATGCTAAGCTCAAAGCTTGAAAATTTGGAGTCACTGAAAATCAGAAAACTCATAAAGTAATTTCTAAACTTGAAAGGACTTCAAAAGTTCTCAAATCTAATATGGAAAGATGGTAAATGGCTCCAAGAATCTTGAGTTGATGCTTGGTGGCCAAAGGCCATATTTTCAAAAGATTAGGTTGGGATATGAGATGGATAAGAAAGGAACAACAATCTCATTAAAGAAAGTAAAGAATAAAGGTTCTTGTACTTTCTCCACAAGAATGGACATCCACATGACAAATGGTTTATGAGAAAGAAATCTATAAACAGGATGGGAAACCTCCCCCAAAGAAAACTAACTCAAGAGGACCTAAGAAAGTTTGGTACTTAAGTTAAAAACTGTTTTTGTTGCAAGTATATCTAGAACGCACATGACAAAAACAACAAGTGATACATGGACAGTGGTTGCCCCAGACATATGTCCAAATCTAGGAAGTGATTTAGAAACCTAAAGCCTAAGAACTCTGGATTAGTAAAATTTGCTGATGGAGGTAAAGCTAAGGTTATAGGTATAGGAAATGTTGGTAATGATGACTTCCATCAAATTTCTTATGTTTTACTTATTGATGATCTGGCTCATAATCTATTGAGCATCAATTAATTTTGTGACCAAGGTTTTAATGTTTTATTTAATGCACATGCTTGTAAAATTGTGAATCCTATTACTGGACAAGTCCTTTTATTGGTAAGAGACTTGACAACACTTATGTGTTATTCTTGGATGATCTTCTAGATCAAGATGTAAAATACCTTGCATACTTAATGGATGATAAGTGGTTATGGCATAAAAAGCTTGGATACTCATATGAAGCTAATTTATGAGCTATCTCAAAAGAGCTTGTTAAAGGCCTGCCAAATATCAAATATAACAAGAACTCCACTTGTATTTCTGTGAGAAAGGCAAGCAAACCAAAGCTTCTTTCCATAACAAAAATGTGGTGTCAACCACCAAGCCACTTGAGCTTTTACAAATAGATCTCTTTGGACTAACCAAGACTGCAGTCTTGTTGGAAAAGATATAGCCTTGTCATAGTGGATGATTTCTCTAGATTTACATGGGTCATCTTTCTAGCTTCTAAGAATGAAATGGTTGAAAAATTCAAAGTTTTTGCAAAACATATTTGTAATGAAAAAGATTTTCAAATTACCTCTATAAGATCTTATCATGGAAGAGAATTTGAAAATCATATTTTTGAAGAATTTTGTGAAAAACATGGCATTTCTCATGCGTTTTCTATACCTAGAACTCCCCAACAAAATGGGGTTGCTGAAAGAAAGAACATAAGCTTATAAGAGATGACTAGAACCAAGCTTTTGAAAGGTGGTTTATCAAAAGGCTTAAGGAAAGGCTGTAAACGACTCGTGTTATATTGAAAATATAATCTTTTTAAGGCCAATTCTCAAGAAAACTCCTTATGAGCTATGGAAGGGTAGAAAACCCAACATATCATATTTCCATATCTTTAGCTCATCTTGTTTTATTCTTAACACCAAGGATAAACTCGCAAAGTTTGATCCTAAATAATGATGAAATTTTTGAGAATATTCATCAGCCTCAAAAGCTTACAGGGTATACAACAAGAGAACACTATGTGTTGAAGAGACTATCCACATCAAATTCAAAGAGCTTAAGAAGGACCTTGCTAATAATATGGAAAAGCTAGAAGAGAACCTTGAGAAGGTGAACCTCAAGGAAACCTTAGAAAGTAAGCACATGAAAGCACAATCTTCAAAAAGTAAGATCCAGAACAAGGATAATTCAAAAAGCTTACTCAGATTCCAAAGCCCTTAGAAAGTGGCATTTCTAAGCATGAAAAAGAGTAAACTGAAGATGAAAGAAAGGCTAAAGAATGTTAAGGTTCAGAAACTACAGAGGAGTTTCTGATCTAAAAGCAGTCTCTAGAACAAAGTTCTAGGGACATTTCCAAGGGTGTGAGAACTAGATCCTCCCTCAGAAATGTGTCCAATTGTGCTTTCATTTCCTCCATCAAGCCTGATTGCATCAAAGATGCTTTGAATGATCAAAGTTGGGTAGATGCTATGCAAGAGGAGCTGGATTAGCTCGAGAAAAGCAATGTCTGGATGCTCGTGGAAAAGTTCAAAGGAAAGACCATCATAGGAACAAAATGGGTGTTCAGAAATAAGCTTGATGAAGCAGGAAAAGTAATCAAAAACAAAGAAAGGTTGGTTACACAAAGTTATAATCAACAAGAGGGGATTGATTATGAGGAAACTTTTGCACTAGTAGCTAGGCTTGGAGCTATAAGAATGTTACTTGTTTTTGCGACTTTCAAGGGATTCACTCTTTATCAAATGGATGTTAAGTCTGCATTCCTAAATAGATTCCTCTCAGGAAGTTTATGTGAAGCAATGTCTAGGTTTTGACAGTGAAAACATTCCCAACCATATCTTTAAGTTAACAAAGGCACTTTATAGTCTGAAACAAGCTCCCAAGCTTTGAATGAAAGGCTAAGTATTTTTTTTACTAAAGAATGGGTTCAAGAGATGTAAAGTTGATACAATCTTGTTTACTCTAGAACAAAATAATCACTTTATGATAGTTCAAATATATGTTGATGACATTATATTTGGTGCCACTGAACATTCTCTTTGTGAAAAGTTTTCAAAATTGATGCAAAGTGAATTTGAGATGAGTATGATAGGTGAACTCAAATTTTTCCTTGGACTTCAAAATAAAACAACAAAAAGAAGGAACATTGATTCATCAAGAAAAGTATTGAAAGAGCTTTTGAAAAAGTATAATATGGATCAAGCCAAAGTCATGAGCACCCCCGTGCATCCATCTTAAGTCATTGATGAAGATGAGAATGGTGAAAAGGTATCAGAAAGTAATTATAGAGGAATGATTGATTCACTTTTGTATCTTACAGCAAGTAAACTAGACATTCAATTAAGTATGAGAATTTGTGCTAGATTTCAATCTAACCCAAATCAATCACATTTAAATACTATTAAAAGAATTTGAGATATTTATCCAGGTACTACTAATCTTAGTTTATGGTACGAGAAAGGTACATATTGTGAGAATGTAGGATGGTATGGTGCTGATTTTGCTAGAGATAGAGTATAAAGAAAAGCACGATTTGGTGCTGCTTCCTTTGGAAAGAACTCATCACTTGGTCATGCAAGAAACAAAACATCATTGCTCTTTCTACGGCTAAAGCTGAATATGTAGCCTGCTGAAATCCTACACCTAGATGTTATGGATAAGAACCAACTATAACATTATCACTTGAGGTATTCCAAAATCCCTATATTTTGTGGTAACACTAGTGCTATGAATCTTAGAAAAAATCCTATCTAGGATACTAGATCCAAGCACATTGATGTTAAACATCATTTTATTAGATATCACGTTCAAAAAGGGGATGTTGAGTTAATGTTTGTGAATACCTAAAACCAGTGTTAGATATATTCATAAAACCATTAGCTGAACATTGTTTTTGCTGCTTGAAAATGCTTTTGAACCTTAAAAGTTTTTAAATCTACATAGTATTCATGTATAAACATCTTTGGAGACTCCTCATCATGGCTCTAAACTAAGCCCAAATGAGGACATCTATGCGAGAACAAAAAAATAGTTTGCAAGGTCAAAAAGGGTTAAATTTAAGAAATAGGTTAGAAAGTCATACATGCTGGAATATGGAAAATCATTCATATATGATGAAATAGTGTAGTCGTGAAAGCCCATATAATGTTTACACTAGTTCATAAAGTGGATTAAGGTTTAGAAAGTGGTTCCACAATTCAAAAACCACTTATTCTGGAAGACTGAAAAATGCGGGATAATTTCCACTCTTTTTAAGTTTCTCTCTTCCACATCGCCTCACCTTCAGATTTTATGTCCCATCACATTTATAACTTCCCACTTCTCATACACCATATATAAACCCTTCATCTTCAACCTCAAACACTTTCACTTTTTCCTCCAAACCTTCCTTTCTATAACCTTTATCATTTCTCAAACCCTTAACTTCTTCTCTCACTCCTCTCAAATCAAACTTAAACATGGCTGAAGGAAAACATCTAGATTGCTTCATCACAAAAAGTGGACCCTTCACGTGTATGATGATCCTGAGCACGATCATTACGTGAATAATTTTTCTCTAAGGAAAGTGGCCCTAGGGAAGGCACTAGAAAGAACTTTGTGATGAAGTATCCATCCTTAGAGGTCTTCTCCTTTCAAGGGTGGGAAGAATTCCTGAGATCAGTGATAGAATCTTTCCAGGAATGGTAAGGGCCTTTGCTCACAATGAAAACACCCCAAACTCATCATTGAAAAATTTGATAAGACTGTGATGTAGAGATTGGCCCTAGGACTCTCCAATGTTGTCAAGGCACTTTATGAAGGCTTCATCTATATTCCCTCACCCAACGGGCTCGTTCCTTAGGGACAAATAAAGGAGATGTGTCCAGGGTCCTGACTAACTCCATTATTCATGAACTAAGTGAAATTACTACCTCCATGGTAAGAGCAAAAGCCAGGAAATTTTTCACTGGTACAATTCTCGATCCTGCCTAGATTGGAAACACTGATATGCATGTAGGTATAGATTGTATGCTTTTATATTGCCTCATGTCCAAAAACAAGGTGAATCTGCCAAGGCTCATCATGGACTATATACTAAGCATAATCACCAAGGACAAAAGGAGAATGGCATGAGTACCTTATGGAATACTATTGACAAGAATATTCAGTATATGAACTATTCTCTTGCTAAAGAGTGGTTTGAATATATGGAAGGTACTGAATATACACTAGCCTTATTCAGAACCTTAAGAAGAAAGCCTACAACCTCAACGACTAGTGCAACAAGGCAAAGTGTAACGCCCCAATTTTCCTGTAATTTTCACTGTCATTAGGAATTACCGAATTACCATAGGTAAATATTATATAAAATTTGAGACCAAACAATCCTTAATAAAGGAATATAACGTTAGAAGAGAAGTTAGGAGCAATTCGTGCAAGTATTGCAAACCCCAAATTTCTGTACGTGTAAAATGACCAAAATGCCCCTGAGGTTATTTTACTCAAAAATGAGGATCGTGGGCCCCACCCATCCTCAAGGGGATGTTTTGATGTTAATAAGGGATTGTTTGTGTTATGTGTGTTAATAGAGGAGAAGAATCCTAATTTTGAGCTCTAACGCGAAATGACCAAAACGCCCTTGCGGCTTTTAACTCCGATTTGCGTGCCGACTAAGCCCGAACCTCACTAAAATGTGTTAAAAGGTGTTTTTAAGCCATGATTAACCATTGGTTAAGCTGGGTGGTCTGGGCAATTTTTAAGTAAAATGACCGTTTTGCCCCAGTCTTTGTAAGTTTTACAAATTTTGAGATTTTTGATTCGTTAACGAAACCTAAGCAATATTAGGCTCAAATTAAAGCTTATTAAATTCTAATTATTAATCTAGAGTCAAAATTATTTATTTAAATTGATTAGAACCTAAAATTGCTTTAAAACACTCAAATTGCTTACTAATTCACCTAAGCCCTTAACCGTAAATTCTCTAAATTGCATGAATACCTTACCTACACCTAAATAATACATGGAACACACAAATTTCTCCTCCTTGGGCTGTAATGCATGAAATTATTGATGCCATTATGCATCAGAATAATTGCCAAAGATACACTAAAACAAAATGCCAAAAATTCCCTAAAACATGGCATAAAACATGCCTTAAACAAGGAATGATTTTCCTCCCTTTGTTCCCCATGAAAATCCATCAGCCTTCCTCCTTCATTTGTCCATTTATGAGCTTCAAAATCTCTATAAATAGGCATGCTTGAAGAGGTGTTAGAAGCCTTTGATCATAACTTACACAATTCTAGTTCTTAGAAGCACCAAAAGCTCTCATTTCCTCCTCCTCTTGGCTGAATTCTTTCTTCAAGTTTTCAAGAATATTTTCTTCATTTCACTCCAAGAAACCAAGTTCTCTTCCTTTCCTTCAAATCAGATTAGGTAGGGAGTTGTTTCTAAGTTCATTTTATGCTATGACAAGTTATGTTTCTAGCTCAAAAATGATGATTTCATGGACTTTCTTCTAGCTTTCAATTTCGGTTTTGTTTTCCCTTTTTCTTTTAAAAACATTTCAGCCTTATGGCCTAGATTATGATGAGACCATGGTTTGATGATGAGGTTCTTGAGTGTTGGTTGCAAAGCCATCACAAGTTAGACCTCTAAAACTTGAAGGTTTCACTAGTTTTTAAAGCTTTACAATTTCGGTTTTTCTTTCCTTATTTTTCTTTAATGATTTTGGCCAAATGGCCTAAGAAGGAATATGATGATAGCTTGATGATGAGGACCTTGAGTGTTGGTGTAAATCCATCACAAGTTAGGCCTTTAAAGAATGATGTTTTTATGATGTAAAAATAAAGATCTTGAGTTTAGAACTTGAAAGATGTATTTTTCACTTTGTCTTGCTAAGATATATATATTGGGTTGAATTTATATTCTCTAAAGTCTTGGAAGAGCTCTAGTAAAGAAATAAAAGGAACTTGCATCCATGTCTAAGTTTATGCCTTGCATAACCATGTTTACTTTTAATGTCATCACTAAATTCTCAAGAATAAATAAATGAACTTGCATATCTCATGTTTAAATTTCCAAGCTTGCATTTCATGTTTATATTTCAAGTTGTCACTTAATCTTCAAAGATAATAAAGAGGATGCATCTCATATTTATTTTATGCTCTCACTTTATTTTATAATGGCTAAAAGAATCAACGCATGACATGTTTATTTTTATGTCATCACCTAAAGATCCTAGAGCTCAAAGACTTGCCCAAGTATCACAAGCAAAGAAATAAGATTATTGGAGTTAAAGAATTGATTCTTTAAGAAGTCTTGAGATTGGAGCTTAAAAAGATGTAATAATAATTCTCTTCTCCCTTCACCGGTCAATGCGGATTCCGCGCTAGGTTTCTTAAGATTCTCTTCTCCTCCACGGTCCTATGCGGACTACGCCGCTCAGTTTCTTGCATCATGTTTATATTTCAAGCTCTTGCATCATGTTTAATTTCCAAGTTATCACCTTAAATCTTAAAGATAAAGAAATGGATTTGCATATCATGTTTATAATTCCAAGTTATCACCTTATAATGACAAGATTAAAATGAGGTTGCATAGCATGTTTATGATTCTAAGATATCACATAAATCTCTTAAGATCAAGACTTGCTCCTTTTATCTTAAGTGAAAATTTTAATCATGAACATTCTTTCAATGTATAAAACGGCCTCATGATTGAGGAAGGCCTAAAGTCCTATGACTTCTTTCAATTTTAACAAAAAGAATTAGTTTCTAAAGGAGTTTCAAGGTTTTACAAATATTTTACGGTAAACTAGTATCACATGTGTACTTGAAATGTGACTTCTAGCAATTATATGAGGTTCATGATTCGGCCACTAATCTGAGTTTAGTACTACTGTATGATGATGGTTTAATATGTTTGAAGTTGTGATAATCATGGTTTATTGCTGAGAGAATGATTCATAATTGGTTTAGTAATTAATTTTAGCACCATAAGGAAAGCCGGATAACGAGAAAGGGTTAAAAATGCAACTTCTAGCACAGTGAAGCCTTAAATATAACTTGCTGCCTATGCTGTCCCATATAGTTTAATAATATTCTTAAGGCTTATAATTAATGGTAATGATGATAATGAATCCTTTAGATGCATGATTAATTAGTTTGATAATTAAGATTACCCGATTCTAAAGTTTCGGTTGTTTAAGAGGTTTTCGGTAAGAATTTATGATGATGGTTCTTTGAAGTTTGAAATGATAAGTCTATGTAGTGATTTGATGCTTATTAAGTATTTGATATCATTGAATGACTTCATAGTTTGCATGATATAGTTGCTGTTGCAAACAATGAGAATGTTTATGCATCTTGATGATTATGAATTCAGAGTTATATTATGATATAACATGCAAAGACTTAATGGTGACTTAAAATTATGAGGAAATGATCCTTTGGACCCATCAGACTATAGGTGGTGAAAAGGTGATTCTTGCCCCCTAGCCCGTTCTCTCAAAAGGGTAGAGTTGGGACATTAACTTATCAAAAGGGATAAGTATATGCTAGTGACGACTAGTAAGGTATGAGCTCATAACCTAGATTACTCCCAAAAGGGTGGAGTATAGGGTGGCCCCAAGGAAAATAATGATGATGATGACAAGATTTTAAGTCACCTAGGACACTAAAGGAATGAAATATGTGCACTATGTCTTGTGCATAGCATTTTATGAGATGATGATGGGAAATATGATGTTCTTCTATGCATAGTATTTATGATATGATGATGAGAAATATGATGTTCTTCTATGCATAGTATATATGATTTGATGATGAGAAATATGATGTTCTTTTATGCATAGTATTTATGATATGATGATGAAGAATACGATGTGTTGATAAAAGGAAAAGTTCATTATAAACATGACATGCTAAGTTTATGATGCATTATAAGACGCATGATTAAAACGACGAACCTCGGTAAAGTATATTTTCGAACTTAATAAATCAATCTTAGCATGCTCACTATTTCATAATAACCCCGAGGTTCCTGGGGACGATGATGATGACACAATGCATCATGAGGTGAGTACCCTACTGAGATTCTTTTTATAAGTTTCTCACTCCCTCTATTTTTCTTTCCATCTCGTCTTCAAGAAACGGAAGGAAGCGTTCGTGAATCACATTGAGGCTCTCAGGGTAGCTGAACTTGATCCTGCTAGTTTCACTCATATATTTCAGATATCTATCCCTATCCCTGAGTGTTATAACTAGGTGCCATTAATGGATGTCCTTCCATCCATATATTATTTATGTTTTGTTAGATTGCCTACACTTAGTCTTATTTTGTTGGTAGGCAAAATATCTATATGATATGTAATTATGGATGCTGTATGATGGAGCCAATATATTATGATGTGATGTTTGTAAATTCCTATGTGTCTTTTAAATTTTGCTAAATCATTCACGTTAAGCGCGGCTCACGTTTTCAATTATGTTTTAAAAAAAAATGGCTCGTAATTTCACTAAGTATTTTCAAAGCATGATTAAGGAACTGAAGCAAAGAGTAAAGTCTAGTAATTAATCAATACTGCCTAGGTGTATTGGGTTAATTATTAGGGTGTTACACAAAGTCCCATAATAAGGAGTGAACAAACTAGAAAATCTTATAAGAAGGTTGAGACTAAAAAGAAAACGGTGAAAGGAAAAAGAAAGCTAATCTTTATTAACGTGAGTCTGAGAACTTGAAAAAGAATCTATTGAACTTCCTCTGAACAAGGAAAGAAGAACCAAACAAAGGCAAGAATGCCTTCAAAAATGAGAGCCTCATATTCCAACTTTAACCTCAGATAGTTTAGAAAGTTAAGAAAATTTAGAAGTTCTTCTGAATCTGATAATATAGTAAGAAGGGAATCATCCAAAATTCTAGGAAAAAGGATATTGTACACAAACTAAGAACCTGCTAAAAGATATTTCAAGAACTACAGTCCTTTTAATGGAGATGGCAAGGTATCAAGATGCTGGTATGAGATAATTACCACCTGAGAAGAAGAAGAAGAGGAAGAAAAAATAGCTGAAGTAGAGATTTCTCAAACCCTAAAGCCTGTAGTTGAAGAGTTTCCAGAGGAAGCAGTTGAACCTCATACCTTTCTTATTTTGATGGTACCTCAACCTCATCCTTCCATAAGAATAACTCCAATAGAAGAGCAAAAAGACAAGGCCTCAGAAATTGGCTCTCCTCATGTGACGATGCTCTTCACTAATGCTGCTATTTCTGATCATATTCCTAGTTCTATTTTTGCCTTGCTCTGGATTCTATTTCTGTTCCTCATTCTGTTAATGTTCTTGTTGCTTTGCCTGATCATCTACCCTGCTACTACTTACATCTGATGTTCCACCAATCCCACACATATGACTTCACCCATCATACCACAGAAAATGAACCACTATCTACTCCACCACCTGCTACTTCAAATGCTAAAGACATTGAAGCTGACTCACCTAGGTTTGGGGATACCATTCCCCTAGGCATACCTAAGCCCACTCCAAGGCTGCCCCATCAACACCAACCATAATCCACCTTCCACAACAGCCTCCATTTGAGCCTTCAACAAGTTTTCCTGGGGTCCAGCTTCTTCTGCACAATCAATAGGATATGGCCTCAAGGTGGGATAGAGTTGAAGTCTCCAATAGGGAGATATGTGCCTAACTTAGAAGGCATGAAGCACTGTTGATTTAGCTTCTTCATGAGCTTAGAAGAAGGGGTCGATAATGGTGTAACCTGGTTTGACACACACTTTTTCCTGATGACCAAAGGAGAGAAGAAAGATGAAATAAAGAAAATCTTTTGTGTTGATAAATTCAAGGGGTAAAGCTAGGGGAGTTTAGAGTCAGAGACTTTTTTTTTTGCATAATCGCATTAGCACTCTTTTTGTTCATTCATTGTTTTTTTGTTTTGCTCTGAACTTGTTTTCATTATTATTGCTGGTACCCTGAACTATTACTCTAGTATATATATGATCAGTTTATCTTTTTCAGGATGTTAAGTTTTGATATATCTTGCTTGAATACATTAACATATATCTTGATGTATGTCTTATAAGTTTTGAGTGTATGCTCTGATACTTATCTACATCCATCATATGCTTTGATATATTTAATGATTGGCTGGGATACATATCAAATTATAGCTCTGATATATATATATATACACACACACACACACACACACACACACACACACATTGTTTCTAATGCTCTGATATGTATGCTTTGTCATACGAACTTGAAGTTTTCACATAACACATATATGCTTTGAAGTTTTCTAATATGCATCTCATGCTTTGATACACATGCTTTGATACACATATGATCAACTCTTTTTGAGCTTCAAAACTTTTCTTCTGTAAAGCTTATCTGTCACATTTTTTTATGCACTATGTTATTGCATCGTGTTTCAAAAATGTTTTGGATAAATTAATTCCTCATATGGATTCAATATCAAGAATAAATATCATGAGTATTATTTTCTTTATTCAAACACGCTTAAGTTCAGAAAGTCAAATAACTTAAAATTAAGCTTTTTTTGTTCAAAAAGTTTAAATGCTCTAAACATTTAAAAAATTTTGCTTTGATACTTCTCAAAAAGTGCTCTAATAAACTTCAAAAACCTTCCTTGAAATGAAACAACTCTGATTAAAGTCACTTAAGTTTGCTATATGTCTTGACCACATCTACATCATACCTTAAGAATGAGACCTTCTGAAACTTTGATGTATTTTGAAAGAATATAGATTTCTCGTATTCCAATATATGTTTATATATTTCTTTCAAAATCTCTCCAAAAGATTTTCTCAAAATTGGTTTGTCATCATAAAAAAGAGGGAGATTGCACTACAACATTTTAGGCCTAAGGCAACACTAATGCTTCAAAACTGTTGCCTTTGATCAGGATAGGCAACGCTTTTCGGATAAAGCTGTGGTAATGGGTTTAAAGGCAATGCTTAAAAAATGTTGTCTTAAAAGAAAAAGACAACATGTTGAAACCATTCCTGTATCTTGTATACATAGGTAACGATTTTTTAATCAATTGCTAGCGTTTTGAAAGCATTGCCTTTTAATTTCTTATAGGCACCATGATTAAACGTTGCCTAAACTAATTGGCACCAGTCTGAATGTGTTTTCCTACTAAAATTCCTTTTCCCACCAAAAATTTATCAATCTTTCTAAAACTAAAAACTCTACCCAAAAAAAAAAGAAAAATGAATTTTAGGCATCTACCTTCCATCAAATCCCTATCCTTTTCGTCCATTCAGCCATTTCATCCCTTTCATCCCTTGGCCTTCATAAGTTGTCCACCACTACTTCGAACGCCCTTTCATCCCGTGAAGTGACTCGCGGCTCGCTCCACGCGTGAAAGTCCGCCTCAGCCACACCACGGACGGCGACCTGATCCTTGAAGGCAGCTTCCTTAGGTTAGAGTTGCTTTCCTTGGGTTCCTCGTAGCTAGTTTGCTCCGAAGGTTCCTGAGCGGCTTCCATTGGTTTGCTCTGGTCTCACTCCCCACTACCACCGAGCTTCGCTCGCTTCGCTCAAAAGTTTCTCAAACACGCTGCCATAGCTTCCTGTTTTCAGCTTAGCTAGTTGCTTCAAATACCACCGTCCACACAAGTGACACCTTCCTCTTCGCTTTCATCTTTCCTTCTAGGTCCTGACTCTTTCCTGTTCGTTATCGTCTTTGCATGTTCTATATTTTGATTCTAATTTTGTTGTTTGCACTTTGTCACTATGGAATCTTGTTTGATGATGGCGTAAGATTTTATGCTACTATTCAGTTCTATTTTATGATGATTTAGATCTATCTGATTTTTGTTGATTTCGAGTTGAACATGTATGTTCTTTGTTTTCAATCCACTGAACCTCTGTGATTTTTGTGCTGATTGTGCCATTTTGGTTTGAGAATCTGTGTTGATGTTGAGTTTTGATGATTAATTGATTACCGTTCGAAAGTTGGGTCAGTTTTTAATGTTGAGAACCTTTGATGTTGCTCATCTCACTCCTGACTCTTCCTGTAATTCCTCT
This sequence comes from Dalbergia oliveri, assembly GCA_030441495.1. Classification (NCBI taxonomy): domain Eukaryota; kingdom Viridiplantae; phylum Streptophyta; class Magnoliopsida; order Fabales; family Fabaceae; genus Dalbergia; species Dalbergia oliveri. Next base: position 34,309,767 of record JAMLFY010000008.1, on the reverse strand, counting down.
CTCTCTATCTCTCTGTGACTGATTTCGTTTATTATTGGCTACCTTGTGTTATTGTTGAATATTTGTGCTTTAATTCTCTAGATCGTGTTTTGAAACTATTTGGTTCAAGTTGCTCGATTAATATTAATTTATTCATTGTACTCAATGATTTGCTTAGTTTCATGTGTGTGTGTATAGATCAGGTTTGTATGGGTATAGGGGCTTTGGGTTTTTTTCTTCGAAGGTTTTCAAAAACGAAGGCCGGTATTCTTTTCAATGAAAGTCGGCCTTCAAATGTTAATTTCCATTGGGTCCAAAATATACACGATTCAATCCTTTTTCCTGACACATCATAAAGATAGCTTCATATTCTAATTTAGATAGAAGTAATCAGAAAACTAGTTGAGCTTTTCTCTAGAGATATTTTAGACATAATTTGAAGATTTGCTGTATGTAACTTTTACAAGTGATGAAATAAACAACAGGTGTATGAGCCTATTGCATGAGTAGGGGTAAAGTGAATCAATAAAAATATTTTAGAAGCCTTGTCAACTCATAGATGCTAAAACAAGTCTTTCTTGAATGAAATGGATATACATGATATGATGAGTCCTCACGGGTGGCAGCACTGAAGTCTTATTAATAGTTGATTTCTGCCTGAAACCTCACAACATTAGATTAAAACTATATTAGGCTGAACATTGTGACACAACATTCAATATGAAGTTTTGACAGTTCTCTTTGGTCCTTAATAAACTGAAGTTTGTGTGTTTAGTATTCAAATGATTAATTGCTAGTCGTGGAGATTGAACTCCATACTCCATATTCTAAATTATAAATCATAGGTTCCTTTGGTTTGAGTGTTACTTTAATATTTTGCCTCAAGTTAGCATCAAGACGTGGATCAAATTAAATGCTTTAGAGGAAAGCAAAAGTAAATCATGAAATCCAGAGCTGAAGACAAAAATGCGGATAGGTCCTGCCTTTGTTGAAGCTCTTTGATATATTAATTATTAAATTTGATCGCATGCTGGAAATTTGGAACTGAATGGTAGTTAAGATAGTATCTGCTATGCATTATATAACATATTTGTGTCCATATGACTTTACATTAGTTCAATTGAAAGGATATGCTGGACTATGGATAATTGTGCTCCTTTATTTTCCCTTGAACTTGGTTGTATGTTTTCTTCTTCATTTTTATGGATTCACTAGTCATGAAAGCAAATTCATTGATTTTTAGCTACAAAAATTCCGCGTTGAACTAAAGAATCGCTCACGAGTCTTAAAGAAGCTTGGTCATATTGATGTTGGTGGTGTAGTTCAGTTGAAGGGATGGGCAGCCTGCTTGATTGATAGGTGATGAACTTCTTGTTAGAATTAATGTTTAATGGTGAATCAATGTGCATTTCTTTGTAGTCCATAGTGATCTATTGTCTAATGCATTATGTTGCATAATCTGATTCTTTTGCCCTTCATTTCCCTTCTCCTTCAGGTGCTTTTAATGATCTTGACCATCACCAAGTTGCTGCCCTTGCAAGTTGTTTTATCCTAGGAGATAAATAAACTACGGATACAACTAAGAACGAGCTTGCTAGACCTCTACAAGCTTCAAGATAGTGCAAGAAGGATAGCAGAGGTTTTTTATCATTTGACATTTGTTATTTCTACTGAATTTGTGATTTAAATTTTATATAGGATCGCTTTTGGTCACAGATACAACATGAATGCAAATTGGATATAAATGTGAATGAGTATGTGGACTCAACAGGTAAGGCCATACTTGATGGATGTTATACACTCTTGGTCAAAGGTTAGTTATATCATATTTTCAGCTTGAGTACGTTCCCTACTTTTAAGTCATTTGCTTGATTCGTATTATAAAGTTTGTATTGATGGAGAAATTATTATATCCTTTTTTTCTCTTTCTGGTTTGGGCTAACTAGTTCAAAATGAGAAATTGCATCATAGACATGCTTGACAGGAGAAATCCCTAGATTTAAAAAATTTAATTGTACATAGTTTGTTTTTGTAGTGTTGGGATGGGAATTTGTGAATTGTTGGTCATGTTTTGGCTTTATCAAGAGGAAAATAAAGTAACAAATAGAAAGAAAGATGGGGTGGTTTATTTCCTTGTTTTATAGTATATACTAATCTCAATGTGTTTCCTTTCAAAATTTTCTCCACGAAGCTACTTTTGTAGAGGTTATACAAATGCTTGATATCTTTGAGGGCAGTATCATTTGAGGTGCTTGATTTCCAAGATTGAAATCAGAATGGTTTTTGACAATTCGGTTATAGTAGAAGTGGCTTACTTGTGTTTTGGCAATTGATTTTATTGTTGGAAAATTCTCCATTCTTCCTGTAGCTTGAATGTTCGCAATTTCTGAATGTCATTGTTCAACCATAGATCACACATGTTGATATGCAAACAATTTTTAGGACAAAGATAAATTGCCCAAGCTAGTTCATTTGTTGCAAAATATTCAACTTTTACCTTTAGAGGCTTTTACAAGTAAACAATTAATATGCTTGATTATTTCCAAGTTTTATGACGGATTTTTATTAATTGGATGGGAGTAGAGGTAAATAATATAGTGACATGATGAATTTTCAAACATTTTGATTAACTTGTCTCTTTCCAATTGTGTGATAATGCTAATTGGGGTTTCCTTTAACTAAGAGAAAGGCAACGCTTTTCATAAGTTGCCTAAACAATAAGAAAAGTAACGAGAAAATCGTTGCCTTTAACCAGAGAAAAAGCAACGCTTATAAAGCGTTGTCTTAAATTGGAATAAAATGCAACGCATAAAGGGTGCAAAAACCGTTGCCTTTGATTGGCAAGAAAAGCATTGCCTTTGATGTAATAAAGGCAATGCTTTTTTAAGGCCGTTGCCGTTTCTCTATCAATTGTTGCCTTAGAGAAAACGTAACACCAGTGTAGGCAACCCTTAGAAAACATTGCCTTTGCTCGGAAAGTGTTGCCTTTGAGAAAAGACAACGTTTTTTTGGTGTTTAGGCAACGCTTTTAAAATGTTGCCTTTGAGCAAATTTCTTGTAGTGTTGTTAGCTCAGAACCTTTAGAAAGCATTAGTGCTTAATGTTTTGAGTGATAACAAAATCAATTTTGTGAAATTATTTTGAAGAAGGACTAATAGTTTGCTTGAGTTTCTTGAGTATACAACAGGGTCGTTCTCATTATCATACAACTTCATGAACAAGTGTGATTTTCACGAAACCATATGTAAGCATGATAAAATCTCATTCAAAGAGATTTGGAACTTAAAAAAAGTGAAAAATAATCCTTGAAATGGACGTTGGTATGGTTAGAACATGAAAAGAAATTATCAAGAACAAGAAACCAAGACTAGATCTTCAGAAAGTATCATGCGACTTCAGAAAGTGTCATTCAAGTGAAGATTTCAATCTAACTTTGAAGCAAAGTGTGATTACCATATTCAATCATCATGATCGTGATATATTAATTACAACAAGCTCTTGATTGAAGCGTAAAAGATCAAAAGAAAAGTCTAGAAACTGAAATACTACTTTAGAAAGCACGTATATTGTAAACGGCACTTTATAGAAATAGGAGAGAAAGTTTGAAATTCAAATTTAAAGTCAAACTCGTCAGGGACTAATAGTGACATCTCTTGTCAACTTGGTCAACTACCCAGCTTCTAGAAGAAAAAGTTCAGAAACCTTATTCAGAATTCTCTATTAAACATCGGCTTTTACAGCAAAAAGTAACTCTAACACAGAGCTACTCTTATAGACTTCATTTCCAAGACACAAAAAGAAGATCAACACATGTTACTAGGAAAACAGATCAAGGCCAACAGTCATAAAAGAAAATCAAGTATAAAAGGAGATTATGTGCTTATAACTTAAGACCTTTTGCTCATCACCTTGTGCTGAAACCCTAAAAAAATTTCCTCTTATTTTCTATAAAATTGTTACAGCTTGTAATAAGTTTCAACTTTGTAAAAATCTCTTTCTACGTTCTTATTAGATCATACATTCTTCTAGGAAGAATAGTTATAAAGAAGTCATTCAATTTTTCAGCTCTGATACTGTTTTATTTTGAGAAAAATTGAGTACTTGATAGTTTGAATTATCTAACCTAATATCCTTTGTAACTCGATCTGATAGTTATCATTGTGAGATATCTTGAAGAGACTAGGCAAAGATTACTTGAAGGGGATAGTAGAGTGAGCTCCTGGTCACGTTAAGTTAGCTTGAAGAGGTTAGTCAAATACTACTTAGAAGTGACAGTAGAGTGAGCTCCTGATCACGTGGAGATAGCTTAAGAAGGCTATAGAAAGACTATCTAACGTTCTCAGGGTTAAGAAAGGGTTGTTTAGTGGAACTCAATAGTTGTTGAGAACTAGATGTAGGCAAGTTGGTCGAACTAGTATAAAACTAATCCAGTATCTTCTCATTCCCTAAATCTCCTTTGTATTATGTTTTTGTGCTTATAATATTTTCTTTCTGAAAAAATTCTTTAAGCTTGTTTTTCTTATCTTTGCTTTAGTTTCAGAAAGTCACTTTCTAACATATACTAATGTTATTTTCGATGCACTTCAAGTTCATACTTGATAGTACTCGTTTAAGTTTTTCAAAAACTAAAAAGGAAAGAAAAGTCAAAGCACGATTAAACTCGCCTTCCTTGTACACTTTGTTAGCTCCAGAACTCTTCAAAAAGATTTAAAGCAATATGTTTTGAATGAAAACAACACCAATTTAAAGAAAATACTTTGAAGAATAACTAATGTTTATCTTAAGTTTCTTGGAATAGCAGGTTCTATCGTTGGCATAGTAAGACTTATTGAAGTGAGAATAATTTCACTTTACATATGCAAGCATGATTTATCTCATTTTAAGAGATATGAACAAAATGAAAGTGATAATCATGTCCAAATGCGAGTTTAAAATGCCTAACGATTTGAAGAAAAGCAATTAGTACCAGAAACCAAGATCTGGACTTAAAAAGTAGATGGGACTTTAAAAGTATACCTAAAATGAAGATATCCATCAAACTTTAAAGCCAAAGTGTTCTACTATCTTTAATCATCACACTCGCAATGATTTGTTCATCAACAAGCCATAGTTGAAAACAAGAAGACCTAAGAATCATCAAGGAAATGATACCGCACATCAGAAAGCTCATACTATGTTCTCTACAAGAAACGGAAGGAAACTTTTTAAATTCAAATTTGAATTTGAAAAGTCAAAACCCGGTGATAAACACGTGTCATCTCTTTTGCCTTGGTCAACTATCTTAGCTTCTAGAAGAAGAGTTAGAAACCACGTTCAGAAAGTAAGAGTAGTTTCTGAAGTAGTATTAAAAACCTAAATCCTGACGCTTCTGTAACACTCTGATAAATAGATAGACTACTCTTCTAGACTATTTTTCCAAGACACAAATGAATAATCAACACGTGTCACTTGGAGATCTATAAATAGAGATGTCGTGTTTTCAAAGATGATAGACTAATGCGCACAAGAGTAAAAACTCTATGAAAATTTCTCCTCATTCTGCTTGTAAAGTTCATTACATCTAGTAATCATTTCCTTTGGTTGCAAAAATGTTCTTTCTACGTTCCTTCAGTGTTCATACACTCTTCCAAGAAAGAATATTTAGAAAGAAGTTATTCAAGTGTTTCTCAAATCTTTCTTTGTAAATCTTAAAGAAACTTGAGTGTAGGTTAGTTTGAGTTGCAAACCCAAACACAAACTTTTGTATCCTTGATCCAGTAATGATAGGTGTGAGCTTAGCTTAGAGAGGCTAGTCAAATACTACTTGCAACATGATAGTAAAGGTGTTTAACTGGTCTCGGTTTCCTTGAAAGACTGGTCAAAGACTACTGGTTCAGCTTGAAAAGGCTGGTAAATAACTACTTGGTTTAGCTTGAAGAGCTGGTTAATAACTACTTATTTTGTGATAGTAGGGGTTGTCTACTGGTCATGGTGAGAGCTTGGAACGCTATTATAAAGACTATCTTTGTTCTTTCTTGGTCTAAGAAAGGTTTAGTGGAATTCAACCGTTGTTGAACTGGATGTAAGGTTGCCGAACCAATATAAACTCTCAAGCAGTATCTCTTTTCTCCTTCATCTCTTATTTCATTTCTGTATTTGATTTATTTACTATGTTAGTCCTGGAAAACTTTCTTTCACGCATTTATTTCATAATTAGTTTAGAAAGTTCACCTGAAGTCACTAACGGTGCTTTCACTGCACTTCAACTCACAACTTGATAGTACTTTGATTAAGTTTTAGGATCTAAGAAGGGAAATAAAAGACATACACGATTCAACGCCCTTTTTCATGTGTGTTTTTACTTACACAATTGTCATCCTACAATAAAAACTTAACAAAGTCTAGATCTTTGAAGAAATGGAAAAAATGATGCTCCTTGAGACAAAAAAGAAGAAAAATATTCTCTTTTCTTTGTAGTCGGGGTAGCAGCCTAGGAGGGAATGAGAGGGTGGGAGTTGTGTTTAAGGTTAGGTGTAGTGTAACATCCCTTGTTACTTTATAGATTGACGATTGTCCCCACAAACCAACACGGGTCTTTTTAGCGTACTTTGTTCTCACTCACATGCTTCCTGGGAAAACTTTCAGGAGGTCACCCAATCCCAAAATTGCTCTAAGTCAAGCACGCTACGCTGTGGAGTTCTTTCATGATGGGTTCCGAAAAAAAGATGCATCTTGTTGGCATGGGTAGTACCAATCAATTCATATAAGTCATCTTTAACTGTATAGTCCCATACCCGCACAATCTCAGGATTTCTCTCATTCTGGTGTATAATCGGTTTTATTCATGTACCCTCTGCTTTGAAGCCTCCAGGAGCCACTCTTTGTTGTACCTTCTTTTTGCACTGGTGATCACTCCTTGCCTTTATACACGGGCATTACATGTAGAAGATGATTTCCATGGAGAGATTTTAGTTTATGCTCATGTGTTTAAGAATGGAGATGAGTGGATAGAGTAGAGATTGTTGAGCGTGCTTGTGTTGAAAGTGTAAAGAGGAATGCGAGAATGAAGAGTGTAGAGAGAGTTTGAAGAGTCCAAACTTAGGGACCAAGTAGCATATGTGAATGAGACATGTGTCCAAAAAAAAAAAATCACAATGAGAAAGAGTAGAGAGGGGTAGCGCCACTTTTCTTGGGGAGGGGTAGGATTAGGAATTTTTATAATGTTAGAATTACGGTTGGGGAGGAATATCTAGAAATTAAAAATAATTATAAAAGAAATAGAATAATTTTGTGTGATATAGAAATAAGTATGTAGGAAAATTAAATAACTTGTAAGACATGAAGAATTATCATAATTTCATTAAATAACTCTTCTTCCCTAAAAATAGTATTTTATATTATTTTTGAAAGTCTAATGTGACATATTTCCCAAACTTTAGGAGAATTCTTACAAAAACATATTTTTCTCCTTACTTTTAATATTATATTATTATCTTGAATTTCAAAGGACAAGATTTTTCTACAAGCTTAGAAGAATAAAATATCTATTATGTCCAAACTTGTAATAAGGGTACATGAAAAATCTCATCCTCACGTTAGCCTCGTGATTGCTAAGTCACTATATATGCCTATATTTAAATCATAAAAACCATTTAAGACATAATTTCACTTTCTAAATACAAATCACATACTCTTTTAAGTCAATTTAACTATAATTGATAATTCATAAATTAAATATAAACACTAAATCTTGATACAAACATATACGTATATAAGCTGCTCTCGCAAAATAACCATGAATGCTAAATCATTAATTATAAATGAATCATGGTACACAAAATGCAAAATATAAACCTCTAAATATGCAAGTGGTTAGGACATCCGTCATATAAGCAACACTCTAACAAAAAAGAATCCACAATACTTCACAGCCATGTAAAGCTCACCGCTGAAAATGACTCCTGAGGGGTAGAGGATCCAAGGCAGCACCTCTATCTATGAGGAAAGGGAAAGAGGGGTGAGTTTTATCATAAAACTCAATGAGTGAATTCTCACCCATAACCCCTTTCATGGGACAACCACCAGGGAGCATAACAATCATGATAACAATAATAACAATAATAAACAAACTGTAAAACAATTTCAACATATATACATTAATATTTAAAATAAATCGTTAAGTTATTCCTGAGTCGTAACCAATAGTATTATGAACTTGATACACTTACGTATATACTAGAATGGTCATAGCTCTACGTAAATATCTTTATTCTCTATGGGCACCTCACTAGGTCCCTATTTGCTCTATCCTCTAGAAGCTCTACCTCCATGGCCATTAAAAGGGTTGCCTCCATGGCTGATTAATATCGTTGCCTCCATGACTATTTAATCCTGTTACCTCCATGGTTTAATACTATTGCCTCCATGACTGTTCAATACTATTGCCTCCATGCCTGATTAATACTATTATTCATCATACATAATGCAAATAAAAATGAATAAAAACAACCATGCTGAAATTATATAACTAAAGGGTAGGTGCTCGTCCTTTGCGGACAAGAGCCCTTAAATTCTTAGTATTCTGAGAGTTCTATATTCATATAACTCTAACAATATAACTTTAGCATAACTATGGCAATGAAAATCATGCCCAAGGGATCACCCACTTGTAGGCATTCGATTTAAGTCCAGAGTATGTATCTGGAGTTGCTATGAATCATCCTGAATTCCATACCTCTTGGTCCGTAAAGCTAAAATTCTAAATTCAATCTCAAGCTAGCATAACTTTTCATATACTTGATAAATCTAAAATCACAGCTCAAAACACCAAGGTTTGAAATCATAAACATAATAGCTTTGAAATAAAGTAACATATTTATTCAAAAGCTAAATCTTCCTCTATTTAGTATCTATTCATAATAATTAAACTTGGTATTCTAAAATCTTCCTGAAATATCTTTAAGTAAAGTCATATTCATAATCTAGCTCTTCACTGAAAGTTATTTTAGCAACAATTTATCCCATGAGTCTCATAAAACATATGATTCATGCTCTTTGGGAAAATCATAATTCCATAAGCTTGATAATCCAACAATAATTCATAGCATCTTTAGGATTGTCTCTAAAATCATACAATAATACCACAATCTAATGAAAATAGCTATAATGATCAATCTAAAGGCTCCAGGATCCGAACCCACTCACTTGTAGGGAAGAAAGACACCAACTAAGCTCCACAAAAGGGAGAGCACCAATGTCTTGATGATTTAAGGGAGCTAGATTGGAAAAGGATTGAAGAAAATGAGAGAAATGAGGCTTTGGGGGGTGTGTGCTTTGATTTCTGCTTGTGGGGAGAAGGGAGCCCAATTAGGTTTTTGAAATAGGGTCATAAGTGAAACGCATCATTTTTGATACTATGCTGACATGGGATGCTAGACTGAGTGAGCTTTACTCGCTGGGCGGCCTGGATGGCCAAACAGACGGAAGGGCTCGCTCGTCGCTGTCAGCGAGCAAAACTTCCTCAGCGGACCTGTTCTGCATAATTATGCATGGTTTCTAATCCAGGTCTTCCTGGCTATAAGGGTAGGTCCAAGGAAGGCCCCAGGGTTGAACAAACAAGTCCACTTATACATGTACTTAGGGTATTATAATATCTCTTCACATATTAAAAATATTATTTTTTTGGATTATAAAATTAAAATTAATTGTAAGAGAATTTAAATTATTTTATAGAATGAAAATAATTGTCACATAATTGTTAAATGAAATATCTTCCCTCCATAATATAATATTATTAGTTTGAATTCCAAGAGGAAACATTATTCCTAAAAATTAGGGAAAAGGATGGTCAAAAAGTAACTTTGTCTCATACTTTTACTTTATTGTCTAATAAAGCACTTTTTGTCTTTGTCTCACTAATTTTGATTAAGGATATGATTAAACATAGTTAATCATTCTGAAGCCCCAATCAACTTAAAATAATTATTTTAACTCAAAATTAATTAATAAAAATAATTAATCTTTAATTTGAATCTAATATTTTCTATGTGCCCTTAATTGCCTTAGTGGAGCTTAATTAACACTAACTATGGGTAAAATGGTAATTTTATATTGAATATCACCATGACTATCCAAACATCATATATTCCCTCAAATTAACATATCCACCTCTTGAGTGATGATGGGGTCGGGTTATTACTTAATCTCGTATTAAATTACCTAAGGGACATTTTAGTAATTTTATGCACGAAAATTGAGAATTACAATTTTCACACCAATTACCATCTAAAACATATACGACCCCTTCAAACATTAAATCAACCCATTGAGGATGGCCGAGATTGGCCATCCTGATTATCATACAAAAATGACCTTAGAGGTGTTTTAGTCATTTTACACAAAAAGAAAAATCGGGGCGTTATAATCATTGCTTGTGATACTGCGAAGGAAATATGGGAGAAATTTGATATGCTTCACGAAGGGATTGACCAAGTGAAGGAAACCAAGATCAGCATGTTGATTCATCAATATGAAGTGTTAAAACGCTTAAACATAAAAATATTGATAAAATGACCATTAGATTTATGCACATCATAAATATACTAAAAGGTTGACAACAAGGTATACAAATGCTAAGACGCTCAGAAAGATTCTTACAGAGTTCACCTCCGAGAAGGCTTCCCAAATTCACTACTATAATAAAGGAAAAGGATTTAAAAACTCATGAGGTTGAGCTAAATGAAGCTCATGGTGATTCCTCAAAGAAAAACAAGTCTATAGCTTTGAAATCCTTTCATAAAAAGCAAAACTCAGGAAAAGCTTTGAAAGTATCTAAGGAATCTAAGGATGAAGAGGTTTCTGAAGAAGATTCATATGATGATGATGAGATGTCCCTGCTAGTTAGAAAAATGAAGTAATCTTAGAAAGGCAAACTCATAAAGAAAGGATCAGCCTTCAAAAAAGACAGAAAAGGAAAAATGAAGATGGAAAACATTAACAACTACTACTATGGTGAGAATGGTCACGTAAAACTGATTGTCCTAAGCTCAAAGGAGTTCAAAAAAATCCTTCCCAAAGAATAAAGCTATATGCTAGCAACATGGGATGATTCAGAAGAAGAAAGACATGGTTCAACATTTCAGATGAAACATAAGAGGTTGCAAATCTCTGCTTCATGAAAAACTATGTTTCTAAAGAATAAACTAAGGTGTGCCTTAAAACACACGCTTAGAAATATGGAAGATGGTACATAGATAATGGAAGTTCTAGTACATGACATGAAACAAAAGATGCTTCAGAAAGATCAAACCAAAGAATGGAGGATTTGTAAAATTTGCAAACGGGTTCAAATCCCAAGTTATTGGTATAGGTAATGTTAGAAAGGATGGCTTTCACACTATTTCAAATGTTCTTTTGGTTGAAAGTCTTGCACATAGCCTTCTTAGAATTTGTCAATTTTGTGACCAAGGCTATAAGGTTGAGTGTAACAAAAGGTTGCAAAGTGCTAAATCCCACTTCCTGAAAGATCATTCTAACTAGTATCGGCATGACGACACTTGTGTATTATATTTAGATGATCTACTAGATCAAGAAGTAAAATGCTTGGTATCCTTTTCTGGATGAGAAGTGGATGTAGCACCAAAAGCTTGATCATGCTCATATGAGATTGATCTAGGAGATATCTTAGAAAAAGTTGGCTAGAGGTTTGCTTAAAATCAATTATGATAAGGACTTATCTTGTGATTTTTGTGAAAAGGGAAAACAAACCAAATGCTTAATCCATAACAAAAATATAGTTTCAACTACAAGACAACTTGAGCTTTTACACATTGACTTTTTTTTGTCTTTTCCCAACTCCTCAAGTGCATGTTATGTAATGGACCAAACTAAATTTTTGTCACTTTTTCTTTTCCTTGGTCCCACCAATTTTTTTCACATAGTTTGTAATCAATGAAAGAAACAAATAAAATTCATTAACCAAGCTTCATCATGATCTTATGTCAAGGAACGAAAGTCATTCCTTTAAGTGATTTCTCAAGTTTTCTTATATGTTTTTTAAATAGAAAAAATAGAAGAAAAAATAACATGTGCAATGCAAAAGAAATAGAATGATCACAAAATTAACTAAAATGACTAAGGAATCCAAGAAATAAGAAGACTAACAAGGAAGACAACTTTACTTAAGGACCTCCAGACTCTTGAGTATGAGGGAAATCATATTGAGTAAAAGAAAGGTATGACAAATAAAACTTTAAAGGCTTAGTTTTTTTACAAAAGATTTCACTCAAATTGAGAGATGCTAGTCTAGACATTCTTCTAGATCCCTTAAACGACCTATACTATTCTTATTTATAGAAAAAATTATGTACAACTCCTGACGTATTCTTATTGCCTTAAAACTTCATGCCCATGTCCATTCTTCATGTTTTCATCCACGTTCTCTTTGCAATTGCTCCAATACATGCATTACTCCCTGAACAATTAGGCATCTTTAATAACTACTTTGGTGCTTTCAACATCTCCAATCATGTGTTGTATATCTCTAAGTCCTTGACACTTTGACACTTTAATCATGTGACTTGAACCACTAAACTCATCAACTTATTGGCTACTCGTGGACATTTTTTACCATACCATCCAAGTCTAGTATGGCTTTTGGGTCCCAGGACCCACCCATGCTGTTTGAAAGGCCTCACTCACTATAACATCTGAAAAATTATTTAAAAATTAATTTGAGGTTTATTAGTAAGAATTTCAAAAATCTGAAGTTTTCGCAATGATGAGAATGGTCCAATGGAAGTGTAAAAAAAAGGTGAATAGTGACTTATGGGCCCGCGTCTTGTCAGATAGCCGAAACCCTAGAAGCTTGGACAGGAGATGCGCGGGATTGACAAAAGGTAGGGTTAATGTTAGAAATAGTTAGAAATGAGTATTTTATACCTGAAATTAATTTTCGAGCGTGTTTGATTACCTAGGTATGGTGTTTTACCCGTTCGATAAAATTTTGGTGTACGATTTCTAACACCAAAAGCTAGTTTGATCTTTACAAAAGGAGGATGTTTATCCATTTAGATCAAATGAATAGCTAAGATTTAATTTTGAATTACAAGATCAAATCCTAGCCATACATCTTATTTTCTTTTAGAAAGAATTATCCTTTATAATTAATGAATGTTTCTAACGTAGTATAAGATAAGCATTAGCCACCAAACTTCATTAATTTTTCCTTCCTTGTTCGGGCAAGTAGCAACATCAGCCTCCATTTTTGCTTCACAAATAACCTCAAGAAACTTGATTCAAACCTTAAAATCTTTGCCTAGACTAGCTAAAACTACAAACTCTTTTCACTAAACTTGTTCCACTCATCAATATCTACCAATCTAACCGATTGAAATTTCAATTCCTCACCAATCCTCACCTTGATACCTCATACCTCACTGATTAGGAAAGGATTTGGGATTGGTTTGAGACTTTGAAGTGAAGGAAATCATTCTTGGATTAACCTTAGAGCAGGATCCTAAAGCCCTAAAAGTAGGGTTCTTGTACCTTTGTTGTTCAATTCTATTTCTTCAGATTTTTGCTTATTGAAATTTAGTATTTTCTGGTTCTAATGCATGATTATACTTAGATACACATGTGTTAGCTATGGTGGAGTGGTTTGGAGCTGTGGAAAACTCATTTTTATCAAAGGAGATTTTGAATCGGGTTACTAGATTCTACAATTTATAAATAAGGAGAATAGAAGTTTCTGATATATTTGTAAATATTTTTATGAGCTAGAAAAATTATATGTTGAAGCTAACATCCTAATGCAACTCCATGATTTTTCTTGGGTCTTAAAAATGAATTTTACTAATTTTCTAAAAATTAGAAACCGAAACGTTATGAGTTGTTAAAAGCTTTCTAAAGCTCAGTTTGTCTAATTTTGTTATCATAGCAAGTGATTGATTTTCCTCTTGACATTTTATAGGGTTTGAGGACATATTGAAGTCCAACCTAAATTTTTGTATGATTTGATATGTCCATTTGATAGGGTAATAAAATTAGGAACTATAGTGTCAGTGTAAATAAGGGGTTTCTGACCTAAAATTTGTCTAATTTTGTTAATATAGTTAAAAAATGATTCTTGCTCTAAACTTTTTACAAGACCTTGTGGACACATTGAGGTGTCATGGAGAAGTTTTATAGTCTTTGAATTGGTTGTTTGATGTGCAACTTAATTTTGCTACTTTAGTATAAAAATTTGTCCATGTGCTGGAAATAAACCCAAGACTTGAATTGGTAATATAATGACATTTTTTGTTCAAGTATGATGTATATGAATACATGCTAGTGACTTTAAAGATTGGTTTTTGAGGCATGATTGAAATTACATTGTGAATGAATGCCCTTATGTGCTTTATGCATGCATTTGGAAAAAGAAAAGCGAATGATGTATATATGTGACAAAAGAGCAAGTAGGAACTTCAATTGTGCATGTTCTGACATATGGAAAAAACAAAAACAAGACTTAAATTGGGTAAAGGGAAAGGAAAAAGATGAATTATCCCTTTTGTGGAATTGTCCACTGTAGATATCGTTTGGTATGAATTTCCCTTTGTGGAATTGTCCACTGCAAATACCATTTTGTATGAATTACCCTCTATGGAGTTATCCACTGTAGAAACCATTAGATATAAATTACTCATTATAGAGTTGTCCACTGTGTATACCAGTTGGTATAAACTAAGTCTTTCCTATGTCGATAAAAAGAAAAATGCATTGAATTAATCTATGGCCATGGGTTAGAGCAAGGCCACTGAATTGAGATCTATTGCCACAAGTTAGAACAGGGCCCCTTCAAGATAATTTTCCTGTAATTGACATATGTATATTTATATAATATTGAGTTATGTTGCTTAGCATTATTTAATATGACCTTGAGACTTATGTTATATGTGAATTAAGTGATTGAATGATAATAGTAACGCACTTCGAAATTATGATTTAGAACTTAAAAAATGAACCATTGTTATGTAATGCATGATCACCTTTTCTTAATACACCGAAGTGGTTGGAACGATGATGATGACGATGACAATTATTGTTGAGTATTTAGGGGAAAGCCCTACTAAGAATTTTATAATTCTCACCTGTATGTGTTTGTGTTTTTGTGTCGTTTCTAGATTGATTCAGATAACCATGAAGATGCTACAAGAAGAACTAGACTAGGTAGTTTAGTAGTTGATGTGTTTATTTTACTATACTTAGTTGTAATTATATGTATATAAATGTTATAGAGAACAGTCATGTATTAAAGCTCATAGAAGAGCTTCCTTTTGTACTTCACTTTGGATTCAATAAACAAATGTTTCTTTGTTATATATATTTTAATAGAATTAAACTTAGTTACTTTACGATTCGATCGATCTTGCTATAAATAATTAAGAAAGGTTCACTAATTTATAAGTAACAACTCTCAAGTCCGATGTCATGACTTAAGGATGATGTTGCACTTGGGAGGATGTTACATACACAACAACTAAAATTTCAGAAATAGACTCTCCTGGAAAGCGCCAAGTGCTAGGATGAGTGTTGTAGTGGTCAACGAGAGAAAGGTTGCGCGACAAGGAGAGCACGCTCTCTGATGAGCTCTAAGTAGTCGTGCACAAAGGCAGTTCATAAAGATAACGCTACTGGTGAGTGCTACAGTGGTTATGGGTGATATAAACCCCCACCCCAATTTTGGGTTTCCAAGCCGAAATAGACCTTTACCCCAAAATACAAAACCCTTGCCTTCTTACCCTTTTCCACTCTATTTTCTCGATATAACTCCAATCTTTCACCTCCAAGGCTTAAAGGTAAGATATTTTGTTAGTTTTGCTTATTTTTCTCCAATCTTTCATGATTCTTGGAGTTAGTATTGATGTTTTTCCATGTTACCAAGTTATGGTACCTCTCCATTGTGTTAGAGTTAGATATGAGTTATCTAAGATTTCAGAAGTTAATCTAGAGTATTATGCCTATTATGGCAGATATTGGTGCCATTCTTTCTTCCAGGGTCTTGTTGGTGTTGATCTTGCATATTCCACCCCTCCAGATGAGTAGGTTTAAACCTATGATCTCTATATTGGTCATTAAAAATATTTTCATCAAAATATGGCTTAATACATGATTTTAAAGATTTTTGCAAAGAGATTTGAGATTTCTACTAATTTATCAAGTTATGAAAATGTAGCTTTTAGAATAGCATGAACTATATGTTTTCTGTAAAACCATAGGACCATTATTGTTAAAATGACTTACAAAGAGCTTGGTTATGAATATCACTACCTAGATATGTTATGACTAGTATATGATTCCCAAAACAGCATGTTTTTACATGATAGAGTTTTCAAACTCATACTAGAACCCTATTAGAGTTTTGAGAAAAGACTCGATTTATGATTTTGGATTAGATAATAGCTATAGAGAAACAAAAGTGATTTAACGGCTAGTAGATGATCATTAACATTGGTACCAAGTGGTCCTTAAAGACAACCTCACCCCAAGTAGAGATAGAACCTGGTTAGATGTCCAATTTGGGTCTTTGAGAACCCCTGAGTTCAAAGCATTTGTTATACCATGGTCGGTATACATAACTAGAGAATAATTTGTTATGTCCTATTCTTTAGGCATAACCAGGGATTTTGTTATGTCACATATATTGTGCATAACTATAGATTCTTATTTCTCTATTAGAGTACTATTGTTTTAATTTATGGAAAAACAATGATTTTGATTATATGTATGTAAATATGAAATGTTTTAAAGCTTTATTATTATTATTATTATTATTATTATGATTTTATGCATCTTTCCTTGGTGTCCTATGAAGGGGGTTATAGGTGAGGGTTCACTCACTAAGTTTTGAATAAAATCACCCTCTTCCTTTTTCCCTCTTCCAATACGGCAAGCTCCTCTAGGTCTTTCTCAACCACCTTCTTCCTAGCAGCATTAGAGTTCCAATTGGTGACCTTCACTCGAGTAAAGCATCTTTATTATAAATTAGAGTGCTCCAAGTGTCATCGCAGATAGGAGTCTCAAATTATAGAGTATGTTTTGTATTTTGCTTACCATGATGTCATTCTGGATGGTATTATGACTTTATACTTTAGAGCTCAATTATGGAATTTCAGTTATGATTATTTTGAATTTAAAGAACAGGTGATTTGTAGAAAATGAATTTATGTTTTAAATGGATTTTTGATTAAATGTGCATATAGAGAGACTTCATTATCACGAAGCTTACGTGGTGGGGATGGGTTCCTCATATACCGGTCACATTCCCAAATAGGGTAGTGACAAGCATATTGCCATAATCCGATTCTTGACAATCACAAATGGCCAAGGTCATAACTAATCTTTTGTTCGACATTCCTTGCATTATCCTTTAACCTTCTTGTCTCCTTCGACCACTTATGTTGTTTTGTCGACAATTCCATCAAACCCCACTCAAGTCTTTGTCATCTGTGCACCTTGAGTTTTGGATACGTTGACCAGCCTTTTAGGCTTCCCGCATGCCACATTTCGACTTTTGATACCTTTGGGAAATTCTATCCTAACAATTAGTAAACTCTTGATTCTACTAATCAGTTTATGATTTTAGATATATTCTTGATTGTGCTATACAAATGTAAATTATTTGTCACTTTTGTTTATCTTATGTAATATTTATTGATTTTAATTAGCTTATTTTATCTATTTATTCCTGTTTGATTATGTGTTGTTAACTACAAAATAATACCAGTGTGTGAAGTAAAAGTGAGTTATAAAAACTAAGACGTGTATTGGGCTATATTTTATGATATTTGTTTCATTTATGTTGTTGTTTCACTTGGTTTTTCGATTAATAAATAAACAAATAAACTCACTAATCAAGTTTTACTTCTCGATCTTATTCAAGGAATTGACATGGTTCCTCTAATGTGGTTTCTCGAGTATTTTCAGCAATGGTTTGATAATGTGCAGAATTAAAGTAAAGCTTGAATTAAAGAGAGCAAACAAAATATAGAATGCAAGAAATTGATATAAGAACATTACTTGAGGACTTCAGGACTCTTAAGCAAGAATAACTCATCGTGAGTGTTAAAGGTCATGTGTATGTTTACAAGCTAATTTTCTACTTATAATATCCCAAATACGAAATTTAATGGTATATGTGTTGGTATTATTATTACCACCACCACTAGTTTTATTATTATTATTATTATTATTATTATTATTATTATTCAAAAGTAATAGTATAAGTAACTATATATATATATATAATTTCAGCACGTAACTTTATTATTATTATATATATATTATTTGTAAAGGAATGGAATGCACCTGACGTTGGTGTGTCATTTGTTTGGAATATATATATATATATATATATATATATATATATATATATATATATATATATATATATGTTTTTAAAACATTGAGCGTTGAATTGCCATTCGTTTGGAACAGTGAGAGGTCATGCAATATATTTGGCCTTTAAACATTCAAGTTAGAACCGCATGCTAGCTGGGCAGTGGACGTGAAACGTGTTCAGTTGATTTTTTTTATATATATACCATTATTATATATTTGGCACATCATCATATTCCTAAACATTCCTCTAAGAACCCTAGTTGCCCAAGGATTTTTCCTAGAAAGAGCAACGTGGTTTCTCTCAATTTTCTTCCATCAATCTCTTCGATAAGTGATCTTCATGGAATTTAGCCAATTTCTTCCCCATTTTATCTAGTTTGTGAGTTTGGGTCCTGTTCAAACATGATTTTCTCACAACATTCTTCATCCCTATCATCCAAACTCATTTGGGTGATTAAGATTGTTTATATTTTCATTATATTATTTGACAGTTCCTGGTGTCATTCCTTTCCCCAAGGTCAAGTGTCAATGGAAGCACACTCCAATTACCAATTGAGTGGGTTTATGCTTATGGCCATATTTTTTGTCATTATTATTATTTCTCAGTATTATATAAATTATTGATGAAATTTTAGAATTATTTATACCTAGAAAATATGCTTTTATAGATTATAGAAATTTTAAAAAATTATTGTTTTATAGTTATCATGAAGAATTATTATTTTAGAAAGCTCATGGGACCATACTTGTTGTATGTATGATTTAGGTTTATTTTATTAGTCATCAAATTTCATAAACCCAGTAATGTATGCAGTAAGGACAGAGAACTTTGTTGTAATTAATTTTTAATTAGAAAGAAACGGTCAGCGAGTTGGCAAGCAGGATTTATCGTTAACCTTCATACCAAGTGGTCCGTTAGAGGACTAGCTCACCAATAGTCAGGAACCTAGTAAGGTGTTCATTTATGGAACCTAGTTAGGCCATCAGGGTTAGCCATTGGCCCAGTTCAACTAAGCTCATATATTTACGTAGAATAATTCTGATTTCTCTATTAGTTGTTGTCATAGATTTAGTTAAATTATTATTTTTAGTACAATTATATGTAATTATATATAAAATATTTTACATTAGTTGCATGTATATGTTACGTATTTTTGTTGTTGTCCCATGTTGGTTGTGAGTGGAAGCTAACTAGCCAGTTTTGATGAACTCACCTCTCTTTTACTCCCCTATAGATAGCTACAAGTTCATTGCACCACAAGATCCTTCTCGAGTAGTCCTCCAGCTTCTTTGGTGAGTTTCGCTTTAGAGTGAAGCTTATATAGGTTATGTTAGTTTCATAGTGCTTCAGTAATTGTGTGCAGGATCAGGACATGCATTATATTATTTTAATTATTTTAAAATTTCGTCATTTATTAAATTATATTTGGCTTCGGCCCATATTATGGATTTTATGCAATTTTATATTCAAGATTTATGTTTTGGAAACATTTTCAGAATTATGGAATTTAGCTAAACTTGAGATATTATGAATATATATTTTGATTTATTTATGCATATTAGTCAGTTATGTTACCAGAGGCTTTAGATGAGGCCCAATCTCTCACCGTGGTTATGCTCCCTAGTTGGGTCATGACACTATTGCTCCTATTGCAAGAAATGCTCTCTCAAATTCTAGGTCCCATATTTAATCCTTTAATATTCTTATTTATAGACAAGCTATGTATATTCATATTTGACACCTGTCCTATTTCCTACATCCACTACTTCATGATCCCACTTTATTGTTTCTTCATTGAAGCTTGCGTAACCTTTCCTACATAGATTAGCATTATCCCACTTTCATGCTCCTCTACTTTGACGGTGTTTTAGAGGGATATCTTCAAGTTTGTTGCTTCTATTAGTTCTATTTCTATCCTGCATCCGCATCAAGTGTTGTTAATGACAAGCAACTTATGTACTTGACCTACTTTCTCCGCTTTCTACACCTGGATTTCAACACTACTTAGGCAAGTTGATTTGGCTTATTCCCTATGCTTCGATGTTCTTTGTTTGTTGAGTATTGCTTACTTGATTTGGTTTTGTCATTGACATTGATCCTGTTAGCTCCAAAACCTTCTGAAAGCTTTTAATGAAATATGTTTTCAGTGACAACAAAGCTAATTTAACGAAAATGTTTTTGAAGGATGTCTAATGGCTACTTGAGTTTCTTGTGTTAGCAAACATGTTCTTTCGTTTGCATAACTTGGCTCTTTTAACGTAAATAATTTCACTTTACATTTGCAAACATATTTTATCTTGTTTAAAGATATGGAAATCAAATGAAAGTGATAATTATATCGTATATTGAACGTATGCATGTCTAACGATTTGAAGAAAAGTAACCAGTACAAGAAACTAAGATTTAGACTTCAGAATGTAACACAAGACTTTAGAAAGTACACTTGAAATTAATATATCCATCAAATACTGAAGCCAAAGTGTTCTACTATCTTTAATCATCACACTCGTAATGTTTTCTTTATCAACAAGCTCTGATTGAAGACAAGAAGACCCAAGAATTATCAAGGAATTGATTCCGCACTTCAAAAAGCTCACTTCTCTGTGAAGCACACTACGTTACTGGAAAAGGAGGGAAATTTGAATTCTTGAAATTCAAATTTAAAGTCAAACCCAACTTCAAATTGGTGAGTCATATCTTCTGCCAACTGGTCGACTAACCAAGCTTCTAGAATATGTGTTCAAAAACCATGATCAGAAAGTGAAAAAGTAGTTCTGAAGGACATAGAAACCTCAACTCTAACGGCTTCTGTAATAGATCTGACAAACTATCAACCTACTCTTCTAGACTTTTCCAAGACAAAATGGATGATCAACACATGTCACTTGGAGAACTGATCAAGTGCAACAATCATAAAGGAAGACCTTTATAAATAGAGATGCCTGTGCTAAAAAGAAATAGACTTTTGACGCTACTCAAGAGTGGAAACTCTGAAAATCTCTCCTCACATCTTGTAAGGTTCATCACATCATGTAATCAGTTTCCTTACTTGTAAAAATCTTTTTTCTACGTTTTTGAATAGTTATATGTTCTTCCTAGGAAGAAATGTTAGAAAGAAGTCATTCAAGTTATCCCAGTTATTCATGTATATTTTAAGGAAACTTGAGTGTAGGTTAGTTGAGTGGCAACCCAAACACAAAACCTTTGTATCTTCGATCCAGGAGCGATCAGTGTAAGATAGCTTGGAGAGGCTAGTCAAATACTACTCTGGTTCATTGGGAGAGTCTAGTGAATAACTACTTGCAATGTGACAGTAGGGGTTGTCTACTTATCACGGGTTTAGCTTGGAAAGGTTAGTCAAATACTACTCAATTCAGCTTGGAAAGGCTGATAAATAATTACTCAGGTTTGTGATAGTAGGAGTTGTCTCCTGGTCAGGTGTTAGCTTAAAGAGGTTAGTATAAGACTACTCAAGGTTCGCTTGGAGAGGCTGGTGAATAACTACTTGGTTCAGCTTGGAGAAGCTATGAATAACTACTCAGATAGTGACAATAGGGGTTGTCTCCTGGTCACAGATGAGATCTTAGGAAGGCTAATGTAAAGACTATCCCTGTTTTCTTTCTCGGGTTAGAAAGATGTTTAGTGACCTCAACAAGTGAGTCCTGGATGTAGGCAAGTTTGGCCATACTAGTATAAAATTATCTGTGTTAGATCTTCTTATCCTTAATCTCTTATTTTCACTATTCTATTGTTATTCAATATCCACTGAAAAATCTTTTTGCTGTTCCTATACAGATGTTATGCTTCACAAAGTAACATTTTGATATATCTAACCTTGTGTTCACTGCACTTCAAGATTAATGCTTAATAGTATTTTTATTTTTAAGTCTTAGTATCATAAAGAAGAAAAATGAAGCAAAGCACAATTCAACCCCCTCTTCGTGTGCTTTCCAACCTGTGAGTGGTATCAGAGCCAAGCCTCTAAGGGGTTAAGTAATCCACCGATTGCAAAGGATAAATATCCAAAGGACAGAAAAGGCACAATTTATTCACATAGTAGAAGATAACTTTATCAACTCTCTCTCTAATGAGACTTAGGATCTGATAAGGCACCCTCATCTTCAAGAAGAGTCTCGAGGAGCAAATGAACAAGAACAACAAAACTAGGAAATATAGGACAAACTACACATGTTGTATGAAGATCATAAACCAAAGATATTCAAAAAGTTGTCCTAGATGCTCTTCTTGGATTTCCTAAAATGCACAAAAATGTGTTCCCTGAAATGTATGATGAATCTATAAAAAGGAGCAACTCTTTGGCCCTAAATTCATCACATTAGTGAAGAAGAATGGAAGTTCCTGAAACCTTCAATGAAAAGGAATGGAAGTTGCTAAACCCTTGAATGAAGAGGAAGAATCTGATGAAAGATCTGAGATTGAAAATGGAGACGAGATCTCTGTGCTTGTGAGAAAAATGCCAAAAGCCTAAGAAGGAAAAGCCAAGGAAGGAAGAGACATCAATCTTAGAAAAGACAAAAAGGGAAAAGAAAATCATGAAAGAGCAACCTGGCAATTGAAGAGCTTGCTGGGTACCTATAGTATCTCTGAAGATTAAAAGAACGGGTCAAAAAGTCATGATAAGCTAAAAGATGTCACAAATATATGATTCATGACTTGGGAATGGTTCAACAGAAGATTGTAAGGTAAGAGTATCTGAACTCAATCTTTCATATTACTTAGTACTTGCATTGTATAATGAGTTGTTAGAAGATTCTCAAGCTTATTCCTCTAAATATCTCAACCAGTAAAGAAAACTCAGAAGGTTGCCCTGAAACTTGAGAAGATCAAGTCTAAGCTGAAAGCTCAAGCTTAAGAAATAAAAATTACAAGGATAATATTTTTTTCCTCTTAAGTTCTATGCCTTAGAAACTAAAGTCTCCAAAAGAAATGAAAAAGATGTCAGAAAGTTTTTTTTTTCTGAATTTGAGAGGCTCCACGGCTTTTGATATCTAACCTACAACAAATGATAAATGGTTCTAAATCAGAGGCCATAGTTTCAAAAAACAAGTTTGGGATATGAAGAGGAAATAGAAGAGAAAAAGTAATGCTACCTCATCTAAGACTTATAGACCTTGTTTCTAGCACTCTTTGCCACAAGAAGGGATACTCACCTAACAAATGGTTCTTGAGAAAGAAATCCATTAAAAAGGTTAGGAAATCTCTTGCTCGAAAACTAACCAAAAGGACCTAAGAAAGCCTGGGTACCAAAACCAAAAAACTATTCTTATTGAGGTATGTTAAAAAAGTCCACTGGTTGGAGTGCCAAGGCACAAATGGACGGTGACTACTCTAGATACCTATCCTAAACCATGAAGTGAATCAGAAGCTCAAAGCCTAAGAACTTTAAACTATTCAAGGTAGATGAATGAGCTCAAAAAGGACTTTGCTGATGATTTCAAAAGAACTGGAAGAAAGTCTTGAGAAAATAAGTCTCATGGAAGTTCCAGAAAGCAAGTAGATGAAAGCCAAACCTTCAAAAAGTAGGCTCCAGAACATCAACTCTTCATAAATCATGCTCAGAACTCCAAAGCGATTAGAAAGTAACATTTCTGGACACGAAGATGAGCAATTTGAAGATGAAAGAGAAGCTAAGGAAATCTCAATGATCCAGAAACTACAAGGGAGTTTCTAATTTAAAGATAGATTCTCAAGACAAAGTTCGTGAAGACATTTGCAAGGATGTGAGAACTAGGTCATCCCTTAGAAATATGTCAAACTGTGTCTTCATCTCCATCTTTGAACCTAAATGCATTAAAGAAGCTTTGAGTGATCAAAGTTGGGTAGATGTTATGCAAAAAGAGCTTACCAAGTTCAAGAAAGGCAAAATTTGGATGACTAGTTAAAAAACCATCATCAGTACAAAGGAGATATTCAAGAACAAGCTCGATGAAACTAACACCATCACTTAGAGCAAAGCAAGGTTAGTTGCACAAGGTTATAATCAATGAAAGGGAATTAATTATGATGAAACCTTTGCACGAGTAGCTAGGCTGGAAGCCATCAGAATGCTACTTGTTTTTGCTGCCTTCAAGGGATTCATTCTCTACCATATGGATGTTAAGTCTACATTTCTAAATGGATTCCTCTCTAAGGAAGTTTATGTGAAGCAGCCTCCTGGTTTTGAGAATGAAGACCTTCCTAACTATCTCTTCAAGCTAACGAAGGCTCTCTTTGATTTGAAACAAGCTCCTCGAGCTTGGTATGATGGACTGAGTACCTTCTTCCTGAAGAATGGGTTCACAGAGGTAATGTTTATACTACTCTATTTACTCTTGAATAAGATAATAACTTTCTTATTGTTCAAATATATGTTGATGACATCATATTTGGCGCTTTGATAATTCTCTCTATGAAAAGTTTTCAAAATTAATGCAAAGTGAATTTGAGATGAGTATGATGGATGAACTAAAATTCTTCCTGGTTTGCAAATAAAACAATAAAAGGAAGGAATCTTAATCCATCAAGAAAAATATACAAAAAAGCTTTTGAAGAAATTTAATATGGATCAAGCTAAACCAAAGAGCACCCATGCATTCATCTCAAATCATTGATCCTGATGAGAATGCTGAAAAAGTTTAGAAAGTAATTATCATGGAATGATTGGTTCACTCCTGTACCTTGTAGCTAGTAGACTAGACATTCAATTAAGTATGAGAATTTGTACTAGATTTCAATTTAACCCAAAGCAATCACACTTAAATGCTATTGAGAGAATCCTTTGATATTTATTGGGTACTACTAATCTCGGCTTATGGTATGAGAAAGGTACTTCTTGTGAAATTGTAGGTTATTGCGATGCTGACTTCGCTAGAGAGAGTTGAGAGAAAAGCACCAATGGTTGCTGTTTCTTTGGAAAAAGCCTGATCATATAGTCATGCTAAAAGAAGAACACAATTGCTCTCTCTACTCCTAGGCTGAATATGTAGATGCTGCAAATTGTTGCACAGATCCTGTGGATAAGGAATTAGCTGGAAGATTATTGCTTAAGGTATTCCAAAATCCCTATCTTTGTGGTAATATTAGTGCCATCAATCTTGTTAAAAGTCCTTTTAGCACTCTAAATCCAAGAACTTGGTAAAACATCTATTATTCAAGATCATATTCAAAAAAGGGATGTTGAGATAATATTTGTGACTCCTAAGACCAAGTGTCAGATATATTAACAAAACCATTAACTGAAGATCTCTCTTGTGTTTTGAAAAAGCTTTTAAACTTAAAGTTTTGTAAAATCTGCATAAGCATTCATGCACGAACATCTATGGGCATCCTCCCTTCATAGCTCCAAACTAAAGACCTAGCAAAGTCATCAGTTTACAAGTTTGGAAGACATCAGTTTGCAAGAATAGTTGGAAGATTAGGAGGCCAGCTTGCAAGATCAGCTAATCATTTGGTATATCAAAAAGTTCAGTTGCAAGATCACTTATGAAATATGGCTATCAGAAAGATGAGAAAAAGGGTCAAGAAAATAGGAGATCATGGTCACATGAAGTCCATTTTTTTTGAAATGAATGTATGGCGGAAATATGGTGAGACTTCGATGGGTCAGAAAATGAAAGGCGAAGCTCAAAAATTAAAACCTTCAGAAAGTGATCCCAAGCGTCAAAAATCACTCTTTCTAAACAAGATGAAAAAGGTAGGATAATCTCACTTAGTCTAAGTTTTCTCTCTCACACATCGCTTCACTTTCAGTTAGCTCATCGCATCACTTAAATAACCTCCCAATGCTCCATACAAGTCACTTTTTAGCCATCATTTTCCATCACACGCTTTATCAACCGTCTCATATTCCCTCACTTTCAAACTTTCTGAAACTACTCATCATCTTCTCAAACTCTCATCTTGCAACCTAAATTGCTCTCTATTTCACACAAACTCCTTCCATTCCTTACCTGTTAACATCTTTAAGACTCAATCTTTCTTCTTCTACCTCACACACAAACTTCTCTACAATGGATGAAAGGAAAAACTTTGACCAATCTCCTTAAAGAGAGTTTCTTTTCACATGTACAATGATCCACAAATGCAGGATCACTATGAAAAGCACTTCATATCAAGAAAAATGGCACTTGGGAAGTCTTTGCAAAAGGATCTTTGTGAAGAAATAGCCATTCTTAACGAAGTATTTTCATTTCAAAAATAGGAAGAATATCTAAAGATAAATGAACAAGTCTTCCCAAGACTGGTTCCTGCCTTCTACTCCTATCTGGAAGCAAAATCAGCTTCATCCTTAAAGTTTATAATCAAAGATCATGCCATCAAGATCACTCCTTTAGGACTCTCTAAGATCATCAAGGCACCAAATGCTGGAATCATCTATAGCTCCTCACTAAATTGGGCTCAATCCCAAGGGATAAATAAAGGAGACGTGTCCAGGTATCTCACTAATTCCATTCTTCACAAGTCGAATGAAATCACTACTGCCATGCTAAGTGCTAGGGCTAGGAAAGTATATACGGTGGTACAATTTTCCATTCTACCCGTCTAGGAAGCACAGAAGCACTAGTTGGCATGAACTCATGCTCTTATCCTGCTGATAGCAAAGAGGAAAGTGAACTTGCCAAGACTCATCCTGGACTACATGATCAGTGCCACCATGAAAGAAAAATGGAGGAAACTAGTGTCCCATATGAAATGCTGCTCACAAGACTCTTCTAGCACATGAGCTTTCCTTTTATCAGAAAGGAATGAATCCATAGAAGGAACTATATTCACACTTTCCTTTTTAGAACCTCAAGGAAGAAGTTCACTATCCCAAGATCTAAACCAATAAGGCAGAGTCCAAGAACAAAGGCAGATCAAGCCAGAAAAGCCCACAAGGAGATTGAGTCTCTAAAGGATATGTCCAAAGGAAAGAGAAAATTAATTCTTCTAGAAAGTGAGACTAGAACTAGAGGAAGAATAATCTAATTTACTTCCTCGGGGTCAAAAAAGAAGGACAAAAAGAAAACAAGAGTCTAGACCACAAGAAACTCAAATGGCAGTCAAACTAGTGAAAGTTATTAGTAGGAAAGATGTTTGGCTCAAGTGCAAACAGATGCCTATACATGAATCAAGAATCTCCAGCTAGAAGGAAATCATAAAATATGAAGAGGCTGGCTATCGAGTTATCATACCCATCTGAAGATGAAGAGGAAGAGGAAGAAAAAGAAGAACAAGTAGGAGCATCCTCATCTCCAAAAAGAAAGCCTGCTCATTAGTGAGAAGGCTAGCAAGTGCTACAATTCCTAGACCCATAGCTGAAGAGTCTCTAATGGAGCCCATCATTGAAGAACCAGATGAAGAGGACCATGAACCAGATCCTGCTATCATCTTAATGGTGCTTTAACCTCCTCCTTCCATTCGTATCACTCAGATGGAAGAAGAAAAGGATATAACATCAAAAGCTGGTGCTCATCTTGGTAAAGAAGCTACTACTTCTGCCTCGGCTTAAATGCTTGAAACTGTTGCTGCTTCTATCCCAGGGCTTACTTCTGTTCCTGTCACCTCTAATTCTAACATGACATCCTCTCCACCTCCTGCTGGTCAAATGCTGAAACACAGGCTAAATCACCTAAGTCTGGAGATTGTATCCCTAGACATTCCTAAACCATCTCCTAGAGGTGCTCTATCAACATCGGCACCTATCAACTTACTATCTTCGTCCTTAAGAAACTCCAGCAAGCTCTCAGTTCCATCAAATCATTCAAGCATAAGAAAGATAGCCTCCAGAAAAGATAGGCTAGAGGCAACAATCATAGAGCATGGCACCCAACTCAGACACCATGAAGAACTACAGCTTCAAATCCTTCAAACCAATCAGGAAATCCTATAAGAGCTAAGACATTGAGGCTGAATATGGTGTTTCTGATTCCTAACACACCTCCTTTTTGCTTATGACAATAGAGGAAAAGATAAGACATGAAGAAAATCAAGTTCTATGAAAATCGGGGGAGTCATGTCATATCAATCGGGGAAGTCATAAATATATAATTCAGGGGGAGCCTGAGGGGAGCTCAGAGAATTTTTTTTTTTTTTAGCATGCATATTCTTTTGTTGTTTTGAACTATCATTTTTTTAGACATTTTATCTTGTTTTATACTATTCATTTTTTCCGTTCAAAAATCATGCTTATGCTATCCGTTTGTCTCTGATACATATCTGTCTTAAGCTCTATTTCTTTTAAGCTCTAATACATATCAATGCCTACTTACGCTTAGCTAACCATATATCATGCTGGTAGATGTTTGCTTCTTATCTATCTTACGTGTGCTCTGATTTTCTTTTTCATTAGCACTCTAGGATATTTAGCTCACATGTGTAATTGTGATTAGTACTAAGAAGTATCTTTTAATGCACAAAATCTTTATATTGTTTCTCTAAATCTGATATCTCTTGATGTGCTTCGATATGTATGACATGCTTAAAATGTTGCTTCCATAAAACACATCTCTCTAACACACATATGAGAAGTTCTCAAAAGATTTGTATAACTTGATCAAAATATAGTTGTGTATAGTTTCTGACGGCCTTCAGAAACTTGTTCCTACATGCTTTGATACAACTAAGATCAGTTTGTGAGCTTCAAAACTCTCTCAAGTGTGCTGAGCTTATATGGCATGTAATGTGTTATGTTCTATTTCATATATGTATCAGTGAGTAAGCTTACATGAAAAGCATGAACATGTGTCTCAAAGTTTTGTTTTATAAAATTTCCTTTCATGTTTTGATACTTATGAGAAAAAGTTTCACAGCTCAAAACAAAAAACTCTTGTATGCTTTGCTCTGATAAATTTGGGATTAATCCCTGATGAGCTTCAAAAACTTTGCATAGTAATACGCTGGTATATCTGTATCAAGGTTTCTTTGAGCATCAGAAACTACATAAGTATTCATCGTTTTCTCTCTCAATCATGCATGCTCTACCATGTTTGTCTTTTTTTTTTAGCATTTTTTTCGATAAATTGGGTTGGACAAAGTTGTGCTGAATTTGAAAATTAATCAAGATGAAATATCACAAGTTTTTCTTTTCAAGCACACTCTCTTCAAAAACTTTTTTTTTAACCTGAAAATTAAGCTGTTGCGTAAAAATGACTTAACGATGAAATCTGTTTCAATATACACCGATACATCTAGACAAAATTCTAAGTAAGTTTATAAGGTTCTTTCACAATCAAAATAGCTTTGATTCAAGTTACTTGAGGCTATAAAACGTTTTTCTTATTCATATCATGCCTTAAGAAAAGAACTTCCTAAGAATCAGTTTCTAAGTTGAAAGAATATTATTTATCACACTATACTTTTAGTAGTAATTCTTTCAATATCTCTTCAAAAAAATTTCTTCAAATTGGTTTGTCATCATTAAAAAGGGAGAGATTGTTAGCTCCAGAGCCCTTCTGAAAGCTTTAATAAAATATGTTTTGAGTGACAACAAAGCCAATTTAAAGAAAATGTTTTTGAAGAATGTCTAATGGCTCCTTGAGTTTCTTGTGTTAGCAACAGGTTCTTTCGTTGGCATAACTTGGCTCTTTTAACATAAATAATTTCAGTTTACATATACAAGCATGTTTTCTCTCATTTAAAGAAATGGAAATCAAATGAAAGTGGTAATTATATAGTATATTGAGCATATACATGTCTAAGGATTTGAAGAAAAACAATCAATACAAAAAACCAAGATTTCGGACTT
This sequence comes from Dalbergia oliveri, assembly GCA_030441495.1. Lineage (NCBI taxonomy): Eukaryota > Viridiplantae > Streptophyta > Magnoliopsida > Fabales > Fabaceae > Dalbergia > Dalbergia oliveri. Next base: position 34,279,702 of record JAMLFY010000008.1, on the reverse strand, counting down.
CAAAAGTAGCACGGAAATTTAGAAAGTACACTTGAAATGAAGATATCCATCAAATACTAAAGCCAAAGTATTCTACTAACTTCAATCATCACATTCATAATGTTTTGTTCATCAACAAGCTTTGATTAAAGATAAGAAGACCCAAGAATTATCAAGGAACTGATTTCGCACTTTAGAAAGCTCACTTTTCTGTGAAGTCCTGGAACATTCCTGGAAAAGAAGGGAAATTTAAATTCTTGAAATTCAAATTTAAAGTCAAATCCAGTTTCAAATTGGTAAGTCATCTCTTCTGCCAACTTGGTCAACTAACCAGCTTCTAGAAGATGTGTTCAGAAACCATGATCAGAAAATGAAAAAGTAGTTTCTAAAAGGACATCAGAAACCTCAACTCCAATGGCTTTTGCAATAGATCTAACAAATTGTCAACCTACTCTTCTAGCTTTTTCCAAGACACAAACAAATGATCAACACGTGTCACTTGGAGAGCTGATCAAGTGCAATGGTCATAAAGGAAGACCTTTATACATAGAGATGCTGTGCTAAAACAAATAGTGATTAACAGTACACAAGAGTGTAAATTCTTGAAAATCTCTCCTCACATCCTGTAAGGTTCATCACATCATGTAATCAGATTCCTTATTTGTAAAAATCTTCTTTCTATGTTATTGAATAGTTATATGTTCTTTCTACGAAGAAATGTTAGAAAGAAGTCATTTAAGTTATCCAGATTATTCATGTATATCTTAAGGAAACTTGAGTGTAGGTTAGTTTGAGTGGTAACCTAAACACAAAACCTTTGTATCTTCGATCCAGCAGTGATCGGTATCAAATAGCTTGGAGAGGCTAGTCAAATACTACTTGGTTTAGTTTGGAGAGCCTGGTGAATAATTACTTGCAATGTGACAATGGGGGTTGTCTACTTGTTACGGGTTTAGCTTGGAGAGGCTGGTCAAATACTACTCTGGTCAGCTTGGGAAAGCTGGTGAATAACTACTTGCAACGTGAAGGTATGGGTTGTCTACTTGTCACGGGTTTAGCTGGAAAGGCTGGTCAAATACTACTCGATTCAAGCTTGGAGAGGCTGGTGAATAACTACTAAGGTTTATGACAGTAGGAGTTGTGTCCTAGGCACAGGTGTTAGCTTGGAGAGGCTAGAACAAGACTACTCAAGATTCGACTTGGAGAGGTTGGTGAATAATTACTTAGTTCAGCTTAGAGAGACTAGTGAATAACTACTCAGGTTGTAATAGAAGGGGTTGTCTCTGGTCACAAATGAAAGCTTAGGAAGGCAAATGTAAAGGCTATCCTGTTTTTCTTTCTCAAGTTGAGAAAGATGTTTCCTGAAACCTCAACAAGTGTTGAGTATTGGATGTAGACAGTTTGGTTGAGCTAGTATAAAATTATCTAAGTGTTAGATCTTCTTATCCTTAATCTCTTTTATTTTCACTACTCTGTGTTGTTATTCAATATCCTCTGGAGGAAGTGAGATTTTTAGGATATGTGGTGTCAAAAGGAGGCATCGTAGTGGATCTTAGTAAGATAGAGGTGGTAATGGCTGGGAGAAACCTACCATGATAACGGAGATACAGAGCTTTTGGATTAGCCGGTTATTACCGTAGGTTCATTAAGGGATTTTCCCAAATATCCCTACCTTTGACAAGCTCACTAGGAAAAATGTGCCTTTTGTTTGGACTCCAAAGTGTGAAAAGAGCTTCCAGGAGTTGAAAGTGAACTTAACCACAACCCCAGTGTTAGTTTTGCCTAACCCCAATGCACCATTTGAGGTGTATTGTGATACTTCTGGGAAGGGTTTGAGCTGTGTGTTGATGCAAAATAGGCAAGTGGTGGCCTACACGTCAGACAACTCAAGTCTCATGAAGCAAATTACCCCACCCATGACCTTGAGTTCGCAGCCATGGTGTTCACCTTGAAGGTGTGGTGACACCATTTGTATGGAGTGAAGTTCGACGTATTTCTCACAAGAGTCTCAAGTACCTCTTTGATCAGAAGGAGTTGAATATGAGGGAAATGAGATGGATGGAGTTCTTGAAGGATTATGATTTTGGGCTGAACTATCATCAGGGTAAGGCTAATATAGTGGCTGACACCTTGAGTCGAAAGTCACTACACTTGTCTCATATGATAGTGAAGGAGGTAAAGCTGATTGAGAAGTTTAGGGATCTAAACTTAAGGATGACATTGACCACTGAGAGCTTGAAGGTATGCTATCTCAAGTGTAATGAGTGACTTTAAAGAGAGAATCACTCGAGCCCAACAGGAGGATGTGGAGTTTAAGGAGACTTTAGAGGCAGTAAAGGAAGGAAAGTTGAAGGTTTCACCTTAAGGGCGAATAAGCTATGGAAGTTTGAAGGCCGGATTTGTGTGCCGACAAGTGGTGACCTCGGAAAAGGAGATCTTGGGGAGGCTCATAAGAGCCATTTCACCATTCATCCAGGTACTACCAAGATGTATAAGGACCTGAAGAAGATGTTTTGGTGGCCCAGGTTGAAGAAAGACTTGGCCACATGGATTAGTAAGTGCTTAGTTTGTCAAAAGGTGAAGATTGAGCACCAAAAACCTTTAGGGATGTTGCAACCCCTGTTAATTCCCGAATGGAAATGGGATAGTATCTCAATGGATTTCGCGCAGGTCTACCTAAGACCCCAACTAGCCATGATGCCATCGGTGATCGTGGACCGCTGATGAAGTCGGCTCACTTTTGGATATTAAGGTGACTTATTCATTGGATAAGTTAGCTCAGTTGTATATCCAAGAGATCATGAGGTTGCATGGAGTGCCAACGACGATAATCTTCGATCGTGATCCGCGGCTTACGTCACGTTTTGGGGACCCTTTCAGATGGCATTTGGTTCAAAGTTGTGTTTGAGCACGGCATACCACCCTCAAATGGATGGGCAATCGGAAAGGACTATACAAACCCTGGAGGATATGTTAAGGGCATGTGTGTTGAACCATAGAGGAAGTTGGGATAAGTACTTACCACTGATCGAGTTTGCATATAACAACAGTTATCATGCGAGTATTGGTATGGCACCCTATGAAGCCTTGTATGGAAGAAAGTGTCAATCACCTTTGTGTTGGTATGACCTGGGAGCAAAGCATGTTGGCCGAAAGTTGTGAAGGAAACAATGGAACAAATTAGAGGATCAAGGATAGGATCCAAGAGGGAGAGCATGTATTCCTTAGGATCACCCCCATAATAGGCATAGGGCAAGCTATGAGAGTCAAAAAGTTGAGCCCTAGATTTCTTGGTCCCTTTGAAATCCTTAATAAAGTCGGGCAAGTAGCATATCGCATAGCCTTACCACCTAATCTGTCCAACCTTCATGATGTCTTCCATGTCTCCCTAGTCATTTGTTAGAGCCAGAACAACTACAATTAAGGGAGGACTTGACTTTCAACCTACCGCCTACACGGATCATGGATAGAAAGTCAAGCAATTGAGGAACAAAAGCGTACCTTTAGTTAAAGTGACATGGGATAGGATAAGTGGAGGATTTTACATGGGAATTAGAATTAGAGATGAAGACTCAATATCCTAAACTATTCATAGGTAATAAATTTTGAGGACGAAATTCTTTTTAAGGAGGGGAGAAATGTAACGCCCCAATTTTTCCTCCTTGTAAAATGACCAAAATACCCTTAGGTCATTTTTACACGATTAGTCCAAAATAGTCGGGTCATCCTCAATAATATATTTTGACATTAGAATAAGATTATATGAGGATTAAATAGCAATATCTGCAAAATCGCAATTTTCAATTTTTCAATGTACAAATGACCAAAATGCCCTGAGGTAATTTTTGTCCCAAAATCAAGGATGGCTAGTCTAAGCTACCCTCAAAGGGTTAATTTTATGTTTGAAAGGGATTATTTGTGTTATGAATGATGTTAGAGGTGAAAATCTCAAACCCTGATTTTTCCGTTCGTGAAATTACCAAAACCCCTAGGGTAATTTAACGCAAGATTAAGCAAAAATTGAACCTAACAAGAAAGTTAGAAAATGTTAATTATAAGGGATATATGATATTTGGAAATATTCAAGTGATTCTGGAGAGTTTTTACATGAAATTACCATTTTGCCTCTAGTTAGTGCTAAAGAGATTATTTATGTAATTAAGTAAATATAGGCAATATTAGGCTCTAATTAAAGATAAATTAATTTTATTTATTAACCTTGAGTCAAAATAATTATTTGAGGTAATTTTTTATGATAGTTTAATTTCTTTCTTAATTAAAAGGGTTCATAAGACAAATAATATTAAGTATAAATTAGTTCATTATCTTTCTTTCTCTTAAAAATTATACTTTGGATTTTTTTTTATTATTTCATATTAATGGAGCACTAAAAACTCCACTACAAGTGTAAGTCATTCCTTAATTATGTCTTGGAGCATCTTAAATGCTTCTTTATTAACCACCTACACTACATAATCCACTACAAATTAAATATACCTCATTTACATGTCCTACCACTCACAAAAATTGAAATTTTGCTCCCATTATAGCCAAAATGCAGCCTACCCCTCCCAAAACTCCTATATGTGTGTGTGTGTGTGTGTGTGTGTGTTTTTCCAAGCCTAATACACACACAAATACTCATTCTTACCATTTGTATTTTTTATGGTAGTCTTCCTCACAAAAATTGGCCAAAAATCCTCTCTTCTCTCTCTAAACTCAAAGCTCTCATCTTCTTCCTCCTCCACCTCCAAGAGACTCCATTCTCAACCTTCATCCAAGTTCTCAACCTTCATCCAAGCTCTCAACCTCAAACCAACACATATTCACCATAGATCAACTTCTAAACACATAACCTTTCCATTCCAAGACACGAGATCACAAGAAAAATCCTTCCTCCATTTCTTCCTTCTTTGGCAAAACCATCATCATCATCTAGAGAAGATTTTTCTTCTCTTTAATTTATAAAAGATCAAGCTTTCACTTTTGTAACGAGAAACAACTTGGTAGGGATTTTATTTCATGTTCTTTCTCTTATTCTTCTCTTATATTTTTCGATGATTTTGATTATTGATGACCATGGCTTGATGATGAGAAATCATGGTGGTGGTTGTAGATCCATCATATAGTTGACCTCTAAAGCTCAAGGTTTGATTTTTGTTGTTAAAAGATTAATGGAAAAATTTTTTATTTTCTTTGGATTGTTTCTTTTTGAGCTTGATGATGAGTTCAAGAAATACGGTTCTTAGAGCCATGGTAATAAAGGACTCTAAAGCTCACTTCCTTTTTGTTAAGATTATTTGGGGTTAAAGAGCTTTATTCTCTAAAAGTCTTGAGTTTTGAGCTTAACAAGATAAAAAATGAACATGCATCCATGTTTATATTTCAACCTCTTGCATATCTTGTTTAAATTCCAAGCCTTGCATATCATGTTTAAATTTCAAGTTATCACCTTAAATCTTGAAGATAATAATATGGATTTGCATCTTCATGTTTAAATTCCAAGCTTTGCATATCATGTTTAAATTTCAAAGTTATCACCTTAAATCTTGAAGATAATAATATGGATTTGCATTTCATGTTTAAATTCCAAGTCTTGCATATCATGTTTATACTTCAAGTTATCTCCTAAACTCTAAAGACTTAAAAATGAACTTGCATCTTCATATTTATATTTCAATTCTTGCACATTATATTTATATTTCTAAGTTATCACCTTATAATGATAAAGATTAAAAATGAAATTGCATGGCATGTTTATGATTCTAGTTAACACCTAAATCTCTAAAGCTCAAGACTTACCTCTTTTATCTTAAATGGGAATTTTGATTCATAGACACATTTCAAATATATGATTTTCGGCCTTATGAGGATCTTGGATTTGAATTTGGTTTTGTTTTATTTTGAGGCTTGAATCTTGTCTTTGAGATGCACTAGAAATTTTTTTAAAGAATTAGAAATTCAAAAGGGTTAAAGATATGATTTTCTCTAGTTTTTAAAATTATGGCTACTGATTTAATTTAATTAAACCTATAAGGTTACATGTTTGGTAATGTTTAAATGTGTAAAAGTTACTAATAATTGTTGTAAAAATTATTTTTAGCATTTTTGGGAAGAACTAGTAATTAGAAAGAATCAAAATTGTAATTTTATGAAGGTTTAGAAAATTAATTTTCTAATACTATTCATTACTATTTTGGCACTATTCGTATTGTTCACATAATAATAATTAATAATATTGGTTGTAAAAATTGTTTTTAGTATCTTAGGTGTATAAAAGAGTAATTATAAGTGTTAGTTTGAACCGTTTTGTAAAATATGGAAAGTTGTGTTTTAAACCATCAATTATGTAATTTCGGTCAAATGGTTTTAATTATAGTGAGTAATGATTGTTTAATGTGTCCATGTATTCAAAATACTATTTATGATGTTTAGAAAAAGTTTTAGAAGCTTTGGCATTTGTTAAGTGTTAAAAATGAGCAACTTTGCACTTTGGCCCCTAAAGTGTAACAAAATTTGGTCTATGGCCCAAAAAGGTTTTTATGATGAGTTTAAATGATTTCTAAGTGTTATGGGTCTCCTAAAAGTATAGATTAATTTTAAGGATCATTAGTTTGAAAAATATGTTAAAAAGGGGAAATTACACTTTGACCCATAATCTTTGAAAAATAGTTTTGACCCCTTTGGGACTTAAGTGTAAATATTGATAACTTGATGAGGTCAATATGAATGATGTCTTATGAAAACCATGTTCATGTGTTTCAATTGAAAATTATATGACTTGTGATGCATACTTATGTGATCAATTACACGATAAATTCTGGCATGTTATATTTATGATCAATTAATTGAGGTGCATTATTTAAGTATTCTATGAGCATGAGGTATTAAAGGATAAGTTATGATTATATGTTCATATTTGCATCTCTAATTAACATGCCAATATTAAAGTGACAAAAGACATATGGAAATGATCCTTTAGACTTCAGAAATTAATGGTTATGAGAGGTGATCCAAAAAGGACCCTTTAGACTCAGGAATTAATGATTATGAAAGGTGATCCTATGCCCCCTAACCGGCACTCTAGGAGTTCGAAAATTTAGCTTATCAAGAGGATAAGTATAGACTAGTGATGACTAATTAGGTATGAGCTCATAACCTAGAACTCTCAAAAGGGAGAGTATTAGGGTGGCCAACGAAAAGAGAATAAGAAGTTTAAGTCACCTAAAAGAATGAATTATGTTGGAATAAATTGCATTTGTTATGTTATGTTCATTCAATGTGTATCATATTATATCTTACATATGATATGGACATGCATTCATGATATAGTATGTTGCATTCATGACATTAAGATTCATGCTAAAAGATACGGGCCTTGGATAATGGTATTTGGAACTTAATAAATGAATAATATTTATGTCCACTATTTTCATCATGAAACCCGAGGTTCCTAAGGACGAAGATGATAACATTTGTTTGGAGGTGAAAGCCCTATTGAGATTCTTGTACAAATTTCTCATTCCCTCTCTCTTTCTTTTCCATCTTGTCTTCAGAGAGCAATGGCTACGTTCGTGATCCAAGTTGATGCTCTCACCTGGTAGATACACTTCAATCCTCCAACCAGCTTTATCATTTTGTAGGTCGTCTCGCTACTTACTAACCTTGCTTGTGTGCTGGATATTATCTCCTGGGAATGCCATTAGTAGGTGTCATTAGTAGGTGTTTTTCTATCCATATACTATTTATGTCTTTTCCAAATGTCTATACCTAGCCCAGCTTTTGTTGATGGGCATGCTATTCTTTTAGTAGTGTATTTTGGTACTTGATGTGGAACAATTAATACTTATGCTATAATTATATAATGATGTGGTTATGTTCGTGTGATTGTTGTGCATGCATGTGACTAGTTTTTATTTCTCCTTCATATGTGCAAGACAGATGATAGGTTTTACTTAGTAAACACGGCTCACGTTTTGTTTTTTTAAAAAAATTCCTGTAATTTTATTAAAGTATTTCCAAGAGTTTAAATTAAGAAATGGAACCAAAAAGTAATAAATAATAATTAACTTAAATAAGACGTGTTGAGTTAAATATTAAGGTGTTACACCTCTAAAGTGAGGAAGTTGGTAAAGTGCAAAAGCAAGGAATTAATTATCCTTGGATCAATAACTTCTATCATGTGCATCATTTGTGGATCTCACTAAGTGATCCATAGGTGGTTAACTATTCACTTTTACATTTTACCAACCTCCTACTTTTAGAGGAGCCTAATCCTTTCTTAGTACCTATAATTACATTTCTCGCCAACATGTATAACTAGTCGAAACTAAACCCATTCTCACTCTTACCATTTTGTCCCTTAGGGTCATACTTTGTCATTTTAACTATCAATGGATTTTCCTTAACTGTTGTTATAAGGTTAAAATTCTTAAATATTGATAAAAAAAATTATCTAATTATACCTAATTACAAAAATATTTTAAGTAATATTTTTTAAATATGTAAACTCTACGAGTTTACAATTCAATGTACAATTTGAGTTTGTCATGGCTTCAAGAGTTTTCCTAAACTCTCAAGTGTGATAACCCTAAGTTAGTTAAAAAGGCAAAAAAGGAATACCAAATCATAGACGTATGTTTTGATGCAAGATAATAGTAATATGTTATTATAGATCTTAACAGAGAGTCAAATCAATAATTTAATGTACTATATATTTTCATCAAATATTAAAATGATAAATTAATAAAAGGACTAATGTGTTTTTGTGAAAAATGAGCAACCATGTAACTGAAATTTTCCCCAAAATATCTGACAAGGCAAATTTGGAGATTTAGTCTTTTGTGAATTTAAGAATTTTTTTTCTCGATTACATGCCCTTCATCATGTTAACAAATCACAACCCATACATATGTCTTCATGGATCAGGATTCACAACCATGTTTAAACAAGATTTACATATTAAGTAGGATTGGCATCAATATTTTTGTTTTTAACTCCTAAAATAGTCTCTATTAATTTTTGTGTGAGACAAATTAGTCAAAAACAAAAAGAGAAATTGACAATTTAGTCCATAACCTTTTAATATGTACGATAGTTTAGCCTCTTCGTCAAATCTCTATTAAAATATCAAATTTGGCTCCTCTAAAGTGAGGAGGTTGGTAAAGTACAAAAGTGATGGATTATTCACCCCTTAGATCAATAACTTTCATCATGTGTACATCATATGTAGATCCCATAAAATGATCAAAGGATGATTAACCCCTCACTTATACACTTACCAACATTCTCACTTTAGAATTTAAATAAAAATACCATGATGTGGGTCATTAAGTAGTTGATGTGATATTTTCCCTCCATTTCATCAGGCTATATTTATAGTCACTGCAATTAACAAAATGATGTCATTCTTTAGTTTCATTCTAATACTCAAAAACCCAATTTTATTTGCAAATTTTATTGTAAATGCATTCTAAGATTAAAAAAAATGTTTTATTAATAAAAGTGAATAAAATTATAGGTACAACATCAACTTCTTAAGAGGTCATGTCATAGTATTCAATTCCAAAAAATTCACTCAGTTTTCCTGAAGACTAATTTGTCTAACACAAAATTAATAGGAATCATTTTGCATAATTATGAATAAACTTCATATGTTATTTTATACATAAAATTTATCCATAAAAATTTACACTTTATTTTTATCTCATAATCAAATGTATTCTTAGTGAATAGCTTGCATCAAATTAAGAGACTTTATTAGAACCCTTTACTTCCCAGGCACCCCGATGCTTCATAGAAAGAAGAAAAAAAATACAAAAGAAAAAGAAAAGGATGAAAAAACACTTGAAAAAGTAGAAATAAAAAGAGGTTGTTGTTATATACAAAGATTGGGTTACACCAAAAAATATACGAAGATTGGGTTTACAATATTTCAAATCAATACAGTCCTTGTGAAGACGAAAAATGAAAAAAGGACGGCAACGAAGGGGTAAAAGTGGGGAAAAAGCAAAAGAATAAACCAATCTAACTTAATCTAATCAGACACACTCGTACGATGATCGTATTTACCCATTCATCACAAGGTTGAAGTGCCCCACAATTTCTCACAGCAAAGAAATAACATTGATCAAAGAAATTGAAGTCCTCAGAATGACGGGTACGTCTTGCCCAAGCGGCTTGTGCGGAACCCAAACAAGTCTTGCCTATACGGCAAAAACGTCGACCTTTTCTTCCTCAACTCTCTGTTCCTCAGGTATAAAGCCTCATGCTCATGCCCCAGCAACGACGCCTTCTTCTTCTCGCCGTCGCCGGAAGAACCCTTCGCCTTCGGTTTTCCGGCAACCTCAGCGCCCCCTTTGCTCCACTGCTCCTTCCCCTTCTCCTTCTTATTCGCCGGCGACCACGGCGCCGTCATGAACACGAACGATTCCTTCCCGTCGCTGTTGCTCCGCCGAAGCAAATCCACAAGCTTCCACCGCTTCGACGACGAAGATCCCGTCGAACTGCTCTTCTTGCACCTGCTCGGCGTGGCTTGCGGCGAATTCGGAGTCCGAACGCAGTAAGTCCCCGCCGGAATCCCTTCCAAATCATCAGCCTCCGACGACGATTCCGATGAGGGCGGCGCCGCCGGATCGCTCTCCCTTCGGTGATCCTCGCCGCCGCCGATCAACAGCCTCCCCATCGCAAATCGAAGGGCCGCCGCGGAAGAATAGCTCCCGCCGCTTCTCCGGTGCTCCCTCAGAAGGTCGCGGCTGAAGAGCGGGAGAACGGTGCCGTCAAAGAAAACCTCGTCTTCGTCCACTGCCTCTTGAAACGCGGCGAACTCGAAATCGAAATCGTCGTTTTGGGCACGGTAGTGGACTTGGCCAACTTGTTCGGCGATGCCCGCGAGTTGATTGGTGGCGTAGCTGCTGAAGCTTGGACTCATATACGAGTCCAAAACCTCATTGTCAAAGTCTTGTTCTTGCTTCTGCATTTTATTTTCTCAATTTCAAGCACAGCAGAAAAGAAAATTTGCTTCCTGTAGTAGTTGTTCTTTCCTTCGCTTTTTATTCAGTTTGGGAATGATGAGCACTGAGAAAGTGTGTGGACTTTTTATGTATATATAGTAGTAAGTGGGAGGAATGAGGAAGGAACCATAACGCGCGTGTAGTTAGTTCGCAAGGCATTACGACAACATCATTGTGAAGTTTTGCTTAGTTTTAAGTTTTAACATTTCCACTCTCTTTCCTTCGATATTATAATTAGTTTCTTTTTTTTTTCTCCTGTCTTGATTCGCACGTTTCGCGCCCCCATCTTTGCGTATACGGCTGCGTATTCCCGAAGTTAATAATTTTTGCTTGGTTTTTTCTTCCGTCCGATTCCGTAGTTTTTGTTTTTGCTTATTTGATTTAGTTTGTTGTATTTTTTTTTATTTAATGGCTAAAACATTAACTTGGTATCTAATTAGTAATTACTATTATTGGAATAAATTAATCCTTCAGTATTTAAAAGATTTTTATGATCCCTTACTTTTATTAAAAGGCATCATTTTGACTTGAGATGTATGAAAATAAAAAATGCAATAGAGAGCGAGAGGAGTTATGGTTTAAGGATGCTTAAGCATAGTTAGGAAAAGAAGATCAAAATGTGATAATTTTGATGAGAAAGATTAATAATATATTACTATAGACTTTAATAGAGAGTTAACTTAACAATTTAATAATCCATGTGTGTTTTTTTTGCTAAGTGTTGGAATAATGATAAGTTAAAGAGTGATTAACCAATTTGCTAAAAAATGAGGAACCATGAGAAAACTTTAAAATTCTAAGAGATTAATTAACCCAATATTAGTCATTGACCGCTTTGGGGCTTTAGATCATTTTTCTTTCAAGAAGTTTAGGTTGAGGAGAAAACCCAGGTAATCTAGAGTCAAGGATTGTTTCTAGGTTCATCAAGTACTTGTAGAGACTTTACAAATCACCCACCAACAAGTTGATTGTCCTTTTGTTGAGCAAAATTTCAATAAGGTGATATCTAACCCTTGTTGGCAATTTATCCTCCTTTTGTCACTTCTTGAAAAAAAAAATAGAACAAAAAGTTTTGCTAAAACTTAATTTTAAAATAACGATGCATGTTTATTTAGATTTAAGTCTACTATACTAATAGTGTAAAAAATTTACATATCCAATTAAATTCTCTTATATGTATAACTTTTGAAGTGATGGGATTGGAGTTAAAAATATTTTGTTAATGTGAATATGTGATTGGATGACTGTATATAGTAAAATTTTATTTGTTTATTTATTTTTAAAAAGGGTAAAACTTCAGTTATGTCCTTCATATTTTATCAAGGTTTTAGTTTAGTCCCAAATATTTTATTTTGTTATATTTAAGTCCCTAACGTTTTCAAAACATTCCAATTTTATCATTTTGATAGAATGCCCCTAAATTATAATGGAAAATTTGACATTTTATATTTTGTTATGATCACCTAACATTGTAAGGTAATATTTCATGTCTTCTTGTGACTTTGTAATATCATAATTTGACCATTATTTTCATATTTTTTTATTAATTGGATACGTTCTATCAAAAGAATAAAATTGAAACATTTTGAAAACATTAAGGATATAGATAGAACCAAAAAAAAAAACATTTGGGACTCAATCAATAGCTTGATAAAACATGAGGAACCTAATTGAAGCCTTACCCTCTTACTTTTCTCAAAAACTTTGATAATATATATATATTGTTTAATTATTATATATTGATGGTGTAAAAAAAAATTTATCCTGTTCTAATCATATATTTGTCTTTGCAAGACTTTTAAGATAGTGGGCAATTAAATTAAATATTTTACGAATATGACAATATATTATTATATGTAATTTAAAATCTTTTTACACATGTTCCATATAAATTAAACACACATTTTTTAATGGGTTTTGCTAATGACTGATCTAGAGCATGGTTGAGGATTCTAAAGAAGGTAAATATTCAAATTTCATAGTGAATTTTAAGTGTTGAAAATATAAAAATTTATCTCCTCAAAATATAAATTTCCTCTTTTATTTTCTTAAATAGGGCCCTAAAGGCACTAGTTCAATGAACATTTTTTTAATTATGTTACATTACTTAGGACCTTGCAAGAAAATGAAAGATGAAAGGAAAGCTTTTGCATCATTGTGTGTGAATATGATGGTCTCTTCGTTGACTCGTGAGAATTTGGTGCTATTTGCCTTCCACTTAAAGAGGCATAATGATGAAAACTACCCTTCACATGACATGGGGGAGAAAGAAGGGTGAGGACGTGTTAAATAACTCACCGTTTCTTCTTATTTTTCTTTTACAATTACATTTTAATATTTGAAAAAGATTTGTATCACATTAATTTTTCTTTTTAATAAAATTTATATTAAATAGGTCTTTCAAAGGTTAAATATAACATTATGTTAGTTTTTGAAAGTCTTTTCCCTGCCTCCAATAGGTTTTTGAAGTAAAAGCTCATTTTTATTCTTCCCAATGACTATCTAATAAGTAGTGCTCCATATTTGAAAAATATTTAATTATTTTATAAGCCCTTATGTTCAGATAATCAAGCAGGCCCAAGAACCATGGGTAGCCTAAGAATTGACAACCACCATATTGGGCTCGGGTTTTGGTTAGGGTTAAGGCCTTGGCCCAACAAGCCTTGTGAAAACTTGCCACATGGTGAAGGTAGGCCGCACCATGCAACCCACTCTTCCCATGCTAGGGAGAATGCGAGTGATAAGAGACATTTGTGCCACTTATCTTACCACCAAATATTAGCTTTTTGCATGAGTTTTATTGTGTTATTAATATAATTAATTAGGATTTTGATTTATTCCTCATTGTGTAATTTTGGAAGAATTATTGACTTTTGTCTATTTTGAAATAATTTGTAATTACACCCTATTGCATTTGACTTGTCTCTTTGAGTATGGTTTTATGCAAGGAGCTTTGAATTGAGTGCAAAATGTCAAGAACAAGGTTGTAAACTCTCTACATGGAGCTTGTAGTTGCAATCAATTTTGGAGAATTTGGGAGCAAAATAAAAGAGCTCTTGAGCTTATTTGAGCACATTTGCAAAAAAGCATTGTAATGGAAAAATCTATATCTCTTTCTACATGGACCGGATTGAGATAAATAAAGATATTTTGGAAAGCTCAAGAAGTCCTCTAAAACTTTCATGTTCAGCTCAAAACCCAGTTCTAAGAGCATCTTGGTGAAAATCGAGTTGCAAGATTAAAGGTTGCTAATATTCTGCTGTCCAACTTGACCTTTAGTTAGTATTTTAACAATATCTAGAGCTATAGATGTCCAATTGAGGTAATGTTGTTAGCATTGGAAAGATTATTCAAAGGGCTACAATTGCTATTTCTAGTGCCAAGGACATATTCAAATGTTTAAGGGGCCACAATGACCAAATACGTGAAACGTCAATTCTGTCCACGTAACACTCACAGGCACCAAAAAATTATTTTAATCAGCGTAGCTCACTATTGAGCGCCACAACGCTTCATTTAGCACTACAGTGCTTATGTAATGATGCGAACACTCGTAAATCAGTTTTGGGCCCACTTTGGCCTATTTTTAGAGAGGCGTATTTAAGGGATTGTTAGGACTTTTACTCTACTTTGGACTCACTTTTAGGTTGCTATTCTAGTTGCTATTATTTATCTCTCTACATCTCTCTTTTCTTCTCTATTCTTTCTCTTAGGGATTCTATAGGTGAATTGCTTGATTCTTGTGGATCGTAGCAAAGATTGTTTCTATTACTTCCAGGTATTCTTTTAGATTCATTGATTGTAATCCTCTAGAGATGGAAGAGTAGATTTTTTTACTAGTGTAGGATTTCTGGATGGATTAGGATGATGTTTGAGACCCTTTGTTCATATTGAATGCATTGATTTTCTTAATGTTCTGCTTTATATTCCTATAATTATTGTGGTGATTGCTATAATCTTTATTGGGATAACTAAATTGGTGATCGTTGTTTAGGAAAATCCTTTGAGCATAAATTGATAGATCTATTGGTTTATGTTTGAGGGAGAACATTAGAATTAACTTTTCAATTACGGTTAGGCGATCGTCATTTATGTTGAAGAATTAACTAATAGCCACCAATGGGTTTAATATTTGGTCAATGATAATTAATTTCCAATCTTAGAAATACCTCGCACTAGTGCTTTCTTCACTATTGCTATTATCTTTTAAATTTAATTGCTTTAAATCTCATTCCCTAAACCCTAATTTTTCCCAACTAAGTGTTGAAGCCTCATTGAGAGACGACCTATGTTGTGTCCTTTAATGCATTTTTTGTGCAACTTAGCATAAAATAATTTCAAATTTGAGGAGGTAGGCGACAACCTCCGTTCAAATTTTGGCAGTTTGGGAGGAATTAAAACTTAGTTGTTTATTTTTTTGTTTTTATTTTATTCTAGTTTTTAATTTTATTTTATTTTTAATTTATTTATTTACTATTTTAATTTTATTTTTTGGTTTATTTTATTTTGCAAAAAAAAAAAAAATTTATTCCCTTGTATGAGGCGTTCCCTATCTCCTAGAATTTAATACCTCTTGACTTTGAGATTGAGAAAGCTTTGAGAAAAATAGATAGGCAAAGCATCAACAAGCGGAACCATTGAGCGTTCTAATTTTCTATTTAGTGTTTCATTAATCAGAAAATATTTGAGAATGCCAGTATACACTGAGGAGCTCACTACTCCTGAGTTCGCCCATAGCCCTTGGCCATTACATACCCCAGGCTAGACGATGACTTTGAGCTCAAGGGGCACATGGTTCATGCTACCCAGTTCCATGGGCTGTTGAGAAGTCTTCACCAGCACTGAAGAAGCTTCACATAGTGTGTTCTGGCATAAGACCCAATGGGATGGAGGTGGATGATGTTAAACTTAGAGCATTCCCTTTCTCCCTAGAGGGAGAAGTAGAAAATTGGTTCTTCAACCTTCCTGATAGGTTGTTAATAATTGGACTGGAATGAAGAGGCTTTTCTTGGAAAGATACTTTCTCGCCTCAAGAGTGGCTTCTATCAGAAAGAGATCTTCGGAATCTGCCAGCTGATGAAACCTACATGAATATTGGAAGTGCTTCAAACTCCTTTGTGCAAGCCCCCAATCATCAAGACCTGAAACAACTCCTCCTTCAGGACTTTTATGAGGGGTTGATGCCTCCTGATAGATGTATGATAGATGCTTAGTGGAGGGGCACTTCTGGGTAAAACTCTAGCAAGGCCCGTGCTTTAATTAAGAATATGGCTGCCAATTTTTAGCAATTTGGTTCTAAGGCAGCCATAACCACTAAAGGCCTTAAGGGAATGAGCCAACTAGAGAATCCAATGTTGACCCAAACTTTACAGAAACTTTCTAAGCTTATGCAACGCGATGGCTAGCCAGGCAACAACTCTAGTGGTTCCCAAGATCTGTGGCATATGTACTTCAATTGATCATCACATTGATATGTGCCCAGTATTGCAAGATGATTCAACCACTGGGAGTAGCAACAAATCCCTTCCAAAGTCAACCTCAGAATTAGGCATACCAGTTTCCATTTGGGAACACATATAACTCCGCTGGAAGAATCACCCCAATTTGACGTAGGGAAATAACTCTTAACCACAAGGCTAACCTTCACAGCATAAATATTTGGCACCTCATCAGGGCAACAGCTCTCCCTGCACCTCCATCTTCAGATCCTAAAATGACTAACATGATGAAAATGATGATGGAGCAAATATAGAAAATTAGAAGAGAAAATGTCTAGCTGAGAGAGGAGGTGACTCAATGAAAAATAATCAAAGCCAACGGCTGCCCAGTTTTCAGTGCCAATCCAAGGGGAAATGTTTGTGCAATTACCCTGAGGTATGGGATGAAAATTCAGAGCTAGCCAAGCCTACAGAGGAAGATCAGACAAAACTGGGTTTAGAGGTGATTTGTTGAGTGCCACAACGCTCAAATAGCACTAACGCTTAGTAAGACATGCAAAAAATGACTGGGAATGGAAGACCCTACAGGTGAGCATGAAAACTTCACTCCTCCACGTCATTCCCTCAAAGGATCCAACCAAAGAAATTTACTCATCATAATTGGATCCAAAAACTAGGAAACCTTTAAAAAGGTACAAGTGAACATACCCCTATTGGATGCAATCAAACAGATTCTAAAGTATGTAAAATTTTTTAAGGATCTTTGCACTAATAAGAGAATACAAAAGGGCAATAGGAAAACAAGGTGACTATAGGGTGAATGCTTCCTCCATTATCAAGCTAGGCAATCTACCACCCAAGTGCAAGGACCCAGGCACATTCTATGTTCCTTTCACCATTAGGAACTTGCATATCACGAGAGCCCTAGCTAACCTTATAGCTAGTATTAATATTATGCCTAAATCACTCTATCAGTCCTTGCACTTTGGAGAGCTCAAGTCAACCGGGTTGAAAATTCAGTTTGCCAACCGCATCACTAAGCTAGGGGAGTATTGGAAGATGTTCTGGTAAATATTCCTTGCTGATTTTTATGTGCTTGAGATAGAGAATGACACCAATGCCAGCCAGCATACATTGATCTTGGGTAGACCATTTTTGAAAACTGCTAGAACCATGATTGATGTTTATGTGGGCACATTATCCATGGAGTGTGAGGACATGAAGGTCCAATTTAACTTATCTGATGCTATAAAACATCCCCATGAGGAACACTCAGTGTTTGGTATTGATGTCATTGACTCTTTAGTTGATGATGCTTGTGGAAATATGCTTTGTAAAGATCCATATCCTTCCTTCTTTACTTTTTCTTCTTCCATGGGATATGATGCACCTGTTGTTTTAGAATGTCCTAAGTTTTAGATAAGGTATACCACTCAAGCAACGGTCATCAGTTTGCCAAGTGCTCCATAACCAGCCCATGTTAGGTAAAAAGCCCTGTGAAGGGCAATGGATCTTCCTGCATGACCCCCAGCAAAACTGATGGCTAGAATGCCAAAGTTTAGATGGAATGGACCATTATTGGTTACCCATGCACACCCTTGATGGTGCAATTGAGTTAGAGAACTCCAGGATGGTTTAGTACACCATTGATGAGCATCGGCTAACACACTTCCATGAAGCCCCACGATCTAAGAGCTCAGCTGGCATATTTGTGGGTTGAAGTTACACACCCTCCATGAGGGTCCTAATTGCCCAAGCTAGGACGTTAAAGCAAAGTGCTAGGTGAGAGACAACCCAGGTAGGTTTTTCTTTACCTTTCTTTTTATCTTTCTGCATTTTATTTATTTTAATTTTAGTTTTGAGTCTTGCATCATATTTATTTTTATTTGTATTCTACACCATTCCTTTGGCACCTTGGAGATCACATGCATAGGCTCACACCATATGCACTATATTGACATGATTGGTATTGACTTTATTTTGTCTTGCATGCTTGGTGGATTCACTGTGTTGTTGGATTGAGTACATATACTTTTACCTGTGAGATTTTGAGTCTCTTGATTGGACTATCATGTGTCATGCTTATTTGTTCATGTGTGCTTCCCTCTTTGGATTTGCATTCTAGAACTTACTTAGGGCCTTGTTTGAAAATATGTTTTTTATGTGCATGCTTGAATATGATTGAGGCATTTTTCTTATTTTAGCCACTTGCCCATATAGCAAACTTTGCATGTTACCATTATTTAGCCCCTTTGAGCCTTATTGCTCATTCTTTTGTTTTAGCACATCCTTAGCCAAAAGTGAAAAACAATAAAAATTCCCAACCTTTTAGGCTTAGGAGAGCATTTGTGCAAATTCTTATATGTGCTTGAGCATAAGTATAGGGGAGAGCATGAGGACATGCCCAAGTTAAGTATGGAAGAGGAATAATGTGTACACTATTCAGCAAGTGGCACACCAAGAAAACAGATTTAGTAAGTGGCATATCAAAAAAAAAATACAAGGTTGATTGAAAAAAAAAATTTTAAAAAAAAGTTTGGTTGAAGGTGTGCCACATTGCAAACGAAAGACCTATAATTGTGTTAATTTGGACAAAGTGTACCCTTTGGTACTTGTGCTCTTAGTGTATGCATTTGCTTTCCTTTGACTTGAGGTTTAGCCCATTGGCCTATATATTTATCTACCTTCACCTAAGCCCCATTACAGCTAAAGGTAAGTTCTCTTGATTTAGTATGCATGTGTGTGTGACAAAATGGAGAATGAAACCCGTATCAAGCTTATGGTAATGCATTTTCATTTGAGGTGATTGAGTATGCATCATAACCCAAAATACTTGAGTGAATGAGTGGCAAACACTAACCTTGGGAGAATTTTTGTACTTGATCCATGTATCATATGTGAATTCTACTCTATGTGCTATGTTCTTGTTCATGCCTTGGTTGTTGTAATTTTCTTAATTGTTGGTGTGAAAGCTTATTGTTATGCCTCTAGGTTCATTGTATTGGTGCATTGTCATTTAATTTCATGCATCATGCATTTTAGGTTAGGAGTCTAGTGAGTCCTTGTATCGCTCTTCATCCATGCCTTGGTTTGATCTTAATTTCACATGAGGACATGTGAAAGTTTAAGTGTAGGAGAGTTTGATAAGAGGCATTTATGCCGCTTATCTTACTACCAAACCTTAGCTTTTTACATGAGTTTTATTGTGTTATTGATGTAATTAATTAGGATTTTGATTTATTCCTCATTGTGTAATTTTGGAAGAATTATTGGCTTTTATACTTGATTTTGAAATAATTTGTAATTACACCCTATGAGTTTGACTTGTCTCTTTGAGTATGGTTTTGTGCACAAGAGCTTTGAATTCAATGCAAAATGTCGAGAACAAGGGTAGAAACTCTCTACATGGAGCTTGTAGTTGCAATCAATTTGGGAGAATTTTGGAGCAAAATAGAAGAGCTCTTGAGCTTATTTGAGCACATTTGCAAAAAAGTATTGTAATGGAAAATATGTATCTCTTTCTACGGGGATTGGATTGATATAAATAAAGATGTTTTGGAAAGCTCAATAAGTCCTGTAAAACTTTCATGTTTAGCTCAAAACCCAGTTCTAAAATGATCTTGGTGAAAATTGAGTTGCAAGATTAAAGGTTGCTAATGTTCTAATGCTGTAACTTGACCTCTAGTTAGTATTTTCACAATATTTGGAGCTACATATGTCCAATTGAGGTGATTTTGGTGGCGTTGGAAAGGTTATTCAAAGAGCTACAATCGCTATTTCTAGTACCAAGGACATATTCGGATTTTTAGGGGGCCAAAATGACCAAATACATGAAGACGTCAATTCTATCCAACGCTACAATGGCGCTGCAGCACTCAATAGCACCAAAATGATTTTAATCATTGGTCACGCAACACCACAGAGCTCATTTAGAGCTGTAGCACTAATCGATGGCACAAAACAACTCGTTAATCAGTTTTTGGGCCCACTTTGGCCCATGTTTAATGCAGTATTTAAGGGATTGTTATAGACTTTTACCCTAGCTCTGGACTCAATTTTACTTGTAATTCTAGTTGCTATTATTCTTTTCCACTTCTCTCTCTTCTCTTCTCTTAGGATTCTATAGGTGAATTGCTTGATTCTTGTGGATGGTGGCAAGCATTGTTACTATTACTTCTAGGTATTCTTCTTAGATTCAAGATTGTAATCCTTCAAACATGGAGGAATAGATTTTACTAGTGTAGGATTTCTAGATGGATTGGGATGATGTTTAAGACCCTTTGTTTTTATTGAATGCATTGGTTTTCTTAATATTCTCAGTTTTATTCCTATAATTATTGTGGTAATTGCTATAATCTTTATTGGGATTACCAAATTGGTAATCGTTGTTTAGGAAAACCCTTTGTGTAAGCAGGAATTTCTGTTTGAGTATAAATAACCAAAATGCCCTAAGGTCATTTTACCAAAATTAAAGGGGTCAACAGGCAGTCCGAATGGGTCAACCCAATGTTTGAAGGGGTTAGAACTATTATGTTTGATATTCGAGATGAAAATCTCGTTTTAAACTTTCGGCTCAAAATGACCAAAATACCCTTCCTTTTACACGGGTAAAAGGTGCCGTTTGAGCTCAAATTTTCCAGGAAGTTTGGAATGATGTTTATGAGTGATATTTGATGTTTAGTTAGCCAGAAGTCTGCAGTTTCAGTGCAAAATTACCATTTTGCCCTAGAATAGTATCCTAATGAGACGCAATTAAGCAAACCTAAGCAATATTAGGCTCTAATCGAAGATTAATTTATTTCTATAATTAATCTAGAGTCAAAATAATTTATTAAGGTTAATTAGAACCTAAGATTGCTTAGATAAACCCTAATTGCATTCTTTAATTCAAGATTCCTAGTCATGAAATCTTGAATAGTATTTTTCTCTCCAATTCCTTAAATTAAGGAATTGTGCCATACCTCATTTGACCAAAAGAATTATTTTAAATTACTAATCTAGTGAGATTGCCCTCCTAATCAAGTCTTGACACTCTTAATTACCCAATTACCTCACCTAAACACTTTCTTACAACTCCTAACCAAAACCTTAATCAAAGAAACACCTAAACACATCACTAAAACACAATTACATGAACAAATTAATTCCCTTTTGCCCCAATGGCCGAATACATGGCCTAAGAAGTGCCACATGTTGTTTGATTTCTCACTCAAGAGCCATGCCTAGGCCATACCTCAAACCATACCTCACCATGCTTTCAACCATGCCTTTGCCCATACTTTGTAAGAGATATTTTCCTCCCTTTCCCTCCCATTTGGCCATCGGCCTTCTTCCTCTTGGCAGCCTCATTGTGCAAAATTTTCTATAAATACCAAGCTTGGAAGAACTTGGTTACACTTTAGAAGCTTTGCAAGTTTAGTTTCTTGCATTTTCTTCCTTTTGCTCTCAATTTCTCTTCATCTTCTTCATCATTCTTCTTCCTCTCAAAGAACCTTGCCACCACCATAAACCACCACAACCAACCATAAACCACCACTACCTCACCTTAAACCACCTCTCAAACACTTAAACTTTCCATTTCCAAGCTTAGAAACTCAAGGAAAAATCATCTTCCTTGAGCTTCCTCTTTGGCCGAAACACATCCACATCCAAGAGGAGATTTTGTCTTCTCAACTCTTCAAGAACTCAAGCTTTCTTTCATTCCTTCAAAGACTTCCTTAGGTAGGGGTTTTGTTTTCAAGTTTTGCTTGTTTTCCTTAAAGAAAGTTCTAGTTTTCTCTTGGTTCAAACTCCTTTCTTTCTTTCCTTTTCATTTTCGGCCAAGAGGCCATTTTATGAAAATAACATGAGCTTGATGATGAGGTTTCAAGATAATGACTTGTTGTTGTCATGTGAGAAACCTCTAAAGCTTGAAACAACTTGGTCTTGGACCATACATGCTTGTGTTTCTTTCTTTTTCTTTAGTTTCATTTCGGTTCCTTTCCTTTCTTTCTTAAATGATTTCGGTTTTCTTTGCCTTGGTTGAACAAAGTTTGCTAAAAATGTAAAGTAGATCACAAAAGTTTTGTTAAAGAAAATTAATCACATGATTTCAAAGAGCTCTAAGCTTACCCTTGCCAACCTTAAAGTTGGTCGGCCGTTCTAAGAGTTTTACTCTAGATTGAAGCCCATGAGCAATAAAATAAAGAATATGACTTAGTTCTTATATTTTGTTTAGACAAAGTATTGAACTTTGTGTCTATTTTCTTAAGCTTGATGATGAAGTTCAAACCTTAAGACTTCTTTGAAGTCTAGGTGCTAAGAACTCTAAAGCTTGCCTTATGATACATAATGGGTTGAGGTTTTTGTTCCTTTAAAGTCTTGCAAAGAGCTCTAGCTAAGATCTAAAATAAGATGCATTCATGTTTACTTTAATGCTTTGCATAGCATGTTTATTTTCAAGTCATCACTAAACAACTTAAAAATTAAAACAAGAATGTGCATCCTCACTTAATAAATCTCAAAGCCTACTATTTCAACCTTAAAGTTGATTGTTGACTAGAGCACTAAAATAAAGAATTGAACCTTGCATCTCATGTTTACTTTCTTGCCTAGCATGTTTATATTCTATGCCATCACTTAAACTCCAAAGATAATAAAAAGGTGCATCTCATATTTATTTTATGTCTTCACTTTATTTTCTAATGAAGAGTAAAAATGAGGTGCATAGCATGTTTAAGTTTATGTCATCACCTTAATGATCTAGAGCTCAAAGACTTGCCCAAGTATCCTATGTAAGGTTTTTAAGAAAATGTTGGCATTCTTAAGAAGCCATTTCGGCCTTGTGGTGATGATGATGGACTTAGTATGAGTTCCTCTAATCACAAGTGTCCATAGTTTATGTTTTGTAATTTTTCCAAGCTTAGGAGCACCTAAGCAACATTATGCATAAAATTATATACTTTAAATCTATTTTATGAACAAGTTAATTTAGCTACTGACCTCATGTGTAATTTCATGATTTTAATGTAAGGATTTGAGTCCTAAAAGAGTTTTGAATCCCTAGAATTATTCCAAGAGAAAACTAGCAACTTGTATGCATTTTAATTCACAAGATTATGTGACATTATGGGCTTATGATTCGGTTCTGCCCTTCATGATTGGCTACTGTATAAATGTTGTTCTAAGGTGTTAGAATGTGTAAAATTATGTTTGAGTGAAGCAAGAATCGATTTAGAGAAGTTAGAAAAGAATAAGTAACTTGAAAGGATTAGAAATGAGAATTCTAGAACACTTAATGCATAAAAATGCAAATCTGTTCCAGCATGATTAATTCAAGGATAAATGGTTCATAATCAGTAAGACATGATAAAATCCCTTCATAAATGATTAGGTATTAATTTCTAAGCTTAAGGTGATGATAAGGACTTAAAATAGGAATTCTAGCACACTTAGACATGGCAAAACAAAATTCTGTTCCAGCATAGTTAGATTGAGGAAAAATGGTTTACAACTTAGAGAACATGCCTAGGAATCCCTCATAATTGGTTTAGGAATTGATTATGGAACCTTAGGCAAAGACGGATCTTAAAAAGGGTCACGAACGGAGATTCTAGAGCCCCGGAAGCATATGATATTTTCTGCCCTTACATGTACAATGCTGTTTGGAATTTTAGTGAGTTCAAATCTTAGAGAAAAGTTTAAGTGATAACCTCTTAAGGGTAATAAAGATGATAGGTATTAGAATGATTAGAATACAAGTTTAAGACCCGTAAGGGTCAAAGCATAAGATACTATGAGATAGGTGGCCGAGTGAGCATATTTATGATGATGAACCTCGAGCATATTTATGATGATGTGATTATGTTAGTACCTTGAGCATGAAACTTTATGTGTATGATTGGCATGTTGATGTGATGAAGTAATATGCCTTAATTTGAGATGCATGAGGTTTCGAAATATGAACGAACTAGAAGAATATGCCCATGTGAACTACACAGTTTTTAATTGAGAAAGTTCCATAAGAATGATGTATGTGATTGAGATTATGTGGCATGACTCAATTTGAGGAAATTCGGAGTGTAGCCATTATGCCCAATTTCCGTCAAATTTGAGAGACTTAAGAAAGTTTTGAGAAATAAGATGTTTAATGTGACACAGAGACGTACTTCTCCTACTCCGGTGAGGAGAAGGTAAAACCGTGAGGGCATCGACATTAGCCTCCAAAGCGGACAAAGTCGCTGGTCTTAACCAGTCGATGCGTTTCAAAGAAGGAAAAAGTCCCATGATGGGTGATCCTTAGGCCCCTACCCGTACTCTGGAGTCGGGATTATGATGATTATGATTATGTTTATGATTCGCTTATCAAGAGGATAAGTAAGAACTAGTGACGACTAGTTAAGGTATGAGCTCATAGCCTAGTTTAAGGGGTGCGATTACTAATATGATTGGTGTCACAAGTATGAAAAAAGGAAAGATGTTCAAGAGAAGTTACATGCCACTTATATGTTGTTTGATTATTGTATGGTTTGCCTAAAGTCCTGCCATGCATTCATGAACTATTATGTTGCATACATGCATTAAGACTCATCATAAAAGACATGGACCTTGGATAAATATCTTGTGAAAACCTCATAATGAACCTATGCATGCTTAACCTTTTTATAATAAACCCAAGGTTCCTGGGGACGTAAACGATGACACTAGGATAGAGGATTTCCCTCCTGAGATTCTTTAGCAAGATTCTCACCCTCTCTCTCTCTTCTTTCCGTTACGTCTCAGACATCGATGGCGTCGTTCGTGATTTCGTTGATGCGCCCGTGGGAATTGCACTACGATTCGGGTCATCATCCTACATTTCGAGGGTCGTTGTGCTATACGCATTTTTGCATACATGGGACGCCCATTTGCCTTTCCAGTCTCCAGCTTCGATTTACTTGACCTCACCCTACGGCGATGATATGATTTTTGAGAGGACGCGACCTTGAGACGAGCAAAATCGTGCGCTCGTCCTGATCCTAGCGGTACGAGGCTACCTGGTACGTGCCTCGCAGAGACGTTCGAAGCTGACCCGTCAGAGGACCCCTTCTCATTTTTTCGAAGGGCTCTCCCGCTGTACCCATGGATATTGGGGTGGCTAGCGAGGAGACGGTGACGAGCGGAGGTTAGCACGACGTAGGAGATGCGCCCAGTGAGGGACATGTTCGCCCACCCTTCATCTCATGCACCCGAGAAGCTTGCCTAGTTTATTGGGTATGTGCCATCGAGGGACGAGGAGGAGCCCCATCCATAGTTTGAGGGAGGGAGTAGTCCTAGTTTAGGAGTATCTTTTGGGGTTTCATGTATTCGTTATTATGTTTCTTATTTCTGTTGTTGTCCTGCAAGCTCTACCCACTATTTGGGTAAGACTTTATGCTTTCCTTTATATTTCATAGTGATGTACTAGACTATGTTAACTAATGTGATGAAGAATGTTTTCATGATTGATGTGTTCTTTAATGCTTACGTTCTATATGATTTATTTATTCTTCCGCTTCACGTTACATTTATGTTACACGCAAAGGCTCGCACCTTGTTTTACATGATTCATTTCAAAAAAAAAATTACCCTAATTTCGCTAAGTATTTTTAAATGAATTTAAAGAGAAGTAATAACTAATAATTAATCTTGAGACGTCCTAGGCGTATTAGGGTTAAATATTAGGGTGTTACACTTTGGGCATAAATTTATAGATCTATTGGTTTATGTTTGAGGGAAAACATTAGAATTAACTTTCGACTAGCGTAGGCTATAGCAATTGGTTCATTAAATCAATATGGTTTCTAAATAAATTGAGATCTCATTTATTTGTTATTTATATTGGTCAAATTCTAGAGGTCGATCGATCAATAGTATAATTGCCAGTAATTTATTCCTAATAGCCACCAATTGGTTCAATATTTGGTCAATGATAACTAGTTCAAATCCTAGGAATACCTTGCACTAGTACTTTCTCTATTATTGCTATTATCTTGTTGCTATTATCTTTCAATTTAAATTATTTACTTTAATTCTCAAAACCCCTATCTTCCCAACTAAGTATTGAAGCTCCTGAAGAACAACCTAGTTGTGCCCTTTACTACATTTTTTGTACAACTTAGCACTTTATAAATTTTAATTTGCTTGTAAGTCGTGACAGCTCACATCACGGAGCAAGGCTTGAAGCTCATGTTTAAGCCCTTCGTCATGGTTACTACTCCGAGCCCTCCTATAAATACACTTACGAACTCAAGATATATTTTTTACATTCATTTGCACACTCATTGCATATTGAGCATTTGCTAACTTAGTGGTGGAGTCATTGTAGGGCCGTCCACATTCGTTAAAGAGAAGAAGATCAAGTTGTCGCCTCATGTTCTCAAACTCCATCCTGAAGTAACATTAGAGGTAATAACTTTCCATTTGTACACCTCATTACATTGGCGCGATTTGTGGGGACATGGTTGCTGACCATCTTTTCTTTTCTTCTTGCTCATGTTTTTAATTATGTCTACTTTGAGGAGATCCTTCTGGGATTCATGGCAAAGATCGCCAATCTCGGAGGACAACCTTCATGAATTGGAGGTGCACACTACTTTGGAACCTGCATCTCACACTAACACCAATTCTAAATTGGGAAGAACAACCTTTTGCTAACAACACCAGTGTGAAACCTAAGGAGCCCATCCTAAAGCTAGACATTATAACCCTCCCCTATTTGTAGAAATGCTTAGAGTTATCTGGGATAGGCTATCACTATGAAGACCTTCAAAGGGATGTTGATGCCATGAAAATTACTGAAGAAGATAAGCGTGCACGAAGGAGCATTACACCAAGGAACAATGTCAACACGATGAGGACCTCGTGCAAAACACTGATGCAATGATGAGGAGTTAGCCTGACATCGGTATGGGCTATTGTCATAGTAAGAGTCAAGGGAATGAGGTTACATGGATGGAAACCCCTAACACACCTTGTTGAGCCCAATTGGTGGCAATGGGACATAAGAGCCAAGTGTGGGAAAATCCAGGTTACTTCACTCGGATCCTCCCAGTGCCAT
Source organism: Dalbergia oliveri (assembly GCA_030441495.1). Classification (NCBI taxonomy): domain Eukaryota; kingdom Viridiplantae; phylum Streptophyta; class Magnoliopsida; order Fabales; family Fabaceae; genus Dalbergia; species Dalbergia oliveri. Next base: position 34,252,217 of record JAMLFY010000008.1, on the reverse strand, counting down.
TTGTAGGTATAACAGTGCACAAGAAAAGGCGTTGAATCCTGCTTTACTCTTTTTGACATCTAAAACATTTAAAGAAATACTATCAAGCACTAAGCTTGAAGTGTAGTGGAAAACATATTAGCGTTTTATAAAGTAGATTTTTAAAGCATAGAAAGAGTAATGAGAGGCCAAAACGATATATCGCAAATATTAAATTATACAGCATAACAAAGAATGTAAAGGAGATAAGGGATAAGAAGAAGTGACATTTTTTATACTAGTTCGGTCAAACCTACCTACATCTAGTACTCAACACATGTTGAGGTTCCACTAAACATCTTTCTCAAACTAGAGAAGAAAAATGGATAGTCTTTAGGTAGCCTTCCAAGCTCTCTCGTATGACTAGTAGACAACCCCTACTTCACAACCTGAGTAGTTATTCACAAGCCTCTCCAAGTTGAACCTTGAGTAGTCTTGTACTAGCTTCTCCAAGCTAACCCTGTGACATGTAGAGAGCCCCTACTATCACGTTGAAAGTAGTTATTCACTAGCCTCTCCAAGCTGAACCTAGTCTTCCCGGCGTCCAAGTTCGCCGTAGCATCAACAACCCCTACTATCACGTTGAAAGTAGTTATTCACCGAGCCTTCCAAGCTGACTGTAGTCTTTCCCAACCTCTCCAAGCTAAAGGAGCGCAAGAACACCTTAATGCCGCATTGCAAGTAGTTTTACATTAGCCTCTCTAAGCTATCTCACACTAATCATTACTAGATCAAGGATACAAAGGTTTGTGTTTAGGTTGCCACTCAAACTAACCTACACTCAAGTTTCCTTAAAATATACATGAATAACGTGGGATAACTTGAATGACCTCATTCCACAACTCTTCCTAGGAAGAACATATAACTATTCAAGAAAGTGGAAAGAAGATTTTTACAAGCAAGGGACTGATTACATGATGATATGATGAACCTTCCTGTACATGAAGAGAGATTTGCACAGAGTTCTCTCTTGTGCAATATCAGTCTTATTTGTGTTGAAGCACAACATTTCTATTTATAGATAGTTTTCCATTGTGACCATTACCCTTGATCAGATCTCCAAGTGACACATGTTGATCATCCATTTGTGTCTTGAAAAAGCAATCTAGAAGAGTAGCCTGTTGTCAGAACTTTCAGAAGTCGTTGTATGATTGAGGTTTCTTATGTTACTTCAGACACTACTCTTACTTTCTGAACATGGTTTCTGAACTCTTCTTCTAAGCAGGTTGTTGAACAAGTTGCAGAAGAATGACTCGCGGTTGAACTGGGTTTTACTTTAAATTTGAATTTTAAAAATTCAAATTTCTCTCATTTTCCATAATGTTCAGCGCTCCATAGTGAAGTGAGAATTCAGTCCCTTAATTAATCTTCGGTCTTCAGATCTTCAATCCAAGCTTTATGATTCTGAAAGATTTGCGATCACGATGATTGAAGCTAGTAGAACACATTGGCTTCAGAGCATTTGATAGAAATCTTCATTTCGTGTACTTCTGAAGTCCTAGATCTTAGTTTCTTGTACTTGTCTTCATATCTTTATTCGTAAGGCATGTATGCATACTTTTCACGATATAATATTCACTTCTATTAAGCTCAATCTCTTATATGAGATAAATCATGTTTGCACATGGGAAGTGAAATTATTCTCACTTTAAGTTCGCATTATGCAATACAGGAATAACCTATATGCTATGTCAAGAAACTCAATGAATACATTAATCGTTCTTCAAAATATTTTCTTTGAATTGGTTTTGTTGTCACTCAAAACATATTGCTATGAAATTTTCTAAAGAGTTCTAGAGTTAACACCATTCACAATCTCACATAGAGAAACAAAGTAGGGAAAGTCATCTGTAGGACGGGAGCAAGGAGCCTCACAAAAGTCTTATTGTAATGCTCGGTGATGAGGGAGGGGAGTGATTGCCGATGCAAGAAGGCACGAACAATGAACGGCTCTTGTCAGGCTTCTAAGCGGAGGGGTACATGAATGAACTGATTACACACTAGAATGAGAGGATCTTAAGGCTATATAGGTATGAAACCATCCAGTTGAGGATAACTTATATGAATTGATTGGTCCTACCTATGCCAACAAAGATGCATTTTCTTTTGGGTAGCCCATCACTAAAGAACTCCATGGTTACCGTGCTTGACTTAGAGCAATTTTGAAATAGGTGCCCTGGGAAGTTTTCCCAGGAAGCATGTGAGTGAGGACAAAGCACGCTGAAAAACCAGATGTTAGTTTGTGGGGACAATCGCAATCCATAAAGCAACATGAGATGTTACACTTATAAAACCTTTGATGGCTCATGGTCTTAGGAGACAATGCACCATTCCTTTCTTTATAGTACAAAGGCTTCTCGAACCATGGTGCAGTTCAGAGCGGGAAAACTGAATGTTGGAATATGAAGATAACAACAAGTTCTAGTTCTCCAAATCATCATAAGTGAGCGTTTCCATGGGATGTCATGTTGCGATGGAGTTGGAAGGATACAGCGAAAGCGTAGCACCCCCAAGACCACATTGACATGTTCAAGT
>JAMLFY010000008.1:34149584-34249164 GCA_030441495.1 Dalbergia oliveri | reverse complement strand
TTCTTTGATTAAGGTTTTGGTTAGGAGTTGTAAGAAGTGTTTAGGTAAGGTAATTGGGTAATTAGGAGTGTCAAGACTTGATTAGGAGGGCAATCTTACTAGATTAGTAATTTAAAATAATTCTTTTGGTCAAATGAGGTATGACACAATTCCTTAATTTAAGGAATTGGAGAGAAAAACACTATTCAAGATTCCATGACTAGGAATCTTGAATTAAAGAATGCAATTAGAGTTTCACTAAGCAATCTTAGGTTCTAATTAACCTTAATAAATTATTTTGACTCTAGATTAATTATAAAAATAAATTAATCTTTGATTAGAGCCTAATATTGCTTAGGTTTGCTTAATTGCGTCATTAGGCTCACTTGTACACGTTCTAGGGCAAAATGGTAATTTTGTAAAACTCGGGACCTTCTGCTTGACTAAACATCAAATCTCACTCATAAACATCATTCCAAACTTCCTGGAAAATTTCAAACGGCACCTTTTACCCGTGTAGAACAGGGGTATTTTGGTCATTTTGAGCCGAAAGTTTAGAAAATGAGATTTTCACCTTGGATATCATTCATAACAATTCTAACCCCCTTCAAACATTGAGTTGACACATTTGGACTGCGATTCGCTGTCCTTCAATTTCGGAAAAATGACCTCAGGGGCATTTTGGTCATTTATACTCAAACAGGGAAATTCGAGCGTACACATGTGAACTAGAAAGTTTATTAATTGAGAAAGTTCCAAGAGAATGATATGTGTGATTGAGTTATGTGGCATGACTCAAATTTGAGGAAATTTGGAGTGTAGTTCTTATGCTGCCAAATTTCGTCAAATTTGAGGGGCTTGAGAAAGTTTTGAAAAGAAAGATTTTATATGTGACATGTCGAGACGCATTTCTCCTGCTACTTGAGAGAAAGGAAAACCGTGAGGGTATGATCGTGGGGATCATATCAAAGTGGACAATGTCATTGGCTTAACCAGATGATACGTTTCGCAAATGAGACGTACTTCTCCTGCTCCGAAGGAAAGGAAAACCGTGAGGCCATAACATTAGCTTGCCAAAGCGGAAAAAGTCATTGGCTTAACAATTGATGCATTTCAGAAGGAAGAAAGTCCCATGATGGGTGATTCCTTAGGTCCCATGCCCGTACTCGGGAGTCGGGTTTGATATTTTTATGATTATGATTATGATTCGCTTATCAAGAGGATAAGTAAGAACTAGTGACGATTAGTTAAGGTATGAGCTCATAGCCTAGTATCAGGGTCGGTTACTATTGTTTTGAAAATCATGATGTCACAAGTTGAGAAATGAGAAAAGATGAGAAATATCATGCTCATGAGAATGAAAGGTTGATCATGGAAAGTTACATGCCACTTATGTGTGATTTTAACTGCGATGATATGTTTTATTATTGCTAAGTATTGCCATGCATACATGTTCTACTATGATGCATCCATGCATAAAGATTCATTATAAAAGACACGGACCTTGGATAATTATTTTTAAGAAAACCTCATAATGAACCTTCATATGTTTAACCTTTTCATAATAAACCCAAGGTTCCTAAGGATGTAAACAATGACATTAGGATAGAGGTTTTCCTACTAAGATTCTTTTAGCAAGATTCTCACCCCTCTCTTTATTTCTCTCTCGTTACGTCTTCAGGTCACGATGGCGTCGTTCGTGATCTTCGTTGATACCCGGTGTGGAGGTGCATTATGACCCAGACCATCAGTCCTATCATTTTGAGGGTCGCTGCGTGTGCGCATTTTTGCATTCATAGGACGCCCATTTGCTTTTTGGTCTCCTTTTCGCTTTACCCGACCTCTCCCTATGGAGATGATATGATTTTTGAGAGGACGCGACCTCATGATGAGCGATCATCGTGCCCATCCTGCATCTTCGGCGGTACAGAGGCTACCCAGTATGACCTCGCTCGAGACGTTCGGAGACGGAAACGTCAGAGGATCTCCCTTCTCATCCCTTTTTGGAGGGTTCTGCCCACCTGGACCCATGGATACCGGATGGGTAGCGAGGATAGTGACACACTGGAGGTTAGCTCGTCACCCAAGAGATGCATCCACATTGAGGAGGCCATGTTCGTCCACCTTCCGCCTACACGCACCCAGGAGCTTGCTCAGTTATTGGGTGTGTACCATCGAGGACGAGGAAGAGCACCATTGGTAAATCGAGGGAAGGGTAGTCATAGCTTGGGACCGATCTCCAGCTTCTGTGCATCTGTCATTATGTTTCCTCTTTATGTTTTCCTATATTTTATGTTTTCCTGACCTGGAAGCTCTGCCCACTCGCATAGGTAAGACTTTGTGTTATATTTTCGTTGTTGTACTAAACTATAAGATTTAATATCATGATGTTTGTCTCCATGATTGAGGTGTCCTATAATGCTTTTATTTTGATGTGATTTATTCTTCCGCTTTACGTTTCGTTTATGTTGTAACGATGGCCGTACTTTGTTTTACGCATCCTTTTCAAAAAAAAAATTACCTGTATTTTCCGCTAATATTTTGCAAATGCGTTTTAAAAATAACTAATAATTAATCTTAATACATCCTAGGCGTGTTTGGGTTAAATATTAGGGTGTTACATGCCACATCATCATACTCCTAAACATTCCTCTAAGAACCCTAACCGCCCAAGGATTTTTCTTAGAGAGAACAACGTGGTTTCTCTTAATTTTCTTCCATCAATCTCTTGAAGTGATCTTCATGGAATATGACCAATTCGTTCCCCATTTTATCTAGTCTATGAGTTTGGATACTGTCAAACATGATTTTCCCATAACATTCCTCATCCATATCATCCCAAACTCAATTTGGGTCATTAAATCAAATTGCTTATGTTTTCATTATATTATTTAGTAGTTACCGGGTTCATTTACCCAAGGTCAAGTGTCAAGCACATATTCAAATTACCAATTGTGATGAGTTTATGCTCATGGCTATACTTTTGATCATTATTATTATTTTCTCAGGACTATACAAATTATTTATGAAATTTTAGAATTATTTATGCCTAGAAAATATGTTTTTATGAATTATAGAAATTTTAGAAAATTGTTGTTTTATAATTAGAAAGCTCATGGGACCATACTTGTATGTATGATTTAGTTTATTTTATTTCATGAACCCTAGTATTGTATGAACAATAAGGACAGAGAACTTTGCCAATTAATTTTTAATTAGAAAGAAACAAATCGAGTTAACGACTTAAGATTGATCGTTAACCTTGGTACCAAGTGGTCCGTTAAAGGACTAGCTCACCCCAGTAAGGAAGCTAGTGAGATGTATTTATAGAACCTAGTTAGGTGCCCATTCAGGTTAGCCATTGGCTCAGATTTTAGGCATTCAACCCAAATATTTATGTATAGATAATTCTAATTTCTATTAGTTATTGCCATGAATTTAGTTAAATTATTATTTTTAGTACAATTATATGTAATTATATATAAAATATTTTACATTAGTTGCATATATATGTTATGTATTTTGTTGTTGTCCCATGTGGGTTGTGAGTTTAGGCTACTTATCTAAGTTTTGATGAACTTATCTTTCTTTTCCTCATCCTACAGAGACGGTTACAAGTTCAGTTGCACTACAAGATCCTCCTTAGTAGTGTTACCTTTTTGGTGAGCTTCGCTTTCAAGTGAAGCTTATATAGGTTATGTTAGATTCGTAGTGCTCCAAGTAATTGTGTTCCAGAGACATACATTATATTATTTTAATTATTTTCAGAATTTCAATCATTTATTAAATTATGTTTGGCTTCCTGAGATTATGGATTTTATGCAGTTTTATATTCAGGATTTATGTTTTGGAAACATTTTAGAATTATAGAATTTAGCTAAACTTGAGATATTATGAATATATATTTTGATTTATTTATGCATATTAGTCGTTACATTACAGAGGCTTCCGATAAGGCCCAATCTCTCACGTGCGTAAATCCTCCCTAGGCGGGTCATGACACCATTGTTCCTATTGCAAGAAATGCTCTCTCAAATTCTAGGTCCCATATTTAATCCTTTAATATTCTTATTTATAGACAAGCTATGCATATTCATATTTGACATGTGTTCTATTTCCTAAATCCACTACTTTCATGATCCCACTTTCTTGTTTCTTCATTGAAGGTTGCGCAACCTTTCCTACGTATATTGGCATTATCCCGCTTTCATGTTCCTCTACTTTGACAGTGTTTTAGAGGGATCTCTTCAAGTTTGTTGCTTCTATTGGTTCTATTTCTATATTGCATCCGCATCAAGTGTTGTTGATGACAAGAAACTTATGTACTTGACCTACTTTCTCAATTGCTTTTCTGACCTGGATTTGACACTACTTAGGCAAGTTGATTTGGTCTTTTCCTATGCCTCAATGTTCTTTGTTTGTTGAGTATTGCTTGCTTGATTTGGTTTTGTCTTCGACATTGATCTTGTTAGCTCCAAAACCTTCTGAAAGCTTTATTGAAATATGTTTTGAGTGGCAACAAAGCCAATTTAACGAAAATGTTTTTGAAGGATGTCTAATGGCTACTTGAGTTTCTTGTGTAAAGGTTCTTTCATTTGCATAACTTAGCTCTTTTAACGTAAATAATTTCACTTTACATTTGCAAACATGTTTTATCTCGTTTAAAGAGATAAAATCAAATTAAAGTGATAATTATATCGTATATTTAACGTATACATATCTAATGATTTGAAGAAAAGTAACCAGGACAAGAAACTAAAGATTTGGACTTCAGAAAGTAGCATAGGACTTTAGAAAGTACACATAAAATTAATATATCCATCAAATACTAAAACCAAAGTGTTCTACTATCTTCAATCATCACACTCGTAATGTTTTGTTTATCAATAAGCTCTTGATTAAAGACAATAAGACCCAAGAATTATCAAGGAATTGATTCCGCACTTAGAAAGCTCACTCTCTATGAAGCATAGAACGTTACTAAAGGAGGGAAATTTGAATTCTTAAATTCAAATTTAAAGTCAAACCTAACTTCAAATTGGTGAGTCATCTCTTCTGCCAACTTGGTCAACTAACCAAGCCTCTAGAAGATGTGTTCAGAACCATGACAGAAAGTCAAAAAGTAGTTTCTAAAGGGATATTAAACCTCAACTCCAATCTTTGGAATAGATATGACAAACTATCAACCTACTTTTCTATATTGCTTTTCCAAGACATAAATGGATGATCAGCACATCACTTGGAGAACTGATCAAGTGCAATGGTCATAAAGGAAGACCTTTATAAATAGAGATGTTGTGCTCAAACGAATAGACTTTGATGCCACTCAAGTGGAAACTCTATGAAATCTCTCCTTACATCCTGTAAGGTTCATCATATCATTTAATCAGTTTCCTTACTTGTAAAAATCTTCTTTAACGTTTTTGAATAGTTATATGTTATTCCTAGGAAGAAATGTTAGAGAAGTCATTCAGTTATTAGGTTATTCATGTATATTTTAAGGAAACTTGAGTGTAGTTAGTTTGAGTGGCAACCCAAATACAAAACCTTTGTATCTTTGATCCAGGAGCGATCGTGTAAGATAGCTTGGAGAGGCTGGTCAAATACTCTTAGAGTTCAGCTTGGAGAGGCTAGTGAATAACTACTTGCAATATGACAGTAGGGGTTATTTACTTGTCATAGGTTTAGCTTGGAAAGGCTAGTCAAATACTACTCAATTCAAGCTGGAGGCTTGAATAACTACAGTTTGTAGGAGGAGTTGTCCTGACACAAGTGTTAACTTGGAGAAGTATAAGACTACAAGGTTCATGGAGAGGCTAGTGAATAACTAATTAGTTCAGCTAAGAGGCTTGAATAATTACTCAGATTGACAATAGGGGTTGTCTACTAGTCATAAATGAGATCTTAGGCTAATGTAAAGACTATTTTTCTCTTTTGAGAAGATGTTTAGTAACCTTAATCAAGTACTAAATATAGATAGGTTTGACCAAATCAGGATAAAATTATCTATGTTGAATCTTTTATCCTTAATCTCTTTTATTTTCACTATCTGTGTTGTTATTCAATATCCATGAAAAATCTTTTGTGTTCCTATACTGATGTTATGCTTCAAAAGTAACTTTTTGATACATCTAACCTTGTGTCGCTGCACTCAAGCTTAATACTTGATAGTATTTTTATTTTAAGTCTTAGTATCAGAAAGAAGAAAAATGAAGCAAATCACAATTCAACACTCTCTCTCGTGCACTTTCCAACCTACAAGTGATATCAGAGCCAAGCCTCTGAAAGGTTAAGTAATCCACTGATTGTAAAGGATAAATATCCAAGGGACAGAAGGGCAAGTTTATTCACATAGCAGAAGATCACTCTATCAATTACTATCTCTCTTATAAGACTTTAGGATCTGACAAGGCACCTCATCTTCAAGAAGAGTCCAGGAGAAAATGAACAAGAGCAACAAAACTAGAGAAAATACAGGACAAACTACACATGTTGCATAAAGATCATAAACCAAAGATCTTCAAACTTTTGTCCTGGATGCTCTTCTTGGATTTCCTAAAATCCACAAAAATATGTTCCCTAAAATGTATGATGAATCCATAAAAGAGAGTAAGTTTTTGGCCTAAAGTAATCACATTAGTGAAGATGAATGGAAGTTCCTAAAACTTCAATGAAGAGGAATGAAGTTGCTAAAAGCTTGAATGAAGAGGAAGAATCTGATGAAAGATTTGAAATTGAAAATGGAGATCTCTATGCTCATTAGAAAAATGCCAAGCCTAAGAAGGCAAAGCCAAGGAAGAAGAGACATCAATCTCAGAAAAACAAAAAGGACAAAGAAAATCATGAAAGAGCAACTTGCCAACTGCAAAGAGCTTGCTAGGTACCTATAGTATCTGAAGATGAAAAGAACGGGTCAAAAAGTCATGATAAGCTAAAAGATGTCACAAATCTATGATTCATGACTTGGGAATGGTTCAAGAAGATTGTAAGGTAAAAGTATCAAACTCAATCTTTCACATTACTTAGTACTTGCATTGTATGATGAGTTGTTAGAAGATTCTCAAGCTTATTTCTCTAAATATCTCAACCAGTAAAGAAAACTCAGGTTGTTGAAACTTAGAAGATCAAGTCTAAAATTGAAAAGCTCAAGCTTAAGAAAGAAAAATTACAAGGAGAATTTTTTTTTCTCTCAAGTTTTATGCCTTAGAAAATGAAGTCTCCAAAAGAAATGAAAAAGATGTTAGAAAGTTTTTTTTTTTCTAAATTTGAGAGAGCTTCACCTTTAATATTGACCTAGAACAAATGATAAATGGCTCTAAATCAGAGGCCATAGTTTCAAAAAACAAGTTTGGGATATGAAGAGGAATAGAAGAGAAAGTAATGCAACCTCATCTAAGACCTATAAACCTTGTTTCTTGCACTCTTGCCACAAGAAGGGATACTCACCTAACAAATGGTTCTTGAGAAAGAAATCCATTAAAAAGGTTAGGAAATCTCTTCCTTGAAAACTAACCAAAAGGACCTAAGAAAGTCTAGGTACCAAAACCAAAAACTATTCTTATTGGTATGTTAGAAAAAGTCCACTAGTTGGAGTGCCAAGGAACAACGGACGGTGACTACTCTAGATACCTATTGAACCAGAAGTGAATCAAAAACTCAAAGCCTAAGAACTTTAAACTATTCAAGCTAGATGATGAATGAGCTCAACAAGGACTTTGCTGATGATTCAAAAACCCGAAGAAAGTCTTAAGAAATGAGTCTCAGGAAGTTCCAGAAAACAAGTAGATGAAAGCCAAACCTTCAGAAGGTAAGCTCTAGAACATCAACTCTTCATAAAGCATGCTTGGAACTCCAAAGCGATCAGAAGTAACATTTCTGGACATGAAGATGAGAATTGAAGATGAAAGAGAAGTTGAGGATCTCAATGATCCAGAAACTACAAGGGAGTTTCTAATTTAAAGATAGATTCTCAAGACAAAGTTCATGAAGACATTTCCAAGGATGTGAGAACTAGGTTATCCCTTAGAAAAATGTCAAACTGTGCTTTCACCTCCATCTTTGAACCTAAATGCATTAAAGAAGCTTTGAATGATCAAAATTGAGTGGATGTTATGCAAAAAGAGCTTACCAAGTTTGAGAAAGGAAAAATCTAGATGACTAGTTGAAAAACCATCATTCAGGACAAAGGAGATATTCAAGAACAAGCTCGATGAAGCTAACAACATCACTTGGAGCAAAGCAAGGTTAGTTGCACAAGGTTATAATCAATGAAAGGGAATTGATTATGATGAAACCTTTGCACTAGTAACTAGGCTGAAGCCATTCAGAATGCTACTTGTTTTTGCTCTTCAAGGATTCATTCTTTACCATATGGATGTTAAGTCTTCATTTCTAAATGGATTTCTCTCTAAGGAAATTTATGTGAAGCAGCTGGTTTTGAGAATGAAGACCTTAGGAACAATGTCTTCAAGCTAACGAAGACTCTCTTTGGTCTGAACAAGCTCCTCAAGCTTAGTATGATGGACTAATGAGTACCTTCTTGCTTGAAGAATGGGTTCAAGAGAGATAAAGTTTATACTACTTTGTTTACTCTTGAATAAGATAATAACTTTTGATTGTTCAAATATATGTTGATGACATCATATTTGGCGCTTTGATCATTTTCTCTATGAAAAGTTTTCAAAATTAATGCAAAGTGAATTTGAGATGAGTATGCTGGGTGAACTAAAATTCTTCCTCTTTGCAAATAAAACGGCAAAGGAAGGAATCTTGATCCATCAAGAAAAATATACAAAGGAGCTTTTGAAGAAATTTAATATGGATCAAGCTAAACTAACAAGCATCCCCATGCATTCATCTTAAATCATGATGCTGATGAGAATGGTGAAAAAGTTTCAAGAAAGTAATTATCGTGGAATGATTGGTTCACTCCTGTACCTTGTAGCTATAGACAGACATTCAATTAAGTGAGAATTTATGCTAGATTTCAATCTAACCCAAAGAAATCATACTTAAATGCTATTAAGAGAATCCTTCGATATTTATCAGGTATTACTAATCTACTATGATATGAGAAAGGTACTTCTTGTGAAATTGTAGGTTATTGTGATGCTGACTTTTAGAGATAGAGTTAGAGAAAAAGCACAAGTGTTGCTGGTTTCTTTGGAAATGCCTGATCACATAATCATGCTAAAAGAGTAACACAATTGTCTCTCTATCCTAGGCTGAAATATATACTGCAAATTGTTACACCCAGATGTTGCTGGATAAGGAATCAATTGGAAGATTATCGCTTAAGGAATTCTAAAATCCCTATCTTGTGGTAATATTAGTGCTATCAATCTTGTTAAAAATCCTTTTCAAGCATTCTAAATCTAAGCACTTGCTGGAAAACATCTATTATTTAAGATCATGTTAAAAAAAAGGGATGTTGAGATAATGTTTGTGCCTACTAAAGACCAAGTGTCAGATATATTAATAAAACCATTAACTAAAGATCTTTCTTGTGTTTTGAAAAAGCTCTTAAACTTAAAGTTTTGTAAAATCTGCATGAGCATTCATGCACGAACATCTGGGCATCCTCCATTCATAGCGCCAAACTAAAGACCTAGCAAAGTCATTAGTTTACAAGTTTAAAGACATCATTTGCAAGAATAGTCAATTGGTTGGAAGATCAGGAGGCCAACTTAAGATGAGCTAATCATTTGGTATATCAAAAAGTCAGGTTACAAGATCACATATGAAATATGGCTATAGAAAGATGAGAAAAGGGTCAGAAAATAGGAGATCATGGTCATATGAAGTCCATAATTTGAAGATGAATGTATGGCGAAAATATGGTGAGACTCCTGGTTCAGAAAATGAAAGGCGAAGCTAGAAAAGTAAAACCTTAGAAAGTGATCCCAAGCGTCAAAAAATCATTTCTTAAATAAAAAGGCAAGATAATCCTCACTCAGTGAGTTTCTCTCTCACATCGCTTCACTTTTCAGTCAGCCACATCCCATCACTTAAATAACCTCCCAATGCTCCATACACGTCACTCTTTAGCCATCATCTTCCACCACATGCTTCATAACTGTTTCATATTCCCTCACTCTCAAACTTTCTCTGAAACTATCATCATCTTCTCAACTCTTTTCACACAAACTCCTTCCATTCTTTAACTCTTAACATCTTCAAGACTCAATCTTCTTCTTCTACCTCACACACAAACTTCTCTACAATGGCTGAAAGGAAAAAGTGTGACCGTCTGGAAGAGAGAGTTTCTTTTCATGTACGATGATCCACAAATGCAGGATCACTATGAAAAGCACTTCATATCAATAAAAATGGCACCTGGTATCTTCGTAAAGAACTAGCCATTCTTAACGAAGAATTTTCATTTCAAAAATAGGAAGAATATTAGAATGTCTTCCCTGGTTCCTGCCTTTACTCCCATCTGGAAGGAAACTAGCTTCATCCTTAAAGTCTATAATCAGGTCGTGCCATCAAGATCACTCCTTCAAGACTCTAAGATTATCAACGCACTAAATGCTGGAATTGTAACGTCCAATTTTTACTATAATTTTTACTGTCATTAGGAATTACCGAATTACCGTAGGTAAATATTATATAAAATTTGAGACCAAACAATCCTTAATAAAGGAATATAACGTTAGAAGAGAAGTTAGGAGCAATTCGTGCAAGTATTGCAAACCCCAAATTTCTGTACGTGTAAAATGACCAAAATGCCCTGAGGTTATTTTACTCAGAAAATGAGGATCGTGGGCCCCACCCGTCCTCAAGGGGATGTTTTGATGTTAATAAGGGATTGTTTGTGTTATGTGTGTTAATAGAGGAGAAGAATCCTAATTTTGAGCTAGACGCGCAAATGACCAAAACGCCCGCCGTTTTAACTCAAATTTGCGTGCCGCTTAAGCCCGAACCTCACTAAAATGTGTTAAAAGGTGTTTTTAAGCCATGATTAACCATTGGTTAAGCTTGGTGGTCTGGGCAATTTTTAAGTAAAATGACCATTTTGCCCCTCTTTGTGCAAGTTTTACAAATTTTGAGATTTTTGATTCGTCTAACGAAACCTAAGCAATATTAGGCTCAAATTAAAGCTTATTAAATTCTAATTATTAATCTAGAGTCAAAATTATTTATTTAGATTGATTAGAACCTAAAATTGCTTAAAACACCCAAATTGCTTAGTAATTCACTTAAACCCTTAACCGTAAATTCTCTAAATTGCATGAATACCTTGCCTACACCTAAAAAATACATGGAACACACAAAATCCTCTTCCACAAGGCTGTAATGCACGAAATTATTGAGTAATAAGTCAAAAAATTATTACACAAAAATCCAAAGAATGAAAACAAAGAATCATGAAAACATGGAAACATGATTCCATGTTTTAAGCCACCAAACAAAATGATTTTTCTTCCTTATTTTTTTTCTCTAATTTTTGGTCAGATTTCTTCCTTCCTTTGTCCATTTATGAGCTACAAAATCTCTATAAATAGGCATGCTTGAAGATAGTTTAGATGCTTAGTTCATAACTTACACAAATTCTAGTTTTAGGAGCACCAAAAGCTCTCATTTCCTCCTCCTCTTGGCTGAATTCTTTCTTCAAGTTTTCAAGAATATTTTCTTTCATTTCACTCAAGGAAACCAAGTTCTCTTCCTTTCCTTCAAATCAGATTAGGTAGGGAGTTGTTTTTAAGTTTATTTCTATGCTTTGCTAAGTGTTGTTCTTGGTTCAAAATGATGATTTCATGGATTTTCTCTAGTTTTTCCATTTGGTTTTCTTCTTCCTTTTTCTTTGAACAATTCAGCCATATGGCCTAGGTGGGACTAAGATGATGGCTTGATGATGAGGACCTTGAGGGTGGGTTGTGAATCCATCACAAGTTAGGCCTCTAAAGCTTGAAAGTTCCACTTGATGCAAAACTTTAAAGAATAATATTTTTATGATGTTTTTATGATCTTGAGTTTAGAACTTGAAAGATGTATTTTTCACTTTGTCTTGCTAAGATATATTGGGTTGAATTTATATTTCTTAAAGTCTTGGAGGCTCTAGTAAAGAAATAAAATGAACTTGCATCCATGTTTAAGTTTATGCCTTGCATAACCATGTTTATTTTCTATGTCATCACTAAATTCTCAAGAATGAATAAATGAACTTGCATATTCATGTTTAAATTTCCAAGCTTGCATTTCATGTTTATGTTTCAAGTTGTCACTTAATCTCAAAGATAATAAAGAGGATGCATCTCATATTTATTTTATGCTCTCACTTTATTTTATAATGGCTAAAAGAATCAACGCATGACATGTTTATTTTTATGTCATCACCTAAAATCCTAGAGCTCAAAGACTTGCCCAAGTATCACAAGCAAAGAAATAAGATTATTGGAGTTAAAGAATTAATTCTTTAAGAAGTCTTGAGATTGGAGCTTAAAAAGATGTAATAATAATTCTCTTCTCCCTTCACGGTAATGCGATTCCAAGGCTGTTTCTTAAGATTCTTTCTCCTCCAGCTTCCTATGCGACTACGCCGCTCCAGTTTCTTGCATCATGTTTATATTTCAAGCTCTTGCATCATGTTTAACTTTCAAGTCATCACCTTAAATCTTAAAGATAAAGAAATGGATTTGCATATCATGTTTATAATTCCAAGTTATCACCTTATAATGACAAGATTAAAATGAGGTTGCATAGCATGTTTATGATTCTAAGATATCAAATAAATCTCTTAAGCTCAAGACTTGCTCCTTTTATCTTAAGTAAGAATTTTAATTATGAAGATTCTTTCAAGTTTAGCAAAAGAATTAGTTTCTAAAAGAGTTTTAAAGCTTGCAAGGATTCTAGGGAAATAACATTTTATGTTCACTTAATGTGATTTATACAATTATATGAGGTTCATGATTGGCTTTGATATGAGATTAGTACCAATAAATGATGATGATTTGATATGTTTGAAGTTGTGCTAATTATGTTTATTGATAATGAATAATTCTATGCATGTTAAAGTGAAATTAGCTACATAAAGCAACGTAAAGTTTAATATGATTTCTGATGCCGCCTCATATGGTTTAATAATGTTCTTAAGGCTTATGATTAATGGTAATGATGGTAATTAATCCCTTAGATGCATAATTAATTAGTTTGATAATTGAGGTACTGATTCTAGAGTTTCAATTATTTAAGACGCTTTGGATTTATGATGATGCTTATTAGTATTTGATTTCATTGAATGATTTCATGGCTTGCATGTTATAGTTGCTGCAAACAATGAGAATGCTTATGCATGAAATAATGAAATATTCTTTGTTATTTAAAAATTTACCCTAGTTGGAAGAAAGTATATTCCTAAAAGTGTAATTTGGAAAGGTTCTGGCTAGAAAGACTTGGTATTTAAGCGTGTTATTTGTGACCCACCTCTTCCCTGGGAATCTCCAATGCATGATTACAGTTGGTATATATTTATTCAGAATAAGACTATAAACGAGAAAATGTTATAAATGATTATGAATTGAGAATTGTATTATGATATAACATGCAAAGACTTAAAGGTGACTTAAAATATATGAGGAAATGATCCTTTGGACCCATCAGACTATAGGTGGTGAAAAGGTGATCCTAGAAAATGATCCTTTGGACCGTCACTATAGACGGTGAAAAGGTGATTCTTGCCCCCTAGTCGTTCTCTCAAAAGGGTAGAGACAGAATTTTAACTTATCAAAAGGGATAAGTATATGCTAGTGACGACTAGTAAGGTATGAGCTCATAACCTAGATTACTCCCAAAAGGGTGGAGTATAGGGTGGCCCAGGAAAATGATGATGAAAGTAACTTTAAGTCACCTAAGAAACTAAGTAAATGCATTATGTGAATATGATGTTCTGCTATGCATAGTATTTATGAGATGATGATGAGAAATATGATATTCTGCTATGCATAGTATTATGAAATGATGATGAGGAATATGATGTGATTTTATGCATAACTATGTTATTATATATGAAAGGAAAAGTTCATTATAAACATGACATGCTAAGTTTATGATGCATTATAAGACGCATGATTAAACCGACGAACCTCGGTAAAGTATATTTTCGAACTTAATAAATCAATCTTAGCATGCTCACTATTTCATAATAACCCGAGGTTCCTGGGGACGATGATGATGACACAATGCATCATGAGGTGAGTACCCTACTGAGATTCTTTTATAAGTTTCTCACTCCCTCTATTTTTCTTTCCATCTCGTCTTCAGAAATAGAAGGAAGCGTTCGTGAATCACATTGAGGCTCTCAGGGTACTGAACTTGAATCTGCTAGTTTCACTCGTATATTTCAGATATCTATCCCTATACCTGGAGTGTTATTACTAGGTGCCATTAATGGATGTCCTTCCATCCATATATTATTTATGTTTTATTAGATTGCCTACACTTAGTCTTATTCTTTGGTAGGCAAAATATCTATATGATATGTAATTATGGATGCTTATGATGGAGCCAATATATTATGATGTGATGTTTGTAAATTCCTATGTGTCTTTTAAATTTTGCTAAATCATTCACGTTAAGCGGGGCTCACGTTTTCAATTATGTTTAAAAAAAAATGGCTCGTAATTTCACTAAGTATTTTCAAAGCATGATTAAGGAACTGAAGCAAAGAGTAAAGTCTAGTAATTAATCATCCTGCCTAGGTGTATTGGGTTAATTATTAGGGTGTTACATTTTGGTATCAAGGTAAGGAAGAGGATTGGGCTGGCTATGCTTCTAAAGCATAATACGTTAGTAATGTCATGTGTAGATGTTTATCATTAGGATGAGCTTGAGGATTAGAAATACATGACTCCTATGTTGAAAGTGCCATGGTAACTTGCTCACTTTGCATGGAATATTGGGCTGATCACCTTAGTGTTGCTGTTTTGTGTGTATAGGGACCAATGGCACGACGACAACGCTGAGGAGCGCGCAGGAATAACCAAGATAATGAGACCGCTGAAGCACTTCGCGACGTAGCAAGGACCATGAGAATGATGATGGAACGGATGGATCAGAATCGTCAAGCTAATATAAATCAAGGACATGAAATTCCCGAACATGCTCGTTCGGGGAATTTCGTAAGGCGAATCCACTGTTTTCAAGGGGACCCTGAATCCTAATGTAGCAGATGAATGGATTCGGAATATTGAGAAGGTCTTTGCTGAGTTCCATGTTCAGAGGAGCGGAGGTCACTTTTGCCACCCACATGCTTGAGGGTGATGCCCTTCTGGTGGAGGTGTTCAAGACTCCTGGAGGCAACCGAAGTGGACATTGATTGGGAATTATTCAAGGTCCATTTTTATGAGAAGTACTTTCCGGAGTCGGTTAGAAATGCTAAGGACATTGAATTCATGCAACTTGTCCAGGGGAATATGAATGTGGCTCGTATCCTGCAGATTTGAGGAACTCATTAAGTTCTCAAGGATGTACGGTAACCCTGATGAGTATTGGAAATGCATTAAATACGAGTCAGGGTTAAAGGCAGGAACTTAATGTGGAGGTTGCGCATTTGGAAATTAGGGATTTCTCTACCTTAGTCAACAAATGCCGCATCATTGAAGAAAGGGCAGAAGCTGGGTACTTGGAAACCTAGAATATCATCAAAAAGCTGACACCTCAAGGTCAACAGTCAAGAGGCAAAATCGACCTCCATTCCACCTCAATGAGACCTCAAGGTCCACAAAGGAACTTTCAACAAGGAAGGCCGAACAACAACAACAACCGCTATAACGCAACCGCTACAACAACAACCCCAACAACAATCACAACAACAACAATAATAACAACAAGGGAAAGCACCACAAAGGGTCCAGCAGCACCTCCACGACCCCCACCATCCATGGATGTCCCAAGTGCGGCAAGAATCATGGGAGCATGCCCTGTAGAGGGAACAAATGTATGCTCTGGTGTGGAAAGGGCCACTACTCTCGAGAATGCATGAGAGAACCCGCCAACCCCCAATCCCAAGCCGCAATATCAAGGAAGGGTTTTTACCGTTAATGCTGAGGAAACGACAAAGTCACGGAAATCGTGGAAGGTAAGTGTAACATGCATGGTAAAAACTTAATTGTACTATATGATTCTGCGCTTCCCATTCTTTTATCTCCCACTCATGTGTTAAAAGCCTTAACTTACATGTGACTGAACTTCCTTTTGACCTTATTGTTTCTACCCTGGAAAACCCGTTAGGACTTGTAAATGTTGTTTAGATTGCCATTTTGTTATTGAGAATAGATCATTTGTTTTAGATCTCATTTGCTTACCCATGCAAGGTTTAGATGTGATTCTTGGCATGGATTGGCTTGAAGCCAACCGTGTCCTGTTACTGCCTATGAGAAAACCATCACTTTTCTTCCTGTTCCCATTGAACCTAAGAAACCCATAAGTCTATACATAACTGAAATAGGTGTGGTAAGGGTGAGAATAAAGGTTATATTTTCCTAGCCGCTAGTGATGTAGACTTTGAGCAAAGTATCGATGAGATACCAATAGTAAGGAATTATCCCGAAGTATTTCAGATGAGATACAGAGTTTCCTCCCAAGAGAGAGATAGAGTTTTCCATAGAATTGCTTCAGGTCCCATATCCATAGCCCCATCAGGATGTCCCCATTAGAGTTGACCGAGTTAAAAGCTCAATTGGAAGATTTATTGGAGAAAAGTTTGTTAGGCCTAGTGCGTCACCTTGGGGAGCCCTGTGTTGTTTGTGAAGAAAAAGGATGGGAGTATGAGAATGTGTGTTGACTATAGGCAATTGAATAAAGTGACGTGAAGAACAAATACCCTTTGCCTAAGATAGATGACTTGATGACAAGCTTAAAGGGCAGTGTTTTCTAAGATTGATTTGAGGTGAGGTTACCACAGATTAGGGTGAGATGAAGATATACCAAAAACGGCCTTTCGTCGATACGGCCATTTTGAGTTTGAGTAATGTCCTTTGGATTAACCAATGCTCGGCAATTTTTATGGATTACATGAATAGGATCTTTAGACCTTATTTAGATCAGTTTGTGGTTGTCTTTATAGATGACATTCTCATCTACTCTAAGACCCACGAGGAGCATGAACGCCACCTAACTATAGTCCTGGAAATCCTAAAGGAAAAGAAACTATATGCCAAGCTTTCTAAGTGTGAATTCTGGTTGGATGAGGTGAAATTTTTAGGGCATGAAGTATCTAAGAAAGGAATCCTTAGATCCTAAGGTGGAAACGGTTGTAACTGAAAACCAACACGGTAACTGAAGTAAGGAGCTTCTTAGGTTTAGCTGGTTATTGATTCATTATCAAGGGATTTTCCTAGATTTCCCTTCCTCTGACTAAGCTAACTAGGAAAAACACCTCTTTTTCATGGACCCTGAGTGTGAAAAGAGCTTTCAAGAGCTGAAACACAAGCTAACCTCAACCCCTGTTTAGTGTTACTCAACCCCAATGTGCCTTGGAAGTGTCCTGTGATGCTTCGAGGAAGGGTTTGGGTTGTGATAGGATAGGCAAGTGGTGGCCTATGCATCAAGGCAACTCAAGCCACATGAGGCAAATTACCCCACCCATGACCTTGAGTTAGCCGTTCGTGTTTGCTCTAAAGATTTGGAGACACCATTTATACGGAGTGAGGTTTGAGGTGTTTTCTGTTCACAAGAGTTTGAAATATCTCTTTGATCAAAAAGAGCTAAACATGAGGCAAAGAAGGTGGATGGAGTTTTTAAAAGATTATGATTTCGGGTTAAACTATCATCCAGGTAAAGCTAATGTTGTAGCTGATACCCTAAGTAGGAAATCCTTACAAGTGTCCCGTTTGATGGTGAAAGAGATTGAGTTAATTGAGCAATTTAGAGACCTCAACCTAGGAATGACCTTGACCACTAAGGGCATAAGAGCTTGTCACCTTAGTGTGACAAGTGAATTAAGGAAAGAATTGCTCAAGCCCAAAGGAAAGATAGAGAATTTCAAGAGACCTTAAGGCGGAGAGCTGATAAGTTGAAAGGTTTTACCCAAGGGAATGATAGTTTATGGAGGTTTGAAGGTCGTATATGTGTACCTGCTAGTGGTGACCTCCGAAAGGATATTTTGGAGGAAGCCCATAAGAGTCATTTCACCCTCCATCCTGGTGCCACCAAGATGTATCAAGATTTGAGGAAGATGTTCTGGTGGCCTGGATTGAAAAAGGATGTGTGCACATGGGTGAATAAATGCTTGGTATGTCAAAAGGTGAAGATTGAGCACCAAAGACCCTCGAATGTTGCAACCCCTATCAATCCCCGAGTGGAAGTGGGATAGTATCTCCATGGATTTTGTAGCTGGACTCGAGGACAGAGCGATCATGACGCCATTTGGGTAATAGTGGATCGGTTGACTAAGTCAGCCCACTTTTACCTATTAAGGTGACTTATTCCTTGGATAGGTTAGCACAGTTATATATAAGGAGATAGTAAGGTTACACGGAGTCCGTGACGATAATCTCGGTAGAATCGCGATTCACGTCACGGTTTTGGGGAGCCTTAGAAGGCGTTTGGTTCAAGCTGTGTTTGAGTACGGCTTATCACCCAAACGGACGGTTCTGAAGAACTATCCAAACTTTGGAGGACATGTTGAGGGCTTGTGTTTTAGATCAAAGAGAGAATTGGGATAAGTACATTGATCGTTGAATTTGCATATAACAACGGTATCATGCAAGTATCGTGGCACCATACGAGGCCCTCTATGGAAAGTGTCAATCACCTCTATGTTGGTATAGCACGAAGAGCAAAGTCTACTGGGCTGGATATTGTGAGGAAACGACGGAACAAATCAAGAAGATTAGGGATAAGATTCTCATTGCTCAAAGTCGAAGAAAAACTATGCGGACAAGCGGCAAAAACTAGATTTTCAAGAAGAGGACCATGTGTTCCTAGAATCACCCACCACAGCATGCAAGAGCAATGAAAGTAAAGAAATTGAGCCCAGATTTCTTGGTCCGTTTGAAATCCCAAGGGATAAATGAAGAAAATGTGTCTAGGTATCTCACTGATTCCATTATTCACAAGCCGAATGAAATCACTCTGCCATGCTAAATGCTAGAGCTAGGAAAATATATACGGTGGTACAATTGTCTATTATACCCGTCTAGGAAGCACAAGAATGCACTAGTTGGCATGACTCATGCTCCTATATTGTCTAATGGCAAAGAGAAAAGTGAACTTTCCAAGACTCATCCTGGACTACATGATCAGTGTCACCTAAAAGAAAATGGAGGACAACTAATGTTCCATATGAAATGCTGCTCAGGACTTCTAACATGACTTTTCCTCTTATCAGAAAGGAATGAATTCATGGAAGGAACTATATTCACACTTTCCTTTTTTAGAACCTCAAGGAAGAAGTTCATCATTAGGATCTAAACCAATGGCAGAGTCCAGAACAAAGGGAGATTAAGCTAGAAAAGCCAACAAGGAAACTGATTCTCTAAAGGAAATGGCCAAAGGAAAGAGAAAATTAATTTTTTTGGAAAGTGAGCTGAAACTCAAAGAAAGAATAATCTAATTTACTTCCTAGGGTCAAAGAGAAGGACAAAAGAAAAGAAGAGTCTATACCATAAGAAACTCAAATGGTAGTCAAACTAGTGAAAGTCATCATAGGAAAGATGTTTGCCTCAAGTGCAAATAGATGCCTATACATGAATCAAGAATCTCCATACTGAGAAGGGAAATCACAAAATATGAAAAGGCTAGCTATCGAGTTATATACCCTCTGAAGATGAAGAGGAAGAGGAAGAGGAAGAAGAAGAAGAACAAGCAGAGCATCCTCATCTCCGAAAAAAGAAAGCCTTTAGATAAGAAGGCTAGCTGAGTGCTAAAATCAGTCCTGACCCATAGCTGAAGAGTTTCTAATTAAGCCCATCATTGAAGAACCAACAAAGAGGACTATGAACAGATCCGCTATCATCTTAACGGTACTTCAACCTCCTCCTTCCATTCACATCACTAGATGGAAGAAGAATAGGATATAACATCAAAAGCTCCTGCCTCTTGGTGAAGAAGCTACTACTTCTACCTCTTAGATGCTTGAAACTGTTCCTTTTTTTATCCCAGAGCCTACTTTGCTCCTATTCATCTAATACTAACATGACATCCTCTCCACCTTCTCCTGATTCAAATGCTGAAACAAAGGCTAAATCACCTAAGTCTGGGGAGATTGTATCCCTAAACATTCCTAAACCATCTCTTAAGCCTCATGACATCGGCACCTATCAACTTACCATCTTCGTCCTCCTAAACTAGGCAGTTCTCATTCCATCAGATCATTTGGCGGCATCTAAGAGAGATAGCCTCCACACAAGATAGGCTTGAGGCAATAATCATAGAGCATGGTGCCCAACTCAGACACCATGAAGAACTACAGCTTCAGATCTTCAGACCAATCAGGAAATCCTACAAGAGCTAAGACGTCGAGGCTGAAGATGGTGTTTGATTCCTAACACACCTCCTTTTTGCTTATAACAAAAGAAGAAGATAAGACATGAAAAAACTCAAGTGCTATGGAAATTAGGGGGAGTCATGCCATATCAATTGAGAGTCATGCAAATGCAATTCAAGGGGAGCCTATGAGGGGGAGCTCACGAATTTTTCTTTTTTTTTAGCATGCATATTATTTTGTTGTTTTGAACTATCATTTTTTTTCAGACATTTTATCTTGTTTTATACTATTCATTTTATCTATTCAAAAATCATGCTTATGCTATCCATTTGGCTCTAATACATATCTATCTTAAGCTCTATTTCTTTTCAGCTCTAATACATATCAATGCCTACTTATGCTTAGCTAATCATATATCATGCTGGTAGATGTTTGCTTCTTATCTCTTTTGCATGTGCTCTGATTTTCTTTTTCATTAGCACACTAGGATATTTAGCTCACATGTATAATTGTTATTAGTACTAAGAAGTATCTTTAAATGTTGCTTCCATAAAACACATTCTTCTTGACACACATATGAGAAGTTCTCAAAAGATTTATATAACTTGATCAAAATATAGTTGTGTATAGCTTCTGACGGCCTTCAGAAACTTGTTCCTACATGCTTTGATACAACTAAGATCAGTTTGCAAGCTTCAGAACCTCAAGTGTGCTTGCTTATATGGCATATAATGTGTTATGTTTTATTTCATATATGTAAGCCTACATGAAAAGCATGAACATGTGTCTCAAAGTTTTGTTTTATAAAATTTCCTTTCATGTTCTAATACTTATGATAAAAAGTTTCAAGCTCAAAACAAAAAACTCTTTTATGTTTTGCTTGATAAATTTGGGATTAATCCTTCATGAGCTTCAAAACTTCACATAGTAATATATTGGTGTATATGTATCAAGGTTTCTTTGAGCATAGAAACTACATAAGTATCAGTATGTTTTCTTTCTCAATCATGCATGCTCTATCATGTTTATCTTTTTTTTAGCATTTATTTTCGATAAATTGGCTTGGACAAAGTTGTGCTGAATTTGAAAATTAATCAAGATGAAATATCACAAGTTTTTCTTATTCAAGCACGCTCTCTTCAAAAGTTTATTTTTTTAAACCTGAAAATCAAGCTGGTTGAGTAAAAAGGACTTAAACGATGAAATCCGTTTCAATATAACACTGATACATCTAGAACAAAATTTTGAGTAAGTTCATAAGGTTCTTTTACAATCAAAACGCTCTTATTCAAGTTACTTAAGACTATAAAACGTTTTTCTTATTCATATCATGCCTTAAGAAAGAAACTTCTTAGAATCAGTTTCTGATAAGTTGAAAGAATATTATTTATCACGCTATACTTTTAGTAGTAATTCTTTCAATATCTCTTCAAAGGATTTTCTTCAAATTGGTTTGTCATCATTAAAAAATGAGAGATTGTTAGCTCCAGAACCTTCTGAAAGCTTTAATGAAATATGTTTTGAGTGACTACAAAGCCAATTTAAAGAAATGTTTTTGAAGAATGTCTAATGGCTACTTGAGTTTCTTGTGTTAGCAAATAGGTTCTTTTGTTGGCATAACTTGGCTCTTTTAAATAATTTCACTTTACATATGCAAGCATGTTTTATCTCATTTAAAGAGATGGAAATCAAATAAAAGTGATAATTATATCGTATATAACGTATACATGTCTAACGATTTGAAGAAAAATAACCAATACAAGAAACCAAGATTTGGGACTTCAAAAAGTAGACGAAAATTAGAAAGTACACCTGAAATGAAGATATCCATCAAATCCTGAAGTCAAAGTATTCTACTATCTTTAATAATCACACTCATAATGTTTTGTTTATCAACAAGTTTGATTGAAGACAAAAAGACCCAAGAATTATCAAGGAACTGATTCTGCACTTAAAGCTCACTTCTCTGAAGCAAGAACGTTCCTGAAAAAAAAGGAAATTTGAATTCTTGAAATTCAAATTTAAAGTAAATCCAGTTTCAAATTGATAAGTCATCTCTTCTAACAACTTGGTCAACTAACCTAACTTCTAGAAGATATGTTCAGAAACCATGATCAAAAAGTGAAAAAGTAGTTTCTGAAGGGACATCAGAAACCTCAACTCCAATGGCTTCTACAATAGTAACAAATTTTCAACCTCATCTTCTAGAATGCTTTTCAAAGACACAAACAGATAATCAACGTGTTACTTGGAAATAATCAAGTGCAACGGTCATAAGGAAGACCTTTATACATAGAGATGTTATGCTCAAACGAATAGTGATTGACACTACACAAGAGGCGGGACTCTGTAAAAATCTCTCTTCACATCCTGTAAGGTTCATCACATCATATAATAGATTCCTTACTTGTAAAAATCTTCTTTCTACATTCTTGAATAGTTATATGTTCTTTCAAGGAAGAAATGTTAGAAAGAAATCATTGAAGTTTTCCTAGATTATTCATGCATATTTTAAGGAAACTTGAGTTTAGGTTTAGTTTGAGTGGTAACGTAAACACAAAACCTTTTGTATCTTTGATACGCAGTGATCGTATGAGATAGCTTGAAGAGGCTAGTCAAATACTACTCGATTCTACTTAGGCTGGTGAATAACTACTTGCAATGTGACGGGGTTGTCTACTTGTCATGGGTTTAGCTTCGAGAGGTTGGTCAAATACTACTTGAATTAGCTTGGAAAGCTGTGAATAACTACTTGCAACGTGAGGTATGGGTTATCTGCTTGTCAAGGATTAGCTTGGAAAGGCTGGTCAAATACTATCGATTTCTCTTGGAGAAAGCTTAAATAACTACTAGGTTTGTAACAGGAGAGTTATGTCCTGGTCACAAGGTGTTAGCTGGAGAGGCTGGTGAATAATTACTAGTTCAGCTTGAAAACTAGTGAATAACTACTTAGGTTGTGACGAGGCGTGAGTACTAGATGTTGAGAGGTTGGGCTAAGACTAGTATAAAATTCTATGCTTAGATCTTCTTATCCTTAATCTCTTTTGTTTTCACTACTTCTCTGTTTTGTTATTCAATATCCTCTGGAGGAAGTGAGATTTTTAGGACATGTAATGTCAAAAGGTGGTGTAACACCAAATAATTAACCGATACACCTAGGTTGTATCTGATTAATTACTAGACTTTACTCTTTGCTTCAGTTCTTTCATCATACTTTGAAAATACTTAGTGAAATTATGAGCCATTTTTTTAAACATAATTGAAAACGTGAGCCGCACATAACGTGAACAATAATCGAAATAAAGCAAATAACATGCAGATATAGCATGAAAAAAAAACACATCATATTGGCTCCATCATATAACATCCATAATTACATAACACATAGATAGTTTGCCTACCAATAGAATAAGACTAGGTGTAGGCAATCTAACAAAACATAAATAATATATGGATGGAAGGACATCCATTAATGGCACCTAGTAATAAAACTCCAAGGATAGGGATGGATATCTGAAATATACGAGTGAAACTAGCAGGATCAAGCTCACTCCGGGTGAAAGCCTCAATGTGATTCATGAACGCTTCCTTCTGAAGACGAGATGGAAAGAAAAATAGAGGGAGTGAGAAACTTATAAAAGAATCTCAGGAGGTACTCACCTCATGATGCATTGTGTCATCATCATCGTCCCCAAACCTCGGGTTATTATGAAATAATGAGCATGCTAAGATTGATTTATTAAGTTTGAAAATATACTTTCCGAGGTTCGTCGTTTAATCATGCGTCTTATAATGCATCATAAACTTAGCATGTCATGTATATAATGAACTTTTCCTTTCATATATAATAACATAGTTATGCATAAAATCACATCATATTCCTCATCATCATTTCATAATACTATGCATAGCAGAACATCATATTTCTCATCATCATCTCATAAATACTATGC
The DNA here is from genome assembly GCA_030441495.1 of Dalbergia oliveri. Lineage (NCBI taxonomy): Eukaryota > Viridiplantae > Streptophyta > Magnoliopsida > Fabales > Fabaceae > Dalbergia > Dalbergia oliveri. Next base: position 34,224,804 of record JAMLFY010000008.1, on the reverse strand, counting down.
ATAGTAGAACATCATATTCACATAATGCATTTACTTAGTTTCTTAGGTGACTTAAAGTTACTTTCACCATCATTTTCCTGGGCCACCCTATACTCCACCCTTTTGGGAGTAATCTAGATTATGAGCTCATACCTTACTAGTCGTCACTAGCATATACTTATCCCTTTTGATAAGTTAAAATCCCAACTCTACCCTTTTGAGAAAACGGGCTAGGGGCAAGAATCACCTTTTCACCATCTATAGTCTGATGGGTCTAAAGGATCATTTTCTAAGGATCACCTTTTCACCACCTATAGTCTGATAGGTCCAAAGGATCATTTCCTCATAAGTTTAAGTCACCATTAAGTCTTAGCATGTTATATCATAATCATCAAGATGCATGAACATTCTCATTGTTTGCAATAGCAACTATAATATGCAAGCCATGAAATCATTCAATACTATCAAATTCTCAGTAGGCATTACATCATCATATAACTCATTCCAAAGCATCAAAAGATGTCATCTAAAATTCTCAAGTAAAGCTCCCTTAAATAACCGAACTCTAAAATTGGGTAACCTTAATTATCAAACTAATTACTTATGCATCTAAGGGATTTATTACCATCAATTATAAGCCTTAAGAACATTATTAGACTATATGGGGTAGCATAGACAATAAGTTGTTCTTAAGGTTTTACGGTATGCTAGAAGTTACGTTTTTAACCATTTCTCGTTCCGGCTTTCCCTATGATGCTAAAATTAATTACTAAACCAATTATGAATCATTGTCCCTTATCTAAACATAATAAAATTTGTTTCTTAAGGCCTAAAGGTTCTGGGAAGAATGCATAAATTTCATTCTCTAGAGTCCTAGAAATCTTGCTTTTACGGTTTTCTAGGAAGCTAGTTTTATTTCTAACATGCATAGAATCATTCCTTTAGCAATAAACCATAATTATCACAACTTCAAACATATTAAACCATCATCATACAGTAGTACTAAACTCAGATTAGTGGCTAAATCATGAACCTCATATAATTGCTTGAAGTCACATTTCAAGTACACATGTCATACTGGTTTACCATAAAATATTTGTAAAACCTTAAAACTCCTTTAGAAACTAATTCTTTTTATTAAAATTGAAAGAAGTCATAGGACTTTAGGCCTTCCTTAATCATGAGACGTTTTATACATTGAAAGAATGTTCATGATTAAAATTTTCACTTAAGATAAAAGGAGCAAGTCTTGATCTTAAGAGATTTATGTGATATCTTAGAATCATAAACATGCTATGCAACCTCATTTTAATCTTGTCATTATAAGGTGATAACTTGGAATTATAAACATGATATGCAAATCCATTTCTTTATCTTTAAGATTTAAGGTGATGACTTGAAAATTAAACATGATGCAAGAGCTTGAAATATAAACATGATGCAAGAAACTGGAGCGGCGGTAGCCTGCACAGGACCGGTGGAGGGAGAAGATCTTAAGAAACCGGCGATGGTAGTCCGCATGGAACCGGAAGGGAGAAGAGAATTCTTATTACATCTTATTAAGCTCCAAACTCAAGACTTCTTAAAGAATGAATTCTTTAACTCCAATAATCTTAAGGAAATTGAAAGTGATACTACCATTTTCCAACTTTGCTTGTGATACTTGGGCAAGTCTTTGAGCTCTAGGATCTTTAGGTGATGACATAAAATAAACATGTCATGCGTTGATTCTTTTAACCATTATAAAATAAAGTGAGAGCATAAAATAAATATGAGATGCATCCTCTTTATTATCTTTGAAGATTAAGTGACAACTTGAAATATAAACATGAAATGCAAGCTTGGAAATTTAAACATGAGATATGCAAGTTCATTTATTATTCTTAAGAATTTAGTGATGACATTAAAAGTAAACATGGTTATGCAAGGCATAAACTTAAACATGGATGCAAGTTCATTTTATTTCTTTACTAGAGCTCTTCCAAGACTTTAAGAAATATAAATTCAACCCAATATATATCTTAGCAAGACAAAGTGAAAAATACATCTTTCAAGTTCTAAACTCAAGATCTTTATTTTTACATCATAAAAATATCATTCTTTAAAGTTTTGCATCAAGTGGAATTTTCAAGCTTTAAAGGCCTAACTTGTGATGGATTTACAACCAACACTCAAGGTCCTCATCATCAAGCTATCATCATATTCCTTCTTAGGCCATTTGGCCGAAATCATTAAAGAAAAATAAGGAAAGAAAAATCGAAATTGTAAAGCTTTAAAAACTAGTGAAACCTTCAAGTTTTAAAGGTTTAACCTATGAAGGCTTTGCAATCAACACTCAAGAACCTCATCATCAAACCATGGTCTCATCAAGTTATGATCAAAGGCTTCTAACACCTCTTCAAATGCCTATTTATAGAGATTTTGAAGCTCATAAATGGACAAATGAAGGAGGAAGGCTGATGGATTTTCATGGGGAACAAAGGAGGAAAACATGGATTCAAGACAAGTTGTATGATTTAGGCAATTATGTCTCATGGTGACATTTTGGCATTTTGTTTTAGTGTATCTTTGGGCAATTATTCTGATGCATAATGGCATCAATAATTTCGTCCATTACAGCCCAAGGAGGAGAAATTTGTGTGTTCCATGTATTATTTAGGTGTAGGTAAGGTATCTTGCAAATTAGAGAATTTGCAATTAAGGGCTTAGGTGAATTAGTAAGCAATTTGGGTGTTTTTAAGCAATTTTAGGTTCTAATCAATCTAAATAAATAATTTTGACTCTAGATTAATAATTAGAATTTAATAAGCTTTAATTTGAGCCTAATATTGCTTAGGTTTCGCTATACGAATCAAAAATCTCAAAATTTGCAAAACTACAAAGACGGGACAAAATGGTAATTTTACTTAAAAATTGCCCGAGACCACCCGAGCTTAACTAATGGTTAATCATAGCTTAAAAACATGTTTTAAAACATTTTAGTGAGGTTTGAGCTAAGCGGCACGCAATAAAGTTAAAACGCCGGAGGGCGTTTTGGTCATTTCACGTCGAAGCTCAAAATTAGGATTCTTCTCCTCTATTAACACACATAACACAAACAATCCCTTATTAGCATCAAAACATCCCCTTGAGGATGGGTGGGGCCCACGATCCTCATTTTCTGAGTAAAATAACCTCAAGGGCATTTTGGTCATTTTACACGTATAGAAAATCGGGGTTTGCAACTGCACGAATTGCTCCTAACCTTTCTTCTAATGTTATATTCCTTTATTGAGGATTGTTTGGTTCAAATTATATGAAAAATTACCTAGGGTAATTCGGTAATTCCAAACGCAGTAAAAATTGGGCGTTACATTACTCCCTCCTTAAAAAGAATTTCGCCCTCGAAATCGTTACCTGAGAACAGCTCTGATCCTGTGCTTGCATATCTGATTCCAGCTCCCATGTAACTTCTTCGGTTTCACCTCGTCCCCATGCTACTTTGACTAGGGGTACAACCTTGTTCCTTAATGCTTAACTCCTCGTCAACGATTCGTGGGTGGTAAGTTAAACGTTAGGTCATCTCTTAATTGTACATGTTCTGGCTCTAGTACATGACTTGGGTCAAAATGATATTTCCTTAACTTGGAGACATGGAAAACATCATGAAGGTTGGACAGACTCGGGGTAGGGCTATACGGTAGGCTACAGATCCTATTTTGCTAAGGATTTCAACGGACCAAGAAATCTGGGGCTCAATTTCTTTACTTTCATTGCTCGGCCTATGCATGTGGTGGGGTTGATTCTTAGGACACATGGTCCCCTTCTTGAAAATCTAGCGGTTTCGCGCTTGTCCGCATAGTTTTCTTTCGACTTTGAGTAGTGAGAATCTTATCCCTAATCTTCTTGATTTGTTCCGTCGTTTCCCTCACAATATCCGGTCCAAGTAGACTTTGCTCTCGGGCTTATACCAACAAAGAGGTGATTGACACTTCCGTCCATAGAGGGCCTCGTATGGTGCCATACCGATACTTGCATGATAACTGTTGTTATATGCAAATTCAATAATAAGGTACTTATCCCAACTCCCTCTTTGATCTAAAACACATGCCCTTAACATGTCCTCCAAAGTTTGGATAGTTCTTTCAGATTGACCGTCCGTTGGGGTGATAAGCCGTGCTAAGACAGCTTTGAACCAAACGCCTTCTGAAAAGCTCCCCAAAATCGTGACGTAAAAGGATCCCGATCGAGATTATCGACGGTCTTCATGTAATCTTACTATCTCCTGAATATATAAGTGCTAACCTATCCAAGGAATAAGTCACCTTAATAGGTAAAAGTGGGCTGATTTAGTCAACCGATCCACAATTACCCATATGGCGTCATGATTTGCTTGGGTCCTCGAGTCTAGTTACAAAGTCCATGGAGACACTATCCCACTTCCATTCGGGGATTGACAAAGGTTGCAACATTCCGGAAGGTTTTTGGTGTTCAATCTTCACCTTTTGACACACCAAGCACTTACTCACCCATGTGCACACATCCTTCTTCAATCCTGGCCACCAAAACATCTTCTTCAAATCTTGATACATCTTGGTTGCACCGATGAAGGGTAAATGGCTCTTATGGGCTTCCTCCAAAATATCCTTCGGAGGTCACCACTAGCAGGTACACATATACGACCTTCAAACCTCCACAAACTATCATTCCCTTGGGTAAAACCTTTCAACTTATTAGCTCTTCCGCTTCTAAGGTCTCTTGAAATTCCATATCTTCCCTTTGGGCTTGAGCAATTCTTTCCTTGAATTCACTCGTCACACTAAGATGGCAAGCTCTTATGCCCTTAGTGGTCAAGGTCATCCCTAGGTTTAGGTCTCTAAACTGCTCAATTAACTCAACCTCCTTCACCATCAAATGGGATACTTGTAAGGATTTCCTACTTAGGGCATAGGCTACAACATTAGCTTTGCCTGGATGATAGTTTAACCCGAAATCATAATCTTTTAAGAACTCCATCCACCTTCTTTGCCTCATGTTTAGCTCTTTTTTATCAAAGAGATATTTCAAACTCTTGTGATCGGAGAACACCTCAAACTTAACGCCATATAAATGGTGTCTCCAAATCTTCAGAGCAAACACGACGGCGGCTAATTCAAGGTCATGGGTAGGGTAATTTGCCTCATGTGGCTTGAGTTGCCTGACGCATAGGCCACCACTTGCCTATCTTGCATCAGTACACAACCCAAACCCTTCCTTAAAGCATCACAGTATACTTCGAAAGGCACATTGGGGTCGGGTGATACCAAAAGGGGTTGAGGTTAGCTTGTGTTTTAGCTCTTGAAAGCTCTTTTCACACTTGGGGTCCATGAAAAAGGGGTGTTTTTCCTAGTTCAGCTTGGTCAGAGGTAGGGAAATCTGGGAAAATCCCTTGATAAACCGACGGTAATAACGGCTAAACCCAAAAGCTCCTTACTTCAGTTACCGTGGTTGGTCTTAGGTTCACGACCGTTTCACCTTACTAGGATCTACAGCAATTCCTCTTTAGACACTACATGCCCTAAAAATTTCACCTCATCCAACCAGAATTCACACTTAGAAAGCTTGGCATATAGTTTCTTTTCCTTCAAGATTTCCAGTACTATGGTTAGGTGGCATTCATGCTCCTCGTGGGTCTTAGAGTAGATGAGAATATCATCTATGAAGACAACCACGAACTGATCTAAATAGGTCTAAAGATCCTATTCATGTAATCCATGAAAATTGCTGGAGCATTGGTTAATCCAAAGGACATTACTCCAAACTCAAAATGGCCGTATCGAGTGCGAAAGGCCATTTTCGGTATATCTTCATCTCTCACCCTAATTCTGGTGGTAACCGACCTCAAATCAATCTTAGAAAACACTGCACCTTTAAGCTGGTCCATCAAGTCATCTATCCTAGGCAAAGGGTATTTGTTCTTCACTGTCACTTTATTCAATTGCCTATAGTCAACACACATCCTCATACTCCATCCTTTTTCTTCACAAACAACAGGGGCTCCCCAAGGTGATGCACTAGGCCTAACAAACTTTTTCTCCAATAAATCCTCCAATTGAGCTTTCAACTCGGTCAATTCTAATGGAGACATCCTGTATGGGGCTATGGATATGGGACCTACACCCGGAAGCAATTCTATGGAAAACTCTATCTCTCTTGGGAGGAAACTCTTATATCATTCTGGAAATACTTCGGGATAATTCCTTACTATTGGTATCTCACTTTGCTCAAAGTCTACATCACTAGCGGCTAGGAAAATATAACCTTTATTCTCACCCTTACCACGTCTATCCACGAGTTATGTATAGACTTATGGGTTTCTTAGGTTCAATGGGAACAGGAAGAAAAGTGATGGTTTTCTCATAGGTTTAACATTACACGGTTGGACTCAAGCCAATCCATGCCAAGAATCACATCTAAACCTTGCATGGGTAAGCAAATAAGATCTAAAACAAAGGATCTATTCCTATAACAAAATTGCAATCTAAACAACATTTACAAGTCCTAACGGGTTTTCCGGGGGTAGAAACAATAAGGTCAAAAGGAAGCTCGGTCACATGCAAGTTAAGGCTTTTAACACATGAGTGGGAAATAAAAGAATGGGAAGCGCCAGAATCATATAGTACAATTAAGTCTTTTCCATACATGTTACACTTACCTTCCACGAGATTCCGTGACTTTGTCGTTTCTTCAGCATTAACGTAAAAACCCTTCCTTGATATTGCGGCTTGGGATTGGGGTTGGCGGGTTCCTCTCGTGCATTCTCGAGAGTAGTGGCCCGACTTTCACGATAGCATACATTTGTTCCGCTCGACAGGGCATGCTCCCATGATTCTTGCCGCACTTGGGACATCCATGGATGGTGGGGGTCGTGGAGGTGCTCTGGACCTCTTTGTGGTGTTTTCCCCTTGTTGTTGTTGTGATTGTTGTTGGGGTTGTTGTTGTAGGGTTGTTATAGCGGTTGTTGTTGTTGTTCGGCCTTCCTTGTTGAAAGTTCCTTTGTGGACCTTGGGGTCTGATTGAGGTGGGAATGGGGGTCGATTATGCCTCTTGAATTGCTGACCTTGAGGTGTCAGCTTCTTGGTGATATTATCCGACTTTGAGGTGCTCAATTTTCTGCCCTTCTTCAATGATGCGATATTTGTTAACTAGGGTAGAATCCCTAATCTCCAAATGCGCAACTGCCACATTAAGCTCCGCCTTTAACCCTGACTATATTTAATGCATTTCCAATACTCGTTGGGGTTACCCTGTACATCCTTGAGAACTTAATAAGTTCCTCAAATCTGGCAGTGTACTGGGCTACATTCATGTTTCCTTGCACAAGCTGCATGAACTCAATGTCCTTGGCATTTTTGACTGACTCTGGAAATACTTCTCATAAAAATGGACCTTAAATAGCTCCCAATCAATGTCCACGTCCGCCTCCAAGAGTCTTCGAGCACTATCCACCAAAAGGGCATCACCCTCGAGCATATGGGTGGCAAAAGTAACCTTCGTCCTCTGAGCATGGGACTAGAGCAAAGACCTTCTCAATATTCTGAATCCATTCTTCTACAACATTTGGATTGAGGGTCCCCTTGAATGGTGGGTTCGCCCGCGAACTCCCCAAAACGAGCGTGTTCGGGGATCTCATGGCCTTGATTCGCATTAGCTTGGCGATCCTCCATTCGCTCCATCATCATCCTCATTGTCCTTGCCACATCATGAAGTGCTTCGAGGTTTGTTGTTCTGGTTATTCTTGCCACGTTCCTAGTCGTTGTCGACGTGCCATTGGTCCCTATACACATAAAACGGCAACACTGAGGTGATCAGCTCAACATTCCATGCAAAGTGAGCAAGTTACCATGGCACGTGCAACATACAGGTCATGCATCTCTAATCCTCAAGCTCATCCTAATGATAAACATATACACATGACATTTCTAACGTAGTATGCTTTAGAAGCATAGTCAATCCAAAGAGCTCGTAGAAGCAAACTCCTTATACCAAAATGTAACACCCTAATAATTAACCAATACACCTAGGTTGTATCTGATTAATTACTAGACTTTACTCTTTGCTTCAGTTCTTTCATCATACTTTGAAAATACTTAGTGAAATTACGAGCCATTTTTTTTTTAAACATAATTGAAAACGTGAGCCGCATAACGTGAACAATAATCGAAATAAAGCGAATAACGTGCAAATATAGCATGCAAAAAAACACATCATATTGGCTCCATCATATAACATCCATAATTACATAACACATAGATAGTTTGCCTACCAACAGAATAAGACTAGGTGTAGGCAATCTAACAAAACATAAATAATATATGGATGGAAGGACATCCATTAATGGCACCTAGTAATAACACTCCAAGGATAGGGAGATATCTGAAATATACGAGCGAAACTAGCAGGATCAAGTTCAGCTACCGGTGAAAGCCTCAATGTGATTCACGAACGCTCCTTATTTCTTTGAAGACGAGATGGAAAGAAAAATAGAGGGAGTGAGAAACTTATAAAAAGAATCTCAGTAGGGTACTCACCTCATGATGCATTGTGTCATCATCATCGTCCCCAGGAACCTCAGGGTTATTATGAAATAATGAGCATGCTAAGATTGATTTATTAAGTTTGAAAATATACTTTCCGAGGTCGTTTTAATCATGCGTCTTATAATGCATCATAAACTTAGCATGTCATGTATATAATGAACTTTTCCTTTCATATATAATAACATAGTTATGCATAAAATCACATCATATTCCTCATCATCATTTCATAATACTATGCATAGCAGAACATCATATTTCTCATCATCATCTCATAAATACTATGCATAGTAGAACATCATATTCACATAATGCATTTACTTAGTTTCTTAGGTGACTTAAAGTTACTTTCATCATCATTTTCCTGGGCCACCCTATACTCCACCCTTTTGGGAGTAATCTAGGTTATGAGCTCATACCTTACTAGTCGTCACTAGCATATACTTATCCTTTTTGATAAGTTAAAATCCAAACTCTACCCTTTTGAGAGACGAACTAGGGGGCAAGAATCACCTTTTCACCATCTATAGTCTGATGGGTCTAAAGGATCATTTTCTCAGGATCACCTTTTCACCACCTATAGTCTGATGGGTCCAAAGGATCATTTCCTCATAAGTTTAAGTCACCATTAAGTCTTAGCATGTTATATCATAATCATCAAGATGCATGAACATTCTCATTGTTTGCAATAGCAACTATAACATGCAAGCCATGAAATCATTCAATAATATCAAATTCTCATAGGCATTACATCATCATATAACTGACATTCCAAAGCATCAAAAGATGTCATCTAAATTCTCAAGTAAAGCTCCTTAAATAACCGAACTCTAAATTGGGTAACCTTAATTATCAAACTAATTACTTATGCATCTAAGGGATTTATTACCATCAATTATAAGCCTTAAGAACATTATTAGACTATATGGGGTAGCATAGACAGTAAGTTGTTCTTAAGGTTTTAGGTATGCTAGAAGTTACGTTTTTAACCAATTTCGTTATCCCTTCCCTATGATGCTAAAATTAATTACTAAACCAATTATGAATCATTGTCCCTTATCTAAACATAATAAAATCTGGTTCTTAAGGCCACTAAATGTTCTGACAGAATGCATAAATTTCATTCTCTAGAGTCCTAGAAATCTTGCTTTTAGGTTTTCTAGGAAGCTAGTTTTATTTCTAACATGCATAGAATCATTCCTTTATCAATAAACCATAATTATCACAACTTCAAACATATTAAACCATCATCATACATTAGTACTAAACTCAAATTAGTGGCCAAATCATGAACCTTATATAATTACTTGAAGTCACATTTCAAGTACACATGTGATACTAGTTTACCGTAAAATATTTGTAAAACCTGAAACTCCTTTAGAAACTAATTCTTTTTGTTAAAATTGAAAGAAGTCATAGGACTTTAGGCCTTCCTCAATCATGAGGTTGTTTTATACATTGAAAGAATGTTCATGATTAAAATTTTCACTTAAGATAAAAGGAGCAAGTCTTGATCTTAAGAGATTTATGTGATATCTTAGAATCATAAACATGCTATGCAACCTCATTTTAATCTTGTCATTATAAGGTGATAACTTGGAATTATAAACATGATATGCAAATCCATTTCTTTATCTTTAAGATTTAAGGTGATGACTTGAAAATTAAACATGATGCAAGAGCTTGAAATATAAACATGATGCAAGAAACTGGCGGTAGCCTGCAGGGACAAGTGGGAGGAGAGAATCTTAAGAAACGAAGCGGTGGTAGTCGCATTGGACCGGTGAGAGGAGAGAATTCTTATTACATCTTATTAAGCTCCAAACTCAAGACTTCTTAAAGAATGAATTCTTTAACTCCAATAATCTTAAGGAAATTGAAAGTGATACTACCATTTTCCAACTTTGCTTGTGATACTTGGGCAAGTCTTTGAGCTCTAGGATCTTTAGGTGATGACATAAAATAAACATGTCATGCGTTGATTCTTTTAGCCATTATAAAATAAAGTGAGAGCATAAAATAAATATGAGATGCATCCTCTTTATTATCTTTGAAGATTAAGTGACAACTTGAAATATAAACATGAAATGCAAGCTTGGAAATTTAAACATGAGATATGCAAGTTCATTTATTCATTCTTGAGAATTTAGTGATGACATTAAAAGTAAACATGGTTATGCAAGGCATAAACTTAAACATGGATGCAAGTTCATTTTATTTCTTTACTAGAGCTCTTCCAAGACTTTAGAGAAATATAAATTCAACCCAATATATATATTAGCAAGACAAAGTGAAAAATACATCTTTCAAGTTCTAAACTCAAGATCTTTATTTTTACATCATAAAAATATCATTCTTTAAAGTTTTGCATCAAGTGGAATTTTCAAGCTTTAAAGGCCTAACTTGTGATGGATTTACAACCAACACTCAAGGTCCTCATCATCAAGCTATCATCATATTCCTTCTTAGGCCATTTGGCCGAAATCATTAAAGAAAAATAAGGAAAGAAAAAGAAATTGTAAAGCTTTGAAAACTAGTGAAACTTCAAGTTTTAAAGGTCTAACTGAAGGCTTTGCAATCAACACTCAAGAACCTCATCATCAAACCATGGTCTCATCATAATCTAGGCCATAAGGCCGAAATGTTTTTAAAAGAAAAGGAAAACAAACAAAATTGAAAGCTAGAAGAAAGTCCATGAAATCATCATTTTTGAGCTAGAAACATAACTTGTCATAGCATAAAATGAACTTAGAAACAACTCCCTACCTAATCTGATTTGAAGGAAAGGAAGAGAACTTGGTTTCTTTGAGTGAAATGGAAGAAAATCTCTTTGAAAAACTGAAGAGAATTTGGCCAAGGAGGAGGAAGAAAGAAAGCTTTTGGTGCTCCTAAGAACTAGAATTGTGTAAGTTATGATCAAAGGCTTCTAACACTCTTCAAGCATGCCTATTTATAGAGATTTTGAAGCTCATAAATGGACAAATGAAGGAGGAAGGCTGATGGATTTTCATGGGGAACAAAGGGAGGAAAACATCATTCAGACAAGTTGTATGAATTTAGGGAATTATGTTCATGGTGACATTTTGGCATTTTGTTTTAGTGTATCTTTGGCAATTATTCTGATGCATAATGGCATCAATAATTTCGTCCATTACAGCCCAAGGAGGAGAAATTTGTGTGTTCCATGTATTATTTAGGTGTAGGCAAGGTATCTTTGCAAATTAGAGAATTTGCAATTAAGGGCTTAGGTGAATTAGTAAGCAATTTGGGTGTTTTTAAGCAATTTTAGGTTCTAATCAATCTAAATAAATAATTTTGACTCTAGATTAATAATTAGAATTTAATAAGCTTTAATTTGAGCCTAATATTGCTTAGGTTTCGTTATACGAATCAAAAATCTCAAAATTTGCAAACTGCACAAAGACGGGACAAAATGGTAATTTTACTTAAAAATTGCCCGAGACCACCCGAGCTTAACTAATGGTTAATCATAGCTTAAAAACATGTTTTAAAACATTTTAGTGAGGTTCGGGCTCAGTCGGCACGCAAATCGAGTTAAAACGCATGGGCGTTTTGGTCATTTCGCGTCGAAGCTCAAAATTAGGATTCTTCTCCTCTATTAACACACATAACACAAACAATCCCTTATTAACATCAAAACATCCCCTTGAGGACGGGTGGGGCCCACGATCCTCATTTTCTGAGTAAAATAACCTCGGGGCATTTTGGTCATTTTACACGTACAGAAATCGGGACGAATTGCTCCTAACCTTTCTTCTAATGTTATATTCCTTTATTGAGGATTGTTTGGTCTCAATTATATAAAAATTACCTAGGGTAATTCGGTAATTTAAACGACAGTAAAAATTGGGGCGTTACAGGTGGCATTGCGTGGATCCTAGTAAGAGGTGAATAAGCTAGGAGAGACCTACCACGGTAATGGAGATATGAAGCTTTTTGGGATTAGCCCATTGTCCTAGGTTCATTAAAGGATTTTCCATATCCCTACCCTTGACCAAGCTCACTAGGAAGAATACCCTTTTTGTTTGGACTCCAAAGTGTGAAAAGAGCTTCCAAAAGTTGAAGCGAAGTTAACCACAACCCTAGTGTTAGTTTTTCCTAACCCTAATACACCATTTGAGGTGTATTGTGACACTTCGGAAGGGTTTGGGTTGTGTGTTGATGCAAAATAGGCAAGTGGTGGCCTATGTGTCTAGACAACCCAAGCCTCATGAAGCAAATTACCCCACCCATGACCTTGAGTTAGCGCCGTGGTGTTCGCCTTGAAAGTATGGTGACACCATTTGTATGGAATGAAGTTCGAGGCATTTTCTGATCACAAGAGTCTCAAGTACCTCTTTGATCGGAAGAAGTTGAATATGAGGCAAAGGAGATGGATGAAGTTCTTGAAGGATTATGATTTGGGCTGAACTATCATCAGGTAAGGCTAATGTAGTGGCTGACACCTTGAGTCGAAAATCACTACACTTATCTCATATGATGGTGAAGGAGGTAGAGTTGATTGAGAAGTTTAGGGATCTAAACTTGGGGATGACATTGACTCCTGAGAGCTTGAAAGTATGCCATCTCAGTGTCCTAAGTGACTTAAGGAGAGAATACTTCGAGCCCAATAGGAGGACGTGGAGTTTAAGGAGACTCTAAAGGCGGTAAAGGAAGGAAAGTTGAAGGGTTTCACCCTAGGGCGAATAAGCTATGGAAGTTTGAAGGCCGGATTTGTGGTTCGGCAATGGTGACCTCGAAAGGAGATATTGGGAAAGCTCATAAGAGCCATTTCACTATTCATCCTGGTACTACCAAGATATATCAAGACCTAAAGAACATGTTTTGGTGGCCCAGGTTGAAGAAGACGTGGCCACATAGGTTAGTAAGTGCTTAGTTTGTCAGGAAGGTGAAGATTGAGAACCAAAAACCTTCAGAATGTTGGAACCCTGTCAATTCCCGAATGGAAATAGGATAGTATCTCAATAGATTTCGTGACAGGTCTACCTAAGACCCACTGCCATGATGCCATATGGGTGATCGTGGACGACTAATGAAGTCGAATAACTTTTTGGCTATTAAGGTGACTTATTCATTGGATAAGTTGGCTCAATTATATATCCAAGAAATTGTGAGGTTGCATGGAGTGCCGATGATGATTATCTCGTATCATGATCCGTAGTTTACGTCACATTTTTAGGGAGCCTTTCATAAGGCATTTGGTTCAAAGTTGTGCTTAAGCACGACATACCACCCTTAAACGAATGGGCAATTGGAAAGGACCATACAAATCCTGGAGGATATGTTAAGGGCATGTGTATTGGACCATAGAGAAAGTTAGGATAAGTACTTGTCACTTCGAGTTTGCATATAACAATAATTATCATGCAAGCATTGGTATGGCACCCTATGAAGCCCTGCATGGAAGGAAGTGTCAATCACCTTTGTGTTGGTATGAGCCCGAGGAGCAAAGCTTTTAGGACCGAAAGTTGTGAGGGAAACAATGGAACAAATCCAGATGATCAAGGATAGGATCTTTCCAGGCCGAAGTCGCAGAAAAGCTATGCGGACAAACGGTGAAAGCCGTTGGAATTCCAAGAAGGAGAGCATGTATTCTTTAGGATCACCCACAACAAGCATAGGGTGAGCTATGGGAGTAAAAAATTTGAGCCCTAGATTTCTTGGTCCCTTTGAAATCCTTAATAAAGTCGGGAGGAGCATATCGCATAGCCTTACCACCTAATTTGTCCAACCTTCATGATGTCTTTCATGTCTCTAATTAAGAAAATATCAATCCGACCCTAGTCATGTGTTAGAGCCTAAACAAGTACAATTAAGGGAGGACCTAACTTTCAACCTACCACCTACAAGGATCATGGATAAAAGAGTCAAGCAATTAAGGAACAAAGTTGTACCTTTGGTCAAAGTGGCATGGGGACGGGATAAAGTAGAGGATTTTACATGGAAATTGGAATCAAAGATGAAGACTGATATCCCAAACTATTCAGGTAATGAATTTCAAGGATGAAATTCTTTTTAAGGAGGGAGAAATGTAACGCCCAATTTTTCCTACTGTGCAAAATGACCAAATTACCCTAGGTCATTTTTACATGATTTGAGGCCAAAATAGTTCGGGCCATCCTCAATAAGATATTTTCACATCAGAATAAGATTATATGAGGATTAAATAACAATCTGTAAAAATCAATTTTTTATTTTTCAATATTCAAATGACCAAAATGCCCCTAAGGTCATTTTTGCCCCGAAATCAACGGCGGTCTAAGCTACCCTCAAGGGGTTAGTTTTATGTTTGAAAAGGATTATTTGTGTTATGAATGATGTTAGAGGTGAAAATCTTAAACCCTGATTTTTTCCGTGCGTGAAATTACCAAAATGCCCCTAGGGTAATTAGCGAGATTAAGCAAAACTGAACTCTCATCACCCGGAAGTTAGAAAATATTAATTATGAGGGGTATATGATATCTGAAAATGTTCAAGTGATTCCAGAGAGTTTATGTGAAATTACCATTTTGTCCCTAGTTAGTGCTAAATAAGCTTATTTATGTAATTAAGTAAATATAGGCAATATTAGACTCTAATTAAAGATAAATTAATTTTATTTATTAACCTTGAGTCAAAATAATTATTTGAGGTAATTTTAAAGTCTAAGATTATTTTAGGGAAGTTTAATTTCTTTTCTTAATTAAAAGGTTTCATAAGACAAATAATATTAAGTAAAAATTAGTGCATTATCTTTCTTTTCTTAAAAATTATATTTTAGATTTATTTTTTATTATTATTTCATATTAATGGAGCCCTAAAAACTCCACTACAAGTGTAGGTCATTCCTTAATCATGTCTTGGAGCATCTTACATGCTTTTTTATTAACCACCCACACTACATAATCCACTACAAATTAAATATACCTCAAATACATGTCCTACCACTCATAAAAATTGAAATTTTGCTTCCCATTATAGCCAAAATACAGCTACCTCACCCCTCCCAAAACTCCTATATATATGTGTTTTTCCAAGCCTAATACACACACAAACACTCATTCTTACCATTTGCATTTTTTGTGGTAGTGTTGCTCACAAAAATTGGCCAAAAATCCTCTTATCTCTCTCTAAACTCAAAGCTCTCTTCTTCTTCCTCCTCTACCTCCAAGACTCCATTCTCAACCTTCATCCAAGCTCTCAACTTCAAACCAACACATATCCACCATAAATTAACTCCTAAATACATAACCTTTCCATTCCAGACACAAGATCACAAGAAAAATCCTTCCTCCATTTCTTCCTTCTTTGTCCAAAACCATCATCATCATCTAGAGAGATTTTTCTTTTTCTTTAATTCATAAAAGATCAAGCTTTCACTTTTGTAACAAGAAATAACTTGGTAGGGATTTTATTTCATGTCTTTCTCTTGTTCTTCTCTTATATTTTTCGTTATTTTGATTGTTGATAACCATGGCTTGATAATGAGGAATCATGGTGGTGATTGTAGATCTATCATATAATTGACCTCTAAAACTCAAGGTTTGATTTTTGCTGTTAAAAGATTAATGGAAAAATTGTTGATTTTCTTTGGATTGTTTCTTTTTGAGCTTGATGATGAGTTCAAGAAATAAGGTTCTTGGAACCATTGTAATAAAGGACTCTAAAGCTCACTTCCTTTTTATTAAGATTATTTAGGGTTAAAAAACTTCATTCTCTAAAAGTCTTGAGTTTTGAACTTAACAAGATAAAAAATGAACTTGTATCCATGTTTATGTTTCAACCTCTTGCATATCATGTTTAAATTTCAAGTTATCACCTTAAATCTTGAAAATAATAATATGGATTTGCATCTTCATGTTTAAATTCCAAGTTTTGCATATCATGATCGAGTTATCACCTTAAATCTTGAAGATAATAATATGGATTTGCATTTTCATATTTAAATTCCAAATCTTGCATATCATGTTTATATTTTAAGTTATCACCTAAACTTTGAAGACTTAAAAATAAATTTGCATCTTCATATTTATATTTCAAGTTTTGCACATCACATTTATATTTCCAAGTTATCACCTTATAATGATAAAGATTAAAAATGAGATTGCATGGCATGTTTATGATTCTAGTTATCATCTAAAGCTCAAGACTTGCCTCTTTTATCTTAAATGGGAATTTTGATTCATGGACACATCTCAAATATATGATTTTTGGCCTTATGAGGATCTTGAATTTGAAGTTGATTTTATTTTGTTTTGAGGCTTGAATCTTGTCTTTAAGATGTACTAGGAATTTTTTTAAAGAATTAGAAATTCAAAAGAGAATATGATTTTCTCAAGTTTTTAGAAGTTAAAATTATGGTTACCGATTTAATTTAATTAAACCTATAAGATTACTATTTGGTAATGTTTAAATGTGTAAAAGTTACTAATAATTGTTGTAAAAATTATTTTTAGCATTTTTGGGAAGAACTAGTAACTAGAAAGGATCAAAATTGTAATTTTATGAAGGTTTAGAAAATTAATTTTTTGATACTATTCATTACTATTTTGGTACTATTCATATTGTTCACACACATAAGAATTAATAATATTTGTTGTAAAAATTGTTTTTAGTATCTTAGGTGTATAAAAGAGTAATTACAAGTGTTAGTTTGACCGTTTTACAAAATATGAAAAGTTGTGTTTTGAACTATCAATTATGTAATTTTGGTCAAATGATTTTAATTATAGTGAGTAATAATTGTTGAATGTGTCCATGCATTCAAAATACCATTTATGATGTTTTGAAAAAGCTTTAGAAGCTTTGCATTTGTTAAGTGTTAAAAATGAGCAACTTTGCACTTTAACTCCTAAAGTGTAACAAAATTTGGTCTATGGCCCAAAAAGGTTTTTATGATGAGTTTAAATGATTTCTAAGTGTTATGCGTCTCCTAAAAGTATAGATTAATTTTAAGGATCATTAGTTTGAGAAATGTGTTAAAAAGGGGAAATTACACTTTGACCCATAATATTTGGGAAATTACAGTTTTACCCCTTTGGGGCTTAAGTGTAAATATTGATAACTTGATGAGGTTAATATGAATGATGTCTTATGAAAACTATGTTCATGTGTTTCAGTTGAAAATTATACGACTTGTAATGCATACTTATATGATCAATTACACGATGAATTGTGACATGTTATATTTATGATCAATTAATTGAGGTACATTATTTAAGTGTTCAATGAGCATGAGGTATTAAAAGATAAGCTATGATTATATGTTCATGCTTGTATCTCTAATTAACATGCCAATATTAAGGTGACAAAAGACATATGGAAATGATCCTCTAGACTCCAAAAATTAATGGTTATGAGAAGTGATCCAAAAAGGACCCTTTAGACTTCATGAATTAATGGTTATGAAAGGTGATCCTATGCCCCTTAACCCGCACTTAGGAGACGGGAATTTAGCTTATCAAGAGGATAAGTATAGATTAGTGACTACTAGTTAGGTATGAGCTCATAACCTAGAACTCTCAAAAGGGAAAGTATAGGGTGGCATCAAGGAAAAGAGAATAAGAAGTTTAAGTCATCTAAAAGTATGAATTATGTTGGAATAAATTACATTCATTATGTTATGTTCATTCAATGTGTATCCTATTATATCTTGCATATTGTATGGACATACATTCATGATATAGTATATTGCATTCATGACATTAAGATTCATGCTAAAAGATACGGGCCTCTGATAATGGTATTTGGAACTTAATAAATGAATCATATTTGTGTCCAATATTTTCATCATAAAACCCGAGGTTCCTAAGGATGAAGATGATGACATTTGTTTGGAGATGAAAGCCCTACTGAGATTCTTGTACAAGTTTCTCATTCCCTCTCTATTTCTTTTCTATCTCATCTTCAAAGAGCAATGGCTATGTTCATGATCCACATTGATGCTCTCACCTGGTAGATGCACTTCAATCCTGCCAACTAGCTTTATCATTTTGTAGGTCGTCTCGCTACTCCTACTAACCTTGCCTTTGTACTCTATACATATCTCCCTCTCAAGTGTTCTAGTAGGTATTTTTCTATCCATATACTATTTATGTCTTTTCCGAATGTCTATACCTAGCCCAACTTCTATTGATGGGCATGATATCTTTTTAGTAGTGTATTTTGGTGCTTGATGTGAAACGGTTAATGCATATGCTATAATTATATATGATGATGTGGTTATGTTCATGTGATTATTGTGCACGCATGTGACTAGTTTTTATTTCTCCTCCATATATACGAGACAATGATAGGTTTTACTTAGTATGCACGGCTCACGTTTTGTTTTAAAAAAAAATTACCTGTAATTTCATTAAAGTATTTCCAAGAGTTTAACTTAAGAACTGGAACAAAAGAGTAATACCTAATAATTAAATTAAATACGTCATAAGCACGTTGTAACATCCTCCCAGTACAACTTCATCCTTAAGTCATGACATCATACTCAAGAGTTGTTACTCATTAATTAGCGGGCCTTTCTTAAATATCTATAGCAAGCTCGATTTATGTGTGTAATAACTAAGCGCAATTCTATTAAAATATATAACAAAGAAAACACGACATTTATTAAATACATAGTTGGGTACAAAAGGAAGCTCCTCTATGATTTTTAGTACATATTTGTTCTCTAATATAGTTACATACATATCTATCCCACTAAATACAACATAATAAAAGCATTAGCGTGACACTATTGCAATTTAAATTCTTTTGCAGGAGCATCATAATCCTTGGCTTAACCTAGAGACGACATGGAAACACAAACACATAGGGGTGAGAATTATACAATTCTCAGGAGGGCAACTTTCAGTTACGTAATCATAATGTCATCGTCATCGCCCCAGCTACTTCGGTTTATTAAGAAAATGTGGTCATGCAATATAAACTAAAAATTCATTTTAAGGTTCTAAAATCATCCCTCCAAAGTGGATTTCTTTTAGCATTCAATCACTTAAAGCATATAGCTCATAATGTTCTAACAAATATTAAATCACACAAGGCAGACAATTTAGACTAATATGAGTATGCCTATGATAACCGCGGTGACATTATTTCAAAGTGACTTGTGTTCACTTATGGCCATAGAAGTCAAATCAATGCATTTTTCTCTTTTTGTTGACATAGGAAAGACTTAATTTATACCCAACGGGTATTTGTCGTAGACAACTCCACAATAGATGTTTATACCAAATGGTATTTATAGTGGATCAAACCACACAAAAGAAATATACTGATTATAAGGACAAGTTCATTCTTATACGTGATCATCGAACTTCATTTTTTTTCCATTTCCAAATCACACAAATCTCTATTCATAGCCGATACGTCTCCAACTCAAAATAAATTTGGGAAAGTTCCTTTTTTCCTTCCCCTAATTCAATCTAAGTCTTGTTTCTGTTTTGTCAATATGTTAGAACATGCATAATTTAAGTTTATACATTCTCTTTTCCTTTTCCAAATGTATGCATAAAGCACATGTAGGCATTTTATTCACAATGAAATTTCAATCATGCCTCATAAACCACTCTTCACTCCCTCTAGTATGCATTTATATGTCATAAGTCACATGGCCAAATATATAACATCAAGTATTCACATCATACCAAACCAAAATGCCATTACTTAATCAATTCAAAGCATCGTTGTATTTCCAGCATAATGGCAGGTTTCACATGTTCATAGCACAATTTATTTGCACATCAAAAGATCAATTCAGAGGCCATCAAAATTCTCAAAGACACTTCAATGTGTTCACAAGGTTCCATAAAAATTTTAGAGTAAAAAGAGTTCTCTAAGTATGATAACAAAATTCAACAATTTTAGTGGTCAACTTGCTCATACTCAATTTAGAACCAAATTCTCACAATTTTTAACCTTAGCAAATGATTGAATTAATTCAAAACAAAAATCATGGGTATACTTCAATATGTTAAAAATATCATATAAAAATTTCAAAGGATAATTCGATCATTTACTATGTTAATAAAATTATACAAATTCACAGCTTCAGTTCTTTTATCCATACAGCAGAAACCATTTGGTTCTTGATTTTTTTAGAGCATTAGGAGTCACAATCAGAGCTCAAGAAAATTCATGAAACTATCCTAGGATGTTAGCTTCAACATATATTTTTCTAGCTTATGAAAATATCCACAAATATACCAAAAAATTTGTGAACCATCACTACCAGTAGGAAAATCAAAAATCCAGCAACATAAAGAAAAATCCCTTTTGACAAAAATGATTTTTAATATTATCCAAACACACCACCAAAAATAATACATCAATTTCAATATAATATCAACCAATATAATGAAAAATTTTGGTCCAGCTCAACCAAAACAGATCAGAATAAATTTGAGAAGAAAGGGCAAAGAAATCCCTACTTTGATGGCTTTATGTATCTTGGCTCCAAAGGATGATCCAAGAATAGCTTTCTTCACTTCAAGGCCTCCAAACCAACACTAAACCCTTCCATAATCAGTAGATGGTGAGCTCTAAAAGTAGAAAAGGTTGATGGATTCAAATTCTAATCAGTTAGATTTGTAGGGATTGAGATGTAGAACAAATTTAGTGAAGGAAGTTTGAGGTTTTATCAACTATAAGCTAAGGTTTTGGATAAAATTTTCATGGTTTCTTGGTGCAACAACCATGGAGGTGGCTGGTTCTCTATGATGGCTGAACATGAAGAATTTGGAGTGATAAGGTTGGTATTTAATTCTTGTCTTATGATAGGTTGAACCATTATATAAGTAAAGTATAGATTTCTTTCTTTAAAGAAAAAAAGAGATGAATGGCTAGGATTTAATCTTGTTAGTCAAGATTAAATCTTGGTCATCCACTTGGCCTTAATGGATAACCATTATCCAATCTTAAAGGTTAAGTTATCTTTCATGTTAAAAATCGCACACTGAAATTTTACCGAACGGGTAAAACACAATACCCAGCTAATCCAACTTTGCCTGAAAATTAATTCCAGGTATAAAATCCTTAGTCCTAACTATTTCTAACCTTAACCCTCTCTTTTAGTCCGGCATTTCCCTTTCCGGATATAAGGTTTCAGCTATCCTCTGCTTGGGGCCTGCAAGGTTACTATTAACCTAGGTCAAAATTTTTTTTTTTTAAAGTCCGTTGGACCATCCTCATCATTGCTAAACTGTCAGATTTTTGAAATTACGACTAATAAAGCTCAAATTAATTTTTAAATAATTTTCAAGTGTTACACATGTTGGGTTAAATATTAGGGTGTTACATCTCTAAAGTGAGAAAGTTGGTAAAGTATAAAAGTGAGGAGTTAATTATTCTTGGATCAATAACTTCGATCATGTGTGCATTATGTATGGATCCCACTAAATGATCCATAGGTGGTTAACCATTCACTTTTATACTTACCAACCTCCTATCTTTAGAAGAGCCTAATCCTTTCTCAATACCTATAACTACATTTCTCGTCAACATGTATAACTAATAGAAACTAAACCCATTCTCAGCTCTTGCCATTTTGTCACTTAGGGTAGAGATGTAAAACGGGCCAGCCCGCCATTAGGCGAAAGCCCGCAAAAATGGGGAAGGGCAGGTTGGCCCGCCAAAATAAATGGGCTGAAAGTTGGTGTAGGGGCAGGGTGCCGGGCCAAGCCCATCAAAAAATAAGAAAAAAATTTTAAAAAATATCTTTTTAATGTTTTGATGAATTTTTTTAAAAAAAAAATATTTTAAAAAATATTTTATTTATGTATACCCAATTTTTCAGGGTTCATAACAATTATACACTAATTTTGACTAAAAAATGTTATTGTTAATAGTGTTATTTGTGAGTTATAACATGTTTTATTTTTAAGTTTTAACTTTGAGTGAATAATATCAACTATCCAGTGATATTGTATTGGTAAGTGTATATATTTCTTACTTTTTTCTTTTTTGGTCATATATTTCTTATTTTTTTACCAATAAATTATGAATTTTAAAAAAAAAATACAAAAGTCTTGGCCAGGTTAACCCGCCCAAACCCGCCTAAGCCCGCGGGTTTAAGGAAAGTTTTTTGGGCTAAAACTTCAACACAGCTGCTAAAAATGGCGGGTTTGCGGACCAACCGGGCTCGAGTTTTACATCTTTACCTTAGGGTCATACTTTTGTCAATTTAACTATCAATGGATTTTCCTTACCGTTGTTATAAGGTTAAAATTCTTAAATATTGATAAAAAAAAATTATTTAATTATACCTAATTACAAAAATATTTTAAGTAATATATTTTAAATATGTAAACTCTACGAGTTTACAATTCAATGTACAATTTGAGTTTGTCATGGCCTCAAAGTTTTCCTAAACTCTCGAGTGTGATAACCCTAAGTTAGTTAAAAAGGGAAAAAGGAGTACCTAATCGTAGACGTATGTTTTGATGCAAGATAATAGTAATATGTTATTATAGATCTTAACGGAGAGTCAAATCAATAATTTAACGTACTATATATTTTTTCATCAAATATTAAAATGATGAATTAATAAAAAGACTAAAGTGCTTTTGTGAAAAATGAGCACCCATTTAACTGAAAATTTCCCCAAAATATCTAACAAGGCAAATTTGGAGATTCTGTCTTTTGTGAATTTAAGAATTTTTTTTTCTCAATTACATGCCCTTCATCATGTTAACAAATCACAACCCATACATATGTCTTCATGGATCAGGATTCACAACCATGTTTAAACAAGAGTTACATATTCAGGAGAATTGGCATCAATATTTTTGTTTTTAACTCCTAAAATAGTCTCTATTAATTTTTGTCTGGACAAATTAGTCAAAAACAAAAAGAGAAATTAACAATTTAGTCCATAACCTTTTAATATGTACGATAGTTTAGTCTCTTTCAAATTCTCTATTAAAATATCAAATTTGGCTCATAAAGTGAGGAGGTTGATAAAGTGCAAAAAGTGATGGATTAGTCACCCCTTAGATCAATAACTTCCATCATGTATATATCATATGTAGTTCCCACAAAATGATCAAAAAATGATTAACCCCCATTTGTGCACTTTACCAACCTCTTCTCTTTAGATAATTCAAATATAAAATACCATGATGTGGGTCATTAAGTAGTTGATGTGATATTTTCCCTCCATTTCATCAGGCTATATTTGCAGTCACTACAATTAACAAAATGATGTCATGCTTTAGTTTCATTCTAATACTCAAAAACCCAATTTTACTTACAAATTTTATTGTAAATGCATTCTAAGATTAAAAAAATGTTTTATTAATAAAAGTGACTAAAATGATAGGGTGAAGAATAATGATACAACATCAACTTCTTAATGAGGTCATGTCATAGTATTCAATTCCAAAAAGTTCACTCAGTTTTAAAGACTAAGGTGTTGTTTCAATTTCATTTTCATTTTTAATTTTCAGTTTTCAAGATTTTGTAAATGAAATACTAAAAACTTGAAATAAAAACTGAAAACTAGAATTTGTAATTTTTAGAATTTTTAGTATTTCTTTCATAAAATCTAGAAAACTGAAAAATTAAAAATAAAAACTAAAAATTGAAACTCAAATCAAACAAACTGTAATTTGTCCAACACAAAAAATTAATAGAAATCATTTTGCATACTTACTCTTTTTTTACCTATTAGGAAATATTTGATTGGGAAGTAAAATTAGGAGTAAATTTTTCATGGATGAATTTCATGTGTAATTTTATATATAAAGCTCATCTATAAAAATTTACACCTTATTTTACCTTATAACCATCCATATTCCTAGTGAATAGGTTGCATCAAATTATGAGACTTTATTTGATCCCTTTACTTCCTAGGCACCCCGATGTGTCATAGAAAGAAGAAAAAAAAATACCAAAGAAAAAGAAAAGGATGAAAAAACACTTGAAAAAGTAGAAATAAAAAGAGGTTGTTGTTATATACAAAGATTGGGTTTACAATATTTCAAATCAATACAGCCCTTGTGAAGACGAAAAATGAAAAAGGGACGGCAAAGAAGGGGTAAAAGTGGGGAAAAAACAAAAGAATAAACCAATCTAACTTAATCTAATCAGACACACTCGTACGATGATCGTATTTACCCATTCATCATAAGGTTGAAGTGCCCCACAATTTCTCACGGCAAAGAAATAACTTTGATCAAATAAATTGAAGTCCTCAGAATGACGGGTACGTCTTCCCCAAGCGGCTTGTGCCGAACCCAAACAAGTCTTGCCTATATGGCAAAAACGTCGACCTTTTCTTCCTCAACTCTCTGTTCCTCAGGTATAAAGCCTCATGCTCATGCCCCAGCAACGACGCCTTCTTCTTCTCGCCGTCGCCGGAAGAACCCTTCGCCTTCGGTTTTCCGGCAACCTCAGCGCCCCCTTTTCTCCACTGCTCCTTCCCCTTCTTATTCGCCGGCGACCACGGCGCCGTCATGAACACGAACGATTCCTTCCCGTCGCTGTTGCTCCGCCGAAGCAAATCCAGAAGCTTCCACCGCTTCGACGACGAAGATCCTGTCGAACTGCTCTTCTTGCACCTGCTCGGCGTGGCTTGCGGCGAATTCGGAGTCCAAACGCAGTACGTCCCCGCCGGAATCCCTTCCAAATCATCAACATCCGACGACGATTCCGATGACGGCGGCGCCGCCGGATCACTCTCCCTTCGGTGATCCTCGCCGCCGCTAATCAACAGCCTCCCCATCGCAAATCGAAGGGCCGCCGCGGAAGAATAGCTCCCGCCGCTTCTCCGATGCTCCCTCAGAAGGTCGGGGCTGAAGAGCGGGAAAACGGTGCCGTCAAAGAAAACCTCGTCTTCGTCCTCTGCCTCTTGAAACGCGGCGAACTCGAAATCGAAATCGTCGATTTGACGAGGAGTAAACGCGTCGTCGTTTTGGGCACGGTAGTGGACTTGGCCAACTTGTTCGGCGATGCCCGCGAGTTGATTGGTGGCGTAGCTGCTGAAGCTTGGACTCATATACGTGTCCAAAACCTCTTTGTCAAAGTCTTGTTCTTGCTTCTGCATTTTATTTCTCACTTTCAAGCACAGCAGAAAAGAAAATTTGCTTCGTGTAGTTGTTGTTCTTTCCTTCGCTTTTTGTTCAGTTTGGAATGATAGCAATGAGAGAGTGTGTGGACTTTTTATGTATTTATAGTAGTAAGTGGAGGAATGAGGAAGGAACCATAACGCGCGTGTAGTTGGCTCGCAAGGCATTACGACAACATCATTCTGAAGTTTTGCTTAGCTTTAACATTTCCACTTTCTTTCCTTCGATATTGTAATTAGTTTCTTTTTTTTTTTCTCCTGTCTTGATTCGCACGTTTCGCGCCCCCATGTTTGCGTATGTGGTTGCGTATTCCCAATTACATAATTGGAGTAAATAACATATGTACTCCTTAAATAAAATTTCATAAAAATATTTAGCTCTTTAAAAATTGAAATTAAATTCATAGTTTTTTAAAATTTTAATAATAGAATATATTAGTCCCTCTATATATATTTAATTTTTTAAACATTAATAGAATTGCACATTGATACTAATATGATGTTA
The DNA here is from genome assembly GCA_030441495.1 of Dalbergia oliveri. Classification (NCBI taxonomy): domain Eukaryota; kingdom Viridiplantae; phylum Streptophyta; class Magnoliopsida; order Fabales; family Fabaceae; genus Dalbergia; species Dalbergia oliveri. Next base: position 34,198,703 of record JAMLFY010000008.1, on the reverse strand, counting down.
AGTGATACATATGTCATTTGAAATGGGTAGAGTTTAAAATGACTTATTTTGATAGTTGAAATTCATAAAATAAATTATTTAAATCTCTATTAAAAGTTATAAAGTCACATATTTTATACAATTTTAGAAATCAAAATGAGTGTAACATGTTCCAAAATAGTTTTATTTAACTTGTTCTTAACGTTTTAATGACATCATCATTACACTGCACCACATGTGTAAGTCCACTAACGAAAAACTAATAGGAGGTCTAATGTGTCTATCATTTTCAATCTTGTGGATCACGAGATTAATTTCTTTTTTAATGACGAAATTTCGACGTAAAAATCTTGAGGGACAAATAAGGTGTACTTACTATTTCTTCTTATTTTTCTTTTACAATTACATTTAAATATTTGAAGAAGATTTGTATCACATTAATTTTGCTTTTTAATAAAATTTATATTAAATAGGTCTTTGAAAGGTTAAATATAACATTATGCTAGTTTTTGAAAGTCTTTTCCCGATCTCCAATAGGTTTTCGTAAGTAAAAAATCATTCTTATTCTTCTAAATGAGTAGTGCTACATATTTGAAAAAGATTTAATTATTCAGATCTTGTGAAGTATAATCAAGTTAGGCCAAGAGCTATGTGTAGCCCAAGAATTGACATCCACCATGTTGGGCTTGGGCTTTTCAATTATCGGGTTAAGGACTTGACCTAACCCAGCCTTGGGAAAACTTGCCACGTTAGGCGTACCATGAAACCCACTCTTCCCATGCTAGAGAACGTGGCAAGGCCTGAAGCTCACGTTCAGCCCCTTCATTGTAGTTACTACCCTGAGTCCTCCTACACATACACTCACGGATCCTAGATAAACTTTTTACGTTCATTTGCATACTCATTCCATATTGAGCACTTGCTAACTTAGTGGTGGAGTCCTTGCAATTACACACCCCACATTCATTGAAGAGAAGAAGATCAAGTTGTCGCCTCATGTTCTCAAACTCCATCCTAAAGTAACATTAGAGGTACTAACTTTCCATCTATACACCTCATTACGTTGGCGTGATTTGTGGGGACATGGTTGCTGACCATATTCTTCTTTTCGTCTTGCTCATGTTTTTAATTATGTCTACTTTGAAGAGAATTCCCTTTGGGATTCATGGCAAAGATCGCCAACTGGCAAAGAACAACCTTCATGAATTGGAGGTGCACATTACTTCGGAATCTGTATTTGCACTAACACCCATCCAAATTGGGAAGAACAACCTTCCGCTAATGACACCCGTGTGAACCCCTTTGGAGCCCACACTACAAGAGATAGAGATTAAAACCTTCCCCTACTTGTAGAAATGCTCAAAGTTATATGGGAAAGGCTATCACTATCGAAGACCTTCAAAGGGATGATGATGCCATGAAAACTATTCAAGAAGATAAGCGCATACGTGAAAGCAACGTTACACTGAGGAGAAATGTCAACACGACGAGGACCTTGTGTCCAAACACCAATGCTATGATGAGGAGTTGGCTCGACATCGGATGAGCTAGCATCATAGCGAGAGTCAGGGAACGATGCTATGTGGATGGAAACCCCTGACACACCTTGGTGGGCTTAGTTAGGTGGCGAGGGGACATAAGGAGCCAATGTGAGGGAAAATCCAGGTTACCTTACTCGAGTCTTCCCCACGCCATTCAGGCCTCATAGAGAAATGAAGTAGGGAAAAGTCATTGTAGGATAGAACACAACCTCATGAAAGTCTTATAAAACCTCTGATGGCTCATGGTGTTAGGAGACAATGCATCATTTCCCGTCTATGGTACAAAGGCCTTCTGTCAAACCATGGTGAAGTTAGAGCAAGGAAAACTAATGTTGGAATATGAAGATAACGATAAGTTCCAGTTCTCAACACACATCATGAGTGTGCCTTGCCATGGGATTTCATGTTGCCTCCAGAGTTGGAAAGATACAATGGAACCTCAGACCCCCAAGACCACATTAACATGTTCAAGTAATGGATATATTTGCTAAGGTTGTCTACGCCATAAAATGCCATGCCTTCCCAATTTCACTTCAAAAGGCATCTTTGAAGTGGTTCAACGGTCTTCCTTCCGAATTTCATGGCCTATTTCACCACCAAAAGGTTCAAGCCCAAATTTGCATCTATCTACTTGTTATGAAGATTGACGAAGAGATATCCAAAGGATAAAAAGGACTTACGCCTTGTCTTTATTGATTTGGAAAAAACGTACTATATGGTACCAATAGAGGTTTTGTGGAAAGACGTAGAGAAGAATAGAGTTTAGATAGTCTATATTTGAGCAATCAAATATATATATATATATATATATATATATATATATATATATATATGATGAGGTCACAAATAATGTGAGAACACAAAGTGGGGTAATTGAAGAATTCACTATAAGTGTATTAGGACTGTACCAAGGATCAACATTGAGTTCTTATCTTTTAACCTTGGTCTTGGATGTGCTAACTAAAACATATTCAAAACCCAAATGGCAAGGTGCATGTTTTTCAGATAATATAGTCCTAGCAGGAGAATTAAGAAAAGAACTATTGGGAAGCTAGACATATAGAAACAAGCTTTGGAAGATCATGGTTTTTGTATAAGTAAAAGTAAGATGGAGTGTATGAAATGTAATTTTAGTAAAATACGTACAAATTCTAATATAGAAGTGAAGATTTAAGATGATGCTATACCACAAGTCAAAAGATTTAAATATCTTGGATATGGTATCCAATATTACGGGGAAATAGAAGGAGACTAAACTATAGGATCCAACTGGATGGTTAAAATGGCACAATGCTTTGGGGGTTTCTGTGTGATAAAAGTGTACCCTAAAGCTTGTGTAGATTTTACTGCATAGTTATAAGGCTAGCAATGTTATATGAGATTGAATAGTGGGTGGTAAAAAGTCAACAAGAAAATAAGCTCAATGTTATGGAGACGAAGATTGCCTTGGATATGTGATCACACTAAGCAAGACGGGAATATAAAAGAGTGTAGTAGAGAGAAAATTGGGGGTGGCATATATTCAGAGAAACTAGTAGAATTTTGTTGTAGGTGATTTGGGCATATGTGCAAAGACAATTTGTAGATACTCCAATAAGGAGGATAGATCAAATAGAAAGTAACCTAATGGCTAGGGGTAGAGGAATACCTAAAAAAATTATAGGTGCAATTATAAAGAAAAGTACTTAAACATAAATTATGATTTAAATATAATAATACACAATATAATACTAAATAACATTGTCTATTTATATAATTGATCCCTCCATTTTAAAATAAATATCTCTTTTATTTTTTTGATGTATTTATTAATCAATGCATTCAGATATATTGATTAATAAATATACAAAAAAAAGAGATATTTATTTTAAAATGGATAGAGTAGTAATTGAATAGATGTTTTACAACAATAAAAATAAAAAAGTCTGCATATGAATGAAAAAGAAGGGAGTATTATAATAAATTATTCTTGTAATAATGGAAGATCTGACATGTCATATGTTCGCACCGTGGATTCCTCCAACAAAGAAAAAAATATTGGAAAATGATTCTAAACACTTGAGAATTGATTAGGTAAATATTAATGAACGCATTGTTTCTTCTAGAAAATATTTTAAAACAGCTTGAATTGAAAAATATTTCGAATTCAATCTATCTGTCTTCTAGAAATCAAGAAAAATAGTTAGATGCTCGTAATTATTATTTCTTACTTTAGGTAATTTTCAATCATTAGATTTAAAAAAGTATAAAAAAGTAAACAAATGTATGAATAGTTTTGATGTGATTAAGAGCAAGAAACCTCTTGTACTAGCAGTACTGTAGAGCTCCTCAGAAATCAATTATGCTTACTGGCCAAACTTGGACTTTCCACAAGGAAATTCTATATTAATAATTACACATCAACAGCGCCATGCATGACGTTGCTCATAGTGAGAGACGGAGCGATAACTATTAGATTAACCCGAAAATCAAATCTTTGTTTAATAATGCATCGAGCGAGCAACTTGGCCAAGAAACTAGAGGAGACTTCGATGAAAGGTATGACCCTAAGGGATATTAAATACACTAATTTGCGAAGGGAACAGCCGCTAACTAGGAAAGTTGTCATATTTCTCCAAAGTTGCGAAGGGAGTACCGTCGACTTCTTGCCCACCTAATTGCTGACGATTTCCAACCTTTTTGCACAAATGGTGTCGCCTTCTTGTACAATCATAAAATTTGAAGTCATGCGAAACACATACTCAATACATTAATTAAATAAAATAGTAATTAGCAATAAAAAAAACATAACACAAAAACTCCAGAAGAACATTTATTTTTTCCAGATATGGTTAGAATAATGTTAAGTGGGTCATTTAGAATTCTTCTTAGATCTGATCAAGAGTTCTTCCTCGCATCTTTTTAGAATTTTAGCTTATCCTATCATCTCTTATACAATATACCAAATGAACCCTAATTAAATTAAATCTTCCATTTGCATGATCGTGTTCAAAGAATGGATAAAAGAGTTAACTATGTTTGTTAATTTAACAATATATAACTAGATGATTGTTTAAAATTATTTTATCCAATCAATACATCAAAAGTAAAGTAAATCCACGAAGTAGAAGTCTTTTATAATTTATCAATGATTATTCTTAAGAAAAACAATGATATAAAGATTATTTGATTCAGGTTCGATAGAACCTACACGAAGTATTTACCGATTTCAAATCAAAAAGTATGCTACCAAATCTTAGCTCTTATCATGTTGGACAACGGTATAATATATATTTTTTTCAAAATATTAAAATTGATTCAAGACTAAATACTTAAAATGGTCCCTTAAAGATATATATTAGTGGATAAATTAGTCAATCAGAATTTAAAAATTTTATATTAATCTCTCATATTTAAAAAAAGTAGATAAATCGATTCATTTGTACAAATTTACAATATTTTTTTAATTGCACGAACATGTATGAAGGCATCAATCTGATTTCCTTTCTTGAAATGTGAGGAGGAATATAAAGTGTACAAATTATGATGGATTAATATGTCCCACAATATATGATTCATTTGTTTGAGTATTTTTTTTAAGCTAAAATCACATTTTTCACCCAAAAAAATCATTTTTTCTATAATTGAATATTTTTAAAAATTAATCAGGATTAAAAGAATCAATTTTCAATGTTTTTTTAGAATGCAATATGAGTAACTTATGAAAAAAAAAGAGTTTTAAATATTTTTGGTTAAATATAAAGTTTATGTTTTATGGTCACTTTTTTCTTTTTAAGCTAAAATGAGGATAGAAATATTTTGTGAGTGACCATTTTAGATATTTAATATTATTTTATAAATTTAATTTTCAGGTATTAACTATATAAAATCTTTTATATTATTATCTAATCATATCATTTAATTTACCTAATTTTTTAAATAAGAAGTAAGTATAAGAGTTAATTACTTTTACAAATATCATAATCCATTATGGGATAAAAATAAAAAATAAAAAAACTTTACACTTTGACATAAATTAAACTCTTATTTTAAACACAACTCTCATTTTTTTGACTTAGGATAGCAAGGGCACTTAAAATTTTATTTCTATTGTAAAATAATAATAATAATAGAGAGAATAATGGAGAAAAAGAAAAAATAGTCTTATTAATAGTCTCAAAAGGTACTCTATATGGAGTATCCAAAGGGCTATTTATAGCCAAAGGAAGAGATAATATCACATCAAATCATAATAGATTCTATCTAATCAAATCAAATCTTAACTGAATCAGCTAAAGATATGGACATTCATAAATGAATAATATTTCATAACACCCCCCTTGAATATCCATCACGGATATGCCTCATTAAAACCTTACTAAGAAAAATCTAATGGGAAAAAAATCTTAGTGAAGGAAAAAGAGTACAGTATCCTATAGTGGGAATATAGAACTATTTCGTTAAAAACCTTATCAATGAAAAATCCAATGGGATAAAAATCTTGATCAAGGAAAAAGAGTATAGTATTTCTCTCCCTCTTTAAAGTATCACTTAAAATCTCATAATCAGTGTATTCTAATTTTGTACACCACTTCTACAAAGAAGAAATATGAAGTAACTCTATCACTTGAACAAATTGGATATCAACTCCTCTCTTTAGTTGAACTATCTAAGTCATATTGTCCTCATGTAAAAGTTGTGCAACTTTCTTCTAAGAGAATCTACATGATAGTTTGAGTAACAAGTTGATCCATTGCCTTTAGCCAGAAAATTCACGAGCTTTGTATATTGTACTAATTTCTCTGTGATTTGAAGAAATAGTGGCTACAATCTATCTTCTGTATCTCAGGATATGATCATGTCTCCATAAGTGAAAGGAACCTGTTTAATACCTGCCTTTATGCAGATTTGATAAATATTTTACATACTAATACACCTGAAGAAAATATGTGATTTATCCATATAAAACTTCATAAGAGTTATCTTTGTGTAAATTGATTGACAAACAAACATTTTGTTTGTTAAAAGCTGAATTCTAGGCCGAGATAGAATTTTGTCTTTCCAAGATCTTTCATCTCAAACTCTTGCTAGATCTTTTATGACTATGGAAACTTCTTCAAGAGTTCCAATGATATTCAAGTTATCAACATACACAGCTATTCAAATATAAACATAGGGACAAATGACATCATTTGTAAACCCCATCTGAATCAAATATCGTTGAGACGGTTATACCACATCCGTTCATATTACTTTCGACCATGTATAGATCTTTACAATTTGATTGAGTACATATCGGAGGACATTCATTAGATGATGTCTTTAATCCTTTAGGGACTTTTCATATAAATATCATTATTTAATGAACTATATAGATAGGCTGCACAATATCTATCAGATGCACATTTAGCTTATTATGAACAGATAAGCTAATCAAATATCGAAATATTGTTGTATCCACTACTAGGGAATACGTTTTTCCATAATCTATACTAGGTCTTTTATGAGAAACCTTGTGCTACAAATAGAGCCTCATAGTATACAATTTTATTTTTTCTTATTTCTTTTTCTCACAAATACCCATTTATATCCCATAGGTTTCACACCTTCTGGTGTTTGGACTCCAGACCCAAAGACCTCACGTTTTTGGAAGTGATCTAATTCAGCCTGGATGGCTTCTTCCATTTTCGGCCAATCATTTCTACGTAGACATTTTTCAATGATTCTTAGTTTAAGATCCTCATTTTCTTGCATAAAATTTAGCACTATATTATATGCAAATATATTGTCGACAATTATTACTCGTCGATTCCATTCTTTTTATAAAGACATAGTCTATTGAGATCTCATCATTTTCAATGATTATTTTCAGGTACCTGAACGCTTTGACATTTCAAATATATCACAATTTTTTTTTGGACTTACAATGTCCTTACTATATCTCTATTCTCTTCTACAAGAAGAGTATCATTTGCCTCCATAACATCATTTGGCCTCTTTGCCCCACTTCCTTTTCAAGGATTTTTATTTTGGAATAGATTGGTCTACAACGCTTCTGGCGTGCAATTTTTACATTGACCAATTGCTCAATAGGGACATCAATTCAAATTTGGGCATTTTCAGCTGGTATATAGGATTTAGTTATCCTTTTGTATTATAAGAAAATGCATCTAGCAATTCATTGCTATTCTTTGCAAATGTATAATCATTTGAACTTCTAGTTCACATTGTCTTATGTGAGGATCTAAATAGAATATTGATGCATTCTAATTTCTTTTCTTTTCCAACTATCTACTTTCTCCCCTGATGTTGGAAACATTATATCTCACAAAGTGAGACTTAAAACATCTCTCATTTGTATTTCAATGTATTTGACCATAAAGGGAGAATCATATCCAATATATATCTCCAATTTTCTTTGGAGTCCCATTTGAAAAAAATGGAGTTAGGACATTACTACACTTCTGAAGTTCTTAAATGGGAATCTTTTGGCTACAGGCCAAAATAATTGTAGGGAAAGAATTATTGGCAATGTGTTAGTCTTATAGAAATAAATACTGTAATATGCGCCCAACTAGAAATTGGGAGATTTGTTCTCATGAGCAAGCGTCTAGCAATTAACTGGAGGTCTTTTATAAGTTAATTATGCTAGCCAACTTTTTCTATATGTGAACATAAATAATTAGATGTTCAAACATTTATAACATTGGCCTACAAGCACTAAAAGTTTGAAAAATAAATTCACCAAAATCATCAAGATAAACTGTTCTGATTGGATTATTAAGAAATTGTGCTCTTAATAATTTTCGCATTAATATCGAAAGCTTCAGGTTGCGAAATCATAATGAGCACACATATGACCATTTCATAGATATATTATTAAAATCATAAAATATTTGAAAAGTCCATATGGTATATGAATTGATCCACGTATATCACCTTAAATTCTTTGGAATTTAAGAGATTTAAATCCAATCTTTGTTGGTGAAGGTCATATAATTAATTTACTTTGAGAACACGTAGCACAAGAAACTCATTACAATGAAGAATCTTCTGGTTCTTCAACAAATGCTCATATGAGTTTTCAGTAATTCCTTACATCATTATTACTTCAAGATGTCCCAAGTCAAGCCAAAAGGTAAAATCATCGGGCTAGTAAACATTGGTTTACAATAGCATATGATAATTCAATTGTACTCATATTAGTACTATAGACCGGAAGAAAGTGCAGACAAAATTTTCTAAAGCAACTTTCTTATCTGAAGCATAAGTTGTGATATGGAGGTACTCACTATTTTCTTCACTCATTATCACAATATGATATCCATTTCAACGAATATATTTGAGACTCATCAAGTCTCCCATTTTTGTTTCTTCAGGAAACAAAATAGTAGCTCTTCTGAGCTATTAATTCTTTTTCTTAGAAACAAATAGTAGCTCTTTTGGAGCCTTCATTCATATTTACAAAACTAATTATCGAGTTAACATTTTATTATCTTATTACAAGATGAAAATATCACAATATGTCATCAAAACATTAACATATCATGTAAGTGAAAAGAAATTTGTCGTGACATGATGGTGATATAAATATATGTATCACAATTACCCAAAAATATCAGTATCATATATTATTATTTTATGATATAATAGTCATGATAATAAATAAGATTATTATGTGACATAAATCAATAAAGTATATGATATATTAAATCTCAAAAATATCACATAAAAATATAATTAATAATTATGAAATATGCCATGAATAGCATAGCGTTTTATTCAATATTGAGAATAATCAGTCCTAAAGTTTTGAAATAAAATATTCCTTGAAAATAGTATCAAGTAATATATTTAATAAAAACTTTTATTATTAAATCAAATAATCAATATTTATATAAAAGATAAAAGATACATTCAAATTACTCTTATTAATCATGAAGTGATTTCATAATACATCTTGAAAAAGAATCGCCTTTGCATTTTCTCATTCTCCTCTAACGATATTAATAAAGATCAAATAAATATCTCATTGTACGATAGGTACATGCCAAATTTACTTTGATGTCATGACAATAACATTCATCACATTTATCACACTTGAAACCAATAATTTCCCCCAAAGTATGAGGTCCAACATAGTGTGTTCCCCCTTAACCAAAGCTTTCAGAAAAAGCCAAATACAAAATCTTGGCCTAGTGCTCTAACCAAAGGTTGATACCACATCCGAGTGTAAACAAACAACCATGACCAGTCAAACCATCTACTTTGATATCACTTCTAGGGTTATTATTTTTTTTGGGTCACATTCACTTCAAGGAATGGAGAGAGCCAACTGGGCAAGTTTCATGATTTTTTTTTCATAAAAACTCATTGTTTGATATCTTGTAAAGCTCTTTTCTTGACAGTGTTACTAGAAGCACATTTAAGACATTAAAGTTAAGAATATTTTTCAACATATATTTATCATACTGCAAGTGTAAGTGGTACCATATGGGCTCATAGCTCTTCTTTGTACTTTATCAAAAAGATCATCAGGATCTTTTAAAAATATTTAGATTCTTTATAAAGGTAGCAAAGAGGGAAAATAAATAAACTCATTATATCATTTTCTTTAGGAGAATATAAGTACTTAATAAATACATTTGTTTCGGGAATGTAAATATGAAAATGTTCCTTCTAGGAAATATAATGTTACACATTTTAGGTGATGTGAATAATAGATCCATTTACTTTATGGAATGATCTTTTGACATATTTACTTCTAGGAATATGCAAATCTCCTCAAATAGAGGAACAAATCAATTATATTTTTCGGATAATATTCAATAATAAGGATGCATTCACTTCAAGAAATGATTGTTCATTTTTGTATAATTCTCATTCACTTCTAGAAATGATTGTCATTCACTTATGAGAATGGTATAAAAGAATAAAGTAGAATGAGTACATATTGATATAGTCTAATAAAAAAAATTAAAAATTAAAGTAATTAATAATTATTGATTTGTGCAATCCTTCTGGATACAATATTTTCTTATTTATTAGTCTCAAGACTTATTGAATAAAGATGAATCTCAACATATAATATTCAAGATAAATATGGTAAAGATATCTTACCTCAAGCCTTCCTATTCACCACAGGATACCAATGCTATAATAATAATATAGGGGAAAGAAAAACCAATCAAGAACAAATGCCGTAATTGTAAGTGGTATTGAGAAAAGATTGTGACTTGTATCGAATGCTCTCCCAATTTCTACTATAAATAAAGAATCCTAGAAGAAGGAATCATGTCTGCATTGTATTAACAAACTTCTTCACTTTGAGAGTAAAAATCGTGCTGATAATATGTTGTAAAATAATAATAATATAGAGAATAATGGAGAAGAAGAGAAAGAATAGTCTAATTGATAGTCTCAAAAGTACTCTACATGGAGTATCCAAAGGACTATTTATAGCCAAATGAAAAGAGATAATATCACATCAAATCATAACAGATTCTATCTAATCAAATCAAATCTTAACTGAATCAGATAAAGATATAGACATCCATAAATGAATAATATTTCATAACTTTCAACATTTTCGGCTTCACCTCCCACTCTATCCGCCATCTCAAATTTATTGCCGCCACTGCGCTGCGCTTTTGCTCGTCCTCTTCTCTTTCTTTCTGCGTGCACCGTCGCACCCTCCACACTTCGGCATCATTGGCGCCATCGTGCGTACATCCCTCACCTCCTGCTCCAATTCATACATTTTAAATGGATTTTTGTTTTTGCTAACTACTTTTATTTTTAATATTAATTATGTGCAGTTCAATTAGTGACCCAATGGTTGCTCAACGCATCGGCCAAGTCGATGAAAAGGCTGAGTTTCCGCCAGAATCAAGTGGTGGCACATCAGCACTTTCACTTCCATCAATGAATTCAGGCTCCAGCACTTCGTCAGCCCCACAATTCCAAGGCACCCTGATGTTTCATAGAAAGAAGAAAAAAAAAGTACAAAAGAAAAAGAAAAGGATGAAAAACACGTGAAAAAGTAGAAATAAAAAGAGGTTGTTGGTATATACAAAGATTGGGTTTACAAAATAAATTGCTTATCTCAAATCAATACAGTCCTTGTGAAGACGAAAAATGAAAAAGGGACGGCAAATAAGGGTAAAAGTGGGGAAAAAACAAAAGAATAAACCAATCTAACTTAATCTAATCAGACACACTCGTACGATGATCGTATTTACCCATTCATCATAAGGTTGAAGTGCCCCACAATTTCTCACGGCAAAGAAATAACTTTGATCAAATAAATTGAAGTCCTCAGAATGACGGGTACGTCTTGCCCAAGCGGCTTGTGCCGAACCCAAACAAGTCTTGCCTATATGGCAAAAACGTCGACCTTTTCTTCCTCAACTCTCTGTTCCTCAGGTATAAAGCCTCATGCTCATGCCCCAGAAACGACGCCTTCTTCTTCTCGCCGTCGCCAGAAGAACCCTTCGCCTTCGGTTTTCCGGCAACCTCAGCGCCCCCTTTGCTCCACTGCTCCTTCCCCTTCCCCTTCTTATTCGCCGGCGACCACGGCGCCGTCATGAACACGAACGATTCCTTCCCGTCGCTGTTGCTCCGCCGAAGCAAATCCAGAAGCTTCCACCGCTTCGACGACGAAGATCCCGTCGAACTGCTCTTCTTGCACCTGCTCGGCGTGGCTTGCGGCGAATTCGGAGTCCAAACGCAGTACGTCCCCGCCGGAATCCCTTCCAAATCATCAACCTCCGACGACGATTCCGATGACGGCGGCGCCGCCGGATCGCTCTCCATTCGGTGATCCTCGCCGCCGCCGATCAACAGCCTCCCCATCGCAAATCGAAGGGCCGCCGCGGAAGAATAGCTCCCGCCGCTTCTCCGGTGCTCCCTCAGAAGGTCGCGGCTGAATAGCGGGAAAACGGTGCCGTCAAAGAAAGCCTCGTCTTCGTCCTCTGCCTCTTGAAACGCGGCGAACTCGAAATCGAAATCGTCGTTTTGACGAGGAGTAAACGCATCGTCGTTTTGGGCACGGTAGTGGACTTGGCCAACTTGTTCGGCGATGCCCGCGAGTTGATTGGTGGCGTAGCTGCTGAAGCTTGGACTCATATACGAGTCCAAAACCTCTTTGTCAAAGTCTTGTTCTTGCTTCTGCATTTTATTTTCTCAATTTCAAGCACAGCAGAAAAGAAAATTTGCTTCGTACAGTTGTTGTTCTTTCCTTCGCTTTTTGTTCAGTTTGGGAATGAAAGCAATGAGAAAGTGTGTGGACTTTTTATGTGTTTATAGTAGTAAGTGGGAGGAATGAGGAAGGAACCATAACGCGCGTGTAGTTAGTTCGCAAGGCATTACGACAACATCACTCTGAAGTTTCGCAAGATTGGGGCCCCCATGTTTGCGTATGGGGCTGCGTATTCCCCGAGTGCATAATTGGAGTACATAACTTATGTACTCCTTCAATAAAATTTTACAAAAATATTTAATTCTTTAAAAATTAAAATTAAATTCTCAGTCTCTTAAAATTTTGTTAATAAAACACATTAGTTCTATATGTGTTTAATATCTCCAGTTTTCCACTCTCTTTCCTTCGATATTGTAATTAGTTTCTTTTTTTTTTCTCCTGTCTTGACATATTTGTGTGCTGTGTATTCCTGAAGTTATGCTTGGTTTTTTCTTCTGTTCGACTCCGTAGTTTTTGTTTTTGTTTTTGCTTGTTTCCTTTAGTTCGTTGTATTTTTTTTATTTAATGGCTAAAGCATTAATTTGGTCTCTAATTAGTAATTACTATTATTGGAATAAATTAATCCTTTCAGTATTTAAAAGATTTTTATGATCCCTTACTTTTATTAAAAGGCATCATTTTGACTTGAGATGTATGAAAATAAAAAATGCAATAGAGAGCAAGGGGAGTTATGGTTTAAGGATGCTTAAGCATAGTAAGTAAAAGAAGATCAAAATGTGATAATTTTGATGAGAAAGATGAATAATATATTACTATAGACTTTAATAGAGAGTTAACTTAACAATTTAATAAAGTGACTAACCATCCCCATTTGCAAAAAATGAGGAACCATGAGAAAACTTTAAAATTCTAAGAGACTAATTAACCCTGCAATATTAGTCCACTTTGGGACTTTAGATCATTTTTTTTTTCATTTAAGAAGTTTAGGTTGAGGAGAAAGTCCACCTTAATCTAGGGTCAAGGATTGTTTCTAGGCTCATCAAGTACTTGCAGAGACTTTAAAAATCACCCGCCAATAAGTTGATTGTCCTTTTGTTGAGCAAAATTTCAATATGGTGATATCTAACCCTTGTTGGCAATTTATCCTCCTTTTGTCACTTCTTGAAAAAAAAATAGAACAAAAAGTTTTGCTAAAACTTAATTTTAAAATAATGATGCGTGTTTATTTAGATTTAAACTAATAGTGTAAAACATTTTATACATCCAATTAAATTCTCTTGTATGTATAACTTTTGAAGTGGTGGGATTGGAGTTAAAAATATTTTGTTAATATGACAATATTTGATTAGATAACTGTATATAGCAAAATTTTATGTTGTCAATATATTAAAATTAAATTTGTTTATTTATTTTTAAAAAGGATAAAACTTCAGTTATGTCCTTCATATTTTATCAAGGTTTTAGTTTAGTCCCAAATATTTTATTTTGTTATATTTAAGTCCCTAACATTTTCAAAACATTCCAATTTTATCATTTTGATAGAATGTCCCTAAATTATAATGGAAAATTTGACATTTTATATTTTGTTGTGATCACCTAACATTGTAAGGTAATATTTCATGTCTTGTTGTGATTTTGTAATGTCATAATTTGACCATTATTTCATATTTTTTTATAAATTGGATACGTTCTATCAAAAGAATAAAATTGAAACATTTTGAAAACATTAAGGATACAAATAGAAAAAAAAACATTTGGGACTCAATCAAGAGCTTGATAAAACGTGAGGAAGCTAATTGAAGCCTTACCCTCTTACTTTTATCAAAAACTTTGATAATATATATTTTTTTTAAGTTTAATTATATAGTGTCAAAAAATTTTATCCTATATCCAATCATATACTTGTCTTTGCAAGACTTTTGAGATAGTGGGTTATTAAGTCAAATATTTTTACTAATGTGACAATATATTATTAGATGTAATTTAAAATCTTTTTACACATGTTCCATATAAATTAAGCACACATTTTTTTAATGGGCTTTGCTAATGAGTGTTCTAAGAGCATGGTTAAGGATTCTGAATAAGGTAAATATTCAAATTTCTAATGAGTTTCAAGTGTTGAAAATATAAAAATTCATCTCCTCAAAATATAAATTTCCTCTTTTGTTTCCTTAAGTAGTGCCCCAAGGCACTAGTTTGATGAACATTTTTTTAATTATGTTACATTACTTAGGACCTTGCGAGAGAATGAAAGATGAAAGGAAAGCTTTTGCGTCATTGCGTGTGAATATGATCATCTCTTCGTTGACTCGTAAGAATTTGGTGCTATTTGCCTTCCACTTAAAGAGGCATAATGATGAAAATTACCCTTCACATTGACATGGGAGAGAAAGAAGGGTGAGGACGTGTTAAATAACTCATGTTTCTTCTTATTTCTCTTTTACAATTACATTTTAATATTTGAAAAAGATTTGTATCACATTAATTTTACTTTTTAATAAAATTTATATTAAATAGATTTTTGAAAGGTTAAATATAACATTATATTAGTTTTTGAAAGTCTTTTCCCTATCTCCAATAGGTTTTTGAATGTAAAAAATCATTTTTATTCTTCTCAATGACTATCTAATAAGTAGTGCTCTATATTTGAAAAATATTTAATTATTTTATAAGCCTTTATGCTGAGAGTATAATCAAGCCAAGCCCAAGAGCCATGCGTAGCCCAAGAATTGATAACCACCATATTAAGCTCGAGTTTTTAGTTCCGGTTTAGGCCTTGACCCAACCCAACCTTGTGAAAACTTGCCACGTGGTGATAGTTAGGCGCACCATGCAACCGCTCTTCCCATGCTAGGGAGAATGCAGAGTGATAAGGGGCTTTTATGCTACTTATCTTACCACCAAACCTTACATTTTTGCATGAGTTTTATTGTGTTATTAATGTAATTAATTAGGATTTTGATTTATTCCTCATTGTCTAATTTTGGAAGAATTAGGGTTGTTTAGAAGTGTTTTTGTTCTTAAATTTTTTAAAACTGTTTTAAAAAACAAGTTTCAGTTCAATTTTTAAAAACAAAAAAATAGAAAAACTTGCTTAGCAATATAACTTCAAAAACAGTTTTATAATGACAAAAAATAGAAATCCTGTTTGGATAATTTTTTTAAAAAATAACTTTTAAAACTAATAAAACAAAAAACTGTTGGCAAATTGCATTACCATAAATGACAAATTTTGACTATTATATTTTATAGATAATATTTTCCATACATACTTGATAAATAAAGTCTTAATACAAATTCCTATTCTAAAAATAGTCTTAACACAACTTGATGTCAATTTACATTTATAAATCTATTTATAACCTATGCATGATTTTCTTGTAGTCACATCCAATTTACAATTTGGTCACGATATCTTGCCATTTCCCTTGCAGCTTCATCAGTCAATCTTGTTGTGTTGTCCCTATTGGAATTCACATTGACATTTACATTATCATTCGTAGCTTCAACGTCATATGTCCTTATCCTCCCATTCTCTAAACAATCTGTCCCGCATTCCCTACTTACGCACATAGTTATGAATTACACAACATGCTACGACAATAAGGCGTTGCTTAGAAGGCTTATATGGTGGCATTCACCTCAAAATGGGAAATTTTGCTTTCAAGACTCCAAAACATCTCTCAATTGTCATTCTTAAAGAAGAGTGTCTAAAATTAAATAATTTCTAAGCGTTCTAGCTTGTCGACCTCATCCATGAAACTCTTGTGCATGATATCTTTCACCTCTCTACGGAGGAGAAAGCCTCCAGGACAGAATACCAGAATCCACAAGATAATATGAACCTAAAGCAATGAACAAGTATTAACACGAATTACATCATTAAATAACAATTAATAAAGAGCAATTTAACACATAATGAAAATTATGGTATCAAATATAAATAGATCACCTTTAGATAGCCAAGGAAAATTTGCATTTTGATTAGTAAGTGCATCCAAAAAAACTTTTGAATCATGAACACTATCTTCCCAACCAGAATATATATATGTGAATAGCATATTGAAGTCACATATACACATAACATTTTGTGTGATGACCGCCTTTCTACTTCTACATGACGTTTGCTTATTGGCTGGAGCCCATGTATTTATGTGTGTTCCATCAATCATGCCAATACAATTCTAGTACAAATATATTATACAAACATATAAATTTAGCATAATATCTTAATTTGACAAAAGAAAATAGCACCAAACATCATATGTGAGGAAAGAAAAAGGACTAACCTGAACCGTAGATAGTATTTTGGAATATTTTGGATATGCTCAGGCAATTCTGTGGATTCTTGCTTTATAATTTCTTTGTCTAAGCGACAAATTGTTCTCAAAACATTCTTGAAATGATGAGAAACTGTTTGGGTAAAATGTTGAAATCGATCTGCTACTACTCTATGACGTACATTATGTCCTATAATGAATAAAAACATTGCTACTTGTTCTTCTAAAAACACACCTCTTGAGTCTTCTAAATAATTTTTGCTTCTTAATTATTCACACAAAGCAACATAACATGCTTTTTCCATACGCAATAATTCAAAGCAAACTGTTCTAGATTCCTTCAAAAGCTCACTAACAAATTCTTGACCACTTAATGTCAATATTCTAACAAGAATTTTATTATAAAATTGGTATTCATAATCAGCAATCAAAGTTAGCAATAATAATTCAGCAAATTCAGATTAATCATTGCTAGAGTCAGATGAGGATGAAGATCTTTCAAAAGTATCTTCTAGAGATACTTTCACCGCCTGAAGGATGATTATCAATTTCCATAACAATTGAACCTGACATTAAACATAACATGCATTTTAATAAGTACTAATATTAACCATTAGATATCGTTCTAAACAACAAAATAATATGTCAAAACAAACTAGTCACATAGATTTAAAAAACACATACATAATAAGTATCATCAACACAAATATTTATACATAAAACTAGTCACTCAAGTCTATCCAACCATGATTTTCTTCTATGCCCAGTCATATTTAAAAATGCTTTTTTATAATCAGCATCTTTGAATTTTTCCACCGCCTTCATGTAAGAGTCATCTAAGACATCATCCATCTTTTCAAGCTTTGTTATACATCTAGCCATAGTGTACTCAACTAATGCAACTGTAGAGCTAGTGGCTTATACACTCTTTGCCCCATATCTCTCAGTCTAGCCATTGAAGCTTCAGCTTTCTTCTTAGACGCCTCAACCATAGCTTTTGCTTTCAACTTAGATGACTCAATGAATGCTTGAAGTGCATTTTCCACTTGGATGCTCCTACTCTCTCTTTGACTTGGTTAGCAACTTTAATTGTTCTTTTACTACTTTGGGTAACTTTCTCTATTTTTGGGCTATCATCTTCCTTATCATCATCATCTAGATTTACATGAACCCCTTCATGCAAAAATTTATTATCAAGCTCAATTTCATCATCCGTGTTGGGTGGATCTTGAGTAGATGAATGATGAAGCACCTCTGTTGCACTACTTTTATTGAAAATCACTCCTAATAGTTTGTAATTGTCCAATCTTTTCTTCTTAGATGGTGCAGGATTTGGATGTGCCTCTAAGGAAATTAAAAAATTATGTACGCTAAATCTAAAAATGTATAAATATGAATAAACGTGCTAACTTCTATCTAAAAGTATATCCGAATGTAAGTTGACCAAACTTCTTCTATATCAGTGACAGGATTAGTTTCAACATCCCATCCAAATCCAATTTGTTGTAGCAACTGAAAAAATTGGCCATGTTGTTGCCTCAACCTATTAAGTTTTTGCTTAACTTGTTTCATGTCATATTCACGCCCAGTCTTTGATTAAGAGTATGCAACATACTTTGCCACACCTTAGGTGGAAATACATTATTCCTCATATTCCCCTTATTAACCTCATCAACCATAATGTCTACAAAGATTTTGACAAATGACGAGGGCCAAAGTGAAGACTTTTTTTTCTCATTTTCCATCTACAATGGTGATCACAAATCAACAAAAAAGGATTTTTAATTAGAAGAGGGAGTTGAGATCACCAAGAAGAGAATAAAGAAACACAAGAACCACTATATAGAGCAACAAACCAGTATATTCCAATTGAAGACACCAATAGTAACATGAGGAGCTAAGCAATTCAGATTCATAAGTTATACGCCTAAATTTAGCATGAAACACATCACTGAATGGTAACTTTTCATATTTGAGATATATAATAAGCATAAGCTCCTTTGACTTTTTAAACTTAATGTATTTTTATTCTATTTACAATGCTGGAAAAAGCTAGAAGTATTCCATTTATAATGCTTAGAATGGTACTTTGAAGAGCATAAGAAATATGGAAAAGATGAGATTGATTTATCATTTATGCTTCCACGTATGATACCAATAATTAAAGAAATAATTACTAAATGAAATAACTCAATAAACATAATGACTCAAACAAAATAACTCCATAAATAGATTACCAATGAGACACAAATAAACCCCACAAACAAAATAGAAGAGCATTGAACAACAACTAAAAATTCACATGAAGAACCACTCACAGTTAGAGAAGACATCATGAAGAATGACAATGAACCCATCTCCAAAACAACTCAATACTAACTTGTTATAAACTCAATAGAACATCCATCAATTAACACATTTTCATTTCCATGATAGTGCTAAATGAACCCATATTCACAAAACACTAACCAACAATTCAAGAGTGCACTTTCTTTCTCTATTTGGAACTCTTTCAACATAGTCAAAGACATTGTAGCAACCTCATAAGGACGACAATTTCCAATAGAAAAAATAGCTTTGGCATACATTTCAAATGATTTCTCATATTCTAAGGTAAGATTTAATAGAGGGCAACAATGTGGTTCAGCATAAGCTAAGAGAGACACTTCCATTAACATTAGACCAGCCACACATAACCCTATCAAACAGGTAATGTTACTTCATTGTTGCCAGACACTAAGTAGATACCTTTTTCTAAGAGACCAAAATCCAACCTTAAAATGCATGAATTGACAAACATGGTAAACGTTAAAGCATTTAATAGACAATGTTATCAATCCAGTGCACTACATAAATTATGTAATCCATAAAGGTTTCAATTCTTCACCATCAAGTGCTATTTTTCCTAATTTATTCAGTTTTATAGTTGAAATTTCACAAATCAATGAAGCAAGAAAGACAAACCAGGTTGGGTCAACAAGAACTAGACCATGAGAACAAAAATGTTGAAAACATTCTAGTGATTGAGCTGCGAAGAACATAATGACATGGAAGTGGTTCATCAACACTCAACAAGAGAAACATCAAACTCAGGATGAAAAGAAAGAGAGGGAGGGAAGAACTCATTGTCACTTGGTGGCGTGTGAGAAGGCAGATCGGTGAGGTAGGTCGCGTGCTAGGTCTCCGACCTGGTGGAGCAGCTTGCATGCCCAGGCGGATCCAATGGGAGCTCTCATGCGAAGGCGAATCTAGCAGGCGAAGCTCGCTAGTCTCGATCTCGGAGCAACTCACCGATGGATGTGGCTAAGAAGCACACTGCTCTAGGATCTTGCGAGGAGGTCACCTTCTCGATCTCCAAAGCTCCGAAGCTCCTCACCCTGAGGAGAGCTGAAATGGAGGAGCTTGCCAACAAATGGGGGAGGAGCTCACCGACGAATAAAGGTGTTGTATGGTGAGCTCATGGGTTGCGCTGTGTTCTCTGAGGAGGAGGATGAGCTCGTGATTTAAAGGAGGGGAGAAGCTCAACTGAGGGAAGGGAAGGATGAGCTCATGTGGGTGTGTGGTGTTCTCTGATAAATGCAACAAAAAAAAAAGCAAACCTTTAACAAGAGGATCGAATTAAGGCACAAAGCAAAAACTCATGGTATTTACAAATATACCACCGCATGTTTTGTTGTTTTACAAACACAAACTCAAAAACACCTTCAAATTGTTTTGGATTTTTTTTTTAAAACACAAAATTAGTTTTCTATTTTTAAAAATCAAAGCCCCCAAAACATTTCACCAAACATGGTTTCTTGCTTTTTTCATTTTAAAAATTGAAAACAAGTTTTAAAAATGACAGCCAACAGCCTTTATTGGCTTTTGTATTGATTTTGGAATAATTTGTAATTACACCCTTTGCGTTTGACTTGTCTCTTTGAGTATGGTTTTGTATCCAGGAGCTTTGAATTGAGTGTAAAATGTCAAGAACAAGGCTGGAAACTCTCTACATGGAGCTTGTAGTTGCAATCAATTTGGGAGAATTTGGGAGCAAAATAGAAGAGCTCTTGAGCTTATTTGAACACATTTGCAAAAAAGCATTGTAATGGAAAATTTGTTTCTCTTTCTACAAGGATCAGATTGAGACAAATAAATATGTTTTGGAAAGCCCAAGAAGTCCTCTAAAACTTTCATGTTCAGCTCAAAACCCAGTTCTAAGAGCATCTGGGTGAAAATGAGTTACAAGATTAAAGGTTGCTGATGTTCTGATCCAACTTGACCTCTAGTTAGTATTTTTATAATATCTGGAGTTACATATGTCTTATTGAGGTGATTTTGGTGGCATTGGAAAGATTATTCAAAGGGCTATAATCGCTATTTCTAGTGGACGTATTCGGATGTCTAAGGAGCCACAATAACCAAATACGTGAAGACGTCAATTCTATCCATGCCGCAATGCTCAACAGGCACCAAAAAATAATTTTAATCAGTGTAGCTCACGCCGGGCGCCGCAGTGCTCATTTAGCACTTCAGCGTTTGTGCGAATAATGAGAATAGACGTTAAATTAATTTTTAAGCCTACTTTGGCCCATTTTCAAAGAGGATTTAAGGGATTGTTACAAACTTTTACCCTAGCTTTGAACTCACTTTTATGCTACCATTCTAGTTGCTATTATTCTCTCTTGCATTCTCTTATTCTCTCTTTCTCTTAGGGATTCCATAAGTGAATTGCTTGATTCTTGTGGATGGTAGCAAAGATTGTTGCTATTACTTCTAAGTATTCTTTTAGATTCATTAATTGTAATCCTCCAAGATGGAGAGTATTTCTTTACTAGTATAAGGATTTCTAGATGGATTGGGATGATGTTTGAAACCTTTTGTTCATATTGAATGCATTGGTTTTCCAATAATTATTGTGGTGATTGCTATAATCTTTATTGGGATAACTAAATTGGCGATCATCGTTAGGGAAACCCTTTGGGCATAAATTAATAGATCTATTGGTTTATGTTTGAAGGAGAACATTAGAATTAACTTTTTGATTGGCGGTTAGGCGATCGTCGTTTATGTTGAAGAATTAACTAATAGCCACCAATGGGTTTAATATTTGGTCAATGATAATTAATTGTTAATCCTAGAAATACCTTGCATTAGTGCTTTCTTCACGTTGTTATTATCTTTTAAATTTAATTGCTTTAAATCTCATTCCCAAACCCCCAATTTTTCCCAACTAAGTGTTGAAGCCTCCTTGAGAGACGAATGGTTGTGCCCTTTACTAAATTTTTGGTGCAACCTAGCATAAAATAATTTCTAATTTAAGGAGTAGGCGACAACCTCCGTTCAAATTTTGACGCCATTGCCTGGAGACATTAAAACTTAGTTGTTTAT
The DNA here is from genome assembly GCA_030441495.1 of Dalbergia oliveri. NCBI lineage: Eukaryota > Viridiplantae > Streptophyta > Magnoliopsida > Fabales > Fabaceae > Dalbergia > Dalbergia oliveri. The sequence goes on along the minus strand of JAMLFY010000008.1, from coordinate 34,176,354 downwards.
TATTTTCTATTTTTATTTTAAATTTATTTATTTACTATTTTAATTTTATTTTCTCCTGTTTATTTTATTTTGCAAAAAAAAAGAAAATAAAAAAAATTGTTCCCTTGTATGAGGCGTTCCTTATCGTTGAAAATTTAATACCTTTTGACTCTGAGATTGAAAAAACTTTGAGAAAAATCGGCGGGCAAAGCATTAACAAACGAAACCATTTGAGCGTTCTAATCCTCGTTTAGTGTTTCAGGTAATATAGAAAATATGGGAGAACGCCAATATACACTAAGGGAGCTCACTACTCCTTATTTTGCCTAGCAGCCCTTGGCCATTGCATAACCCAAGCTAGACAATTACTTTGAGCTCAAGGGATACATGGTTCATGCTCAACCCGAGTTCTATGGGCTTTCGAGAAGATCCCCACCAGGACTTAAGCTTCACATGGTGTGTTCTGGCATAAGACCCAATGGGTGGAGGTTGGTGATGTTAAACTTAGAATATTCCTTTTCTCCTTAGAGGGTGCAGGAGAAATTGGTTCTTCAACCTTCTTGATGGGGTTGTTAAAATTAGAGTGGAATGAAAAGGCTTTTCCTGATAGATATTTTCCCGCCTCAACAGTGGCTTCTATCATCAAAGAGATCTCCAAAATCCACCAGACTGATGAAACCATACATGAATATTGGGAGCGCTTCAAACTCCTTTGTGCAAGCTACCCCAATCATTAGATTCCTGAACAACTCCTCCTTCAGCACTTTTATGAGGGGTTGATACCTACTGATTGATGTATGATAGATCCTGCTAGTAGAAGGGCACTTTTGGATAAGACTCTAGCAGAGGCCTGTGCTTTAATTGAGAATATGACTACCAATTTTCAGTAATTTGGTTCCAGGGCAGCCACAACTACTAAAGGCCTTCATGGAGTGAATCGACCAAAGAATCCAATATTGACCCAGACTTTACAGCAACTTTTTGGGCTTATGCAAAACTAATGGCTAGCCAGGCAACAACTCCAATGGTTCCCAGATCTGTGACATATGTACTTCAATTGATCATCACATTGATATGTGCCTAGCATTGCAAGATGACTTAACCACTAGGGTAGCAGCAACAAATCCCTTCCAGAGTCAACCTCAGAATTTAGGGAGACCTTTCCATTTACACATAACTTCGCTGGAATCACCCCAATTTGAAGTGGGGAAATAATTCTATAGGGCCAACCTTCACAGAGGAAATACTTGGCATCTCATCAGAGGCAAACGCTCCTTGCACCTCCATCTTTATATCCTACAATGACTGACATGATGAAGATGATGATGGAGCAAATGCAGGAAATTAGGAGAGAAAATGCCCAGCTAAGAAGAGGAGGTGACTCAAATGTAACATAATTAGAGCCAGGAGGCCCAAGCTGCCTAGTTACCCTTCTCAGACCTTGCCCAATCCAAAGGGAAATGTTTGTGCAATTACCCTGAGGTTGGGATGAAAATTCCAAGGGTAATCTAGGCCTACAAGAGGAAGATCAACAAGACAAAATTGGGTTCAAAGGTGATTCCGTTGAGCGCCGCAATGCCTGAGCGTGCTCCATGCTCAACCGAGCATGAGAAAGTGAACTAGGAATGGAAGACCCCATGGGTGAGCATGAAACTTCACTCATCCATTGGCATTCCCTTAGAGGATCAACCAAAGAAAATACCCTATCAGAATCAGAATATCAGACTTAGGAAACCTTTAAAAAGGTGCAAGTAAACATACCCCTATTGGATGCAATCAACAGATTCTAAAGCATGCAAAAATTTTTAAGGATCTTCGCATTAATAGGAGAAGACAAAAGGGCAGTGGGAAGACAAGGTGACTATAGGGGTGAATGCTTCCTCCATTATCAAGTCGAGCAATCTACCACCCAAGTGTAAGGACCCAGGCACATTTTATGTTCCTTGTACCATTGGGAACTTGCATATCACCAGAGCCCTAGCTAACCTTGGAGCTGGCATTAATATTATGCCTAAATCACTTATCGAGTCTTTGCATTTTGGATAACTCAAGCCAACGGGTTTAAATTCAGCTTGCAACCTAAGCATCAATAAGCCAGAGGGAGTATTGGAAAATGTTGTAACATCCTGCAAGCGCAACGTCATCCTTAAGTCATGACATTATGCTTAGGACTTGTTACTTATAATTAGCGGACTTTTCTTAGTTAGGTATCAAGATCAATTGAATCGCGAAGTAACTAATACCGATTCTATTAAAATGTATAACAAAGAAACACAAAATTTATTGAATACATTGCTAATTACAAGAGGAAGCTCTTCTAAGAACTTTAGTAAATATGTTCTCTATTCATTTATATACATATAACTCCAACTAAGTACAATAAAGTAAAAATATCAACTACTAAACTACTAATAGTCCTCAAGTTTTCACATAGTAGCCCCATTATTCTCTGGACCAACCTGAGGTGACACGGTAACACAAAAGCACATAGGGGAGATAATTATAAAATGCTCAGGAGGGCAATTCCCATACACTTATAATGTCATCATCATCGTCATCGCCCTAGCCAATTCATTTTAGGAAAATATGATCATGTAATACAACTAAAGATTCATTTTAAAGTTTTAAAATCATCCTTCCAAAGTGGGTTTATTTTATTATTCAATTACTTAATATAGACATGTAATACTCTCCATATCATAGTATTGCATTCTGAAATATACGTGCCTTCAGGACATTAAAGGAGATTTTTGCATTAAACTTTTCCGTGCCTATTAAAGGAGACTTTTTATCTACTTAAAATATACATCATCATCAAGCTTATATAAGTATCCATTCATAATAAAATTTTCAATCAGGTCTCATAAACCAATCTTTTAAGTTGCTAGCATGCATTCACATACATCATACTTGAACCAAATGTCATTATATTACCAATTCAAGGTTTGGGTTCATTTCCAGGATTGGGTAGATTTCACATCATTATGGTACAAATTTATTTGCACATCAAACAATCAATTCAGAGGCTATCAAAATTCTTTAAGACGTTCAATGTATCCACAAGGTTCCATAAAAATTTCAGAGCAAAAAGATTCCTAACTATTTTAAAAAAATTAGACAAATTTGGTGCTTAAAACCACTTAACCTCAGCTTAGAACCAAAATCTCATAATTTTTAACCCTAACAAATGATTGAATCAATTCAAAAGAAAAATCTAAGTTCTACTTCAAGATGTTATCAACACTCAGTAAAAATTTCAAAGGATAATTCAATTATTTTGTATGGTATAAAAATTAGACAATTTCGTAGCTTCAAGACCAGGAAATTCAAAGCACCTATATAGTTCTTTATTATTTTTTTTTTCAACTAGTAGGAGCTAAAACAAGGCTCAAGAAAATTCATGGAGCTAGCCTAGGATATTAGCTTCAACATATATTTTTTTATAGCTCATGAAAATAACTACAACTATACCGAAAATTCATGAACAATCACTGCCAAGAGGAAAATGAAAATCCAATAGCAAAGACCAAAACCCCTTTTGACAAAAATGATTTTTAACATCATCCAAACACTCCACCAAAATTAATACATCACTATCCATATATTATCAACCAATACAATAAAAAATTTCAGAATAATACCAGTCAAAAATGTTTATAATAAATTTGGGAAGAAAAGGCCAAAGAAAAACCCTACTTTTGGTGGCTAATAGATCCTTGGCTCCAAGTTGCTCCAAGATTGATTCCCTTCACTCCAAAGCTCCCAAATCAAACCCAAACCCTCCCTAAATCAGTGAGGAAGTGAGGTATCAATGTGAGGATAGATGGAGAATTGAGATTTCAATCGGTTAGATTGATAGATTCTTTAGGAGAACAAGTTTTATGTAGAGATGTTGGTGTTTTAGTGACTTTGAGCTTAGGTTTTTGCTTGAAGTTTGTTAATGGAGGTTTGAGAGGAAGAACAATGGAGGGCTGTGTTCCAAGGCCTCTTGGCCGAAATGATGATGGTGGGATGATAAGGTTGGTGGCTTTGTATTTATCTTGAGTTAGACGTCATAATTATGTAGTCAAAGTATGTATTTCTTTCTTTTAAAAGAAAATAATGAGATGGATGGCTAGGATTTGTTTTGTTGGTCAAAGAATGAATCTTGTCCATCCACTTGGCTCAAGATAAGTGGCTCATTTTAACTTGGGGAGCAAGTAGTTTTTTCTGTTAAACCACACACCGAAATTTCATCGAACAGATGAGATATTAGCTCCCGAGTGAAATATAATAAACGAAAGGCCATGATTGAAACTTACTTTTCAAGTTTCAATCCTTGCCATCCACTTGGCATAAAGTGGTTGGTAAGGGTTACTTGGTCACCAAGTAACTTGTATGGTGTCAAAAACCACACATCAAAACGTTATCAACGGTAAAACACCATACTTGGTAATCAAACATCACCTGAAAATTAATTCCAAGTATAAAATCCTTATTCCTAACTATTTCTAACCTCAGTCCTCTCTTCTCAATCCCAGGCATTTGGTCCTGACATTGGGTTTTGTGTTTGACGAGCCCATGGGACCCGCAAGATTACTATTCACCCCGCTTTAATTCTTTTTTTTTTTAATAAGTCCGTTGGGCCATCCTCAACATTGCTAAAACTAGATTTTTGAAATTATGACTAATAAAACTAAAATTAATTTTCAAATAATTTTTAGGGTGTTACATTACCACCCACCTTAAAAAGAATTTTGCCCTCAAAATTCATTTAAAACGATTCCAAAAGACAATTTTCATAAATCACACAAGTAATCTACACATAGGCAAAAAAAAAAAAAAAGACAACAATCGAATCCTAAACGCCAACCTTAGATCGGATTTTTGGGTGGTGACGTCCCTTTAGCACTTATGGTGAAACTCTGGTGTTGTGGCTTGTGTTCTAATATCGGCAACCATCTCAGAGAGTATTCATCATGTCGTCTAGTTTAGCCTTCCCGTTCCTAGTGCGCTGACGTCCATTAGTTCCTGAACACACCAAACAAAGATACTGAGTTGATCAAGCTCAACACTCTGCTAAGTGTGATAGCAACCAACTACAACACCATTAGATTGTTGCATATCTAAACCCTATATCCTATCATATAGATGAGATTCAAGGCATGACTTATCTATATTTTGGAAGCATAGTCAGTCCATTCCTCAAGGTCCTACAAGAATGACCTCTTAATACCATAATGTAACATCCTCCCAAGTGCAACATGATTCTTAAATCATGACATTATGCTTAGGAGTTGTTACTTATAAATTAGCGACCTTTCTTAGTTATCTATAGCAAGATCGATTGAATCGTGAAGTAACTAATACTAATTCTATTAAAATGTATAACAAAGAAATACAAAATTTATTGAATACATAGCTAAGTACAAGAGGAAGCTCTTCTAAGAGCTTTAGTACAATACGTTCTATTTCATTTATATACATATAATTTCAAGTATAATAAAGTAAAAATATCAACTACTAAACTATTACAATCCCGAGCTCTTCACGTAGTAGCTCCATTATCTCCTGATAAACCTGGAGGTGAACACAAAAACACATAGGATGAGAATTATAAAATGCTGGAGGGCAACTCTCTAGTTACACACTCATAATGTCATCGCCATCGTCCAAGCCACTTTAGTTTATTAGGAAAATATGATCATGCAATAGGCTAAAGATTCATTTTAAAGTTCTAAAATCATCCTTCTAAGTGGATTTATTTTATTATTCAATCACTTAATATACACACGTAATACTACTCCATATCATAGTATTGCATTTTGAAATATATGTGCCCTCAGGACATCGAAGGGGACTTTTTGTGCCCATTAAAGAGGACTTTTTGTCTACTTAACATATACAACATCATCAAGCTTATATAAGTATCCATTCATAATAAAATTTTCAATCAGGTCTCATAAACCAATCTTTTAAGTTGCTAGTATGCATTCACATACATCATACTTGAACCAAATGTCATTACATTACCAATTCAAGGTTTGGGTTCATTTTAAGCAATTGGGCAAATTTTACATCATTGTAGTACAAATTTATTTGCACATCAAATAATCAATTTAGAGGCTATCAAAATTCTATAAGACACTTCAATGTGTCCACAAGGTTTCATAAAAATTTCAGAGCAAAAAGAGTTCTCTAACTATGGTAAAAAAATTAGACAAATTTGGTGCTCAAAACCCACTTAACTTCAACCTAGAACCAAAATCTCATAATTTTTAACCCTAACATATGATTGAATCAATTCAAAAGAAAAATTTTACCTCAAGATGTTATCAACACTCAATAAAAATTTCAAAGGATAATTCAATCATTTTTATGGTATAAAAATTAGACAAATTCGTAGCTTCAAGACTAGAAATTCAGGCAGCACCTATATAGTCTCGGTTCATGATTTTTTTTAGCCAGTAGGAGTCCAAAACAAAGCTCAAGAAAATTCTTGGAGCTAGCCTAGGATGTTAGCTTCAACATATATTTTTTATAGCTCAATGAAATACCTACAATTATACCAGAAAATTCATGAACAATCACTGCCGGTAGGAAAACTAAAAATCCAGCATAAACCAAAACCCCTTTTGACAAAAATTATTTTTAACATCATCCAAACACTCCACCAAAATTAATACATCACTATCCATATATTATCAACCAATAAAATAAAAAATTTTAGAATAATACCAGTTAGAAATGTTCATAATAAATTTGGGAAGAAAAGGCCAAAGAAAACCCTACTTTTGGTGGCTAATAGATCCTTGGCTCCAAGTTGCTCCAAGATTGATTCCTTTCACTTCAAAGCTCTCAAATCAAACCAAAAACCTCCTAAATCAGTGAGGAAGTGAGGTATCAATGTGAGGATTGATGGAGAATTGAGATTTCGAATCGGTTAGATTGATATATTTGATGAGTAGAAAGTTTTATGAAGGGATCTTGGTGTTTTAGTGACTTTGAGCTTAGGTTTTTGAAGCTTGAAGTTTGTTAATGGAGGTTTGAGAGGAAGAACAATGGAGGGCTGTGTTCCAAGGCCTCTTGGCTGAAAATGATGATGGTGGGGTGATAAGGTTGGTGGCTTTGTGTTTATCTTGAGTTAGACGTCATAATTGTGTAGTCAAAGTATGTATTTCTTTATTTTAAAAGAAAATAATGAGATGGATGGCTAGGATTTGTTTTGTTGTTCAAAGAATGAATCTTGTCCATCCACTTGGCTCAAGATAAGTGGCTCACTTTAACTTGGGGAGCAAGTAGCTTTTTTGTGTTAAACCACACACGAAATTCCATTGAACAGAATGAGATATTAGCTCCTGAGTAAAATATAATAAACAAAAGGCCATGATTGAAACTTACTTTTCAAGTTTCAATCCTTGCCATCCACTTGGCATAAAATGGTTGGTAAGGGTTACTTGGCCACCAAGTAACTTGTACGTGTCAAAAATCGCACATCGAAACTCTACGAAGGGTAAACACCGTATCTGAGTAATCAAACATCGCCCGAAAATTAATTCAAAGTATAAAATCCTTATTCCCAACTATTTTAACATCAATCCTCTCTTCTCAATCCGTATCTGGTCCCAATTTGGAGTTTTGGTTCCCCAATCGGCCCATGGGGCCCGCAAGGTTATTATTCACCCGCCTAAATTTTTTTTTTTAACAAGTCCATTGGACCATCCTCATCATTGCTAAACTATTAGATTTTTGAAATTATGACTAATAAAAATCAAATTAATTTTTAAATAATTTTTAGGGTGTTACAGATGTTCCTGGTATAAGTAAATGATTTAATATTCCCTATTGATTTTTATGTGCTTGAGATGGATAATGACACCAATGCTAGCTAGCATACATTGATCTTGGTAGACTATTTTTGAGAACTGCTAGAACCATGATTGATGTTTATGTTTACACATTATCCATAGAGTATGGGGACATGAAGGTCCAATTTAACTTATCTAATGTTATGAAACATCCCCATGAGAAACACTTAGTGTTTGGTATTGATGTCATTGACTTTTTAGTTGATGATGCTTGTGGAAATATGCTTTGTAAAGATCCAGATCCTCACTTCTATACTTTTTCTTCTTCCATGGGATATAATGCACCTGTTGTTTTAGAATGTCCCAAGTTTTCAGTAATAGATACCGCCCAGGCAAGTCATCAATTTGCCAGATGCTCATGACCACCCATGTTGGGTAAGAAGCTCTGAAGGGAAGTAGATCTTACCTGATGAGCCCCAAGCAAATTGATAGCTGGAAGGCCAAAGTCTAGATGGAAGGGACTATTATTGGTTACCCGTGCACACCTTGATGGTGCAATTGAGTTAGAGAACTCCAGGATGGTTCCGTGCACCATTGATGAGTATTTGCACCTCGACGAAGCCCTACCAATCTAAGAGCTTAAGCTGTATATTTGTGGGTTGAAGTTGCACGCCCTTCATAAGGGTCCTGACCATCTAACTAGGGACGTTAAAGCAAAGTGTTGGGTGAGAGACAACCCACCATGAGGTTTTTCTTTACCTTTCTCTTTATTTTTCTGCATTTTATTTATTTTAATTTTAGTTTTGAATCTTACATCATATTTATTTTTATTTACATTCTATACCATTCCTTTGACACCTTGGAGATCAAATGCATAGGCTCACACCATATGCACTATATTGACATGCTTGGTAGATTCACTTGTGTTGTTGGATTAAGTACATCCACTTTTACATGTGAGATTTTGAGCCTCTTGATTGGACTATCATGTGTCATGCTTATTTGTTCATGTGTGCTTCCCTATTTGGATTTGCATTCTAGAACTTACTTAAGGTCTTGCTTGAAAATATGTTTTTCATGTGCATGCTTGAATATGATTGAGGCATTTTTCTTATTTTTAGCCACTTGCCCATATAGTCAACCTTTGCATATTACCATTGTTTAGCCCCTTTGAGCATTATTGCTCATTCTTTTATTTTAGCACATCCTTAGCCAAAAGTGAAAAACAATAAAAATTCCCAACCTTTTAGGCTTAGGAGAGCATTTGTGCAAATTCTTATGTGTTTGAGCATAAGAGTAGAGGAGAGCATAAGGACATGTCCCAAGTTAAGTGTGGGAAGGAATAATGTGTAATACAATTCAACAAGTGGCAAACTAAGAAAATTAAAAAAAAAATGCAAGGTTGATTGAAAAAAAAATTGAAAAAAAAAGAGTTTGGTTAAAGGTGTGCCACATTACAAAAGAAAGACCTAAATGTGTTAATTTGGATAAAGTGTACCCTTTGGCACTTGTGCTCTTGGTGTATGCATTTGCTCTCCTTTGACTTGAGGTTTAGCCCATTGGCCTATATATTTATCCACCTTCACCTAAGCCCCATTACAACCAAAGGTAAGTCCTCTTGATTTAGTATGCATATGTGTATGACAAAATGAAGAATGAGATCTATAGCAAGCTTATGGTAATGCATTTTCATTTAAGGTGATTGAGTGTGCCTTCTAACTTAAAACACTTGAGTGAATGAATGACAAACACTAACCTTGGGAGGCTTTTTGTACTTGATCCATGCATCATATGTGAATTCTACTCTGTGTGCTATGTTCTTGTTCATGCCTTGCTTGTTGTAATTTTCTTAATTGTTAGTGTGAAAGCTTATTGTTATGCCTCTAGGTTCGTTGGATTGGTGCATTGTTATTTAATTTCATGCATCATGCATTTTAGGTTAAGAGTCTAGGGTAGTTCTTGTATACTGCTTCTCATCCATGCCTTGATTTGATCTTTAATTTCACATGAGGACATGTGAAAGCTTAAGTGTAGGGGAGTTTGATAAGAGTCATTTATGCCACTTATCTTACTACTAAACCTTAGCTTTTTACATGAGTTTTATTGTGTTATTGATGTAATTAATTAGGATTTTGATTTATTCCTCATTGTATAATTTTGGAAGAATTATTGGCTTTTGTACTGATTTTAGAATAATTTGTAATTACACCCTGTTACATTTGACTTGTCTCTTTGAGTATGGTTTTGTTCATAGGAACTTTGAATTGAGTGCAAAATGTCAAGAACAAGGCTAGAACTCTTACATGGAGCTTGTAGTTGCAATTAATTTGGGAGAATTTGAGAGCAAAATAGAAGAGATCTTGAGCTTATTTGAGCACATTTGCAAAAAAAAACTATGTAATGGAAAATCTGGATCTTTCTATAGGGATTGGATTGAGACAAATAAAGATATTTTGAAAAACTCAAGAAGTCCTCTAAAACTATCATGTTCAACTCAAAACCCATTTCTAAGAGCATCTTGGTGAAAATCAAGTTGCAAGATTAAAAGTTGCTAATGTTATGATGCCGTCCAACTTGACCTCTAGTTAGTATTTTCACAATATCTAAAGCTATAGATGTCCAATTGAGGTGGTGGCATTAGAAAGATTATTCAAAAGGCTACAATTGGTATTTCTAGTGCCAAGGACATATTTGGATGTTTAAGGGTCCAAAATGACAAAACATATGAAGACATCAATTCTGTCAAGAAGCTACCTTAACAGGATCCGAAATGATTTCAATCAGGCAGCTTACGCCGACACCACAGTGCTCTTTTAGCACTGTATTGCTCATGTGATGACGAATAGCTCGTTAAATCAGTTTTTAGGCCCACTTTAAAGAATTGTTACAGACTTTTACCTTAGCTCTAGACTCACTTTTAGGTTGCAATTCTAGTTGCTATTATAGTCTCTCTACATCTCTCTCTTCTTCTCTCTTCTCTCTTTTAGGGATTCCATAGGTGAATTACTTGATTCTTGTGGATGGTAGCAAGGATTATTGCTATTACTTCCAGGTATTCTTTTAGATTCATTGATTGTAATCCTTAGAGATGGAGGAGTAGATTTCTTCATAGTGTAGGGATTTCCAGATGGATTGGATGTTATTTGAGACCCTTTGTTCATATTGAATGCATTGGTTTTCTTAATGTTCTGAGTTTCTATTTTTATTATTATTGTGGTGATTGCTATAATCTTTATTGGGATAACTAAATTGGCGATCGTCGTTTAGAGAAACCCTTTGGCATAAATTGATAGATCTATTGGTTTATGTTTGAAGGAGAACATTAGAATTAACATTCTATTGCTTAAGCTATAGCAATTGCTTCATTAAATCAATGTGGTTTCTAGATAAATTGAGATCTAGTTTATTTGTTATTTACATTGGTCAAATTCTAGAGGTTGATCGATCAATAGTATAATTGATAGTAATTTATTACTAATAGCTACCAATTGGTTCAATATTTGGTAAGTGATAACTAGTTCAAATCCTAGGAATACCTTGCACTAGTGTCTTCTCTATTGTTGCTATTATCTTATTGCTATTATCTTTCAATTTAAATTATTTGCTTTAATTCTCAAAACCCCTATCTTCCCAACTAAGCATTAAAGCTTCCTTGAGAGACGACTTAGGTTGTGCTTTTTACTACATTTTTTGTGCAACTGAGGCACTTTATAAATTTTAATTTATTTGTGAGTCGTGGCAGCTCCCATCACAAAGCGAAGCTTGAAGCTCATGTTCAGCCCCTTCATTGTGGTTACTACCCCAAGTCCTCCTATAGATATAATCATTGACCCTAGATATATTTTTTACATTCATTTGCATACTTATTGCCTATTGAGCATTTGCTAACTTAGTGGTGGAGTCATTGTAGGTACACACCCTGCATTCATTGAAGAAAAAGATCAAGTTGTCACCTCATGTTCTCAAACTCCATCCTGAAGTAACATTAGAGGTAATAACTTTCCGTTTATACACCATTACATTGGCACTGTTCTGGGGACATGGTTGTTTTCTTTTTTTCTTCTTGCTCATGTTTTTAATTATGCATACTTTGAGAGAATTCCCTCTAGGATTCATGGCAAAGATCGCAACTACCAGAGAACAACTTTCATGGATTGGAGGTGCACACTACTTTGGAATTGCATCTCACACTAACACCCATCCAAATTGGAAGAACAACCTTCGCTGACACCCATGCAAACCCCCTAGGAGCCCACACTGCAACAGCCAGACATTATAACCCTCCTCTATTTGTAAATGCTCAGAGTTATCTAAGACAGGCTATCACTATTGAAGACCTTCAAGGGATGTTGATGCCATGAAAACTATTGAAGAAGATATGCGTGCATGTAAAAGGAACATTACGAGGAACAATGTCAACACGATGAAGTCCTTGTGCTGTTGACACAATGATCAGGAGTTGGCCTGACATTGATATGACTAGCATCATAGTGAGAGTCAAGGGAATAAGGTTACATGGATGGAACCCCTAACACACCTTGTTGAGCCCAATTAGTTGGCAATAGGACATAAGGAGCTAGTGCAGGGAAAATCCAGGTTACCTCACTGGATTCTCTCCATGCCATTTGTAGGTATAAGAGTGTATTAAGGGGGTTGAATTTGCTTTTCTTTTTGATATTTGAAACATTTAAAGAAATACTATGAAGGACTAAGCTTGAAGTGCAGGAACACATATTAGCTATTTTAGAAAGTAGATTTCTAAAGCATAGAAAGAGTAATAGAACAGTCAAAATGATGTATCAACAACTATTAAATTATACAGCATAACAAAGAATGTAAAGGAGATCAGGGATAAGAAGAAGTGACACAAGTATTTTTATACTAGTTTGGCCAAACATGCCTACATCTAGTACTCAACACACGTTGAGCTCCATGAAACACCTTTCTCAAACTAGAGAAAGAAAAATGGATAGTCTTTACATTAGCCTTTGCAAGTTTTAATATGACCAATAGACAACCCCTACTTTCACAACATGAGTAGTTATTCACCAACCTTTCCAACCTGAAACGAGTAACTTCCCAGCCTTTCCAATTGAACAAGTGAGAGTAGTGTCATGGCCCAACCTGGGAGCTTGGACTGGCACGTGAGGAATCCTACCTACGCAAGCCTCCGGGTGACGTGTCTCTCTAAATGCATATAATATATATAATGGTATACTTAAAATATGATCTTTCTTCTAAATCATTATCATTTTCTCTAAATTAAAACATAATATTTAATATTCAAGCTTTGAAAACCCCTTTCTAATTCGTTCTACAAATTTTAAAATCATAAACTAATTCATCACATGATATTAATCTTAAATCTAATAGCCGTTAATCCCTTGAAAACTGAATCCTAACTACATGGTTATCAAATACATAATCTAATCAAAACCAATAGTTGAAATCTATACTTAAACTCTGAAAACACATGGGAAAATACATAAACTTTGAAAATAGCTACAATCTCAAAATACATGCGTGGCTAGGATTTTGCCTAAAACTCCTTGGAGCACTTCTACAACTAACATAATCTTAAACTAAGCTTTACAGTAATGAGAAGCTCACCAAAGGATAGTTGCGCTATTGGACTAGTGATGTATAGATACTGCACTTGCAAGTATGAGAGGAAAGGAGAGGAGTGAGTCAACGGATTCAATGAGTAAGATCCATCCATCACCCACATGGGACAACTAAGGAACATATATACATAATAGTATACATGCAGCAGTATAAATCATTTGATATTTACATACATAGCTAGCTAGGAAAATGCTTTTCATTCCATAGATTCATAAACAAGCATTTCTAAACTCATAATAAAACATGAAATCATTTTAACTGATGGTGTTGTAGAGCCTGGGAAAAGATTTTACTGTCGGATAAATACATATATAATAAATAAAGCTGTAAAATCATAGACTAAAAGATCATACGAGTTCTTAGTGAACTAGAGCACCTGTTAAAATCATAATAATACATGTCAGACAAGCTATGGGCACCTAACAAGGTCCCATTTCCTGTAACTCTTGGGCGAAATTGTCCTCTAACGGACAACGTAGTAACAAGGTTAATGATCTCTTCAGCCCTTTAACTAATTTATTTTCTTATCTCTACGACTAAACTAGATTGTCAAAAAACAAAACTAAAGGGTGGGTACTCAGTCTCGCAACGGAGCCCCTAGTTATAAGTACTTTGAGAGTTATAGATTTATACAACTCTAACAATTTGACTTTAGCATAACCGTTGTTATGAAATCATGCCCAAGGGATCATTCACTTGTAGGCATTTCGATTTAAACTCACAGAGTATGTATCTGGGCTTATGAATCATACTGAATTTCGCACCTCTTGGTACCTTAAAATTGAAATTCTAGATTTTATATCTTAAGCGAACATATTTTTATATACTTGAAAATTTTAAATCATAGCTTAAAACACCAGGGTTCTAAATCATGAAAACTCTAAAACTATAATAGTATTTTTCTTCATAAAACTAATCATACTTTCTTCGACATAGCTCAACTTAATATTTTCCAATATATCTCAAATGGGTATTCTAAAACATGGTTTGGAATCTAAATCTTTGAAATCATTTAATGCCATGGACTCTAAAACATAATTGATAAAAGAGCAAAGTTGCTACAATACATATTTTCTTAATAAATTCCTTCTCAAGCATGTAAAACATTTTCTATAACACACAACATAGTAATCATATCCCATGCATTTTCTAAAATTATAATTTCATGTATAAGTTCAAATGAGCATTTTTAGCTAAAACACATTTTTAGAAAGCCATATCATATAAGAAATCCATTTTTTCAAATCTCTAAATACTCCATAATGCAATAAAATAATAATATAATGATCAAACTAAGGCCATGAAATTAAATCCAGCTCACCTGGAAGGAGACAATGAAGCACTAACACCAGGGACTCCAGGAGGAGGAATGACATAAATGTCTGCCATTGAAACAACAAAACTTATAAACAACCTATGGGAAGCTCTAGATTACTCTAAACATACCTCCAACAACTTTGGGGGAACACCCCACTTGATAACAATGAGAGAAAAACCACAACCTAAACCAAGAACATGATAGAATGGGAAAAGAGACTAAAATCTATTAACAAACACATACCTTGATGATTGGAGGAGTGAGATTTGAATAGGATTGAGAAACGAGGTGGATGAGGGTTTGAAAGTGAAGGAAATCAGGATTTTGGGGAGAAAATCTGAAGAGAAGGGGTTTTATAGAGAATTGAGAGGGGTTCGAAGGAGGACGACATCGTTCCACATTGTTTGTGCTCTAAGGGGACCGCTAGAGCGCCAGGGTCTGTGCGCTCATAGAACAGTCACTTATGACCACTATAGCGGTCTTGGACCGTTATAGCGGTCTTGGACGTTAGCGGGCTTGGAACCAGAACGGTCTCAAACCACCAAAACCCATGCAACCCAACCCTTACTGCCATAGCGGTCCTAGACTTTATAGCGGTGACAGACCCCTCACATGGAGGTTTTTGTCTTCTAGCATCTGGTTGTCTCAATACTCACTTATTTACATTAAGTTAATATCCTCATTTATTTTACTCTCTATTACTTAATGTCCTCATTTTAAAGGGATTGTCCTTTGTTAGGGAAGTTTCCAGTCAAGAGTCAGTGAACCCTCTACACTAGCATCATATCTATCAGCTAATCATGAGGGTTCGTAGCTTCAGGGGCATAGGAAGTGGAAAGAGAGGCTATGTAGGCAAATGTCATGCTAGTAGGGGCCAGAAGCACCAGGGGACAGCCCCATCTTTTTGCCATGACACATCAAGATGCGGTGGCACCCAAAGGCAGCCAGGTATCATTATAGTTATTCTTTTAAGGTTTTCAATTTGGTAGACTTAGGGTAAAGGAAATTGGGAGTCCTAACTTCAATGAAGAGGCCTAGATAGAACAAAGTCATGTTTAGAATTCCAGGTAGTATGCGAGCTTCTAGATATGTTTCCAAAAAAAAAAAAATCCTTGTTATCTCCATGGGAAAAAGGACTTGCACGCTGGAGCGAGTCCAAGTGTAAGTGCTCAGATAGGTATCGGTCATTGCCACACTGGCATGAGGCCAGACGTGACGATGCCATGCTGCACGAGGCCAGCGCTGGGACTGACAAAGTGGTATCAGGGCTGCCCTTGGAGGTAGAGTTGCCCAGACCTAGCAAGAAAGGCCTTCATAGTCAGAGAAATGCAGGAGTGGACTTTAGAACGACACGTCTCCCAAGTAATAGTTAACACAGTCAGAGTACTATTCTTAGAGTGTTTCGGGCAATTAGGCCCATCCATGAAACCATGTCAATCAAGTATTCTATCTCCTTGTTTTTCCAGTACATTAGCCAAGATTTGGGGACCAAATCTCTGTAAGGGGAAGATTGTGATACCCATTTTAAATAAAAAGGTTAGAAAATTTTTTCAAATCAAGAAAGGTGCCAGTTACCTTTACCTATCGTTCCGGGTTTAAATTTCGCTAAGTTGCACCTTACACGCCCTTGGAGGGCTATATATTAGAGCTATTTTGGGACTAAAAGTCCCGGTAATTGTTCCCTAGAGAAAATGAGTTGAAGAAGGATTTTTAACGAATTTTATGAAACCCTCAAATACTTCATTTTTAGCCCGCAAGTTTACGAAATCGTAAGATTTTCCTATTTGAACTAAAACCCAAAAATGAGATTTTTATTTGTTGGGATTTTGATTTTTCTAATATTTTATTTGAATCCAAATAGGGGGTATTTCCCTATTTGCATTTATGTTTTAAATTTAATCAATTAACTTAAAATTAAGAAATGTAAATAAGTGAGTAGTGATAGCCATAGTCCTACATACCAGGTTGGAGCATCTGAAGCTTTGGAGACCACCCGGCGGTCATGTGCCGCCCAGAGGTTAACAGAGAGTAAGTCTGGTCGTTAAGGCGGCAGGGAATCGCCCAGGCCGGTCATATGACCGCCCGTGAACGCGAACATAAAAACCCCATTTCGAGGTCCAGATCATTCCACAACTCTAACCCCCAGGAGAAATGTGAAACCTTCTCTCCCCGCTCCATTTCTTCATCATTTTCACTCATAAAACTCCATTTCTTCCAACTTTTTCAAGTTTAACTTAGAATCTTCAATCCTCCAAGCTTAAGGTATGTTATTTTGCTAGTTCTGCTTCATTTTCTTCAAGTTCTTTGGAGTTGGGGTGGTTCCCATGCTTTTCAAGGGAGAGAAGCTTTCCACCTTGCTAGAAAGGGATTCTTGTGGTTTTAGAGGTTAACCTAGAGTCTCCTGCTTCCACAGATATTGCGTCATTTTTGTCCCAGGAGTTCTATTGGTGTGATTCCATCTCTTTTCAACCCTCCAGGTGAGTGGGTTCTAGCCTATGACCTCTATGTTGGTCATTATAGTTACTTTCAACAAACCATAAAGAAGAACTATGATTCTATAGTTTATTTTGTAACAAGTTGAGATTTCTGTTGTCAAGAAACGTTAATTTTCGAAAACCATAAAAGGTGTTCTTGAAAAATGCATGGGACCATATTTGTTGAGAGGGTTTTATATAAAATTGTTGATAACGGTAACTGTTTGAGATATATGGTTTGTCAGCATGACTTTTATGTTTAACCAATTATGAAATTTGTGACTATTGGAAATGTTGTTGAGGTTTTGGAATTCCCAAATCTATGAAGGTTTGATATTTGGAATGGATTTAGAAACTTAGACATAAAAGAGTTTTAGCATATGAGTTGTGTATGACTTGGAATGATTGATGGCTACATATTCTGTGGATTGAGACCATAGTGTCTTCAATGGGTAATCCCTTGGACACGGTCTCACAATCACGGATATGCTAAGGTTAAGCCGTTAGAGTTACATGGATTCAGAACTCTAGAGTAATTAATGATTTTATGATTTCCAGGAACTGTTTGTTTCATGAGATTAAGCTTTAAACCCTAGGATAGAAGACTTACATGAAATATTGAAAAGACTAGTTTAGAATGAGGAATTTCTAAAAGGACGAGTTATGAGTTAACGGGCTAAATCGTTAACCTTGGTACCAAGGCCCACGAGGGCAATTTATCCAGAGAGATGAGTCCACGAGGGATGCGGTTCACGAGGAACCATTAAGATCTCAGTGAGGGCTCTTGTTCACGAGGAACTGAGCACCCATTTAGTGGTTCCAGATCTGTTCCTTCCTGGTAATTCTTTGAGAATGTTATGCTTCTATGGTTTTTAGTAAACTTATGGTTTTATTGCTATTATGAGACATAAATGTAAATGTTTTGTGAAGGTTGCATTAATGGTATTTATGTATTTTTCTTTTCCCGTCCCATGTATGGTTGTGGGTGAGGTCCACTCACTGAGTTTTGGTTACAAAACTCACCCTCATTTTCCTATTTTCCAGACGAGAGAACCTTAGGATTTTACCCAGACTCCTTCCTCCTCTTAGGATAGATCTCAGTTGGTAAACTTCACACGAGTGACTATATAGAATAGGGTGTTATGTATGTGATGGGCTATCCTGGACCATAATGCATGATATATGTTATGTATATGTGATTATGTTGGACTGTAATATATGATTTTACTACTTATAAAGTTTTTGTATATGATAGACTTTCTTTATACTTGTTGACCCTATGAATTCACACTTCAAAGAAAAGGATATGAGATTGGATTTTGGAAAATTATGACTATATGTTTTAAAGCAGGGTGATTTGTATGTAGAAAAGATTTTATGATTTAAATCATTTGATAATTGCTTGTGCATATAGAGAAATCCAGGTCACGAGGCTTCGTGGGAACTGATTCTCACGTGCCTCACGTGCCAAGGAACGGGTCGTGACAGGATCACTCCTGGATCAAGAATACAAAGGTTTGTGTTTAGGTTGTCACTCAAACTAACCTACACTCAAGTTTCCTTAAAATATACATGAATAACCTAAGATAACTTGAATAACTTCTTTCCATAACTCTTCCTAGGAAGAACATATACCTATTCAAGAACATAGAAAGAAGATTTTTACAAGCAAGGGGACTAATTACATAATGATATGATGAACCTTGCTAGACATGAAGAGAGATTTACAGAGTCCTTTCTCTTGTGCAACATTAGTCTTATTTACATTGAAGCAAGTATCTCTATTTATAGATGGTCTTCCATTGTGATTGTTGCCCTTGATCAGATCTCCAAGTGACACATGTTGATCATCCATTTGTGTCTTGGAAAGCGATCTAGAAGAGAGCCTGTTGTTTGTCAGAACTTTTGCAAAAGTCATTGTATGATTGAGGTTTCTAATGTTACTTCAGAAATTACTCTTACTTTCTGAACGTGGTTTCTAACTCTTTCTTCTAGAGGCTGAGGTTGTTGATTAAGTTGGCAAAAGAGATGACTCTAGTTTGAAACTAGGTTTGACTTTAAATTTGAATTTCAAAAATTAAATTTCCTTTCTTTTCAGGAAAGTTCAAGCTTGCTCCACACGTGAAGTGAGGAATCAGTTCCTTAATTAATCTTCGGTCTTTAGATCTTCAATCCAAGCTTTATGATTCTAAAAGATTTGCGATCACGATGATTGAAGCTAGTAGAACACATTGGCTTTAGTGTTTGATGGAAATCTTCATTTCAAGTGTACTTTCTGAAGTCCGATGCTACTTTCTAAAGTCCCAGGATCTTGGTTTATTGTACTTGTCTTGATTTGTTTTGATATCTTTTTATCCGTAAGGCATGTATGCATACTTTGCACGATATAATATTCACTTCTATTAAGTTCAATCTCTTTATATGAGATAAATCATGTTTGCACATGCAAACTAAAATTATTCTAGCTTTAAGTCGCATTATGCAATCCGGAAATAATCTATGCTACGTTTAGAAACTCAATGAAGACATTAGTCATTCTTCAAAATATTTTCTTTGAATTGGTTTTGTTGTCACTCAAAACATATTGCTATGAAGCTTCTGAAGAGTTCTGGAGCTAACACCATACAGTCTACACGGAGAAACGAAGTAGGGAAAGTCATTGTAGGACGGAATGCAACCTCATGAAGTCTTATTGTAATGCCCTGACAAGGGGGACGATCGAAGTGCAAGAAGGCAGACAATGAGCAGCTCTTCTCAGGCTTCTAAGTAGAGGGGTATATGAATAAAGTCTGTTACACACCAGAAATGAGAGGGTTCTTGAGGCTGACCTGGTCTGGGACTATACTTGAGAATGACGTATATGAATTGATTGGTACTACCTATGCTAACAAAGATGCATCTTCTTTTCGGTAGCCTATCACTAAAGAACTCCATGGTTAAGCATGCTTGACTTGGAGCAATTTGGGATGGGTGACCTCCTGGGAAGTTTTTCGGAAGAGTGTAAGTGAGGACAAAGCATGTTGAAAAGACCCATATTGGTTTGTGGGAGCCATCAATCTATAAAGCGGCATGGGATGTTACACTTATAAAACCTCTGATGGCTCATGGTCTTAGGAAACGATGCACCATTCCCGTCTTTATGGTACAAAGGCCTTCTGTCAAACCTTGGCCAAGTCAGAGCCGGGAAAACTTATGTTGGAATATGAAGATAACGACAAGTTCTAGTCTCCAAATCATCATGAGTAAGCATTTCCATGGGATGTCATGTTGCCCATGGCGTTGGAAGGATACAATGGAATCTTGGACCCTTAAGACCACATTGACATGTTCAAGTCATGGGTATATCTGGTAAGACGTCCAACGCCACGAAATGCCACGCCTTCCTAATTACACTTTGGAAGGCAGCTTTGAAGTGGTTCAATGGTTTTCCCTCAAGGTCCATTGACCACTTCTCAAACTTGGTCTCTAAGTTCTTGGCCCATTTCACACCAGAAGGTTCAAGCCCAAATCTACATCTATCTACTTGTTACGAAGATTGATGAAATGTAAGAAGGATATAAGGGACTTAGGCGCGGTCTTTGTTGATTTGGAAAAAGCGTACTATAGGGTACCAAGAGAGGTTTTGTGGAAAGACTTAGAGAAGAATGGAGTTTAGATAGTCTATATCTAAGCAATCAAATATATATATGATGAGGTCACAAGTAGTGTGACAACACAAAGTGGGGTAACTGAAAGAATTGATTACAAGTGTAGTAGGACTTGGAAGGATGATCAACATTGAATCCTTATCTTTTAGCCTTTAGTCTTGGATGTGCCAGCTAAAACATATTCTAAACCCAAATGGCAAGGTGCATATTTTTAGATGATATAGTCTTAGCAGGATAATAAGAAAAGAACTAATGGGAAGCTAGAGATATAGAGATAAGCTTTGGAAGATCATGGTTTTTGTATAGTAAAAGTAAGACGGAGTGTAAGAAATGTGATTTAGTAAAATACATACAAATTTTAACGTAGAAGTGAAGATTGGAGATGATACTATACCACAAGTCAAAAGATATAAATATCTTGGATCTATTATCCAATATTATGGGGAAATAGAAGGAGAAGTAAATTATAGGATCCAACAATGGTTAAAATGGCAGAGTGCTTGGGGTTTCTATGTGATAAAAGTGTACCCCTAAAACTTAGTGGTAGATTTTACCGCACATCTATAAGGCCTGCAATGTATATGAAATTAAATGTTGGGCGGTAAAAAGTTAAGAAGAAAATAAGAATTTTTGTGAATTTAAGAATTTTTTTTTTAGTTACATCGCGCTTCATCGTGTTAACAAATCACAACCCATACATATATCTACGTCTTCATGGACGGATTCACAACCATGTCAAAACAAGAGTTACATACTAATATTAAGTAGGATTGGCATCAATGTTTTTGTTTTTAACTCCTAAAATAGTCTCTATTAATTTTTGTGTACGACAAATTAGTCAAAAAGAGGAGAAATTGACAATTTAGTTTATAATTTTTTTAATACATAGGACAATTTAGTCCCTTCTTCAAATCTTTCTATTAAAATATCGATTTCCGCTCTTCTAAGGTAAAGAGGTTGGTAAAGTGAACAAGTGAGGGATTACTCATCATTGTATCAATAACTTTCATCATGTATATATTCATGTATAGATCTCACAAAATAATTCAAAGATAATTAACTCCGCTTATGTATTTTACCAACTTCTTGACTTTATAATTCAAATCCTAAAATACCATGATGTGGGTCATTAAGTAGTTGATGTGATATTTTCCCTCTATTTCGTGAGTTTATATTTGTAGTCACTTGAATTAACAAAATGATGTCATTCTTTAGTTTCATTCTAACACTTAAAAACCCAGCTTTTACTGACAAATTTTATTGTAAATGCATTCTAAAATAAAAAAATATTTTATTAATAAAAGTGACTAAAATGATAGGGCTGAAGAATAATGATACAACACCAACTTCTTAATGAGGTCATGTCATAATATTTAATTCCAAAAAATTCACTCAGTTTTTCCTGGAAACTAATTTGTCTAACACAAAAAATTAATAGGAATCATTTTGCATAATTATGAATGAGCTTCATATGTAATTTTATATATAAAACTCATAGATGAAAATTTACACTTTATTTTTATCCCATAACGAAATGTACTCTCAGTGAATAGGTTGCATCAAATTAAGAGACTTTATTTGAACCCTTTACTTCCCAGGCAGCCCGATGTTTCATAGAAAGAAGAAAAAAAAGTACAAACGAAAAAGAAAAGGATGAAAAAACACGTGAAAAAGTAGAAATAAAAAGAGGTTGTTGGTATATACAAAGATTGGGTTTACAAAATAAGTTGTTTATCTCAAATCAATACAGTCCTTGTGAAGACGAAAAATGAAAAAGGGAAGGCAAAGAAGGGGTAAAACTAGGGAAAAAACAAAAGAATAAACCAATCTAACTTAATCTAATCAGACACACTCGTATGATGATCGTATTTACCCATTCATCATAAGGTTGAAGTGCCCCACAATTTCTCACGGCAAAGAAATAACATTGATCAAAGAAATTGAAGTCCTCAGAATGACGGGTACGTCTTGCCCAAGCGGCTTGTGCCGAACCCAAACAAGTCTTGCCTATATGGCAAAAACGTCGACCTTTTCTTCCTCAACTCTTTGTTCCTCAGGTATAAAGCCTCATGCTCATGCCCCAGCAACGACGCCTTCTTCTTCTCGCCGTCGCCGGAAGAACCCTTCGCCGTCGGTTTTCCGGCAACCTCAGCGCCCCCTTTTCTCCACTGCTCCTTCCCCTTCTTATTCGCCGGCGACCACGGCGCCGTCATGAACACGAACGATTCCTTCCGTCGCTGTTGCTCCGCCGAAGCAAATCCAGAAGCTTCCACCGCTTCGACGACGAAGATCCTGTCGAACTGCTCTTCTTGCACCTGCTCGGCGTGGCTTGCGGCGAATTCGGAGTCCAAACGCAGTACGACCCCGCCGGAATCCCTTCCAAATCATCAACCTCCGACGACGATTCTGATGACGGCGGCGCCGCCGGATCGCTCTCCATTCGGTGATCCTCGCCGCCGCCGATCAACAGCCTCCCCATCGCAAATCGAAGGGCCGCCGCGGAAGAATAGCTCCCGCCGCTTCTCCGGTGCTCCCTCAGAAGGTCGCGGCTGAAGAGCGGGAAAACGGTGCCGTCAAAGAAAACCTCGTCTTCGTCCTCTGCCTCTTGAAACGCGGCGAACTCGAAATCGAAATCGTCGATTTGACGAGGAGTAAACGCGTCGTCGTTTTGGGCACGGTAGTGGACTTGGCCAACTTGTTCGGCGATGCCCGCGAGTTGATTGGTGGCGTAGCTGCTGAAGCTTGGACTCATATACGAGTCCAAAACCTCTTTGTCAAAGTCTTGCTCTTGCTTCTGCATTTTATTTTCAATTTCAAGCACAGCAGAAAAGAAAATTTGCTTCGTGCAGTTGTTGTTCTTTCCTTCGCTTTTTGTTCAGTTTGGGAATGATAGCAATGAGAATGTGTGTGGACTTTTTATGATTTATAGTAGTAAGTGGGAGGAATGAGGAAGGAACCATAACGCGCGTGTAGTTAGTTCGCAAGGCATTACGACAACATCATTCTGAAGTTTTGCTTAGTTTCGACATTTCCACTCTCTTTCCTTGGATATTGTAATTAGTTTTTTTTTTTTTTGTTCTCTCCTGTCTTGATTCGCACGTTTCGGGCCCCCATGTTTGCGTACGTGGCTGCGTATTCCCCAAATACATAATTTAAGTAACTTACGTACTCCTTTATAAAATTCATAAAAACTATTTAGTTCCTTAAAAATTAAAATTAAATTCACATTTTCTTTAATTATTAAACACATTAATTTTTATATATATATTTGATTCAAACACTAATAAAATTATACATTAACCTACTAATATGATATTAAGATACATATGTTATTTAAAGTGGAATAGTGAAATTAATTCATTTTATAATTAAAATTTATAAAATAAATAATTTAAATCTCTATTAAAAGTCATAAAGTGACATATTTTGTACAATTTTAGAAATTAAAATGAATGTAATATGTTCTAAAATCGCTTCATTTAACTTGTCTCTAACATTTTAATATGGCATATCATCATTATACTATCCCACATGTGTAACTCCACTAACGAAAAACTAATAGAAGGAGTAATGTGTCTATCAAATTTTGAGGGAGAATTAATTTCTTTTTCTTAATGACAAAAAACTTATAGAGGAGTAATATGTCTATCAAATAAGGTGTTCACTCAAAATTATTTTGCTTGGTTTTTTCTTTCGGGTAGAGTTAGTAGTTTTTGTTTATTTGCTTTAGTTTATTGTATTTTTTTATTTAATAGCTAAAACATTAATTTGGTCTCTAATTAGCAATTA
The DNA here is from genome assembly GCA_030441495.1 of Dalbergia oliveri. NCBI lineage: Eukaryota > Viridiplantae > Streptophyta > Magnoliopsida > Fabales > Fabaceae > Dalbergia > Dalbergia oliveri. The sequence goes on along the minus strand of JAMLFY010000008.1, from coordinate 34,151,735 downwards.
CTATTACCAGATAAATTAGGAAAAAGTTTTTTATGGTCCCTTACTTTTATTATAATGCGTCATTTTGACTTGAGATATATGAAAGTAAAAAATGCAAGAGAATGAGGGGAGTTATGGTTTAAGAAAGCTTAAGCATAGTTAGGGAAAAAGATCAAAATATGATCATTTTGATGAGAAAGATTAATAATATATCAGTTAGAGTTTAATAGAGAGACAAATTAACAATTTAACGATCCATATGTGTTTTTTTGCTAAGTCTTGGAATAATGATAATCATTCTCATTTGCAAAAAAAAAAGGAAACTACGAGAAAACTTTAAAATCCTGAGAACTAATTAAGCCTGGATTTCTCCAGTTAGTGACCGCTTTGGGGCTTTAGTCAATTTTTTTAATTCAAAAAGTTTAGATTGAGGAGAAAACTCATCTTAATCTAGGGTCAAGGAATGTTCTTGGGTCATTGAGTGGTTACAGAGACTTTACAAATCACCCACCAACAAGTTGATTGTCCTTTTGTTGAGCAAAATTTCAATAGAATATGATCCAACCCTTATTGGCAATTTATTCTCCTTTTGTCACTTCTTGAAAAAAAATAGAACTAGAAGGTTTGGTAAAACTTAATTTTAAAATAATGACGCGTGTTATTTAGATTTAAGTCTACTATACTAATATTGTAAAAAAAATTTACACATCCAATTAATTCCCTCATATGTATAACTTTGGAAGTGGTGGGACTGGAGTTAAAAATATTTTGTTAATGTGACAATATGTGATTAGATGACTATATAGCAAAATTTTATGTTGTTGATGTAGGTGAAAAAGCACACGGAGAAAGGGGATTTAATCGTGCTTCACTCTTTCCTTACCTTTCTTCTTAGGATTTCTGAAAGCTTAAACAGTCCTACCGTCAAGTTGCTAAGTTTGTGGAGTGAAAATAGTATTAGTTGTTTTAGAAGCCTACTTTGAACTAACCAAGAATATGATAAATCAAAGTAAAAGATAGTAGATAGGTAAACACAGAATTAATATTCACAAAGCATAGAATGTAAAAGAGTTAAGGGACGAGAAAATACTGCACAAATATTTTTATACCGGTTTGGTCAATCCTACCTATATCCAGCTTTAACAACAATTGAGTTCTATTAAACCTTTCTCAAATCAAGAAAGAAACGGATAGTCTTTTCAGTAGCCTTCCAAGCTCTTACCTATGATTAGTAGTAACTTCTACTATCACAAACCAAGTAGTTATTCACTAGTTTTTCAAGCTGAACTAGTGAACAACAAGTACATTCTCCTGTCACAAACCAAGTAGTTATTCACTAGTCTCTCCAAGCTAATCTTAAGTGGTCTTTGACCAACCTATCCAAGCTACCGTACCAGGATAACACATCCCAACGTTTAGAAGTGAACTTCCAACGTAGCTGTCCAAGCTATCTCAGATCTACTCCTAATCGATGATACAAAGGTTTATGTTTGGATTTGCCACTCAAACTAATCTACACTCAAGCTTTCATAAAATATACAATGAATGTCCTAGAAAAAATTTGAATGACTTATTTCTAACTATTCTTCTTTAGAAGAACGTGTTATCTACTAATAATATAAGAAGAAAATTTTTTGCAAGTAAGGAAACCAATTACAAGAAGTAATAAACTTTACAAAAAAGATGAGGAGAAAGTTTTGTAGCATATCAGCATTCTTTGTTAAGATCTAATTCTTTGAAGGCTCAACATCTGTATTTATAGATGGTATGCATTTATGACCATTGCCCTTGATTTATTGTCCAAGTGACACATGTTAATTATCAGTTTGTGTCTGAAAGCGGTTTAGAGGAGTAGCTTGTCTTGTGTCAAAGCCATTGCAGAAGCTGTGAGATAATGGTTTTTAAGACTATCTTTAGAAACTACCTTTTTACTTTCTGAATGATTGGTTTCTAAACACTTTCTTTAGAAGCTAGAGTGGTTAGCCAAGTTGGCAGAAATCTGACATGCCAGTCTGTAATTGAGCTTGACTTCATGTTTGAAATTCAAATTTTCTCTCCTTTTCAGGAAAGTTCATCGTTTCATTGTGAAGTGAACTTTCTAAGTGCATTATTCAGTTCCTTGATGATTTTTTGTTCTTCTAGTCTTAAATTAGTGCTTGTTGATGCTGAGAG
>JAMLFY010000008.1:33996664-34149084 GCA_030441495.1 Dalbergia oliveri | reverse complement strand
TTCTGTCTCCAACAAAGTCAGAAATCAGGACCCTACAACCTTCATAAGATGTACCTTTCTCATACCATAAGTCAAGATTGGAGCAGTCTGGATAAATATCTTAAAATCCTTTTGACAACATTTAAGTGTGATTGCTTTAGGTTCAGATTGGATCTAGTACAAATCCTCACACTTTAATTGAATGTCTCCTCTTCACCTATAAGATACAAAAAATCAATCAATCATTCCTTAATTACTTTTGATTCCTTTTCACCATTCTAGTTAGCATCAATCATTTGAGATGGATGCATGAGGGTACTCATGGGTTTGGCTCATCTCTGTAAACCTTTTGAAAATCTCTTTTGTATACTTCTCTTGATGGATCAAGGTTCCTTCCTGTTATTGTTTTATTTAAAGATCGGAAAAATTTCAGTTCAGCCATCATGCTCATTCTAATTCACTCTACATTAATTTCTGAAACTTTTCAAGAAAAATCATAGTCAGCCAAATATGATGTTATCAACATATATTTCAACTATCAAAAAATGATTATCTTGTTCAGAGTAAAAAATATGTCAACATTGTAGGTAGAAAAGTGCATGAGAAGGGAGGGTTGAATTATGTTAACTTCTTTCCCTTTTAGCTTCTGAAAACTTTAACACAATACTATTAAGCTTCAAGCTTGTAGTGTAGTGGAAACCATGTTAGAGATTTCAAAAAGTTACTTTCTCGATAACGCATAAGTACAAATAGTTAAAAACATAAACTTTAAACAAATAAACGAGATAACCAAGCAACAAAAGTTAAAGAGATAAGGAGAAGAAGATACTACATAGATATTTATATTGGTTTGGTCAATCTGCCTACATCTAGTTCTTAATCATGTTGAGTTCAACTAACACCTTTCTCAACTTGAGAAAAAAACAGATAGTCTTTACAATAGCCTTCCCAAGATCTAGCCTATGACCAGTAGATAACCCTACTATCATAAACCAAGTTGTTATTCACAAGCCTCTTCAAGTTGAGACCAGACATACTTAACCAGCCTTTTCAAGCTAAAATAACAGGAAAATCACTTTATTGTCTCATTGCAAGTAGTCTTTGACTAGCCTCACTAAGCTAAACTCACACTCGGTACTACAATTGAGGATACAAAGTTTGTGTTTTGGGTTTGCAACTCAAACTAACTTATACTCAAGTTTCCTTATATATACAATGAATGACATGGATAACTTCTTTCTACAAATTTCCTAGAAGAATGTATAAGTAACTTAGAACATAGAAAGAAGATTTTTATAGACAAAGAAACTGATTACAAGTTGTAATGAACTTCACAAGATAAGGGCAAATTTTCACATAGTTCAAGCACTTGTGCAAGCGTAAATCTTCTTCATTGAAAGCGCAGACATTCTTATTTATAGATGGTCTTTATTTTTGAATGTTGCCCTGATTTCTGTTTTCCAAATGAAACGTGTTGATCATTATTGTGTCTTGGAACTACAATCTAGAGGAGTATCTTGACTTTGTTAATTTGTAAAAACCATTGTAAAGTTAAGGTTTCTAAGGTCCTTCACAAACTACTTTTTACTTTCTAATTATGGTTTTTGAACTTTTCCTTTAGAAGCTGGAATAATTGACAAGTTTGAGCAGAAGAAATGACACAACCAATCTGTCACTGGGTTTGACTTTAAATTTGAATTTCAAATTTTTCCTCCTTTTAGGAAAGTTAGTCGTTCACAGTAAAGTGACTTTCTAATGCGATATTAGTTCCTTGATAAAACTCGGTCTTCTAGTCTCAATTAGAGCTTGTTGCTAATAAAAAGATTGTGAACATGATGATTGAAGATTATAGAACACGTTGGCTTTAAAGTTTGATTGATATCTTAGATCTAAGCTTACTTTCTAAAGTCAAGTGTTACTTTTTGATGTCTTGAACTTGGTTTCTTGTCCTGGTTGTATTTCTTCAATCCATTAGGCATGTATATGCTCAAATCACATATGATATCACTTCTATTTGATTCCTATCTCTTTGTACGAGATTAATCATGTTTGCACATGTAAATTGAAAATTTTCACATTAATGAGCCATGTTATGCCAACGAAGAGAACTCTTTCCTCTTCAAGAAACTCAAGGTAGACATTAGTCATTCTTCAAAATATTTTCCTTAAATTGTTTTGTTGTCATTCAAAACATATTACATTGAATCTTTGTGAAGGGTTTGGAGCTAACAAGCTCCTTCTTTGATGATGAAAACATATTACATTCAAACCAAATTTGAAGAAAATCTTTTGAAGATATATTAAAAGAAATATTCCGGAAAATGTAGCCTGATAAACAATATTCTTCAACTCATTTGCATGATGTAATTTTCAAGAAGTCATTTTCTTAAGGCATGGTATGAATAGGATCTAAAACATTTTATAGCCTTAAGTTACTTAAATCAGAGTTATTTTGATTATTAATGAAGTTTCAAAGTTCTAGAGTACTTAAAGATATAGAGCATCATTAAAAAGAAATATCATCGTTTAAGCCCCTTTGACAAAACCGCTTGATTTTTTGTAGAAAAGAACTTTATGAGAATTACATGTTCTTGAATAAAGAAATAAGTAATACCTTTGATATTTTATCTTGATTAATTTTCTTATTCATCACATCTTATCCATACTTATTTTCGAAACGAATGCTTATGTTAAAATGACATATTAAAGCATGTATGGAAAACTAATACAAGGGTAGTTTCTAACACATAAACCTTAACCTGATATCATCAGCATATTGCAAAAAAAAGGTTTCTAAACTCGCGGGACCAATCCTAAATAAACATAGCAAAAGCAAGTTTGAGCTTATATTATGAGCCAAGAAACATTTCACATAATTATAGAGCATGTGATTTTGTAACAGAAGGCTTTAAAAAAAACTTTAAATAGGCTCATACAAGGATATATATATATTATATATATATCTTGCTTAGCTAATTAGGAATATTGTGATGAATAAGTGATTGTTTACTTGCTTAATTGATATCTCATTACATCAAGTGTCTTTTCTACGCTCAAGCTATGGAACATACTATGCTTAACACTCTAATACATGCTATGTTAATGCTCTAATACATGTCATGTTCTATATATATATATATATATATATATATATATATATATATATATATATATATATATATATATATATATATATCTAAAAGGGTGTATTGAGATAAAAAAATATAGAAAAGATGAAATAAAATAGAAATCATTTTTGGACAAAATGAATAAACTCTATTATCATAAAAAATAAAAATAAAAAAATCAGATGCAAAAACTAAATCTTTTAGCTCCCCTCAGTGTACTCCCCTAATTTTCTAGACAAGATTTTCTTCTCTTTTCTTCTCCCTCTTTTGACATCAGCAAAAAAGAGCTATGCTGGAAGTTAGGAACACCATCATCAGCCCCAGTGTCTTAACTCCTAAAGAATCTCCAACAAAAGTGCTTCATGTCATTATTTGAAGCATCCATTTGATTAATCGGTTATTGATGAGGCATTGCTCTCACAACAATAATGAGACTGTATAGCTGGTATTCCTGGTTGGAAATTGACTGGGAAAAGATCTATTTTGAGCAGGAGTTAGTTTCAAGTTGGAGCAGGAAGAAGAGTAGGTTCATTGCCTTGTTCATCCATTAAAGATGTTTTTTTAGAATTGAAGACTAAAGAAGAAAAGTTTTCTAACCCTGATGACATGTACATTCTAGATGTCTTTGATAAAGCTTCTTAGAGTTTGAGTTCATGAATGAGTGAGAAGGTCTTTTCCCGTGTTTGATAATCATTTCATATTACTCATTATCCTTAGAGCTACCTTCAAGAATGATTAGTTTCCTTTTTCCTCTTCTTCTTCTTCTCCGCAGCTTTCTTGTAACACCCTAAGTTTATTTAGAAATTAATTGGGACCTTATTAATGAAAATCTTAATTTTCTCGCACGTAGTAATGATAAGAATGACTTTATCAACGAATAAAAAAGTGAATAGTATTTTATGGACCCTATGGCCCATAAAGACGGTTGAAACCTGGATTTAGGACCTGGAGATGTTGGAAATAGCAACGAGGGATAAGGTTAGAAATAGTTAGAAATGAAAATTTTATATCTAGAATTAAATTTCGGGTGATATTGGATTTCTGGTTTATGTTTCACTTGTTAGTAAAATTTGAATATACGTTTCTAATACAGGAAGCTAATTTAATCTTTATAAATCAAGGAGCTTATCTATTTATATCAAATGAATGACTAAGATTCAATGTTGAATTAGGATTCAATCCTAGCCATCAATTTTATTTTCTTAGATTAAGAGTTATCTAACTATATAGTATAATATTCATGCATTAAATGAAAGATAAATACAAACTCATTCTTCTTCAACAAGCCACAACATTTTCGGCCATCATACAGAGAAAACCAGCAGCTTCCTCTCCATTTTCAAGAGCTCAAGCTTCCATTCAAAGCCCATAATTCTAACTGATTAAAATCTCAATTCTCCATAAATTCTCACTTTGATATATGACTTTCTCACTAACTAAGGGAGGTTGGGGCTGATTGAGAGTCCTTGAAGTGAAAGGAAATCCTTTGAAACACCTTTGGAGTACAAAGCTCTAAGCTTGCAAAGTAGGGTGTTGTTTCCTTTACTTGTTTGAAATTCTGTTTTTGGCTGATTGTTATGATTGGAAAATTGATATTTTCTAGTTCTATTGTGGGATTACACATATATATAGATGTATTTGCTTGGTGGGTTAGTTTGTTTTTGTGGAAAATTCATTTTTGTGAAAAGAGATTTTGAATCATGTTGCTGGATTTTCAATTTTTATATAGGCAGCCACTAATCACGAATTTTCTAAGGGAATTGTGGGTATTTTCATGAGTTAGAAAAAATATATGTTGATGCTAACATCCTAGGCTAGTTCCACAATTTTTCTTGAGCTCTATTTTTGACTTCTAATGCTTAAAAAATCAAGAACTAAAAGTGTATCTATGCTGCCTGGATTATTGGAACTGAAGCTCCAATTTGTCTAATTTTTTTACCACAGCAAATGATTAAATTTTCCTTTGAAATTTTTACAGCATGTTGAAAACATCTAAAGTGTAACTGTGATTTTTATTTTGAATTGATTCAGTCATTTGCTAAGGTAAAAAATTATGAATTTTAAGTTCTTGAGGTTAAGTGGTTCTAAGATCAAAATTGTCTAATTTTGTTAACATAGTAGAGACTCTTTTTGAAATTTTTACAAACCTTTGGACACAGTAGTATGGAGAATTTTTGTGGACATGTAATCGGTTGTTTATTATAAGAAATAAATCTTCTACTTGAGTTACAATTCTGCTAATGTGCAGGAAATGAACTAACTCTTGAATGGAAATAAAATGACTTTTGACACAAGTATGAGAGTATTCAATGCATGCTATATCATTTAGAGATTCATTTATGAGTAATGGATGAGAAATTAATTATAAATGAACATTTATATGTGACTTGGGCATGCCTTGAGAAACTAAATGATGATGATTAAGTATATGTGACAAAAGAGTAAGTAAGAAATTCAATTGTACACATCCTAACATAGGGAAAATAGAGACAAAACTTATGTTGGTTAAAAAGGGAAGACAAAAATAAGGACTTTCCTAGAGGTATTATAAGTCGGTAGATATATTGACTACAAATAGAACTATGTGATATTAAGAAAAGGAAAAAAATGAAGTTAAAATGATCACATATAGGAATAAGCTCATGTCCTGATAAGCGTCCATTGCCCATTGTGGAGTTGTACACTAGAAATACCACTTGGTATAGATTTAAGTCTTCCTTATGTTAATGAAAAAAGAAAATGAACGAAATTGAATTCTATGGTTACAAAAGAACAATGTACAAATCATTACTATGTTTGCATTTGACTTTGCATGATGTACACCCATTGGTATTGATACTTATCATTTTGCATGAAGTTTTATAGGAATGAGTTTATTGTTTATGTTCTGTATCATATTTGAGGGAGTACCCTGAGAATTATATAATATTCTCATCCCTATGGTTGTATTTATTTTGTATTACTAGATTCAAGTTGATATCCACCTTCCTTGACTCGCCAGTGGGTGTGACATTACGACCCTGCACTTGATTCTCTTTATGCTATAGGTTATTTAAGGTCCAATATGTTGTTCTCTGGCTGTTGTAACACGCTCCTAATTATCATATTCTACTCCAGGATTGACATAGTAATTCGCAGTATATTACTTATATCCATGATCTATACTAATCGAAATATAAGGTGATAAAGAAATTTGATACATATGTTGCCACACCCATATTCACATATATAAACATCATGTCTTAGTTATGATATATACATCATAATAATAAAGCCAACAGACCCCAAAACTAGTCATGAACTTGGGTAGCAAAAAAGCTATCCCTCACCTAATACCTAGCACTGCTCAAGTCTGACAAGACAAAACATATATAGATACAAACGGACCTAGAATGAATAATAATACATGGGTCTAACTGGTAAAGTCCTAACACTACACTACTACTATGTACACACCAAAAGTCTCTGAGAATCTCGCATCCCTTAGGAAAGCCGTTGGCCATCGTCCCGATATCTCGCCTTCAGACGTCTAGGCCCTTAGATGGGTGGGAGTTTGAGGAGGATGATGATGAAGGGTCGTTCCTGGAGGGGGCACAAGTGATGCTAGTGAGGCTACAAAAACATCAGGGTATGCCATGTGTAGAGGCACACCATCATACGGAAAATCAGGTCGAATTCATGGTTAAATGCCGAAGCGCTGAATATAACGCCCATTTTCCCGTGTACAAATGACGAAATGCCCTTGAGGTCATTTTCAGGAAAGCAAGGACGGGCGGCCATCCTAGAGGATGTTTTGTTGATTAAAGGGGATTATATGTGTTATGTGTGGTAATGAGAGAAGAATCTCATTTTCGGTTCAAATGCAAAAATTACCAAAACGCCCTGTCTGTTTGTCATCGTTTACGTGCCGTTTGACTGGAACTTTATCAAAAGATTTTAAATGATGTTTATAAGTGGTTTTTGATGTTTAGTTGGGCCCGAAAGGTCCCGGGCAGTTTTAGTGCGAAATTACCATTTTGCCCCTAGACATTGTACAGTGAGCCTAATGACGCAATTAAGCAAACCTAAGCAATATTAGGCTTAATCGAAGATTAATTTATTTCAATAATTAATCTAGAGTCAAAATAATTTATTAAGGTTAATTAGAACCTAAGATTGCTTAGATAAACTCTAATTGCATTCTTTAATTCAAGATTCCTAGTCATGGAATCTTGAATAGTGTTTTCTCTTCCAATTCCTTAAATTAAGGAATTGTGCCATACCTCATTTGACTAAGAAAATGAATTTAATTTGTTAATCTAGTATGACCACTCCTTAATCAAGTCTTGAACCACCTTAATTAACCATTTCTCACCTAAACACTTTCTTACAAACTCCTAATCAAAAGCCTAATCAAAGAAACACCTAAACACATCATTAAACCACAATTACATGAACAATTTCTCCTCCCCCTTGGCTGTCCAACTGGCCGAAATTCAACCCTCCATGTGTGCACATGTTGATTTTTTCACTCAAAGACCATGCCTTAAGCCATGCCTTGCCCATACCTAGCCATGCTTTCTCCATGCCTCACCATACTTCCATGAAATATTTCTCTCACCTCATGGAACATGAGGTCAAGGCCTCCCTCCCAATCAGCCAACATGTTTCATTTTTCTATAAATACCAAGCCTTTGAAGACTTGGTTGCACTTTGGATCATTTGCCAAGTTCAAGCTTTCTTGCACTTTCTCTCATTTCCTCTCAAATTCCTCAACTTGGCTGATTTCTTCCTTCAAGTTTCAAGAGGATTTTCCTTCTCCATTTCATCAAGAACTCAAGCTTTCTTTCATATCTCTCAAGACTTCAATTGGTAGGGGTTTATTTTCTAAGTTTTGTGTGCTTCCTTTAAGGAAGAGTTCTAGTGCTTCTCTTGGTTTTTCAAGTTCTTCCTTTTCTTTTTATTTTTGGCCTAGAGGCCTTTGATTGAGAAAACTTTGGCTTGATGATGAGGTTTCAAGATAATGACTTGTTGTTGTCATGTGAGAAACCTCTAAAGCTTGAAACAACTTGGTCTTGGACCATACATGCTTGTGTTCTTTCTTTTCCTTGGTTTATGTTTTAGTTTCCTTTTTCATTTGCTTGAACAAAGTTTGCTAAAATGTTAAGTAGATCACAAAAGTTTTGTTAAGAAAATTAATCACATGTTTTCAAAGAGCTCTAAGCTTACCCTTGCCAACCTTAAAGTTGGTCGGCCGTTCTAAGAGTTTTACTCTAGATTGAAGCCCATGAGCAATAAAATAAAGAATATGAGTAGTTCTATTATGTTTGTTTTGTTAAAGTGTTGGTATTCTTGTTTAATCTATTTTCTTGAGCTTGATGATGAAGTTCAAACCAAAGACTTCTTTGAAGACTTGGTGTTAAGAACTCTAAAGCTCATCTTCCATTGTTAAGATACATGTTGGGTTAAGGCTATTATGTTCCTCTAAAGTCTTGTAAGAGCTCTAGTTAAGATAAAATAAGTTGCATTCATGTTTAAGTTTATGTCTTGCATCTCATGTTTATTTTGATGCCATCACTAATCTCACAAGAATAAATGAATGAACTTGCATTACCATATTTAAATTCCAAGCTTGCATTTCATGTTTATATTTCAAGTCATCACTTAATCCTTAAAGATAATAATGAGGTTGCATCTCATATTTATTTTATGCTCTCACTTTACTTTCTAATGAAGAGTAAAATGAAGTGCATAGCATGTTTAAGATTATGTTATCACCTAAATACTCTAGAGCTCAAAGACTTGCCCTAAGTATCTTCAAAAGGAAATTTCAACCATGATAAGGATGTGTTTAGTATGATACAATGATGGTTTGATTTTGTAAAATGTAAGGATGATTTCAAAAAATGTTGGAAAAATGTTTTATGAGGTCTCAAGGTGTTTAAATAGTTTGGAATGTGTCAAAAATCATGTTTTCTCAAATTCCGGAGGTCTTGGTAATCAATTACCAATTATGTAATCGATTACCAATTGGTTTTGAAGGATTTTTGGTTTGGTAATCGATTACCACACAATGTAATCGATTACTATTCTTATGCCAAGAATCCTTAAAGCCTTGTAATTGATTACCTATTGAGTAATCGATTCTCCGATGTTCTTCATTTTCAGGAAAAGATTTAACCCTAAGTAATCGATTACCATCATATGTAATCGATTACCATTGTTTTGAACCAGAATAAAATTTAGTCCTGGTAATCGATTACTAGGCACATGTAATCGATTACAGAACACCTTTTTGCTCATGAAATTATTCAAGAGAAAGACTATAACTCGTATGCACTTATAACATGATTTTATGCGATTGTGATACATACCTTTTTTTTTCTATCTTGTTGGCCAGATATGAATTACTTTAAAGTTAGAATGTGTAAGATTATGAGAGAAGTAAGAACGATGTTGAACGTTAGAAAGGGCTAAGCAAATAGAAAGGTTGAAGAACTAAAATCTTAACACCCTTAGACGAGAATAATGATAACTATTGTTCCAGCATAATTGAGCTTAAGGAAGGTGACCTATAATTAGTGTATATGCCTAGAAGTCGAACCTAGGATCTTAGGCAAAGACGGAACTTAGAGAGCCTAAGGTGTAGATCATAGGATCCCCCATAGCCAAGTAATGATCATGATGTTTAATTCCATACAATGCTGATTGGATGAGTTAGTAAAACATAAGTGTTAGAAAGAATTATAGGTAATAATCGGATCCATAATAAAGGTTAGGATAATTGGAACACAAGTTTAAGACCCGTAAGGCCAAAGCATAAGACACCATGAGATAGGAGATGTGATGTGAGAATGGAGTCGAATAAGTATGAATTTGATGTATGTGAATCATTTAAATATCATGAGTATGAAAATGTATGGATGTGTGGCATGTTGCTATAATGATGTGGTGTGCTATGTTTAAAATGCATGAGAATATGAGATATGAATGAAGGATATGTTATATGAGGTTCTAAGGTTGTAGGCTCATGTTGCATCCATAAAAGATATGATAATGTGGAAATGATCCCATTATGACTTCCAGAGTTAAGGGTTGTACGGGGTGATCCAAGAAAGAAATATGATTCCCCTCTTACCCCGTATGAATCTAGCGACGGCTAGTTAGGATGAACTCATTCCTAGGCGATGGGTGATTAGGAGTTTTGGTGACCATGTTAAAATTGCCGGGCCGCATGTTGGGTGGATTTTGGTGACCATGATGAGGGTGGAAAAATGGAAAAAGTTAAGAAAGGAACTGAAGAGTTTAATTATGATAAAGTAAAAGACGCACATGCATATGTTTAGTAATTGTTCCACTATGTTATGATTAAGTGATAAATATTAGTACATGAACTGTCATCTTAAGCATTGCCATGCATACATAAAATATCTGTTGCATTCATACCATCAAGACTCATGCTAAAAGAAACCCACTTTGGATAATAAGTTTTGAGAAATTAAAATTGAACCTATGCATGAACACCTCTTTTATGGCGAAACCCGAAGTGGCTGGGGCGATGACGATGACACTTGTGTTAAGTTCGGACCTCCTGAGAATCTTAATAAGTCTCACCCCTTTTTCTTTCCTGTGTCGTCTCCAGACAAGAATGATGCGGTGTTCGTGATCTTCCTTGAGGTGCGAGCGTAGGAATCGCATCTCACAGGTCAAGACGGAAGCATGAAGACTAGTCTAGCCTTGCTAATACTTTGTTTTGTGTTAGTTAAAGTTATTTGGTGTAATTGATACCCTTAGGTGTGCTTATATTTATAAGGACATCATTGTTATGTTATAATTATGATATACTACTATAAATTATGTTGTGATCATTCTATGGTTTATGATGATGTATATCTAATCTGCTGTTTTTACGTTTAATAATCGGTCTTATGCGCATGCGCGCTCGCATTTTAAGTCTTAAGTTCAAAAAGAAAAATTTAGTCGTATTTTTAGTACTCGTATTTTAAAGAAAGCCAAGTCAAGTTCTGAATCGAAGACGCTAATACTGGCGGATGCGACTGAGCGTATTAAGTGAAAGTTAGGGTGTTACACTGAATAAACAGACTCAAGAATACGTAGGCCTGGATAAGGGAATGCCACAACGTATAGGGAGTTAATCTGGGTTGTAGTGCCTCCATTGGGCAAGTCAAGAAGATAATCAAATGGCATCTGGGTTCTGATACAATACAACATATATACACATAGGGATGAGAATATACAAAATTCTCAATAAGTCCTCCCATGTATGAACAGACATAATTAGACATTTCATCCACATAGATAATATCATGTAAGGTCATATGCAATAGTACTTCTAAAAAAAACAATAATGATAGTTACACATTTAAGGAACTACTTCACCATTTCTCTTTTCTTTAACATAAGAAAGGCTTAACTCCACATCAAAGATATTTCCAGTGGACAATTCCACAATGGACAATAGACTACTAGGACATGAGCTCATTTTTATCCGTGATCATTGGACTTCATTTTTTCATTTTCAAATCACACATCTACTCCTAGCTGATACATCCATCGACTCATAAAATCCCTAAGGAAGTCTTTACTTTGGCCTTCCCTAATTAACCTGTATAAGCCTTGTTTTTGTTTTCCCTATATGTTAAAAGTATGCACAAGTGAAATGTATACATTCTCTTTGCATATGAGTAATTCTAGTACTTTTCTCTTCCCAAAGCATGTATAAACCATATACATGCATTCATGCACAATTTAATCCTTATTATTTTCTCATAAATCAATCATTAGAGTTCATAGTATGCTTTCATTCACATCCTAGTTGAATTACAAGCCATTATAGTAGTAAATCAACCTTGGTAATTTAGTTTTCAGCATAAGTATCAAAATTTATTTTCCCTGCACATGCTCGAATTCAGGGGCTACAAAAATTCTCCATGATATTTCAATGTGTCAAGGAGGCCCTGTAAAAATTTCAAGCTAAACGGACTCTCTAACTCCTTCAGTAAATTGTACAAATTTAGTGCTTAGGGGCCACCAATTCATAGATCAAACCAGTTCTCCTAATTCTTTACACTAACAAATGATTGAACTAACTCACAATAAAATTTACAGGATACTTCAATATGTTATTAACTTTGTGTAAAATTTTCAAAGGCTCATTCAATTATTTTCTATGGTAATAAAATTGAACAAACTTATTGCTTCAGTTTCAAAAATCAAGACAACATCAATCCCATTTTGGTACATGATTTTTTTGAGGTAGTAAACCTTAAAATCAACACCCAAGAAAATTCATGTAGTTATTTTAAGATGTTAACTCCAACATATAATTTTTATAGTTTATGAGACTACCCAAAACTATACTAGAAAATTGTACATAACTACTGCTTCAGGAAACCAAAAATCCAGCACCTAGTTCAAACTTCTTTTTGATAAAAACCATTTTCTAACACTATCCAAACACACCACAAAAACTAATATATCAATATTAACATAGTACCAATCAAACAATAAGAAATTTTGGACCTAGCTCAGCCTAAATAGATCAGAAAAATTTGACAAAGAAAGGCAACAAAACCCTACTTTTAGTAACTTATGGATCTTTGGCTCCAAGATGATCCAAACTTGATTCCTTCCACTCCAAAGCTCCCAAACCAACCCAAACCCTTCTTAATAAGTGAGGTGTGAGGTAACAAGACAAGGTTTGATGAGGAATAGAGATTTGGTTCAGTTAGATTTGTAGGGATCAAGGTGTAAACAAGTTTAATGAAGGAACTTTGACGTTTCAATAACTCTAGCTTAGATTGTTTGGGATTAGAACTCAAGGTGAAGCTTAAGGAAATGAAAATGGTGGTTGGCTCTTCTTTCTTCCTTTGCTGGCTGAAAACTGTTTGTGGCTTAGGGAAAAGTTGGTTTGATATTTATGTGTCATTAGAAGTAAACCACTATGACATACATGATGACTTTATGATGTAAGGAAGACAAATGGATGGTTAGGATTTAATCTTGGAATCCAAGATTAAATCTTGGCCTTCCACTTGTCTTACTTGGATGATGTTATCCATTGGTGATGATGGAAATATCTTCGATGTTAAAAATCACATACTGAAATTTCCTAGAACGGGTAAACACCATACTCGATGAAGCTCGATATTACCCAAAAATTAATTCTAAGCATAAAATTTTCATTTCTAAATATTTCTAACCGTTTTTATGTTTTCCTAATTTCATGAGCACTTGAGTCCTAAATTCCAGGTTTTGGTTGTTCCTAAAGGTCTATTGGACGCACAAAATGCTATTCATCTTTTTTTTTTTTTGTACTTGATCATAAGTTGTACTTATTACAACTACGTTGTAGAATATTAATATTCCCATTAACCATTCTTCAATAATTTTAAAGAAAAGAACTAAGATGTTCCAAGCCATTCTTTTAGAGCATTTGTTTTAGCCTAAGTTTGACCCTCTTCCCCTACGATGGTGTGCCTTTTTGTATGACACCCAGTTATATTGATATCCACTCGCACAGCTTGGCACCTCCTCCGCGGAGTGCGCCCTCCTTATCGTCCTCCTCAGACTCAAATCCAGGAAGAACCTTGATGCCCATGGCTAAGGCGAGGCCATCATTACCGATGGCCAATGGTTTTCCTTAGGAGGACACGGATCTTCAGAGACTTTTGACTTGTACATAGTAGTAGCGTAGTGTTAGGACTTTCTAGCTCCGAGGATTGATTTACTATTAGATGTTTTTAGGTCCTGAAATGAGTTAACTTAAGTGTGATAAGTACAAATACAAGTTGTATATGAAGTACTTATATATATGTGTGTGTGTGTGTGTGTGTGTGTGTGTGTGTGTGTTATTTCTTTGTAACCTATTAGTTTAATTTACCTTATTTGTTTTTCTCGACTAGTATGTATTATAGAAAGGAAGTGATATTCTTCTAATTATTGTGTTGACACTTAGAATAATACCGATAGTTAGGAGGGTGTTATATTTCTAGAGCTCCATCCTTTCTCTTAAGTCTCTTTTCTAATGCTAGTCATGGAGCATTGGTAGGTCTTCTTAGGGTTCTGAAGGATTAGAAGAGTATAGAGTACCTTCCATATATTCATACCACTCATTTGCCAATAGGTAGTGCAAATGTTTAAAGATATTAGCACAGATCCATAAGGAACAACAATATTTCTTTCTTTTTAAGGCGAGGTGGCACTTAGCATGTAATCAAAAATTAGTTTGGGCCAATTTACCTTTCTTTGCTAGCGAGAACGGTAACATAAAGTCCATTCCTGACAGAGTAATCTGCTACAGTCGTGGGAGAAGAGAAAACTAGATTATAGTGAAGACTTAATGAGCTTGGGAGTTCAACATAGCGTGGCTATTTTCCCAAATTGATGTCCGGAGAGTCGCTGGCACTTGGAAACCTCATCTGTTGTAACACCAAGGGTCGTAAACCAATTTTTATTGGACGAGCATGACACTTTGTGAGGAGCATGGATGATCCTGGAGAGGTTAGCTGTGCTTAGCGTCATGTGAGTGCCGTGATGTAAGAGTCAGCATAAACTAGAAGCTTGTTATCGCTCAAAATAAAACGTTGTGACCATTTTGATGAAAACCCTGTCAATGATGTTGAGAAAGCCTTCCCATCCTTGGAAGGAGATCACTTCCATAAGGATTAACACCTGGGTTAACAACTCATGTCTTAATTTTTTCGAAGAGCTACAAGTCGTTGAGAAATTTTTTGGCATAGCGCTCCTAGTGTACTGGTTTGTCATACATGAGGAGCGTTCCATGTTAGCAATACATCCATCAAAACATTTTCCCTTAGACCATTGCTATGAGGATAGAACAAGAAAGATTGAAGCTTGAAAGGATTAGAGGATGAGGTTTTGTGAGGGATGGCAGTTAAAGAGAGTTTGAGATGAGAGAAAACAAAATGGTTTGAGGAAGCATATGGTGGAAGATGATAGTAAAAGTGTGACGTGTTAGGATTAGGGGAGTTATTTAAGTGATGGGACGTGACATGACTGAAGATTAAGACATTGGAGAGAGAAACCAAAAAGTGGGAATTATCCCACCTTTTTCATCTTATTCAAAGAGTGATTTTTGACGCTTAAATCACTTTTTGATGAGTTACTTTCTAATTCAACTTCCACTTTTTGACCCCCTGCGAGTCTCATCATATTTTTGTCAAAACCTCATCTTCATATCCTGAACTTCATGAGGCCATACATTCCTCATTTTCATTATCGACATTCCTTTCTAATCACCCCTCATTCTTCTCTGAGTGCAACCTGGATTCATCTAATCTTCAAACTGATTCTGTTGTTGCAAACTGATGTCCTTTTTTGAACTTTAGTTCTGGAGTGATGAGAGAGTACCCAGAGATGTTTGTGTATGAATGCTTATGTAGATTTAAAAACCTTTAAGTTTAAAGCCTTTTCAAAGTAAAAAAGAATCTTCAATAATGGCTTTGTGAATATATTTGACACATGGTCTTCAGTATTCATAAACATTAACTCAACATCTCCTTTCTTAGCATGATCCCAAATAAAATGATGTTTCATATCAATATGTTTGGATCTAGAGTGCTAGATAGGATTCTTAGCAAGATTAATGGCACTAGTATTATCAGAAAGATAGGATTTTGGAATACCTTAGGTGATAATCTTCTAGCTAGTTCCTTATCCACGTGTCTGGGTGCAGCGGTACAATACTACATATTTAGCTTCAATAGTAGAGAGTACAATGGTATTATGCTTTTTTCATGACCAATTGATCAAGCTTTTACAAAGAAATAGTAGCAACCACTAGTGCCTTTTTCTACTTTATCTTAGGTGATCTGGGTATAGGGTAACACCAATCTCACCATAAGCCAAGATTAGTAGTATTGGATAGATATCTAAAAAATAACAGCATTTAAGTATGATTGCTTTAGATTAGATTGAAATCTAGCACAAATTCCATGCTTAGTTGAATGTTTGGTCTACTAGCTATAAGATACAAAAGTGAGCCAATCATTCCTTTATAATTACTTGATACCTTTTCCCATCTCATTAGCATCAATGATTTTAGATGGATGCATGAGGGTACTCATAGGTTTGGCTTGATCCATATTGAACCTTTTTAGAAGTTCTCTTGTATATTTTTCTTGATGGATCAAAGTTCCTTCTTTTTGTTGTCTTATTTGCAAACCTAGGAAGAACTTGAGTTCACCCATCATGCTTATTCTCAATTCACTCTAGTTAATTTAGAAAACTTTTCAAGAAGAAATGATTAGAGGCCCCAAATATAATGTCATCAATATATATTTAGACTATCAGAAAGTGATTATTTTGTTCAAGAGTAAAAAGAGTAGTATCAACATTACCTCTTTTGAACCCATTCTTCAGCAAGAAAGTGCTTAGTCTTTCATACCAAGCTCAAGGAGCTTGTTTTAGACCATAGAGATCCTTTGTCTCTGAAGACATAGTTAGGATGGTCTTCATCCTCAAAACTAGAAGGCTACTTCACATATACTTCCTCAGAGGAATCCGTTTAGGAATGCAGACTTAATATCCATTTGGTAGAGAATGAATACATTGAAGGTAGCAAAAGCAAGTAGCATTCTTGATGGCTTCCAACCTAGCTATTGGTGCAAAGGTTTCATCATAATCAATTCCCTCTTGTTGATTATAACCTTGTGCAACCAATCTTGCTTTGTTTCTAGTGACTTTGCTAGCTTCATCAAGCTTATCCCTAAACATCCACTTAGTACCTATGATGGTCTTCCCTTTTAGTCTTTCAATAAGTGTCAGACTTTTCTTTCTTGAACTTGGTTTAGTTTTTCTTGTATAGTATCCACCTACTTTTGATCACTCAAAGCTTCTTCAATGCATCCAAGTTCAATGGTGAGAATGAAAGCGTGGTTTGACATTCTAGGGATGATCTAGTTCTCATGCCCTTGGAAATGCTCCAAGAACTCTATTATAGAACTGTCTTTAAATTAGAAACTCCTTTGTAGTTTCTCTGGCCTTGAGATTTTTCAACTTTTCCTTCATCTTTAGATTTCTCTTGTGTTCAGAAGTATTGCTTCATTTCTTTGGAGTTATGAGAAAGCTTTCTGAATAAATGTTCTCAGTCTACTTTCTGAGGGTTGACTTTCATTTGCTTGCTTTTAGAAGTTTGCTTAGACTCATTTCTCAGAGACTTTCTTCTAGTTCTTCGAGATCATCGTGAAGTCCTACTTGAGCTTCTTGAATTTTATGTGAATAGTCTCTTCTATGCAAAACGTCTTTTTGTTATAAACTCTCTAAGCTTTAGAGACTGAGGAGTAACCTAAGAAGATTCCATCATTGAGGACTTAAGATCAAACCTTAGAAGTTTGTCCATGATATTAAGGGATAAAGCATAATGAGCCAAAAATGTGGAAGTATGAAATATTGGGTTTTCTACCTTTCCATAGCTCATAGGGAATCTTCTTGAGGATAGGCTTTAGAAAGATTTCGTTTTGGATGTAGCATGAGGTGTTGATAGTCTCCGTTCAGAAACCTTTTGACAAACCACTTTCAAAAGCATAGTTCTGGCCATCTCTTGTAAGTTTCTACTTTTTCTTTAGCAACCCCCATTTTGTTAGGTAGTTCTAGGTGCAGAAAACTCGTAAAGAATGCCATTTTTCACAAAACTCTTCAAAAACTTCAAATTCTCATCCATGATTAGATCCTGGAAGAGATGATTTTGGAATCTTTTTCTATGCAAACATGTTTTGCAAAAACTTTGAATCTTTTAACCACTTCATCCTTAGAAGCTATGAAGATAGCCCATGTAAATCTAGTAAGAAGACAATATCTCTTCCCAAGGAAGACTGCGTCTTGGTTGGTCCAAAGAGATCCATATATAAAAGCTCAAGTGGTCTAGTAGTTGTGTAACACCCTAAAAATAATTTAAAAATTAATTTGAGTTTTATTAATCATAATTTCAAAATCTTAATGGTCCCAATGATGAGGATGGCCCAAGATGTTTAAAAAAAATTTTGGGGTAATAGTAACTTTATCTGCTGCTTGCACGAGGAAGGCTCAAACCCGAGATAGGACAGCCAAATGCCCTTGATTGTGAAAAGAGAGGGTTAAGGTTAGAAATAGTTGGGAATAAGGATTTTATACTTGGAAAAATATTTGGGCGATGTTTGGTTACCCGTGTACAATGTTTTACTCGTTCGGAAAATTTCCAGTGTTCTTTCTAATATTAAATATAGTGTAATCATACAAAAGGATAATGTCTATCCTTTTAACATGTGTAAAGCTAAGATTTAATCTTGCTTTACAAGATTAAATGAGCCATCCATTCCTTTTTATTACTAGAAAATTATACCTTTTGACTACATTATTAATATCCTAATCTAAGATAAATTTTAAGCCACAAAAACTTACCTTTCAAGCCTTCATTCTCGGCCAAGAAGGAAACACAAACAGCCACCATTGTTCTTCTTCAAGAACATCAAAGAAAATTGATTCAAACCTCCATTTTCCTAGCCTAGACTTGATAAAACCTCAAACTTCCTTCACTAAACTTATTCTACTCATCATAACCTACAAATCTAACCGATTAGAATTTGAATCCATCACTTTTTCCAACTTTGAGGGCTCATAATCTAATGTTAAAGGGAGGATGTTACATTATGTATCAAAGCAGCTTGACCTAATAGGACCTTGAAATAGACGACTATGCTTCTTTAGTAAATGTCATGCATTATAATTCCATATGTGTATGACTGCGGTTGGGAATGTTGTGGTTGTTGCCACCCTTAGCTTGGTATTGAGCCTACAACTCAATAATTCTTGTTTGGTGTGACAACCAATGACTTCAAATCAGACAGGAGTGGAGCGGGAAATGAAGCCAACATGATGAATACTTTCGTGAGTGGTTGCGGCAATGAGAGAACAAGCTTGGCTAACCGAATGATGGAAAGACGAACGTAACGAAGAGCAAAACCCAGTTGGTAACCCAGGAGGAAATGAAGGGAATGAGGAATATAAAAAATTTGCTAAGTTTAGGAAAGTGAACCCCCCGCTATTTCGAGGAGCCTTTAATCCAGGCAGAAGAATGGATTAAGGCCATGGAGAAGACTTTTCTCAGTTTTTCCTTGTACGGAGACCCAAAAAGTGGCCTTTGCTACTTACATGTTAGAAGTGGATCAGAATTCCTGTGGTTGGCACCAAGGGGTTATTCGAAGCTCTTGAAGAAAGTTACATGGGAAGTGTTTAAGGAGGCTTTTTATCATAAGTATTTTCTTGCTTCTGAGAATGCAAAGGAGTTGGAGTTCATGGCACTCAAGCAAGGGTCGTGAGTGTAGTCAGTACAGAGCCAAGTTTGAAGAGCTTTGCAAATTTTCCACTATCTATCAACGTAATCCTAATAAAGCTTGGAAGTACGTGAAGTATGAAAGAGGATTACGTGAAGACATTGAAGCTGTGCTGAACTCTAGAGGTCCGAGATTATGCAACATTGGTAAACAAGTGCCGTCGTGAGAGGACTCAATAAGAAGTTAGCAACCGCTCAATCTGCGAAGAAACTTCTAATAAAAGACTTGCCTTTGAAGACCAAGACTATGAGGATGACCCGCCTTTAAGAAGCTTTTCAATCAAGACCACATAAGGATAAACAACAATGGTCAACCATGAGCCAAGATTGTGCAAAATGTAGGAAGAACCATGGGGTAGACCTTGCTTGGCTAGCAGAACGTATGCTATCACTTGTGAAAGCTAGGACACATAATGAAAGAGTGTCCAAATAGAAATTCAAAGCCAACTACAAAGTCACAACAACAGAAGTAGTTCTTCATAAATGCTGAACGTTACCACCCAAGAATTTGACCTATGGTAGGAACGTTTAGGATTCAATTATTCCCTTTTGTTTGCCTATGTGTGAATTTCTTGTTTGATTTATGAAAATTGTCTTTTGGGATTGTTTTCAAATGAATTTTGAGGACAAAATTCTTTTTAAGGTGAGTGGTAATGTAACACCCTAAAAATAATTTAAAAATTAATTTGAGCTTTATTAATCATAATTTCAAAAATCTGATAGTTTAGCAATGATGAGGATGGCCCAAAACGTTTCAAAAATAAAAAATTTCTGGCCTGGGTGAAAGGAGAAAAGGTTAAGGTTAGAAATAGTTGGGAATAAGGATTTTATACTTGGAATAAATATTTGGTCATGTTTGGTTACGCGGTACGATGTTTTACTCGTTATAAAATTTTGGTGTTCATTTCTAACATTTAAATATAGTTTAATCATACAAAAGGATAATGTCTATCCTTTTAATAAATGTGTAAGGCTAAGATTTAATCTTGCTTTTAGAAGATTAAATCCTAGTCATCATTCCTTTTTATTACTAGAAAATTATACCTTTTTGACTACATTGTTAATATCCTAATCCAAGATAAATTTTAAGCCACAAAAACTTACCTTTCAAGCCTTTATTCTTGGCCAAGAAGGAAACACAAATAGCTACCATTGTTCTTCTTCAGACAAAGAAACTTGATTCAAAACTCCATTTTCCTAGCCTAGACTTGATAAAATCTCAAACTTCCTTCACTAAACTTATTCTACTCATCATAACCTACAAATCTAACCGATTAGAATTTGAATCCATCACTTTTTCCAACTTTGAGGGCTCATAATCTGATGTTAAAGGGAGGATGTTACAGGTTGAAACCACATGCTTGTTATGGAAAGAAACTTTAGTTTGCTTACCTTTCTCACAGAAATCACAAGTTAAATCCTTGTCAAATCTGATTTTTGGTAGACCTTTAACTAGCTCTTTTTGAGAAGCTCAAGAAATAAGCTTCATATAGGCATACCCAAGCTTCTTATGCCATATCCACTTTTCATTCCTAAAAGATGCGAGACATTTTACATTTTGATCTGCGAGGTCATCCAAGAATAACATGTGTTATCATGTCTTGCCAAGAAGATGACTTGTCCTGAAGTGGGTCTTACTATCTTGCATACATGTGCATTAAAAATAACATTAAAGCCTTGATCACATAACTGGTTCATACTTAATAACTTATGAGCCAACCTTCACAAACGGCACATAAGAAATTTGGTGAGAGTCATCCTTTCTAACATTTCCAATGCTTGTAACCTTGACCTTACCTCCATCGATAAAATTTCCTGATCTAGAATTTTTGGACCATAGATCTCTGAATCATCTTTTGGATCCAGACATGTGCATGGAGCAACCACTGTCCATGTACCACTTGTTATTAGGTTCCACATGTGTTCTTAGGCACACCTACAACAAACACAATTTTTGATTTAGGTACCTAGACTTTTTGGGTCCTTTTGGGTTAGTCTTCTGAGAAGAAGGTTTTCCAACCCTTTTGACAAACTTCTTTCTCATGAAGAACTTGTCAGGTGGATATCCCTTGTTAAAATAGAAAGCACAAGAAGCCTTGTTCTTTACTTTCTTAGACTCAGTTGACTTTCCTTTCTCATCAATTTTCTTTTCATATCCTAACCCAGTTTTTTGAAAATATGGCCTCTGACTTCCAAGTATTAGATCAACATTCTGTGATCCATTTACCATCTTTTAAGGTCAGATTTAGAAGCTTTGAAGTTCCCTCTAGCTTGTAAATGACTTTCTAAGTGTTTTCATTTTAGCTCAAGACTTCAGATTCTAAGACATTGGATTTTGCATTTAAAACTTTGTTTTCTCCTTTTAATTGTTCCTTTTCAAGCCTTAGACTTTCAGCTTTTGTTTTGGCAATTTCAAGTTCCAAAATAATTTTCTAATGTTTCCTCTAGTTAAGATAATGAAAGAAAAGAGTTTGAGAGTCCTCAAGCAACTCTTCATAGAGATAAAAATTCATTATAGGAAAGATCAAAGTCAAGTTATTTACCTCAGGTTCACTTTCTGATGAATAGTCTGCCATGAAGCATAAGTTTGCAACATTTAGCTCCCCTTGATCTTCTGATCCTTCTTCTCCTCCTCCAATTCACTCCAAGTGGCCAGCATGCCTTTCTTCTTTGGCAAAAATTTCTTTGTTGACCCTTGTGTTTAGGACATTCTGGTTTGAAGTGTCCCTTCTAGGAACAATTGTAGCAGGTGACATTTTCCAGCTTCACCTTGCTTTTTCTATCCTTTCTAAGGTTGATGTCCTTTCTTCTCTTATTTTGCCCTTCCAGGCTTTGGACATCTTCCTCACCAGCATGGAAAGCTCATCTCCATCTTCTTTTTTCTTCTTATCATCAATTTTCCTCTTCATCAAAGGTCTCAGCAACTATCATTGCCTTAGCCTTATTCAGCTTGATGAACAACTTCAAGGCCATGGACTTGCTCTTTCTGATGGATTCACCATGTATTTTAGAAAGGACAACCTCATGAGTTTTAAGAGACCCAATGAGTGCATCTAAATCGGGAGTTTGAATGTCTTTAGCCTCTACAATGGCTGAACTTAGGCAGTCATTTGGCAGGGAGGCTCTTAAGATTTTTTTAACCATTTTAGAGTTAGAATATCTTTTGCCTAGTCCATTTAGCTAGTTTTTGATGTGCATAAATCTTGTTGTCATTTCATCAATATTTTCTTGATTTATCATTTTGAACATCTCATATTGATGAATCAACATACTGATCTTGGTTTCTTTAACTTGTTCAGGACCTTCATGCAACATATGTAATCTGTTCCATATCTCCTTTGCCATGTCACAAGAATTGATTTTGTCATATTCAGCTTGCTTAGTGCACACGTGAGCAGGTATTTGGCTTTGGAGTTTAGCGAACTTGGCTTTGTGTTGCTTTATCCACCTCTCCTCGGACTTCTCTTAAGATGAAGGTACATCATCAGTTTTGGGAACCTCTTCAGCTGGAATATAGTCACCTTCTTGAACTATTTCCCACAAGTCAAGACTTGTGTATTTTATGAACAACTTCATTCGGCTCTCCAATAGGCATAATCCACCATCAAAGAATGGTGATCCATTGATAGAGTGTCCTTCTTGCTATATGGATATTCTGTGCCATTTGTCCCTCGGATCGTCTTCCTCGTAATCGTTAGAATGCTTAACTCCTTAGAGGCCAAGCTGATGCTAGTTGTAGGTAGAAAAGCGCATGAGAAGGGGTTTGAATTGTGCTTCGCTTCTCTTTCCCTTTTTAGTTTTTGAAAACTTTAACACAATACTATAAAGTTTCAAGTCTTGTAGTGCAATGAAAACAATGTTAGAGATTTTAGAAAGTTACTTTCTAAATAAGGCGTCATTCAGAATAGCTAAAAAGATAAACTTTAAGCAAATATAAACAAATAACCAGAGCAACAAAAGCTAAAAAGATAAGGGAGAAGAAGATACTAATAGATATTTTTATATTGGTTCGGCTAACCTGACTACATTTAGTTCTCAACCACATTGAGTTTCACTAACAACTTTTGTTAGCTCCAGAACCCTCCAAGAAATGTTAACAATGTTTTGAATGATAACAAAGCCAATTTAAAGAAAATACTTTGAAGAACGACTAATGGTTGTCTTCAAGTTCTGTATAATTAAACAAGTTCTATGTTTATTAGCATATCAAGGCTTAATCAAATGAGAATATATTTTACTTTGCATGTGCGAACATGTTTTATCTCATGTTAAGAGATATGAACTGAAAAAGGAAGTAAAAAATTATATCCTTATTCAACCTAACAAAAATAGCTAACGATCTAAAGAAGATCAACTCCAAGAAACCAAGAGTAAGGTACTTCAAAATAGTATAGGACTTTAGAAAGTACACCTGAAATGAAGATATCCATCAAACATTGAAGCAATGTGTTCTACTATCTTCAATCATCATGATCGCAAATCTTTCAACTTCATAAAGCTTGGATTGAAGATCTGAAGACTAAAGAAGCATCAAGGAAATGATATCGCACATCGAAAGTTCACTTGGAGTGATACTATATGCTCTACAAGAAATGGAGGGAATTTTTGAAATTGAAATTTGTATTTGAAAATTCAAAATCCAGTGACAAAATTGGTGTCATCTCTTTTGTCACCACGATCAACTACCTTAGATTCTAGAAGAAAAAGTTCAAGAAACTACGTTACAGAAAGTAAAAGTAGTTTCTGAAGTAGCATAAGAAACTTCTATCTCACAATGACCTCTACAATAACTTTGACAAACAAGACAAGCTACTCTTTTAGACTACTTTTGCAAGACACAAATGGATGATCAACACATGTCACTTGGAGATCTGTTAAAGGCAATGGTCATAAGGAAAACCATCTATACATTGTGATGTTGTGCTTAAACGAAGGTGTAGCGATATACAAAGAGAAAAAACTCTATAAAAATTTCTCTACATCTTTCATAAAGTTCATTATGTCTAGTAATCATTTTCCTTGATTGTAAAAATCTTCTTTCTATTTCCTTCATGTTCATAAGTTCTTCCTAGGAAGAATACTTAGAAAGAAGTCATTCAAGTGTTTCCAGAACTTTCATTGTAAATCTTATAAACACTTGAATATAAGTTAGTTGAGTTGCGAACCTAAACACAAACCTTGTATCCTTGATCCAGTAGTGATCAATGCTAGCTTAGCTTGGAGAGGCTAGTCAAAGACTACTTGCAACATGACAGTAAAGGTGTTTTTCCTGGTCTTAATTTAGCTTGGAGAGGCTATTGAAAGACTACTTGGTTTAGCTTGAAGAGGCTAGTGAATAACTAATTGGTTTATTACAGTAGGGGTTGTCTACTAGTCATAGGTGAAAGCTTGGGAAGGCTATTGTAAAGACTATCCTTATTCTTTCTTTTATAGGAGAAAGGTTTAGTGAAACTAAAGATTATTGAACTAAATGGAGGGTGGCCAAACTAATATAAAATCTCTCGGGCGTATTCTATTTTCTCCTTCATCATTTTCTTTTATTATTTATGTATTTGTTTAGCTATTGTGTTAGTATTAAATATTCAATTCAGAAAGTTTACTTTTTGAAGTTTCTAATGTTGTTTTCCGCTATACTTCAAGTTCATAACTTGATAGTTTTTGATAAAGTTTTTTAGAAGTCAAAAAGGAAACAATATGATACATTATTCAATCCCCTTTCTCATGTGCATCTCTACCTACACCTTTCTCAACTTGAGAAAGAAACTGGATAATCTTTACAATAGCCTTCCTAAGCTCTAACTTGTGACCAATGAATAACCCGTCTTATAAATAAGTAGTTATTCACCAGCCTCTTCAAGCTGAACCAGTAGTCTTTAACGTCTTTCTAAGCTAAAATCGTAGTCTTTAACCAGCCTCTCCAAGCTAAACCATGACTAGTAAAATAACTTTACTGTCTCATTGCAAGTAGTATTTGACTAGCTTCTCCAAGCTAAACTCATACTGATCACTACTGGATCGAGGATATAAAGGTTAGTG
This sequence comes from Dalbergia oliveri, assembly GCA_030441495.1. Lineage (NCBI taxonomy): Eukaryota > Viridiplantae > Streptophyta > Magnoliopsida > Fabales > Fabaceae > Dalbergia > Dalbergia oliveri. The sequence goes on along the minus strand of JAMLFY010000008.1, from coordinate 34,123,611 downwards.
TTTGGGTTTGCAACTCAAACTAACCTACACTCAAGTTTCTTAAGATATACAATGAATGACCTGGGATAACTTAAATGACTTCTTTCGAACGATTCTTCCTTGGAAGAACATATAGCTACTCGGGAATGTAGAAAGAAGATTTTTAGACAAAGAAACTAATTACAAGTTGTAATGAACTTCACAAGAGATGAGGGGAAACTTTCAGAGTTTCCACTTGTGCATCGTCAATCTTTCTTCATTTGAAAGCATAACATCTCTATTTATAGATGGTCATTTTTTACCATTGCTCTTGATCTTTTTCAAGTGACACGTGTTGATCATTTGTTTATGTCTTGAACTGCACTAGAGAAGCGTTTGACTTTGTCAGATCTAGAAATGTTATAAAGTTGAGATTTCTTAGGTCCTTTCAAAACTACTTTTTACTTTCTGATCATGGTTTCTAAATTTTTCCTTCTAAAGCTGAATAATTGACCAAATTGGCAGAAGAGATGACACGCTGTATGTAACTGGGTTTAACTTTAAATTGGAATTTTAAATTTTCCCTCTTTTTAGGTAAGTTCAACGTTTCATAATGAAGTCAACTTTCTAATGTGCGTATCAGTTCCTTGATAAAACTTTGATCTTCTAGTCTTCAATTAGAGCTTGTTGCTGATAAAAAGATTATGAACATGATGATTGAAGATTGTAGAACATGTTGGCTTTAGAGTTTGATTGATATCTTCAGTCTAAGCTTACTTTTTGAAGTCTAGTGTTACTTTTTGATGTCTGAAACTTGGTTTCTTGTATTGGTTGTATTTCTTCAATCCGTTAGGCATGTATATGCTCAAATCATGATATAAATATCACTTCTATTTGATTCCCATTTCTTTGTACGAGATAAATCATGTTTGCACATGTAAAGTGAAATTTTTCACATTAATGAGCCATGTTATGCCAACGAAAGAACTTGTTTCCTACTTCAAGAAACTTAAGGTAGACATCAGTCATTCTTCAAAATATTTTCCTTAAATATGTTTTGTTGTCATTCAAAACATATTACATTGAAACTTTCTGAAGGGTTCTAGAGCTAACAAACTGTACATTCTTGAACCCATTCTTTAATAATAAGGTGCTTGGTATTTCATACCAAGCTCAAAGAGCTTGGTTCAGAGTATAAAGTGCCTTTGTTAGCTTGAAGACATGGTTGGAAAGGCTTTTACTCTCGAAACCAGGAGTTACTTTACATATACTTCCTCATAGAGGAATCCATTTAGGAATGCAAACTTGACATCCATCTAGTAAAGAGTGAATCCCTTGAAGCAGCAAAAGCAAGTTGCATTCTTATGGCCTCAAGCCTAGCTACTGGTGCAAAAGTTTCATCATAATTAATTTCCTTTTGTTGATTATAACTTTATACAGCCAATCTTGTTTTGTTTTTTTAACTTTCCCATCTTCATCTAGCTGTTTTTGAACACCATTTTGTTCCAATGATGGTCTTCCCTTTAGGCTTTTCAACGAGCATCCACACTTTGCTTTTCTCGAATTGATTTAACTCTTCTTGCATAGCATCCACCCAACTTTGATAATTCAAACCTTCTTTGAAACAGTAAGGCTCAATGTCTCTGAACGCATAACATTCTCTTATTGTATACCCTGTAAGCTTTGAAGATCAAGGAGTATCCTAAGAAAATCTCATCATCAGATTTAGGATTAAACTTTGTGAGTTTGTCCTTGGTGTTAAGAATAAAGCAAGATGAGCCAAATATATAGAAATAAGATATGTTGGATTTTCTACCCTTCTATAGTTCATAAAGGGTTTTCTTGATGATTGGCCTTAGAAAGATTCTGTTTTGAATATAGCATGAGGTGTTTACAACCTCTGCCCAAAATTCTTTTGATAAACCATTTTCTAAAGCATGGTTCTGACCATCTCTTGTAAGCTTTTATTCTTCCTTTCAGCAACCCATATTTGTTGGGGAGTTCTTGGTGTAGAAAACTTGTTAGAGATGCCTTGTTTTTCATAAAACTCTTCAAAAACATGATTTTCAAATTCTCCTCCATGATTAGATCTTATAGAGGTGATTTGAGAATATTTTCAATGCAAACTCATTTTGCAAAAACTTTGAATCTTTCACCACCTCATCATTAGAAGATAACCCATGTGAATCTAGAGAAATCATCCACTATGACAAGGCAATATCTTTTCCCAACAAGACTTATAGTCTTAGTTGGTCCAAAGAGATCCATGTGCAAAAGCTTAAGTGGCTTAGTGGTTAAAACCACATTTTTGTTGTGGAAAGAAGCTTTGTCTACTTACCTTTCTTTCATAAATCACAAGTTGAATCATTGTCAAATCTAATATTTGGCAGGCCTTTAACAAGCTCTTTCTAAGATAGCTCAAAAATAAGCTTCATATAAGCATGTCCAAGCTTCTCATGCCATAACCACTTATCATCCATGAAGGATATGAAATATTTTACATCTTGATTGAAAAGGTCATCCAAGAATAACATATAATTGTTATCATGCCTCTTACCAGACAAGATGACTTGTCCCGAAGTGGTTGATACTCAACAAATTAGAGCCAAACCATCAACAAGTAAAACATCAAAAATTTGGTAAGAATTATCCTTACCAACATCTCCTATGCTATGACCCTAGCCTTGTTAACTCCAAAACTCCTTTAGAAAGCTTCAAGGCAATATGTTTTGAATGACAAAAAAGCCAATTTAAAGAAAATATTTTGAGGAATGACTAATGTCTACCTTGAGTTTCTTGAAATAGCAAACAGGATCCTTTGTTAGCATGACATGGCTCTAATAGTGAAAATAATTTCACTTTACATGTGCAAACATATTTTATCTCATGTAAAGAGATGGGAACTAAATGGAAGTGATAATTATATCATGAAATGAGCATATAAATGCTTAATGGGTTGAAGAAAATCAACAAGCACAAGAAACTAAGGTTTGGGTTTTAGAAAGTAGCCTGGACTTCAGAAAGTATGCTTAAAGCAAGGATAATCAACTCATCTTTGAAGCCAATGTGTTCTACAAACTTCAATCATCTTCATTGTAATCTTATTATCATTAACAAGCACTGATTGAAGCAAATGTATTCTACAATCTTCAATCATCATGTTTGCAATCTTTTTATCAACAACAAGCATTGATTGAAGACTAGAAGACCAAAGAATCATCAAGGAACTAATACCGTACATCAAAAAGTTCACTTTACAGTGAAATGCTAAACTTTTCTAGAAAATGAGGGAAAATTTGAAATTCAAATTTGAAGTCAAGCCCAGTTAGGATGGCACATCATCTCTATGCCAACTTGGTCAACCACTCTAGCTTCTAGAAGAAAGTGTTTAGAAACTAATCGTTTAGAAAGTAAAAAAGTAGTTTTTGAAGGTAGTCTCAAAACCACTATCTCACAATGGCTTCTATAACAACTTCTACACAAGATGAGCTATTCCTCTAGACTACATTTTCAAGACACAACGTGATGATCAACACATGTCACTTGGACAACAGATCAAGGGCAACGTCATAAACATGACTATCTATAAGATGTGAGCCTTCAAAGAAATAGATCTTGACGAAGAACAAGTGTTGTCACGTTGCAAAACTTTCTCCTCATCTTTTCTGTGAAGTTTATTACTTCTTGTAATCAGTTTCCTTACTTACAAAAATCTTCTTTCTTCATTCTTAGTAGATACCACGTTCTTCCAAGGAAGAATAGTTAGAAAGAAGTCATTCAAGTTTTTCCTAGTACATTCATTGTATATACGGAAACTTGAGTGTAGGTTAGTTTGAGTGGCAAACCCAAACACAAACCTTTGTATCCTTGATCCAGTAGTGATCGGTGTAAGGTAGCTTGGAGAGGCTACTAAAACTACTTGCAATGAGTCAGTAAGGTGTTCTTGCTGATCATAATTTAGCTTGGAGAGGCTAGTCAAAAACTACTTAAGGTTAGCTTGGAGAGACTAGTACAAGACTACTGGTTCAACTTGAAGAGACTAGTGAAATACTGGGTTTGTAACAGGAGAGTGTACTTGCCTTCACTTGGTTCAGCTTGGAGACCGTAAATAACTACTTGGTTTGTGATATTAGAGGTTACTACTCATAGGTAAGAGCTTGGGAAGGCTACTGCAAGAGACTATCCCTGTTTTCGTTTGAGAAAGGTTTAGTGAAACTCAACTGTTGTTGGAACTGGATGTAGGCAGGATTGGTTGAACAGTATAAAAATATTTGTGTAATATTTTTCTTTCCCTTAACTTTTTTATATTCTATGCTTTATGAATATTAATCTGTGTTTACCTTTTACTATCTTTTATGTTGATTTATCATATTCTTGGTAGTTCATAAAGTAGGTTTTTGAAGCAACTAATGCTATTTCCACTACACTTCAAGCTTAATGCTTGATAGGAATTTGTTTAAGCTTTTCAGAAATCCAAAGAAAGAAGAAAGATTGAAGCACGATTCAACCCCCTTCTCATGCACTTTTTCACCTACAAGCTTTCCTCTATCAGTAAACTTGACTAATCCCAAGTGCTTTAGGTTTCTAAACCATCTTTAGGATCTGGACATGTGTCTGGAGTAGCCACTGCCATGTACCATTTGTTGTCCTAATCAACGTGCATTCTAGACACATTTACAATAAAAACTTTTAATTTGGGTACCCAAACTTTCTTGGGTCCTTTTGGTTCAGTTTTTTGAGGAGAGGTTCCCAACCTTTTTGATAGATTTCTTTCTCAAGAAATGCTTGTCAGATAGGTGTCCTTCTTATGATAGAAAGTATAATAAACTTTGTTCTTTACTTTCTTTGGTTGAGTTGACTTTCCTTTCTCATCCATCTCATCCTCATATCCTAGCCAAGCTTTTGAAAGTATAGCCTTTGACCTCCAAGCATTAGTTCAAGATTCCTTGAACATTACCATATTTTCAAGGTCAAACTTGAGAAGCTTTGAAGCCATCTCTAGTTCAGAAATAACTTTATGAGTTTTCTCATTTTTTAGAAACTTCAGCTTTAAGGCATTGAGCTTCATCTTTAAAACTTTATTTCCTCCTATTATTTCTTTCTTCCTAAGACTTAGATTCTCAATATCTGATTTTGTCTTTTTGAGTTCAAGAACCACTTTCTGATGGTTCTTTTTTAGGTTGAGATAATGAGAGGAGAAAGTTTGAGAATTTTCTAGTAACTTATCATATAAATCAAGTAACTCATCATAGGAAAGATAGGGTTTAGATGCTTTTACCTTGGGTTCTCCTTCTGAAGTATTGTCAACCATGAAGCATACATTAGCAACATCTTCTAGCTTATTTTGACTTTCTAATCCTTCTTTTTCTTCTTCTATATCGCTCCAAGTAGCCAGGAGACCTTTCTTCTTGGAAGCGAACTTCTTTCTATGAGCTCTTGAGCTTAGGACATTCAGGTTTAAAGTGTCCCTTCTCACCACACTTGTAGCAAGTGACGCTTTCACTTGCCTTTCTTGTCCTTTTTGAGGTTGTTGTCTCTTCTTCTCTTTGTTCTGTCTTTTCAGCTTTGGACATCTTCCTCGCTAGCATGGAATCTTGTCTCTATCCTCATCTTCAGTCTCTTCATCAGATTCTTCCTCATCATTAAAGATCTCAGCAACTTTCATTTTTTTACCCTTATTTTGTTTATGATAAGATGACTTCAAGGCCATGGACTTACTCTTCTTAATGGATTCACCATGCATTTTAGAGAGCACTACCTCATGGGTTTGGAAAGACCCAATGAGTGTATCCAAGCTAAGAGTTTAAAGGTCTTTGGCTTCTATAATGGCTGTGACCTTGGCAACCATTTAACAGGAGGCTTCTTAGGATTTTTCTAACCATTTTCGAGTTAGAATATCTTTTGCCTAATCCCTTTAGTTAGTTTATGATGTGCATAAACCTCGTTGTCATGTCATCAATACTTTCTTATTCATTCATCTTGAACATTTCGTATTAATAGACTAACATGTTGATATTTGTTTCTTTGACTTGATTAGTTCCCTCACGCAACATGTGTAGCCTATCCCAGATCTCCTTTGCTATGTCACAAGCAATAATTTTGTCGTATTCAGTTTTTCTTAGTGCACACGTGAGTAGGTACTTAGCTTTAGATTTCAACTGAACTTTGGCTTTATGTTGTTCTTCCACCTACTTGGGGACTTCTCTAAATGTTAAAGGTGCATCGTCTGTTTCAGGAACTTCTTCCATTGGAACATAGTCTTCTTCTGTATGATCTCCCACAAGTCAAAACTTGTGTATTTAATGAACAGCTTCATCCTATTCTCCAATAAGCATAGTCTCCACCATCAAAGAAAGATGGTATGTTGATGGAGTGTCCTTCTGCCTATGTGGATATTTTGTGCCATTTTTCCTACATCTTTGTACTCTGCAATCGTTAGAGTGCTCAACCCTTTAGAGGCTTGAGCTCTAAAGCCAATTGTAGGTAGAAAAGCACACAAGAAATGGGTTGAATTGTGCTTTACCTTTCTTCTCTTTCTTTTTCTAAAAATCTTAAACAATAACTATAAAGTATAAAACTTGAAGTGCAGTGAAAATAGTATTAGTGATGTGGAAAGTAACTTTCTAAACTTTGACAAGTATAATAAAATGCATATAAATTGTTTATCAGAAATCACAATTTAATAGGCACAAAGCAGGAAATAAGAGAGAGATAAGGGAGAAGAAGATATTGCATAGGTGTTTTTATATTAGTTCGGCAACTTGCAAGTTCTAACTACCAATAAATTCCACTAAAAACCTTTCTCAATCAGAAGTTAGATAGTCTTCATAATAGCCTTCCCAAGCTCTCCATGACCAGTAGCTCACTATACTATCACACCTGTAGTCTTTGACTAGCCTTTCCAAGCTAATACAATGACCAGTCACAACTCTTTCCAACTTCTCCAAGCTAACACCGTGACTAGTAGTTCACTCTTACTATCACGTTACAAGTAGTCTTTCTTGGCCTCTCCAAGCTAATTGACAATGATCACTCCGGATTGGGATTAAAGATTTGTGTTTAGGTTTATCACTCAAACTAACTAACACTCAAGTTTTCCTAAGATAAGCAACAACAGACCTGGAAAACTTGAATGACTCATTTCTATTGATTCTTTCTAGAAAGGTATGATCTACTAAGAATGTAAAAAGAAGATTTTTACAAGCAAAAAACTGATTACAAGATGTAATAAACTTTACAAAGAATGAGGGAGGATTTTATTTTTAGCGTTCAGGACTATGTTCATCAAAAATCTTTTTTGCAAGCATAACATCTCTATTTATAAATGGTCTGCATTTATGACCGTTGTTGCTCTATTTTCCAAGTGACACGTTGATATATTTTTGTGTCTTGGAGATGCAATCTAGAAGAGTAGCTGCTCTGAAAAGTAGTTGCAGAAGCCTTATGAAAAAAGGTTTCTAAAACCACCTTCCAAAACTACTTTTTACTTTATGAATAAGGTTTATGAATTTTTCCTTCTAGAAATTAAGCAGTGACCAAGCTAGCATAAGAAATGTCACGTTAGTCTATGATTGATTTGACTTTAAATTTAAATTTTAAATTTTCCTCAATTTCCTATAAAGTGCGTCGTTTCACTATGAAACGTGCTTTCTGAATAACGGTATCAATTTCTAAATATTTCTTCAATCTTCAGTCTTCAATTAGAGCTTGTAGATGATATGATTGCGATCATGATAATTAAAGAAATATTCACATTATTATAAATTTATTATTATTAGTTATTAATGGAATAAATGGGTTGAAGTACAATTTTTCGGCTAAATTTGAGTGAAATACAATTTAGCCAAACGTCAAGTATAGTTTGCATTGTTTACTCACAAAAAATTATATGAAAATTTGAAAGTTGACTTTTTATACAGTATTTTTCTTTTAAATCTCTTAACAAGATTCTAAAATAACTTAGTTTTTTTTCTGAGTTAATTACATAAAAAAAAAAGGAATAAATTTCACCTACAGTCAAGATGGCTCAGTGTAATTTGCACATTTGTCTATTTAGTGCTGTATACATAACAGCCACCAGGAATCATTTACGTGGGCACTGATCTGGTGGACACGAATAATCTGTGCATACCTTCATCATCACTGATCACGAATAATCACTGATCACTGATCATATATCAAAGATCATCAGGCAATCTGTAGTTTTTGCTCTCGGCAAACATGTACTGTACAGTGCATTTAATGTGGGGGAAAGGACTAATGCAGGCGTCGAACTTCCCTGTACCTGTGTGCACTCTTTGCGAAGTAGAAACTACTACGAGGGAGGTTCCTGATAAATGGCAAGGCCGAAAGGCAAGATGAAATTATATTTCTATAAATAAATTCCACGTCCTTTTTCCTATTCAACTATCATCAAGAATCGCTTCCATAGCACCCAAAAAAAAAAAAAAATTGCTCCTATAAGAGAATTTTAGTATTTCACACGAGATTATCAAAAGGAAAAATAATAGTAAACTTTTGATCCTTGACAGCCGTTTTCACCACTATCATAAGAGACAGAATAATCTGAAATGATGCTGTTCTATACAGACTATGCATGCAAACATGTTACATATCCAGATATCCTACCCAAGACTAAAAAAAAAAAAACTGATGAGTAAGTTCACCTCTTAAATAAATCTACACACAAAAAAAAACGAGACAAACAAAATGATCCCCAAATAAAGACAGACCACTGAAAGGGAAATGACATATCATAAAGCTACCCTGATTATTTGCTCCCACGCACCAGTATTCCATGCATTATCTATGAAGATGACTCAACCATTTTGTTCACATCCTCCAAAAGCCCTTTCATCCCGCTCTTTAATTTTGTGTTCATATCTGCCGATTTGCCATCCCTTGCTTCCAGAATTAACGTCAGATCCTCAAGTTTCTGCTTTATGTAGTTCAATTTGGATGCTTCACTACCTGCTGACAAAGATGCAGATTGCTTGGATGGAGTCTTATCCTTCTTCTTAGCTGAAGATACTTTGGACTTCGATTTGAAACCCTTGTCCCCAGACTTGGATCCGGCAGAAAGATACTGGAGTCTGAAACTGACTTTGGAAGATCCAAAAGGGCTGATGTTTTGTGAATGGTTCAAGGCTCTTTCAGCATCAGTAGCCTTTAGGAAAGACACATGAGCACAGTAATTACTAGAGAATACTGCTGTTTCCGATTCATTCAGAGCCCCAAACTTACTATACAGTGTGATAAGATCAGATTTTGAAGGCAGAGAGGATCCTGGCCCAAATGAGACCAAAAGAGCAACAGTTGAAACCTTTTCATCACTCCCCTTGCCGGCCTTAGCTTTCACAGCTTGCTTCTCTTCAGGCCTTCCTGATATTGTCTCCTTCCTTATTCTTTTCCTCCGCTCAGAATCGTTATATGGTGATATTTGATCAGTTTTCTTTTGGTCTTTCCTCAACTCCTCAAGTTCAGATTCTGGCTTCTTTCTCTTCCTGCCAGGTTGGTGCTTCTTGTGTACACTGTAGAAGTATCCTTGGCGATATAATGAGCTTCTAAAAACAGAAGTGAAGTTCACAAAGCTTTCAAGAGAATTGATATCCCCGGGAATTTGTGGATTAATAGCTGCATAGCGGACTTTGGACAGAACTTCCACAGGAGGAGCCTGGACTTTCGCTAGATCAATAACCTTGTTGTCATTGTCTTCTGGTGTTTCGCGATTTGAGCCATCAGGATAATCAGGTGCTGTGGTAAGTCCCTTAGAAAAATTCTCCTGAGTTGCCTCACCGTTACAATTCAGAGGTTCAGGGGACTTAGGAGACTGATCAGCTTCTCTGGTCATTGGTTCTGATAGTCGAGCTTCACTGGAAACTTTAGCGGACTCTGTTTCTGAGTCTTCCTTCCTCTGCCCGCTGACTGGAATGGTGAAGGGAGGGGACAGGTACTTGCTTTTCTTCCTTTCTCTTGACAAAGAACCCTTGCCATTTTGTTCTTTAGGATTCCCTTTTCCATCAGTTCCCTTTTTGCTACCACTGCTGGTGTTTTCATCACCAAAAGCTTCTTTCTTCTCTTTCAACTGTGACGATCTGCCCTTATCAGTGTTCACCTTGCCAAAACTGCCATCATTCTCAGCACTAGCCGCAATTCTATCAGTACATGGAAGCAACCCCTTTCCTTTCTGCAATGGTTTAGAAGCCATTGCATCCTCACTGCCTTTCCTCTTCTTTTTAGCCATCACTTTTTCAGTTGTATCTCCCTTCTTACTTTTGGGACTAACATCTTTGTTCTCCGCCATAATTTCAGCAATGCTTTTCTGTTTAATCCTATGATTCGATCTATTTCCTGAAATCCCATGAGAATGACTCAATTGCCCAGAGTCTGGGCTCAATGGCAAAGTCAAGTAGTCATCAGATGGCCCTTGGACAGGTGCTTCCACTGCACCCTTACTATTACCTACATCATCTGTTTCATCCATTGAACTATCTTCAAGTCCAGGAACCGGCTGGGGCACCTCATAATTAGGTAGCTTATAACCTCTTCTTGATAGATAAAAGGCTGAAAGCCGAGCCTTCAATATTTCCAGCTCCAAAATGTTAGCAATAGCAATAGTTTCTGCAAGTTGTTTCACTCGAGAAAGCAATTCTGCTGGGTCAATCAGAACATCCGATAATCTCTCTATACCATTTTCAGGCACAACAACTCCTTCCTTGATTCCAGAATTCCTAGCCAACGGCAGAGCCAGTTCAGACCTAGAGTTCTTTGAAGCATATGAATAACTCATTTTCCAATCCAATAGCCTTCCAACCTCGTTTACAGCTTCCTGTACAGCATTGGCAAAAGCCCTGGAGCTGCTCTGCCTCACCATATCCTGGAAGTTCTCCTCTAACGGTTTCAATTGAGAAGGATGGCACCAAGCAAAGGTTCCATCCCAAAGTAAGCGACGAGGAGTCTATTCTTTTGTCTCAGCTTCAGAGCAAAGGCTGATACATCACAAGGGTCATAAATTCGGCCAGGCCACCAGGGATGACTCTTGATTTTACCCCAAACAAAATCACCAACAGAAAACCCATATCCTTCATCACCTAAACCTTCCACTTCCACATCCTTGTACTCACTTGCCTCTGCAGTTGGAACATCTGCAGTCACAATTTTCCCATATGGGTCATCTTCATCATCACCTCTCTTCCAATCTTTTCTTCCTCCTTCCATTCCAACCCCACAGTTCTCAGAACTTGCACTCTCACCGCCATACGAAAACATCAACCTTGCACCACTTCCTCTCATTTTCAACAAAGAGGAGACCCCATTCATCTCGGAATCAGCTAAACCTTGACAGCCATATTCTAATTCTCTGCCCACAGAATCCCTCTGAACCCTGTTCTTCACCACTTCAACAATCCCAACATCACCATCACCATCACCAAGACCTTGATTTCCATGACTAGAAAACCCTACCCCATTTTCTAGGGGCCCACCTCTCAAAGCGCAAAGAGCTTCCCTGAGCTCATTCTTGTCATTTTCTGGCGAAGGAGATGAACACCCAGATGGGGCTTTCGATCGTGTCTCCACCGTGCCCATGAAAGAAGATATATTAATTTTTTCTCTCGAGAAAATCAACCTATTCTGCAAGAACACAGAAGAAAATCAACACACTCAAGGGTTTTCGTTCCATGAAATGAAAGTAACAAAAGAAGAGTTTAATTTTTATGCAAAATTTTTTTACATTGTTCATGGCAATTAAAGAAAATCACAAATTATGCTTTTAAAATATTAGTCCCTAATACTTTTAAAAAAAATACAAACCCCAAAAACATATTATACATATATAATAGTTTTTATAAACATAAAAAATATAATAAAGTTTTTATACGCACGAAAAGGAATCAATTATCATTTATCAACGAACATATGAATAATATAGGAAACAACATGGGTATACCTGATGAACCAAAGCTAGGGTTCGAGAGAAGCTTATTATGTCTTGAAGCAATTCTAAAAATCAAAACAATTGACTTGAGAATCTTATCAGAGAGGCAAGGGAGATGAGGAATATGATTCTGGACCAAGAAGTAATTATTAACTTTTTTACATAATTATTTATTAATAAAAACAGAAGACGCAGTCACAATCACAGTCACGGAGAAGATTGGGAGAGATATAGCAAATTCTCGAATGCGGGTACGAGTATCTCGTGGGTACCCGAGATAATTGGGAGGGAGAAAAACTTTCATTTTTTCTTGTTACTTTTCTTACAGCTAAGCTACAGTGGCGGTGGAGAAGATTGAACTTTGAAGATTGACTCTGCGATAACTCAGGTCATATATAATTTACATATTGGCTTCTTAAAATATGTAGTTAAATTTTTTAGATTGTGAAAAATATTTCTTAGCATAATTTTAACAATTAAGAAATGTAAGATTTATGTGCACTTAATATTTTTAATTTATGCAACCCAATACTATAAATTCTACGTGCAATTAACCCTTTAATCTTTTTATTGTACAACCCAACATTATGACTTAAAGTTTTGCACTATTTGAAAAGTAAGATTTTTTGCAAGTTTAAAAGTTAAGGTGTTATGATAAGTTTGAAAAGCCAAGGTATAAATTACATAACTAAAATTAATAAGGTAAAATACATTTAACCATTTTTTAATCAAAACCATTTCGTCTATTCTTCAAAACTATCATTACTGGAGTGCAAAGACTAATTATCAAAAAGGGTCTCTTAGAATTTAAAAGTCAATTTTTCACATTTCAAAAATAGAGTAAATTGGTCTCTATACATTATATTGGAGATCAATTTATCCACTTTTTTCAAAATATGGGGAATCAATTTGGGTTTCAAACTCTAATCGAGTAATTTATCCCCAATATATTTTTAATGGATCAATTTGTTATTTTGCCCCATGAAAATTTGCTAACATATATAAAAGATTCACAGCACCTTCTCATTAATGGACTCTTGATGTATCCAGAGGAGTGCAGTTCCTTCAATAAATTCCTACTTCTCTATATATCCCTAATATGTTTTGGATTTTTCAAAACTCCATGGACATGTAAAAGTAAAAGTTATTCCCACTCAACCAAGACATAACTTTACTTATTTAAATAACAATTAAGATGAAACTCAATTGAGATAATGAATCTCTTTATGATAAACATATGCATTTTGTAAGTTGGTTATTGTAACATCCTCTCAAGCACAACCTCGTCATTAAGTCATAACATCGTACTCGAGAGTTGTTACTTATTAATTGGCAGACCTTCTTAAATATCTATAGGAAGATCAATTAACGTGTGAAATAACTAAGCGAAATTCTATTAAAATATATAACAGAGAAACACAACGTTTATTGGATACATAGCTAAGTGCAAAAGGAAACTCTCCTATGAGCTTTAGTATATATTCTCTCTCTATTACATTTCCAGACATATACATACAACTAAGTACAACATAGTAAAAACACTAACTACTAAACTATTGCAATCGATTCCTTTTTATAAGGCCCATAGCTCTCTGGATTAACCTGGAGGACACGGAAACACAAACAAGTAAGGTGAGAATTCTGAAATTCCCAATAGGTATTCCGAAATACGTAATCATAAAGTCATCGTCATCGTCCCAACCACTTAGTTTATCAGAAAATATGATCATACAATACATATTAAATATTGATTTTTAAGTTCTAAAATCATCCTTTCGAAGTGGATAGCTTTTATTATTCAATCACATATCATACTACTCAACATCATATAAATCCTATCCTGCTAAATCACAAATTAACATATTGTCATTAATATTTATACTAAAATTCTTCACTTAGCACATAGGATAAAAGACTACTTTAGGATAATAAACTGGATTTTAGGACTGAGTTCATTCCTATACATGATCATGAGATTTACTTTCTCTTACAAAGAATTATAAACCTTATGCTTTTCTTGTTAGTTAGGTTTATTTTCCTCGACAACTGGATTTACTTTCTCCAACTCGAGAAACATAATCTTATGCTTTTCTTAGTGGTAAGTTTACTTTCCTCGACAAACTGGATTTACTTTCTCCAAGCCAAGAAACATAATCTTATGTTTTTCTTTTGCATATGAGCAATTGTAATAAGCATTCATATCTATGTGTCCCTAACCTCATCAATAAGTTCACATGCTCAATTATTCATATTCATATTCTTGTGCTCATGTGATACTAGTACAAGATGTCGTTATTTCATCAATTCAAAGCATCAATTCATTTCCAGCTCAATAGTAGATTTCACATATTCGTAGCATAATTTATTTGCATATCAAACAAAGAATTCAGAGGCTATGAAAATTCTGAAGGGTACTTCAATGTGTCCACAAGATTCCATAAAAATTTCAGAGGAAAAAGAGTTCTCTAACTATGTTAACAAAATTAGACAATTTTGGTGCTTAGAAACCACTTAATCTCAGCTCAAAACCCAAAATTTCTAATTTTTAACCCTAGCAAATGATTGAATAAATTCAAAAGAAAAATTACAGTTACACTTCAGGATGTTTCAACATTTAATCAAAATTTAAAAGGAAAATTTAATCATTTCCTATGGTAGAAAAATTAGACAAATTTGTAGCTTCAGTTCCAATAATCAGGCAGCATGGATACCATTTTGGTTCTGATTTTTTTAAAGCACTAGGAGTCAAAAACATAGCTTAGGAAAATTTGTGAAACTACCTAGGATGTTAGTTTCAACATATATTTTTTCTAGCTCATGAAAAACCCACAATTGTGCCAGAAAATTAATGTACAATCCCTACCATAGTAAAACTGAAATTCCAGCAACATGGTTCTAAATCTCTTTTGACAAAAATGATTTCTAACATCATCCAAACTCTCCACCAAAATTAATACATAAATATCCATATATTATCACTAAATATGATGAAAAATATTCAGCCAAATCAGTAAGCAAATCATAAAAACAAGTTTGAAGTGAAAGAGGTTTAAAATGCCCTACTTTTGGTGTCTAATGGATCCTTGGCTCCAAGTTGCTCCAAGATTGATTCCTTCCACTTCAAAGCCCTCAAACCAACACTAAACCCTCCCTTAGGCAGTAAAGTATGTGATATCAAAGTGAGAAGTGGTGAGGATTTCAAATTCCAATTGGTTGGATTAATAGATCTTGATGAGTAAAACAAGTTTTATGAAGGGATCTTGGTGTTTTAGTGATTTTGAGCTAGCGTTTTGGGGATTTGAAAGAAAGAATGAAGGTTTGGGAGCAAGAACAATGGAGGAGGTGTTTCTTGAACGGGCTGGCTGAAAAAGATGATGGTGGGGTGATAAGGTTGGTGGCTTTGTATTTATCTTGAGTTAGATATCATAATTGTGTAATCAAAGTGTGTATTTATTTCCTTTAAAAGAAAATAATGAGATGGATTGCTAGGATTTATTTTGTTGGTCAAAGAAGGAATTGTCTATCCAGTTGGCTCAAGATAAGTGGCTCATTTTAACTTGGAGAGCAAGTAGCTTTTCGGTGTTAAATCGCATCCAAAATTCCATCGAACGGATGAGATATTAGCTCAGGAAAATATAATAAATGAAAGGTCAAGATTAAAACTTGCTTTTCAAGTTTTAATCCTTGTCATCCACTTGGCATAAAGTGGTTGGTAAATGTTACTTGCCCACCAAGTAACTTGTACGGTGTTAAAAATCACACATCAAAACTCTCCAACGGGTAAAACCGTACTCGAGTATCAAACATTGTCCAAAAATTAAATCTACGTATAAAATTCTCATTCCTTACCATTTCTAGCCTTAACCCTCTCTTTGCTCAGTCCGGGCATTTCTTGGTCTTAGGTCTAGGGTTTCGATTGTCGAGAGCTTGGGGTCCGCAAGGTTACTATTCATCCTGGCTCGAATTTTTTTTTTAAACACGTCCATTGGGCCATCCTCATTATTGCTAAACTACAGATTTTTGAAATTATGACTAATAAAGCTCAAATTAATTTTTAACAAATTTTTAAGGTGTTATAGTTACTACAAATAATTCCTACAAGTATTCAACTACAAAATATTAAAATTATTAATTTTTATACTAACATATCGCCAAGAATAAACTCTTTCATATTCTATATTTTTAAATCATTAAACCCTAAATTTGCATAAATAACTATTGTAAAATAACTACTTTAAAAATTTGTATATAAATTGATGTAATTAAAAAGTTATCATTATTAAAAGTTACGAAATTTATTTGACAAATTTTAAGTTTTTTGAATTTGAATATGTGACTTCTTGTAGAAGATTATAAAAAAAAAAAGTGATCAAATAAGTACTTTTTATGAAATGTTAGTAAAGATAATAAATTTTTTTTAGCTTTTCAAAGAGGCTATTTTTAAAATAAGATATGTAACACCCATTTAAAATATGACAAATGTTGAAATATTTTTCAAATGGCAAAGTTAAAAAACAAAAAACACATATTAAGAATACAATAAATATTTATTGGCAATAGTATAAATTTGTATAGATTAACAAGATTGCCATATTAAAAAAAAAACTACTCTCATAAAGTAAAACAATTTACTAAGGGTAATATTGATAAAAAAAAATTAATACTTCATTGATATGATAAATAGACAAATATTCTGAAATAAAAAAATCCTAAAAATGTGGACAGCTAGAGAAAAATGAATGAAGCATTATATTAGATGAGCGATTGAGATTTACTTAAATTTTAAAATCATAAACTCATGACAACATTCCCATAAAATGAAAATAAAAATAAACTAAGTCATGCAAAGCATAAGGGCCGGTTTAAAAGTGTTTTTATTTTATAATTTTCTAAAATTGTTTTTCTCAAAACAAGAAAAAGTTGAGCTTTAAAAAAAAAAGAACAAAAGAATTGGTTAACTTTGTTTGGTAACTTTGTTTTTACAATAGTTTTGTAATGATAAAAGACAAGAATACGTTGGAATAGTTAATTTTAAAATTAAGTGTTAAAGGTAACAGTAAAAACTTGTTTGTGAAGTTCCATTAGTATATATTAGGCATCACAAGTCCTTGAACCCTTAGTGGTTAGGCAGCCCTCTTTTGATGTAAGTTAGATGGAGTCTACAGCCACAGTTGCAAATTTGAAGCTACTCTCTGATTTTGTATGTTTGACTGCCTCCACCTCACACATGCTTTTGACCATCACCAACACCAATTTTGGCAACCTATCTCTAGCGTTGCATTCACAAGAAACCATAGTTGCTGAAATAGAGGACTCTTTTCTGACCCATCAATATAAATTCCAACAAGATGTTGAGCTTACGTAGCATCTTTCTTAAGACATGCGGATTGAAGATAAACAAGAACAAGAACACTCCCTAGTGGATTTGGCTAGGAAGATAACTGAATTTCATTAGCACCTTAGCCATTCATCTGAGGAAAGACAAGGAGAATTTACTAAAGATGTAGAGAATCTCAATATGAGAAATATGTCATCATCTACTCTGCCTTTTTTGCTCACATGCCATCACTAAGGATTCCTTTACTACCCTTACCATTTCATCCAACCTATGCATAATCAACCCTTGCAACCTATGAGATTCCTTAATCTAGCCTACATCTTTCTGCTTCAAAGAACTGACCAAGCTTAATCTACTCAGCCTTCATCCTCTATAGAAGTGCACTTAATCACCTTCTATTGAGTTGAACCTATTGCTAGCTAATTAGAGAGATCTCTCAGAGGATGGATCACCTAGAAACTGGCAACATTATCCATGAAACAAGAGCAAGAAGACATGAAGAGCTTATGTTGCTGTTCATTAGGATAGTAAGGGATTTCAGAAGAGGCTTCCATGATGGTCTCCCTTTTCAGACTCTACCCTTTATTGTTGATGACAAAAAGGGGAGTAGTAGTAAGAGTTGAAAAAGTCATATGTTTCGTGTTTCTAAAGGAGAGAGCTTATTTTCGGGGGGAGCACACAATGCATATCATTTAGGATTGTTGCATACTGCTGCTATTTTTCTTGTTATATTTATAATTTTATTTTCTTAGCACCTTTTGTTAAAGTTTCTAAGTGTCTTGAACCTTGATTGTATCTGCTTTTGATACAACATGTTTTTAAATGAATATTTTATTCCTTATGTTTATCATGTTCACATATATATGCATGTGCTTTGATCTTTTTCATGGACCTTGAAGTTTTACATATCTGTGATTCTAATAACGGCTTAAATATTCATGAGAAACACATTATGTTTCTTGTTTTTGAAGAAAGCTCATGTTTCTCTAAAAAACCTAAGATATCTTAAGAACATTCTAAGCTTTTCTCTTGATATTCAAGATTGCCTTAAGCTTTGACATGTTTCTATGAGAAATCTTTTGATATGTGATTCTCTTTTTAATATATAAACTTATCAGATTGATTATTTCTATTAATCTCTTTCTTCTGAAGGACTTTTTCAAACATTGATTTATCATCATAAAAAAGGAGGACATTGTAAGCTCAGAGCCCTTAAGAAATCTTTTTATAGCTTGGTATTGAGAAACAACAAATTAATCTTTGAAAGAATCATTTGAGAAAGATGACTAATCATGTGCATGCGTGTTTCTACATAAGCACATGTCATTATATTATAACTTGAACAAAATCTCTTTAAGAAACTTAATGAGAATGTTAAAATGCAACGGAAATTTCATACTCATGTTAAACACTTTCAATTTCGGTTTTAGATGAGTTTAATGAATAATGTATCTCAGAAAGCAATTAAAGTTATGAGAAAGTTATTATACATTTCAAAAAGATTATTTTCACAATTAGAAGGAACTTTCAAAAGATTGACAATGCTTCAAAAAGATAATTTTGTTGATCTTAACTTGAGCTAGTACCCTTGAGAAAGTTTATTTAATATCAAGAAACTTGTCTTATGATTAGTCTTGGTTAAAAAGATTTTTTATGAAGTAAATATGTGCCATATCAGGCATGAAAGGAAAGTACCTTGCTAGTTGATGAAGGTACTATGGTAGCTACAAAGGAGAGATTGTTTGCAAAGATATCTCAAAACTCTCTTCTCACAACAAAAAAAGAACACATGTAGAATGATGCAAAATTCAAGGAATAACGGTTACTTTCAAATATCAACTATAAATGGATAATCTTTTTTTAAGATTGAAGTCTGCTAAACATATCTTGATTATCCTAAAAACTTTATCTTCATAAATCTTTAGAAAGTTCTTAGAAAGAATCAAACCTTTCAAAAACCTTCTTACATTCTCTTAGCTTAGCAAATATTCTCCCTAGTGAATATTTTATTGTAAGAATTCATTCAAGTGACTCTCAAACTATTGTAAATTTCTGAGAGTTGGAGTGTTTACTCTAGGTGAGTGTTATTCTGAACACAAACCAAAACAACCACATCTTGTAAGCTTGACCTAGTAGTGGTCAATGTGAGTTATCTTGAAGATGATAGGACAAGACCACTCATGGATAGCTTGAGAAGACTAGAGAAAGACTATTGTGTGTAAATTTGGAGAGGCTTGTACAAGAATACTCATTTTTAGTAGAATACACAACATTTGTGTTAGGGACTAGACATAGGCAAGAGGTTAGCCAAAACAGGTATAAATTTTCCTATGTGATCTTTGATATTTTTCTTTTAATTGAGTACTTGCATATGTTTTTATTTATTATTTTAAATATGTCCTTGATTATCCTTGAAAAAGTTAACCTTTTTGAAGAACTAATATTATTTTCTTCTTCTTCTAAGTTCATAGAACTTAAGAGTATTTGTTTCAAAAGTTTTTAGAAAGCCTTTTAGTGTGCACAATTCAACCTTCCTTCTCGTGTAACACCAATTTTTCCTGTGTGAAAAAATAACCAAAATGCCCCTGAGGTCATTTCTCCTGGAAATTGAGGACGGCGGTCTAGGCTATTGTCAAGGGGTTAGTCCGATGTTTGAAGGGGATTAAATGTGTTATGGATATGTTAGAGATGAAAATCTCAATTCCCTGGTCTTTCCTATATGCGAAATTACGAAGTACCCAAGGTAATTTAACATGGGATTAAGTGGCAAGATGAATTCGTCCATCACTCGGGAGTTCGAAAATGTTAATGATAAAGTGTTGCATGATATTCTGGAAAGTTTGGATAGTCCCGAGGAGTCATTGTGTGAATTTATGTTTTTTTCCCTGATTGGTGCTAAATGAGCCTAACTAAACGATTAATGTAATGCATGCAATATTGGGCTCTAATTAAAGATAAATTAATTTTAATTAACAATTTTGAGTCTAAATAATTGTTTGAGGTTAAATAAGGCCTAAGATTGCTTAAGGAAGATCAAATTCTCTTCTTAAATCAAAGACATTATGTCATTTCAAGTCAAATAGTATTTTCTCTCTCCAATTCCCTAAATCAAGGAATATGTTGGAGTTTAAATTTCAAACTAATTGAGTTTAATTCAAACTAAGCATACAAGACCACTCCTAATCATATCTTGAAAAGCCTTAAACACTTGGTTACTAACCCAAACCCCCAATTTCCAATTCCTAATCTATTACTTAATTAAATCTATCTTCTAAATCTATATCCTAACACAAATAAAAAATGAAAATCTTCCCTCCAAGGGCCAAGAAGGCTGTGGCCACTTCCCTAAATGCACCCTCATATTTTAATTCTTTTACACACTAACACTCACAAAAACACTCTCACTTTCACCATTTACCTTTTTGTTGTAATCTTGTTCAAGAAGTTGGCCAAAAATCCTCTTATCTTCTCTCAACTCAAAGCTTTCTTTTCTTCCTCTTCCACCTCCATTCTCAACCTCCTCTCAAACATAACCCACCACACCTCCACCTTAGATTAACTCTCAAACACATAACCTTTCCAAGACATAAGATCAAGCTTCCTTATTTTCAACCAAAGAAATAACTTGATAAGGATTTTGTTTTGAGTTCTTCCTTTTATTATTTTCTTCATTTTCGGATTGTGATGATGGATTGAATGGTTGAGTTGTTGTTCTTCTTCTTCCCTTTTTTGGTTTAACATCCTCCTTTTCTTTCTTTCTTTTTTGATTTTGAATATTGATGGATGATTGAAAACGAGGCTTGATGATGAGAGATCTTGATGGTTTTGGTAAAACCATGTGCTTGACCTCTAAAGCCCAAATTTTGGTTTGTTTTGGTTAGTTTTAAAGAATGCTAAAGATGGAATGTTGTTGGTTCTCTTGAAATATTTATTTATTTTTATGTTGGTTGTAAGACCCTTATGTGCTTGACCTCTAAAACTCAAGGCTTGATTTTTTTTTGGTTTCACAACAATATGGAAAAATGGTTTATTGTTGGTGGTCTTTGTTGGTTTTCTTTGAGCTTGATGGTGAGTCTAAAGAAATGAGGTTCTTAGAACCATGGTGTCAAGAGACTCTAAAACTCATTTCCATTTTGTTAAGATTGATTAGGGTTGAGAGTTTATTCTTTAAAGTCTTGAAATGAGCTTTAGCAAGATATAAATGGATTTGCATCATGTTTATATTTCAAGCTCTTGCATCTCAGGTTTATGTTTCAATGTCCCTTCGAGCACTCATATCCGTATGCTTAGCAGTTTCCACATACTCACTCGCGGATTATTTTTAAGATTTCCCTAATTACATACCCCAATCACCACCTTGTTCTACTAGGTCATGGTAAGACCCATCATAGGATCTACCTTCCCTCACTCTTCAAGTAGGTCTGCTCTATTGTCCCTATGGAGGTGGGAGGTGACAATGATGAAGAAACTATGGACATGCAACCGATGTGAGGAGTTGAGCCTACACGTAGAGGTGCTACCCATCCTCGCGAGGTGCCCATGTTCGACCCACGGGACTTTATGTCACACGAGACGAGTTGATTTGTGGATTTTACTCTAGGCGCTATGAGCATGGGTAGTGAGAGGAGGGATCTTATGCTAGTGTATTTTGTATTCGTTTGCATATTGTTCATCTTGGATTCCTTACTGGATTTAACCTTTGTTGGTAGTGTGATGTTTGTATGTTTTGGTGCATGATGCGAACGATCAATTTTTACATTATTATAATATGGGTGTTGTAATTTAGAGGTGTTGTGATTTGTTTATATCGATTTTCCTACCCGAGGTGAACTATTTAGTATGCGCGGTCAGCGTTTTGTTTAAAAAAAAAATTTACTTGTAATTTCATTAAAGTATTTCCAAGAATTTTAAATTAAGAACTAGAACAAAAGAGTAATAACCATAAGCATGTTGAATTAAATATTAGGGTGTTACACTTTTGATTCATGGATATTACTGTATAATGCATTTTGAGCCCAACCTTTGTTAGTGGGCATGTTATGACTCCTTTATGTATATGTTGGGTATGCAAATGTGGACGATTAACTATTGATGATATATATATATATATATATATATATATATATATATATATATATATATATGATCTTACTTGTTCATGGTTTGTGATGTTGTGATTCGTGCATGCCTATGTCTTGCCCTGATCTTCTTCCTTGTTATGCTAAAGATGAGATGTCGTTTAATATGTGTGCTGTAACTCATTTTTGCTTTTTAATGTTCAAAATAAAAATTTATTTATATTTTTACTAAAGTATTTTTCAAGAGCATTAAAATAAGAACTTGAACAAAAAAGAGTAATAACTATTAATTAACTGGAATGTGTCTTAGGCATGTTGGGTTAAATATTAGGGTGTTACATCTTACGTTACTACTTTCACCTGCCATAAATTGATGATGAACAATTATTCTTCTACTATTCATTATTCTTCTCCCTCATCTTTTATTATTATTATTTTTTTGTAAATTCATGTCCCTCATCTTATACTTTTCGTTATATCTTATTCTTTACATCTCATTCATCCTATCCAAAACAACATTTCTTCCATCTCAAGCCTTCAAGGCATATGGATGATCAACACAACATAGTAACAACTCTACTAGCAATTTAAGATGACATGTATGTATACAATATCTATTAATTTTTACTTATATTTTATTTACATTTTATGTATTGATATATTATTTTTTGTAGTTTTACAATGATGTTGTTTCTATTATGTAATTTATACATAGAAAACACGAATGAGAATGCTAATAAGAGAATTTGAATGCTAAATAATTTAATGATCTAACTCGCGCTTCATTTAATTTGTTTGGTTCATTGTCCAAATTAATAATTAATTCATATTATATTTCTTATATGTACAATTAACTTATCATGCAATCAAGATTTTGAGGGGATGAATATTTGGGAAGGCTTTTTCAAGTTTAAACAAAATTTTTGTGCTTTTATTTTATTGTTATTTATTTTAGGTTAAAGAGTACAAGAGGAATTGACATTGGATGATCGCATGTTGAGTTCAACAACTCTTTATTATTATTATTATTATTATTATTATTATTATTATTATTATTATGAATGTTAAAATATGATTAGATTATGTATTGATTTAGGTTGATTGTAAATTGATTTAGGATCATACTAATTTATTTCTTAATTTCCTATATTTATTACCTCAGACTTATAAATAGGTGCCACCCTTTTGCATATGACACACTTCACTACATGCAGATTATTCACCTAATCTCCGTGTTCTCTGTTTTCCTTGTTTCTCCATGTTTCTTATTTTTTGGTGTTGGTTTCTAGCATGGTATCAGCTTAGGTTCTTGGTCTATCACCACTTATCAAAACCCAGATCTTTCTCCCCGAAAACACTATCTCTATGAGTCCGTCATGCAACAGGATTGTAAAAACACTAACCTCATCTTTCGCTGTCGCCTTTCATTGTCAACCTTCCAGCTTTATTTGCTACATCGCCGGCACCACCATGATTGCTACCTCACTCCAATCAAGATGCCCAAAGCACGTCGTCGTTACTTCACATGCTTCCATGCACTAAGCTAAAGCTCAAGCGAGTGATGCCACATGCCAAACCTAGAACCTGTATGCGACCCCATGCCCGCTCTATTGACCTATGCCTTGACCCATTTTGACTTGCAGGCTTTGACCCGTATTGACCGAGCTTTGACCCACAATTTTGCTTCTTTGCTGACGTGGCTATTGCGTTGACATGTCATCCACATATCTCCTTGTGTTGACGTGGCATTACTAACGTGGTAGTGTAGATACTTTTCCTAGGTTTTTTGGTGAGATATTTCGTTTTGGGCCTAGTTTCACCAATTCTGCTTTAAAAATGCACTTTTTGATACCATGATGGATCATAAAATTTGTTATTATTGTAAATTACTAAGAAATTTGATTGCATATTGCCTTACTCATCTTCCAAGGTCTAACTAGGATAGGTTTCAGCCTCATTCTAGTCCATCCTTCCCGTGATTTACTGTTGCTACCAATGATGCCCCGACTATCAATACCCTTGAGTTCCTCCTTAGACAATTTCTTCAACTTCTTTAATTTTCTAGTAATACTCCTGTTGCTTTACCCTCCACCCTAGGTAACACTAAATGGTATTATGACTCTGCATGCTCTAACCACATGACCTCTATGTCTACCACATTCTTTTCCATGTTTACCACTAATTTGGACTTCCTATACACACCGCGATGGATCTCTTATGCGTGTAAGCCATAAAGGCACTATCTTTCTATTGACTTCACCGTACTTGACACATATCATATTCCCAAATTAACTTTAAACCTTCTCTTTATGGATCAATTATGTGATCTTGATTATGACATTAATTTCTCTTCTTCTAGTTGTTGTGTGTAGGATCCATAAACAAGACAAATCATTAAGAACTGGAAGGAAGGTTGGTATAATGTTTGAGCTCACTAAACTTTATATTCCTCCTCCAAAGAACCTTTGTGTAGCTTCCTCATAATCCCCTCTCTGGCTTTGGCATTAGCGTCTCATTCATAGCTTATTAGGAAAAATGCATCTCCTCATCTCTAAGGAAACCTTGGGATTGGTTAGTAGTGAGTCTTTTCACTGTGTTTCTTATCAAGCGCTAAACAACTAGCTTTGTTCTTTTCCAAAAGTACCTTTATCTTTGATTTTCCCTTCAATCTTGTGCATTCTGATGTTTGGGGCCAGCTTTGACTCCATAATAGGTGGATCATGGTATTTCGTCATTTTCATTAATGATTATTCTTGTTTTACTTGGATACATTTAATGAAAAATCATCACGAGTTGCCTTAGATTTGTGTTGACTTTGCCAAAATGATCAAAACATAATTTTCTAAGCTAATTGATGTTTTTGTCGTGATAATACCGTGGAATAGCATGATTTTAAGCTTCTGACCTTTCTTGCTAATCAGCGAACCTTATCTGAATTCTCTTGTCCCAATGCCTCTGAACAAAATGGTCATGCCAAGTGAAAATATCATCATATTCTTGACTCCATCCATGCTATGCTTGTCTATTCCTCATGCCCTAAGCGTGCTTGGGGTGAAACTACCTTTACTGTTGTCTACACCATCAATCATTTTTCGTCCTCTATCCTTAGTAATGTTCCTCTTTTGAATGTCTCTATCATACTCTTTTAGACTATAGTTCTCTTAAAGTCTTTGGCTACACCCTATTTTGTTCTCCCTGCCATGAATATACCAAGCTAGAAAACCCGTGTCCATCTCTATTGTTTTCTTAGGTATGAAATAGAACATAAAGGTTAACATTATCAAGATCCTATCTTTCAGCACATTTGTGTCTCATGTCATGTTATCTTTCTGAACATCATAAGTTTTCATCCCTATTCTCCTTCAAGTCCATTCCTTCTACCTTGAGTCCTTTCTTTGCCAACACCATTATTGATCTTTTTCCTAGTGATATTGATATAGGTTCCTCTTGTGAGCACACAGATTCTTCCTATGATCTGATAGCTCTTAATGATCTAATTCCAGATGTAGATCCCTGGACTTGCTGTTGCTCTTCTCTTCTTAAGTGTCCAATTAGCGTAACTCAACCTCCTGCTTAACTTCATGATTACCATTATTTTTTTACTATGCTTTACTTACACGAGCCAGTTTAAAGAAGCCTCCATAGAACCCTCTTGGCAGTTGCATATGAAGGAAGAGTTGCAAGTATTGGAAAAGACTCATACTTAGGACTTGACTGATCCTCCTTCTAATAAGACACTTGTGGGATGAAAGTGGGTCTACAAGATCAAGATTCATTTTGAAGGATCTATTGAGCGATATAAGGCTCATTTGGTTGCTAAGGTTTTACTCAGGAATATGGTATTGATTATAAAGAGACATTTGCTCAGGTTGCTTGTATCACATTTGTTTGAGACTTCCTTGCTATTGTAGCCACTCAAAGAGGACACTTAGTTAGATGGCGTAGGTTGAAAAGTGCACGAAAAGAAAGGGTTGAATCATGTTTTAACTTTTCTTTTGCTTTTTGATTTTAAAAAGCTTAAACAAAAGCTATCAAGTATGAACTTGAAGTACAACAGAAATAACATCAGTAATTGTTAGAAAGTAACCTTCTAAAATAAAACAAATGCAATAAACTTAAGATTAAGTAAGCTTATCAGAAATAAATACAATAAGCACAAAACAAAATATAAAGGAGATTTAGGGAGAAAGAAGATACTACACAAGAGTTTTTATACCTGTTTGGCCACCCTCTACATCCAGTTCTAACCATCGTCGAGTTCCACTAAAAACCCTTTCTCAACCTTGAGAAAGTTAGATAGTCTTTCTATAGCCTTCTCAGACTATCTCTATGTGACTAGTAATTCACTCTACGTCACTTCCAAGTAGTCTTTGCTTAGCCTCTTCAAGCTAACTCAGTGTGACCAATAGTTCACTCTACTATCACCTTTCAAGTAGTCTTTACCTAGTTTCTTCAAGCTATCTCAGTGATCACTATCGGATTGGTTACAAAGATGTGTTTGTGTTAGATCATTCAAACTAATAAACACTCAAGTTTTCTCAAAATAAAAACGTATTAGAACTGAAAACTTGAATGACTTTTTTTATTGATTTTTCCTAGGAAGAACGTATGATCTACTAAGAGCATAGAAAGAAGATTTTTTAAAGATGAAACTATTCACAAGCTATAATAGTTTTATAGAAGATGAGAGAAAATTTCTTCACTGTTTTGGCATAATATTTCAGGTAAAAGTTATTGTCGTGTAAGCACAACATCATCTTTTATACTTGATCTTCCTTTATGACCATTGATTTGATCTATTTTCCTGGTAACACATGTTGCTCTTCTTTTTATGTCTTGAAAATGAAGCCTATAAGAGTAGCTTTGTGTGCGTGTCAGAAGTTACTTTTTGCAATTCAGAAGCCATTGTCTAATAAAGGTTTCTGAGTCCATTTTCATACACTACTTTTTGCTTTCTAATAGGTTTCTGAACTTTTCCTTCTAGAAGCTGGACAGTTGACCAAGTTAAAGAGATGTTACTGTCAGTCCTACCGAGTTTGACTTTAAATTTGAATTTCAAATTAATTTCTATAAAGTACACTATTTACAATAAACGTGCTTTCTAAGAGCTATTTCAGTTTCAGGACAATCCTTGGATCTTTCGTTCTTCAATTAGAGCTTGTTGTGAAGGAAATGATCATGATCATGATGATTGAAGATGGTATCCACACTTTTCTTCATAACGATTGAAATCTTCACTTGAAACTCACTTTCTGAAGTCGTGGTATACTTTCTTGAAGACCTAATCTTGGTTTCTTGTTCTTGAGAATTTTATTTAATGCGTTGAGCATAGCAATGTTCATTTCATGATTTATTTTCACTTTCTTTGGTTCAAAATCTGTTCAAATAAGGCTAAACATGTTTGCACATGTTATTGTGAAAATAATCTCACGTTGGGATCATGTATGCTAACATGAAACGTCTTGTTTGGTGCTTCAAGAAACTCAAATAATGGATTAGTCTTTCTTCAAAATATTTTCACAAAATTAATTTTGTTATCACTCAAAACATTTAGCACTGATGCTTTCTTGAAGGATTCTAAGGCTAACAATCTCCCCCTTTTTGATGATGACAAACCAATTCATAGAAAATCATTTGAAGAGATTTTGAAAGAAATATATGACATGATGTAGACCAAGATAAACCTTTATTCTTTCAAAATACATTTGATAAGATTTTTAGAAAGTCTCATTATTAAGGTATGATGTAGATGAAATCAAGACATTTCACAACCTTAAATGACTAATATCAGAGCTATTTTATTTCTAAGAAGGTTTCTGAAATAAATCAGAATACTTTTTGAGAAGTATCAAGGCAAATTTTGAAAAGATGGAGCATTAAGCTTTCTGAATAAACACAACTTGATTTTTAAGTCATTTTGACTTTTTGAACTTAGACAAATTTGAATAAAGTGAGTAATAATTGTGATATTTACTCTTAATCTTGAATCCATATACAACACATCTTTATCCAAATTAATTTTTGAAATGCAATGCAATCAAAGTGCACTAAAACATGCAATATATAAACTTTGTACACAAGGAAAGATTTTCAAGCTCAAAAAGAGTTGATAATGTGTGTATCAGAGCATGTGTATCAGAGCTTTGAGAGAGAGAGAGAGAGAGAAACTTCATTATTGTGTGTTAGAGCATATATATGTATATGAGAAAACTATTAAGTTTGTGTGATAGAACATACATATCAGAGCATTTGAGATAACGTGTAAATTTATATCAGAGCTATAAATGATATGTATCAAAGCTAATCATTAAATACATCATAGCATATGATGGATATCAGAGCATACATTCAACACTCATAATACATACATAAGCATCATATATTAGAGCTTAATAACTTGAGAAAGATAAACTGATCATGTATGTACTAAAGAGATAATAGTTCAGGATATTAGTAATAGAAGAAAAAAAAGAACAAGTTCAAACAACAATGTATGAAAAAAAAAACAAAATGCTAATGCTATAAAAGATGAAGTCTCTGGCATTGAGTTCCCTCTCAATTTGATCTGAAGTTCTCAGCATAGAAGATTTTCTTCATTCTTCTTCTTTATTTATTCTTTCTTATCCTCTTTTTGTCATTAACAAAAGAATGTGTGCTTGAACCCAGGTGATGCCATCATTAGCCCTTTCACCTCAGTTGTCCAAGAAGCTGAATCAACAACTTTCCAAGTCTTTTGAGTTGAGCACAGATCTCCCGTTAGAGGCTTCAACCTTATCCAATCTCTAGGTCATATCTTTTGATTGTGTAGGAGAAGCTGGACCTCGGAAGACTTGGTGAAGCTCAGATGAAGTATGGTGTGGAAGGTGGATGGTGGTCGTGTTGATGAGGTAGCCTTGGGTGTAGGCTCAGGTATGTCCAGGGGAATAATGTCCCTAGATTGTGGTGAATCAACATTAACATCAGCTATTGGACTAGGGTAGTGGAGTGGTTGTTGTTAGGATGGTTGTAGTGTTTGTGGGTGTACGTAGGAAAATGTATGAGAATGGGGATTGAATCGTGCTTCACTTTTTCTTTTCCTATTTCACTTTTGAAAAGCTTAAATAGAATACTATCAAGCAATGAGCTTGAAGTGCAAAAAAACAGGCTTAGCGACTTCAAAAAGTGAACTTTCTAAACTAAGAATATGAAATAAATGCGTTTAGGAAAGCTTTTTAAATGCGGCACAATAAATAGACTAAAAGTAGAAATAGAATAGGAGATGAAGGAGAAAGAGATACTGCTCAATAGTTTTTATATTGGTTTAGTCAATCGGCCTACATCTAGTTCTCAACAACAGTTAAGTTTCACTAAACCTTTCTCAAACTAGAGAAAGAACAAGGATAGCCTTTACAATAGCCTTCCCAAGCTCTCACTAGTGACTAATAGACAACCCTACTGTCACAAACCAAGTAGTTATTCACTAGTATCTCCAAGCTAAACCAGTAGTTTTTGACCAGTCTCTCCAAGCTAAACCATAACCAGGAAAACAGCGACCTGCCACATTACAAGTAGTCTTTTGACTAGCCTCTCCAAGCTAACTCCCACAGATCATTATCGGATTGAGATTACAAAGGTTTGTGTTTGGGTTTGCTTGGAACACCCTGAATTTATTTAGAAATTAATTGGGGCTTTGTTAATGAGAATCTCAATATTTGGATAGACACAGGAATGATAAGAATGACTCAACGAATAAAAAATGAATAAATAAATAAATAGTGTTTTACAGGCCCAAGGCAACCAAAACCCTATATTCAGGATCCAGAGGTGCTTAAAATTGAGAAAAAAACATAGGGATAAGGTTAGAATAGTTGAAAATGAAAATTTTATTCTTAGAATTAAATTTTGGGTAATATCTAATTACCCGAGTATGGTATTTCACCTGTTGGTGAAATTTTGGTGTGCGATTTCTAACGTCAAAAACTAATTTAATCTTTACAAAATAAAGGAGCTTATCCATTTATATCAAATGAATGGCTAAGATTCAATCTTGAATTACAAGATTTAATCCTAGCCATCCATTTTACTTTCTTAGATTAAATTATCCAAATATACTATATAATATTCATTCATTAACTATAAGATAAACACAAGCTCAATCTTCTCTAAGAAGCCAAGCATTTCGGCTAGCCAAGGAGAAGCAGGAGCTCCATGTCCATTCTCAAAAAGCTCCAAGCTTGCATTCCAATCCTAAAAACCTTAGCCTAGAGTTGTTAAAATTTCCAACTTCTTTCACTAAACTTAATCTTCATCAATACCTACAAATCTAACCGATTGAAATCTCAATTTTCCATCAATCCTCACCTTGATACCTTACTTCCTTACTGCCTAAGGAAGGTTTGGGGCTTGATTGGTAGTCCTTGAAGTAAGGATAAATCCCTTGGAATACCTTTGAAGTACAAAGCTCTAAAGTTTGCAAAGTAGGGTATTGTCTTCTTACTTAATGAAATTTTATTTTCTTGCTAATTGTGATAGTTTGAAAATTGATATTCTTAGTTCTAATGTATGATTACACATAGCTGTAGGTGTATTTGTATTGGTGGAGTGTACTGTATTGTGGAAAAATTCAGTTTTGCTAAAGAGGTGCTAACCATGCTTGTTGGAAATTCGGTTTTCTTGTACGTAGGAAATGATCACAAATTTTCTGAGGGCATTGTAGGTATTTTTATGATCTAGAAAAAATATGTGTTGAAGCTAACATTCTAGGCTAGTTTCATGAATTTTCTTGAGCTCTATTTTTTATTCATACTGCCTTAAAAAAATCAAGAACTAAAAATGTCCCTATGCTGCCTGAACTATTGGAACCGAAGCTTTGAATTTATTTAATTTTGTTACCATAGCAAATGATTGATTTTTCCTTTGAAATTTTTATAAGGTGTTGCAACTATGATTTTTACTCTGAATTAATTCAATCATTTACTAGGGTAAAAAATTATGAGATTCCAAGTCTAAACCGAGGTTAAGTTATCTCTGACCACCAAACTTGTAGAATTTTATTACATATTTAGAGAACTCTTTTTCTTAAAAATTTTATAGGACTTTGAGGACACATTGAGGTGTCATGGAGAATTTTTGGGGACTTGGAATTAATCATTTGTTATGCAGAATAAATCCTACTATTTGAATGAAAATTTTGCTAATGTGCTGGAAGTAAACCAAATACTTGATTTGAAAGTAACATGACTTTTGACACAAGTATGATGAATATAAATGCATGTTGTATTATTTAAAGATTCATTTATGAGGAATGGATGATAATTTATTATGAATGAATATTTATATGTGACTAGGGCATGCATTGGTAACAATGAAAGTGATGATTGGATATATATGACAAAAAAGCAAGTAAGAAATTCATTTGTGCATGTTTTAACATAGGAGGAAAATATAAACAAGACTTATGTTAGCTAAAGAGAAGGAAAAAAGAGGAATTTCCCTAGAAATATTATGACTTCGGTAGATGTACCAGCTAGGATAGAACTATGTGAGATTCGGAGCAAGGAGAAGATAAAGTTCAAAGATCACGTATAGGAATGAGCTCATGTCCTAATAAGCAGGTATTTCCCATGGTGGAGTTGTCCACTTGGAGATACCACTTGGTATAGATTTAAGTCTTCCCTATGTTGGTGGATTACTACATAAATGAACTTATTGGTTATGTGCGTTCACATTGAGGGAGTGCCCTATTAGAATTTTACAATATCTTATTTAAACAGTTGTATGTATTTTGTATTATATAGATCTAGCGATGTTATCTGTGTTTTTCCTTGACTCGCCATAATGGGTGTGGCACTACGACCTTGTACTCGATTCTCTATATGTAGGAGCTTATTTTCAGGTCCATGCGTATGTGTTTTTTGGCCGTTCTTTTAGTGCGTTTGCTTTTATTCGCTGACTTTGATCCCGCTTTCCCTACGATGGTTACCTCCATATGGCACATTCGGTTATATTGGATGTTCCGTGTAACACCCTAATAATTAACCCAATACACCTAGGAGGATCTGAATTAATTACTAGACTTTACTCTTTGCTTCAGTTCCTTAATCATGCTTTGAAAATACTTAGTGAAATTACGAGCCATTTTTTTTTTAAACATAATTGAAAACGTGAGCCGCTTAACGTGAATGATTTAGCAAAATTTAAAAGACACATAGGAATTTACAAACATCACATCATAATATATTGGCTCCATCATACAACATCCATAATTACATATCATATAGATATTTTGCCTACCAACAGAATAAGACTAAGTGTAGGCAATCTAATAAAACATAAATAATATATGGATGGAAGGACATCCATTAATGGCACCTAGTAATAACACTCCAGGGATAGGGATAGATATCTAAAATATACGAGTGAAACTAGAGGATCAAGTTCAGTACCCTGAGACCTCAATGTGATTCACGAACGCTTCCTTCCTTTGAAGACGAGATGGAAAGAAAATAGAGGAGTGAGAAACTTATAAAAAGAATCTCAGGAGGGTACTCACCTCATGATGCATTGTGTCATCATCATCGTCCCCAGGAACCTCGGGTTATTATGAAATAGTGAGCATGCTAAGATTGATTTATTAAGTTCGAAAATATACTTTACCGAGGTTCGTCGGTTTTAATCATGCGTCTTATAATGCATCATAAACTTAGCATGTCATGTTTATAATGAACTTTTCCTTTCATATATAATAACATAGTTATGCATAAAATCACATCATATTCCTCATCATCATTTCATAATACTATGCATAGCAGAACATCATATTTCTCATCATCATCTCATAAATACTATGCATAGCAGAACATCATATTCACATAATGCATTTACTTAGTTTCTTAGGTGACTTAAAGTTACTTTCATCATCATTTTCCTGGGCCACCCTATACTCCACCCTTTTGGGAGTAATCTAGGTTATGAGCTCATACCTTGCTAGTCGTCACTAGCATATACTTATCCCTTTTGATAAGTAAAATTATGTCTCTACCCTTTTGAGAGAACAGACTAGGGGCAAGAATCACCTTTTCACCGCCTATAGTTTGATGGGTCCAAAGGATCATTTTCTCATATATTTTGAGTCACCTTTAAGTCTTTGCATGTTATATCATAATACAATTCTTCATTCATAATCATCATAACATTTTCTCATTTATAGTCTTATGCCGAAATAATATATACCAACTGGAATCATGCATCTGGAGATTCCAGGAAGAGAGGTGGGTCACAATGGACACGCTTAAATACCAAATCTTTCCTTAGCCAGAATCTTTCCAAATTGCACTCAAGGAATACACTTTCTTCCAGGACAAATATGTCTTTATTTCATGCATAAGTTTTCATTGTTTGCAACAGCAACTATAACATGCAAGCCAGGGAATCATTCAATGACATCAAATACTTAATAAGCATCAAATCACTTTATAGACTTATCACTTTAAACATCAAAGAGGCATCATCATAAATCCTTATCGAAATCTCAAACAACCGAAACTTAGAATCGGCAACCTTAATTATTGAACTAATTAATTATGCATCTAAGGGATTTATTACCATCATTACCACTAATTATAAGCCTTAGGAACATTATTAGACTATATGGGGCAGCATAGGCAGTAAGTCATTTTAAGGTTTTACGTGCTAGAAGTTGCGTTTTTAACCCTTTCTCGTACGTCTTTCCTATGATGCCAAAATTAATTACTAACCCAATTATGAATCATTCTCCCTTATCTAAACATAATAAAATCTGGTTCTTAAGGCCACTAAAGGTTCTGGACAGATTGCATAAATTTCATTATCTAGAGTTCTAGAAATCTTGCTTTACGGTTGTTTTATATAGCTAGTTTCTCTTTTAACTTGCATATAATTGTTCCCTCATCAATAAACATAATAATCACAACTTTAAACATATTAAATCATCATCATACATTGGTAATAAACTCAGATTAGAAGCAATCATGAACCTCATATAATTGTATAAAATCACATTTTAAGTGAACATAAAATATTAGTTTCCCGTAGAATCCTTGCAAAGCTTTAAAACTCTTTTAGAAACTAATTCTTTTTGAAAGAATCTTCATAATTAAAATTCTCACTTAAGATAAAAGGAGCAAGTCTTGAGCTTAAGAGATTTATGTGATATCTTAGAATCATAAACATGCTATGCAACCTCATTTTAATCTTGTCATTATAAGGTGATAACTTGGAATTATAAACATGATATGCAAATCCATTTCTTTATCTTTAAGATTTAAGGTGATGACTTGAAAATTAAACATGATGCAAGAACTTGAAATATAAACATGATGCAAGAAACTTGAGCGGCGTAGTCCATAGGACCAGCTGGAGGGAGAGAAATTAAGAAACCTAGCGCGAAATTTATGATGGAAGAAGAAGAAGAATTATTATTACATCTTTTTAAGCTCAAATCTCAAGACTTCTTAAAGAATAAATTCTTTAACTCCAATAATCTTAAGAAAATTGAAATGGGCTTTAAAGTTCTTATTTCTTTGCTTGTAATATTTTGACAAGTCTTTGCTCTAGGATTTTAGTGATGACATAGAATAAACATGGTTATGCAAGGCATAAACTTAAACATGGATGCAAGTTCATTTGATTTCTTTACTAGAGCTCCTTCAAGACTTTATAAATACAAATTCAATATATATATCTTAACAAGACAAAGTGAGAAATACATCTTTCAAATTCTAAACTCAAGTCATAAAAACATCATAAAAATATTATTCTTTAAAGTTTTGCATCAAGTGGAACTTTCAAGCTTTAGAGGCCTAACTTGTGATGGATTCACACCCACCTTCAAGGTCCTCATCATCAAGCCATCATCTTAGTCCCACCTAGGCCATATGGCCGAATTGTTAAAGAAAAAGGAAGAAGAAAACCAAATGGAAAAACTAGAGAAAATCCATGAAATCATCATTTTGAACCAAGAACAACACTTAGCAAAGCATAGAAATAAACTTAAAAACAACTCCCTACCTAATCTGATTTGAAGGAAAGGAAGAGAACTTGGTTTCTTGAGTGAAATGAAAGAAAATATTCTTGAAAACTTGAAGAAAGAATGCCAAGAGGAGGAGGAAATGAGAGCTTTTGGTGCTCCTAAAACTAGAATTTGTGTAAGTTATGAGCAAGCTTCCAAGACTCCTCAAGCATGCCTATTTATAGAGAATTCAAGCTCATGTATGACAAGAGGAGGAGGATAATTTTTGGATTTCATGGGGAACAAAAGGGAGGAAAATCATTCTTGTTTAAGGCATGTTTTATGCCATGTTTTAGGGAATTTTTTGGCATTTTGTTTTAGTGCATTATCTTGCAATAATTCTAATGATTATGGCTGATTATGGCTGAATTATTTCGTGCATTACAGCCTCATGGAAGAGGGTTTTGTGTGTTCCATGTATTATTTAGGTGTAGGCAAGGTATTCATGCAATTTAGAGAATTTACGGTTAAGGGTTTAAGTGAATTACTAAGCAATTTGGTGTTTTAAGCAATTTTAGGTTCTAATCAATCTAAATAAATAATTTTGACTCTAGATTAGTAATTAGAATTTAATAAGCTTTAATTTGAGCCTAATATTGCTTAGGTTTCGTTAGACGAATCAAAAATCTCAAAATTTGTAAAACTTGCACAAACAGGGAAAACGGTCATTTTACTTAAAAATTGCCCGAGACCACCCAAGCTTAACCAATGGTTAATCATGGCTTAAAAACACCTTTTAACACATTTTAGTGAGGTTTAGACTGTGGCACGCAAATTCAAAGCAAGTTGTAAGGGCGTTTGGTCATTTCGCGTCCGAGCTCAAAATTAGGATTCTTCTCCTCTATTAACACACATAACACAAACAATCCCTTATTAACATCAAAACATCCCCTTGAGGATGGGTGGGGCCCACGATCCTCATTTTAGTAAAATAACCTCAAGGGCATTTTGGTCATTTTACACGTACAGAAATTGGAGTTTGCAATACTTGCACGAATTGCTCCTAACTTCTCTTCTAACGTTATATTCCTTTATTAAGGATTGTTTGGTCTCAAATTTTATATAATATTTACCTACGATAATTCTAATTCTAATGACAGTAAAATTACAGGAAAATTGGGGCGTTACATTCCGCTCGCATCACTAGTACCCCTTCCAAGGATATGTGCCTTCCTCGCTCTTGTTGCCAGGCTCTTATCTCATTCGAGGGTCCAGACGCTCGGTGGAGGTGAGGCTATCATACCGATGACCAACGGATTTCCTTAGGAGGACACAAGATCTTCAAGGACTTTTGACCTATATATAGTTGTAGTGTAGTACTAGGACCTTGCCACGCCCACGACCAATTTTTGTTATGTTTTTGGTCCTTGATTTCTATGTATATGCTATTTTGCTAGACCTTGATATTTGAGCAGGCTAAGGTTTAGGTTGGATATGTCTTTTTGGTGTTAGTCTCTAAGAGGATTTAAGGTGAAATGACTTAGCTTCCAGGATGGTGTGTATAAGTTGTGTATGAAGTACAGATGTGTGTGTGTGTGTGTGTGTGTGTGTGTGTCTATATATTTGAGTTCTTTGCAACCTATGAGTTTAATTTACTTTATTTTCATTTCCTCTTTAACCAGTATATATTATAGAAAGGAGTGATACTCTTCTAATTACAATGTTAATACTTGAGTAATACATGGTAGTTTGGAGGGTATTACATTTGAAACTTAAATTAACTACACTCAAGTTTCCTTAAGATATACAAAGAAAAATCTAGAATAACTTGAATGACTTATTTCCTCCTATTCTTCCTTAAAAGAATCGTATGAACAATGAAGGAACGAAGAAAGAAGATTTTTACAACTAAAGAAAATGATTACAAGAAGTAATAAGCTTTACAAGATGAGGAGAGATTTTTGCAAAAGTTTTTGCTTTTATGTAGCATCACTATTTTTTTTTTTTAAAGCACAACATCTCTATTTATAGATGGTTTTCCTTGTGACCATTACCATTACCGTTGATTATATCTCCAAGTGACATGTGTTGATCATTCATTTGTGCCTTGGAAAAATAGTCTAGAAGAGTAACCTTTGTTGTCAAAGCTTTTGCAAAAGCCATTATAAGTTTGAGGTTTTGATGTCCTTTCAGGTCTATTCTTCCTTTCTAACGTGGTTTCTAAACTCTTTCTTCTAGAAGCTGGGTATTTGACTACGATGGCAAAAGAGATGACATGCTATGCTGTAACACTAGGTTCTTACTTTTCAAATTCAAATTTGAATTTTGAAAATTCCCTCTTTTCTTGTAGAGCCAATTGTATCACTGCAAGTGAGCTTTTTGATGTGCTGGATTATTTCCTTGATGATTCTTAGGTCTTCTTGTCTTCAACAGAGCTTGTTGATGAACAAATCATTACGGAGTGTGATGATTGAAGATAGTAGATCACTTTGGCTTTAGTATATCTTCATTTAAGGTGTACTTTCTAAGTCCCAAATCTTGGTTTCTTGTACAGGTTGCTTTTCTTCAAATTGTTAGCCATTTTAAGCTCGCATTTGGACATAATTATCACTATCATTTAGTTCATATCTCTTAATAGGAGATAAAACATATTTGTACATGTAAAGGGAAATTATTCTTACTTAAATAAGCCTTGTTATGCTAATGATAGATCCCTGTTTGCTACTTCAAGAAACTCAAGATAAATGTTAGTCATTCTTCAAAGCATTTTCTTTAAAATGACTTTGTTGCCATTCTAAACATGTTTCATTAAAGCTTTCAAATAATTTTGGAAGCTAGAGTAGGGAGGTGGAATATTTAAGGGATAATTGTAGCTGGTATAGTAATAGAAATAGAAGCAGGAGGATGGTAGAAATAGAGCTAGGATTGGGAGTAAAAACATCAACAATTACAATGGAGCATCTTCAGCATGGGAAGAGCTAGTTATTAAGGCTTTTCCTTCTTGCTCTTCCATTGGAGTTATTCTTTTGGAAGGACGAGGTTGAAGTACCATTAGAATTATAGTAGTTTCTTGTTCAGCGCTTTGAGAGGTTCGTTAACAATTAGCTCCAAGGTTTGAAAGAGCTCATTCATGAAAAAGTTGAGTTTTTCCAGGCTTTCTTCCTCAAGCCTTGACTTGATTCCATGGCTTTGGTCATGGTGTTTTAACATTTGCTTGAAGGCCAGCAGAGTCATGATTTGTCCTTTAGGAAGCCATCTCAGCCTCTACTTGGTAGCTATTCTCTCTAGAGTAGGGTTGATTCTATTATGGAGCGGTCGAGGCATTTGACTTCTAGGAGGTGTAACAAAGATTGGAAAGGAAGTAAACCCAAATTGTTGGGTCATGGGTCTTGTAGGTTGTTCTTCAATGACTTTAAAGGGTTCAAGAACTATAGATGTAACACCCTAAAAAAAATCATTTAAAAATTAATTTGAGCTTTGTTAGTTATAATTTCAAAAATCTAAATGTAGCAACGATGAGGATGACCCAATTCTTACGTATTTAACAAAAAAAAATTTTCTAGGCTAGGATGAAAGTAACCTTGCAAGCCCCATCTGCCTGCCCCTACGCCCAAACCTAGATTCGGGCCTCCGAGGTGCCCAAAATTAGGAAAACATGGTAATAAGGTTAGAAATAGATGGGAATGATAATTTTATATTTAGAATTAATTTTTGGGTAATATCGGTTTAATCGGGTACGGTGTTTACCCGTTCGGTAAATTTTGTGTGCGATTTCTAAACCGAAAGATATTTTAATCATTATAAATGGATAATGTATATCCATTCAAGCTAAGTGTAAGGCTAAGATTTAATCTTGTAAAGCAAGATTAAATCCTACCATCCATCTCATTATATCCTTTTTAAAAAGAAAAAATTGCATACTTTGACTACAATTACACCAAGATAAATTTAAGCTACCAACCTTATCACCCCACCATAGATAGCCCTCCATTGTTGTCTTCTCTAAGCTTTAATCTTGTTTCAAAACCCCAAAACCCTAGCTCAAAGTGACTAAAACACCAAGATCCTTTCACAAAACTTGTCCTACTTCTCATCATCTATCAATCCAACCGATTAAAATCTCAAATCTCCATCAATTCTCACCTTGATACCTTGCTTCCTCACTGATTTCATAAGGTTTTGGGTGTGATTTGTGAGCCTTGAAGTGAAGAGAATCAATCTTGAGCATTAAAGAGCCAAGGATACACTAGCTTCCAAGAGTAGGGCTTTTAAACCTCTTTTGCTTTCAAATTCGTTTTTCTATTTTAACTACTGATTTAATTTGATGTTTATGGTTGAATTGGTTGATAATATATTGGTATTGATGTGCTAATTTTGGTGGAGTGTTTGGATGATGTTAAAAATCATTTTTGTCAAAAGGGATTTTGGTTTATGCTGCGGATTTTCGGTTTTTACAGGCAGCTATTGAATTTTAAATTTTCTGGTATGATTGTGGGTATTCTCATGAGCTATAAAAAATATATGTTGGATCACATCCTAGCTAGTTCCAAAAATTTTCTTGAGCCTTGTTTTTGGCTTCTAATGCCTAAAAAAAATCAGAAACCAAAGTGAACTATGTGCTGCCTAAATGTTGGAATAGAAGCTTAATTTTGATAATTTTTTGCCATAGCAAATGATTGATTTTTCCTTTGAAATTTTCACAAAGTGTTGATAACATCTTGAAGTTCAACTTTGATTTTTATTTTGAATTGATTCAATCATTTGCTGGGTTAAGAATTATGAGATTTCGGTTCTAAGTTGAGTTTAAGGTTCCTGAGCATGAAATTGTCTAATTTCTCTAACATAGTTAGAGAACTCTTTTTCCTCTGAAACTTTATGGAGCCTTGTGGACACATTGAAGTGTCCTTGGGAATTTTTATAGCCTCTGAATGGATTATTTGATGGACAAATAAATTTGTGCTACAAAAGTATGAAATCTGCCATTGTGCTGCAAATGCAAAATATCTTTGAATTGATGAACTAATGTCATTTTGTTCTAGTATGGCATGAGTAAAGAATATGAATATGAATAATTGAGCATGTGAATTTATTTATGAGGTTAGGCATAGAAAGGTCCCCTTCAATGGGCACAAGAAAGTCCCCTTTATGGGCACAGAAAGTCCCTTTTATGGGCACAAAAAGGTCCCTTGAATGGGCAGAAGTTCCCCTTTATGGGCAGGAAAAGTCCCCTTTAATGGGAAAAAAAGTCCCTTGAATGTCCTGAGGCACGTATATTTCAAAATGTAATGCTATGCTATTGAGTAGTATTATGTGTGGATATTAAGTGATTGAATAATAAAAGCTACCCACTTCGAAGGATGATTTTAAAACTTTAAAATGAATCTTTAGTTTACATTACATGATCACATTTTTCTAATAAACCAAGTGGCTCGGGCGATGACGAGGATATTTATGATTGTGTAGCTGGGAGTTGCCTAATAGAGAATTATGTAATTCTCACCCCTATGTGTTTGTGTTTGTCGCCTCAGGTTGATCCAGAGGACTACAAGGCTGCTACACTAAAGGAATCGGATCACAGTAGTTTCGTAGTTAGTGTTTTTATTATGTTGTACTTAGTGGTGTGTATATGGTCGTAAACTAATAGAGAACATGTATGTATTCAAGCTCATAAAAGAGTTTCCTTTTGTACTTATGAAAATAAATAAATGTTTTGTTAATTTGTTGTATATATTTAATAGAACCACGAATTAGTTACTACTCGACTTGATCAATCTTGCTATAGATATTTAAGAAATTGGGAATTAATAAGTAACAACTCTTGAGTATGATGTCATGGCTTAAGCATGATGTTATACTTGGGAGGATGTTACATTATGGTATCAAGTCATCCTTGTAGGACCTTGAGGAATGGACAACTATGCTTCCAAAGTGTAGATGAGTCATGCCTTAATCTTACCTATATGATAGGATATAGGGTTTAGATATGACATGACGTCTAGTGGTGTTGTAGTTGGTTGCTATGACATTAGCAGAGTTGAGCCTGATCAACTCAATATCTTTGTTTGGTGTGTTTAGAAACTAATGAGAACCATAGACGTATTAGGAATGGCAGGCTTAGGATGACATGATGAATACTCTCCATGAGATGGCTGCGATATGAGAACACAGAGCCACAACCAACGGAGTAAGGTCTTCACCATAAGTGTTGAAAGGGCATCACCACCCAAGAACTCTGACCTAAGGTAAGAGTGTTTAGGATTCAATTGTTGTCTTTTGTTTGCCTGTGTTAATTTGTTTAACTTATGAAATTGACTTTTGAAATTGTTTTCAAATGAATTTTGAGGGCAAAATTCTTTTAAGGTGGGTGGTAATGTAACACCCTAAAAAATTATTTAAAAATTAATTTGAGCTTTGTTAGTTGTAATTTCAAAAATCTAATAGTGTAGCAATGATAAGGATACCGAGGTGACGTATTAAAAAAAAAATTTATAGGTAGGATGAATAGTAACCTTGCGGGCCCCATGGGTCCGGACAGCCGAAACCCAGATTCGGGCCTCAGCAGGTGCCCGAAATTAGGAAAACATGGTAATAAGGTTAGAAATAGGTGGGAATGATAATTTTATATTTAGAATAAAGTGTATAGTTTCTAACACCAAAAGATATTTTAATCATTATAAATGCATAATGTATATCCATTCAAGCTAAGTGTAAGGCTAAGATTTAATCTTGTACAAGATTAAATCCTACCATCATCTCATTATATCCTTTTAAAAAGAAAAAATTGCATACTTTGACTACAATTACACCACGATAAATATAAGCTACCAACCTTATCACCCCACCATCATCATTTTCATGCATCAAGCCCCGTAGACAGCCCTCCATTGTTGTCTTCTCTCAAAGCTTTAATCTTGTTTCAAAACGCCCAAAACCCTAGCTCAAAGTCACTAAAACACTAAGATCCTTTCACAAAACTTGTCCTACTCCTCATCATCTATCAATCCAACCGATTAAAGTCTCAAATCTCCATCAATCCTCACCTTGATACCTTGCTTCCTCACTGATTTCATAAGGGTTTGGGTGTGATTTAGGAGCCTTGAAGTGAAGGGAATCAATCTTGGAGCATCAAAGAGCCAAGGATACACTAGCTTCCAAGAGTAGGGCTTTTAAACCTCTTTTGCTTTCAAATCCATTTTCTATTTTAACTGCTGATTTAATTTGATGTTTTTGGTTGAATTGGTTGATAATATACTGGTATTGATATGTTAATTTTGGTGGAGTGTTTGGATGATGTTAAAAATCATTTTGTCAAAAGGGATTTTGGTCTATGCTTGCTGGATTTTCGATTTTTACATAGGCAGCTATTGATCTCGAATTTTATAGTATGATTGTGGGTATTGTCATGAGCTAGAAAAAATATATGTTGGATCTAACATCCTAGGCTAGTTCTAAAAATTTTCTTGTGCCTTGTTTTGGGGTTCTCCTGCCTAAAAAAATCAGAAACCTAAGTGAACTATGTGCTGCCTGAAATGTTGGAATAGAAGTTGCGAATTTTGATAATTTTTTTACCATAGCAAGTGATTGATTTTTCCTTTGAAATTTTTACAGTGTGTTGATAACATCTTGAAGTTCAATTTTGATTTTTATTTTGAATTGATTCAATCATTTGCTGGGGTTAAGAATTATGAGATTTTGGTTCTAGCTGAGTTTAAGGTTCCTGAGTATTGAAATTGTCTAATTTCTCTAACATAGTTAGAGAACTCTTTTCCTCTGAAACTTTTATGGAACCTTGTGGGCACATTGAAGTGTCCTTGGGAATTTTTATAACCTCTGAATGATTGTTTGATGGACAAATAAATTTGTGCTACAAAGGTATGAAATCTGCCATTGTGCTATAAATGCAAAATATCTTTGAATTGATGAACTAATGGCACTTTGTTCTAGTATTGCATGAGTACAAGAATATGAATATGAATAATTGAGCTTGTGAATTTATTTGAGGTTAGGCAGGAAAGGTCCCCTTTTATGGGCAGGAAAGGTCCCCTTCAATGGGCACGAAAAGTCTCCTTTTATGGGCACAGGAAATCCCCTTTAATGGGCACGGAAAAGTCCCCTTTAATGGGCACGGGAAAAGTCCCCTTTAATGGGCATGAAAAAGTCCCCTCCAATGTAGTGGGCACATATATTTCAAAATGTATTGCTATGCTATTGAGTAGTATTATGTGTGTATATTAAGTAATTGAATAATAAAAGCTACCCACTTTGGAAGG
The DNA here is from genome assembly GCA_030441495.1 of Dalbergia oliveri. NCBI lineage: Eukaryota > Viridiplantae > Streptophyta > Magnoliopsida > Fabales > Fabaceae > Dalbergia > Dalbergia oliveri. Next base: position 34,080,065 of record JAMLFY010000008.1, on the reverse strand, counting down.
ATGATTTTAAAACTTTAAAATGAATCTTTAGTTTACATTACATGATCACATTTTTCTAATAAACCGAAGTGGCTGGGCGATGACGAGGATATTTATGATTGTGTAACTGGGAGTTGTCCTACTGAGAATTATGTAATTCTCACCCCTACGTGTTTGTGTTTCCGTGTCGCCTCCAGGTTGATCCAGAGGACTACAAGGTTGCTACACTAAAGGAATCAGATCATAATAGTTTAGTAGTTAGTGTTTTTATTATGTTGTACTTAGTGGTGTGTATATGGTTGTAAACGTAGTAGAGAACATGTATGTATTCAAGCTTATAGAAGAGTTTCCTTTTGTACTTACTTATGAAATAAATAAATGTTTTGTTTATTTGTTGTATATATTTAATAGATCCACGAATTAGTTACTACTCGATTTGATCAATCTTGCTATAGATATTTAAGAAAGGTCCACAAATTAATAAGTAACAACTCTTGAGTATGATGTCATGGCTTAAGCATGATGTTATACTTGGGAAGATGTTACAATAGATCTTTTTTTTCTTCTAGAACTTTGAATTCCTTTCACCCTTTCTAACTTTCTGGCTTCCTTCAATCTTCTCTTCTCTTTTCTTGGAGAATTCTTTACTCCTTGAAAACCTTTCTGCTTCCTCTTCATCTTTTTTAGAAAACCTTTGTCTTTTGACCTACTCAACAACAAACATATCTTTCTATATCAGAGCTGCCCTGGCACTCTTTTGTGCTCAATGTTTTGCCTATGAATCGGGAGTTTGTTAGACCTTATCTTCGGAGCTCACTTTATGAGGTCTCAGCATGAATTTCTAAAGGTTAGAAGGGTTGGAGTTCTGCTTCTTTTTCTTCTTATCTTGCCTCTTTTTGCTTCTTTGTTTTACTATAGGGGGACTTCCTCACACAAAGTCCTCTCAGACTCTTGCTTTGCTTCCTTAGAGCTTTCTAGAAGGATCATTTTCCTCTTCATCTTTCCCTTTTCTCTTCTCCAGAGCTTCTGAGTTTTAGCATCCTGATTCGGGAGCTTTGTCTCCTAGAGCTGGTCTTGAGAAACACAGACTTTGTTCTCTTCATGGTTTTGAAGCAAATCATGGTGTAATCTGTGCCTGTAAGATACTCAAACTACTCTTCAGGAAGGCGGTATCCAATGTGCTGGAAAACTCTCGACAACATCCCATAAAGGACCCTCCTGTTCTTCTCTTCTCCTAGCACTAAGCATGAAGTCCATAATCTTCCTAGTCAGATTTACTTTCCTCTTTGCCATCAGGCAAAAGCAGCATCTAGTCCATACCTAACATTACATCAGGATTGCCTAACTTAGGGAGAATGGTAAAAATGAATGACGTAAATACCTTTCTCACCCTTGAGCTTAGCATGGCAGTGGTAATGTCAATGGGTTTGTGTTAAGGGAATCAGCGAGACACTTGAAGACCTTTTTAGTGCTCACTCTAAGCAATTTGAACTAATCATTATGTGGTTGATAGGTCACTCAGAAGCCCTAACCACTGTAGATAGCTTAGACAACCCAATCTCCATGTAAGTGTCACAGATAGTTGTTTTGAGGGTGGCGTGGTTCTTTGCCTCTAGATGGGAATAGAATCCAGTGACCATACCTGGAAACCCCCTATCTAAGATGTCCAGGAACTCTCTTAGCCTTGGAAGGTGAACATTTCCTTAATAATAGGAACTTAATTCATTAAGGAGTTGCTTAATCTCTTCCTGGGGACAATATTTCTTTGAGAAAAGTTATCCGCATAGAAATCCTATCAGGGCTCATTATACATGGGGAAAGTCCTTTTTTTGCAATGGATCAATTAAGTTGCTTTCCTTTTGCCATGATAAATAAGCATTTGAGATGATTTGGAAGAAGGGTTTAATGTTTGAGGAATCAATAAGGGTTGCAAGAGGAAAACTTTGTAAGAGAAGATGAAACCATTTTGGTTGAAGAGGAGAGTGTTTAAGGTTGAAGACAAAGGCTTTATGTGTGGCATATGGAAGTGGGAAGTTATAAATATGATAGGACATAAAGTTTGAAGGTAAGGTGACGTAGGAGAGAGAAACTCAAAAAGAGTAGGAATTATCTCGCCTTTTTTATTCTTCAGAATAGGTAGTTTCTGAAGCTTGGAACCACTTTCTAATCCTTGTCAACTTTCTGAACCATCGAGATAAAGCTTCCTTATAACTAATCATCTTCAGATTTTGAACCTCGTGAAACCATATAACCCATTTTCTGAACATCTGATCTTCTTTCTGAGCTTGCAAACTGACTTTTTGATCTTGCATTGATATATTGATCTTGCAAACTGATTCTCTAATCTTGGAGAGATGACTTTGTTTGGACTTTATTCAGAATCATGATGAGGAGTTGCCAAAGACATTCATGTATGAATGTTATGAGATTAAGAACTTTTAAGGTTCAAAAGCTTTTTCAATACACAGAAACGATCTTTAGCTAATGGTTTTAGACATTTGATCTACAGTATTCATAAACATTAACTCAACATCTCCTGTTTGAACATGATCTCTAATAAAATGATTTTTAACATCAATATGCTTAGATCTAGAGTTGTATAGGATTCTTTGCAAGATTTATAACACTAGATTATCACACAGATAGGGATTTTGGAATACCTTAGGTGATAATCTTCTAGTTGGTTCTTTGTCCATAGCATCTAGGTGCAACGGTTTCCAAGCTACATATTCAGCTTTAGCAGTTAAAAGAGCAATGGTATTTTGCTTCTTGCATGACCAAGTGATAAGACTCTTTCTAAAGAAACAACAGCATCCACTTGTGTTTTTTCTTTCTACACTGTCTCTAGGTTAGCATCACAGTATCCTACAATTTCACAAGATGTACCTTTCTCATACCATACACCAAGATTAGTAGTACAGATAAAAATCTTAAAAATCCTTTTATCATAGTTTAAGTGTGATTGCTTTGGGTTAGATTGAAATCTAGTATAAATTCACACACTTAATTGAATGTCTATTCTACTTGCTATAAGATACAGAAGTGAACCAATCATTCCTCTATAATTACTTTCTAATACCTTTTCACCATTCTCATTTGCATTGATGACTTGGGATGGATATATGGGGGTGCTCATTGGTTTGGCTTGATCCATGTTAAACTTTTTCAAAATCTCTTTTTTATACTTTTCTTGATGGATCAAGGTTCCTTCTTTTGTTGTTTCTTGAGTTCATCCATCATGCTCATCTCAAATTCACTTTGTATCAATTTTGAAAACTTTTCACAAAGAGAATGATTAGTGGCGCCAAATATAATGTCATCAACATATATTTGAAATATTAGAAAGTGATTATTTTGCTCAAGAGTAAATAGAGTTATGTCAACTTTACCTCTCTTGAACCCATTCTTCAGTAAAAAGGTACTTAGCCTTTTATGCCATGCTCGGGGAGCTTGTTTTAGACTATAAAGTGCCTTTGTTATCTTGAAGACATGGTTGGGAAGGTTCTCACTCTCAAAACTTGGAGGCTGCTTCACATAAACTTCCTTAGAGAGGAAATCCGTTTAGAAATGCAAACTTGACATCCATTTGGTATAGAGTGAATCCCTTGAAGGCAACAAAATAACTAGCATTCTTATGGCTTCAAGCTTAGCTACTAGTGCAAAGGTTTCATCATAATCAATTCCTTCATGTTGATTATAACCTTGTGCAACCAACCTTGCTTTGTTTCTAACAACCTTTCCTGCTTCATCAAGCTTGTTTTTGAACACCTATTTGGTTCCAATGATGGTTTTTCCTTTAGGCTTTTCCACAAGCATCCAACTTCGTTTTCTTGACTGATCTAGCTTCTCTGGATAACATCCACTCAACTTTGATCATTCAAAGTATCTTCAATGCATTCAGGCTTGATGGTGGAAATGAAAGCATATTTGGATACATTTTTAAGGAGGATCTTGTTCTCACACCCTTGGAAATGTCCCTTAGAACTTTGTTATGAAAACTACTTTAGATTAGAAACTCCTTTGTAGTATATTTAGATTGTTCCTCCTCATGCTAAAAAATATCACTTTTTGAGGGCTTTGGAGTTCTAAGTAAACTTTCTGAATTGTCCTTGTTTTGGAGCTTACTTTCTAAGATTGTGCTTTCATTTGCTTGCATTCTAAGGGTTCCTAAAATTTTAGCTTCTCAAGATTCTCTTTTAGTTCTTCCAAATCATTAGCAAAGTCCTTCTTAAGCTCTTTGAATTTGATGTGCATAGTCTTTTCAACACATAATGTTCTCCTGTTATTCACCCTGTAAGCTTTAGAGACTAAAGAGTATCCTAAGAAAATCCATCATTAATTTAGGATCAAACTTTATGAGTTTGTCCTTAATGTTAAGAATAAAGCAAGATGAGCAAAAAATATGGAAATATGATATGTTAGGTTTTCCCTTCCATCTCTCATAAGGAGTTTTCTTAAGGATTAGCCTTAGAAAGATTCTATTTTGAATATAGCAAAGAGGTATTTACAGCCTCTACCAAAAACCTTTTGATAAAATGTAACATCCTCCCAATTGCAATGTCATCCTTAAGTCATGACATTATGCTTATGAGTTGTTACTTATAGATTAGCGGACCTTTCTTAATTATTTATAGCAAAATCGATCGAATCATGGAGTAACTAATACTTATTTTGTTAAAATATATATAACAAAGGAGCAAACATTTATTGAATACATAGCTAAGTACAAAAGAGGAAGCTCTTCTAAGAGCTTTAATACAATACATTCTCTATTTCATTTACATACATATAACTCTAACTAAGTATAGTAAACTAAAATAAAAAAAAAATCAACTACTAAACTACTAAATCCCGCTTTCACGTAGCAGCCCCATTATTCTTTGGATCAACTTGGAGGCAACACAGGCACATAAACAAGAAGGGGTGAGAATTATACAATTCTGAGTAGGGCAACTCCCAGTTACACAATCATAATGTCAATCTCATCGCCCTAGCCACTTTGGTTTATCAAGAAAATGTGATCATGCAAAACACATTAAAGATTCATTTTAAAGTTCTAAAATCATCCCTTCGAAGTGGGTAGCTTTTAACAATCAATCACTTAGTGCACATATATCATAATGTTCCAATGACTAGTAAATCATCCCAGGTAGACAAATCAGAATAATATAAGTATGCATATGATAATCGCAATGAAATTATTCCAAAGTGACCTGTGTTCACTTGTGACCACAAAAATCAAATCAGTGCATTTTCATTTTTCATTGACATAGGAAAGACTTAGTTTATACCCAACGGGTATTTGCTATGGACAATTCCACAATAGATAGTTTATACCAAATGGTATTTATAGTGGATCACACCACTTAAGGGAAATAAATTGCTTATAAGGAATGAGCTCATTCCTATACCTGATCATCGAACTTCATTTTTTTCCATTTTCGAATTACACATAGATCTATTCCTAGCCGATACGTCTACTGATTCAAAATAAATTTGGGAAAGTTTCTCTTTTCTCCTTCCCCTAATTCAATCTAAGTCTTGTTTCTGTTTTGTCCATATGTCAGAACATGCATGATTGAAATTTTTATATTCTCTTTTCTCATATAATTGCATCAAGTACTTTTCTCTTTTTCCAAATGCATGCATAAGCCACATGTAGGTATTTCATTCACAATGCAATTTCAATCATGTCTCATAAACCACTCTTTATTTCCTCTAGCATGCATTTATGTGTCACAAATCACATGACCAACTATTTAATATCAAGTATTCATGTCATACTAGAACCAAAATGTCATTACATTATCAATTCAAATCTTTGGTTCTTTTCTAGCACAATGGGCAGATTTCACACAATTGTAGCACAAATTTATTTGCACATCAAACAATCAATTCAGAGGCTATAAAAATTCTCAAGGACACTTCAATGTGTCTACAAGGTTCAATAAAAAATTTCAAAGCAAAAAGAGTTCTCTAAACATGTTAAAAAAAATTAGGAAAATTGTAGCTTCAAGACCAGAAATTCAATAGCACATGATTTCGGTTCATGATTTTTTTTAGGCAGTAGGAGTCTAAAACAAGGCTCAAGAAAATTCATGGAATTAGCCTAGGATGTTATCTTCAACATATATTTTTTCTAGCTCATTAAAATACCCACAAATATACTAGAAAATTCATGAACAATCACTGCCAGGAAAATTGAAAATCCAGGCATAGAGCAAAACCCCTTTTGGCAAATGATTTTTAACATCATCCAAACACCTGCACCAAAATCAATACATCACTATTCATATATTATCAACCAATACCATTAATATTTTTATAATAATACCAATCAGAAAGTTAATAATAAATTTGGAAGGAAAAGGCCAAAGAAAACCCTACTCTTGAAAGCTAGTGTATCCTTGGCTCTTTAATGCTCCAAAATGGATTCCCTTCACTCCAAAGCTCCCAAATCAAGCCCAAGCCCTTCCTAATAAGTGAGGAAGTGATATGTCAAGGTGAGGATTGATGGAGAATTGAAATTTTAATCGGTTAGATTGATAGATTATGAGGAGTAAAACAAGTTTTGTGAAATGATCTTAGTGTTTTAGTGATTTTGAGCTAGGTTTTTTAAAGCTTGAAGCTTGTTAATGGAGGTTTGAGAGGAAGAACAATGGAGGAAGGGTTCTTGAAGAAGTCTGGCCAAAATTGATGATGATGGAGTGAAAAGGTTGGTGGTTTTATGTTTATCTTGATATAAATGTAGTATTTATGTAGGTAAAGTGTAATTTTCTTTCTTTGGGAAAAGAAATTATATGAATGGATAGGATTTGATTGGATAGTCAAAGAATGAATCTTGTCCATCCATTTGGCTCAAGATAAGTGGCACACTTTAACTTGGGGAGCAAGTAGCTTTTTTGGTGTTAAATTCACACAGAAATTCTCCGAACGGATGAGATATTGGCTCCCAAGTAAAATATAATAAATGAAAGGCCATGATTGAAACTTACTTTTCAAGTTTCAATCCTTGCCATCCACTTGGCATAAAGTGTTTGGCAAGGTTACTTGGCCACCAAGTTACTTGTACGGTGTTAAAAACCGCATATCAAAACTCTACCGAACGGGTAAAACCGTACCCTGGTAGTCAAACATTACCCGAAAATTAATTCTAGGTATAAATTCTCATTCCTTATCATTTCTAACCTTAACCCTCTCTTTTCTCAGTCCTGGGCATTTCTTGGTCCCGAATCAGAGTTTTGACTTTGATGGGTCCGTGGCCTGTAAGGTTACTATTCACCTTCGGCCTGAAATTTTTTTTTAATACGTCCGTTGGCCACCTTCATCATTGCTAAATTGTCAGATTTTTAAAATTATGACTAATAAAGATCAAATTAGTTTTTAAATAATTTTCAGGGTGTTACATAAAACACTTTCTAAAAGCATGGTTCTGCCATCTCTTGCAAGCTTTTATTCTTTCTTTTAGTAACCCCATTTTGTTGGGGAGTTCTAGGTGCAGAAAACTCATGAGAGATGCCATATTTTTCACAAAACTCTTCAAAATATATGATTTTGAAATTCTTCTCCATGATTTGATCTTATAAAGGTAATTTGAGAATCTTTTTCATTTCAAACAAATTTTGTAAAAACTTTGAATCTTTTAACCACCTCATCCTTAGAAGCTAGGAAGATAACCCTTGTAAATCTAGAGTAATCATCCACTATGACAAGGCAATATCTTTTTCTAGTAAGACTTATAGTCTTGGTTGGTCCAAAGAGATCCATATGTAAAAGCTCAAGTGGCTTAGTGGTTGAAACCATATTTTTGTTGTGGAAAAAAGCTTTTTTTTGCTTGCCTTTCTCAATGAAATCATAAGTTGATTACTTATCATATCTGTCTTTGGCTCGCCGTTAACAAGCTCTTTGAGATAGCTCATAAATAAGCTTCATATGAGTATGTCTAAACTTCTTATGCCACAACCACTTATCATCCATGAAAGATGCAAGAAATTTTAGATCTTGATCTAGAAGGTCATCCAAGAATAACACATAAGTGTTTTCATGTCTTTTGCCAAATAAAATGAATTGTCAGAGTAGCCACTGTCTATGTACTATTTGTTGTCTTGGTCAATGTGTATTCTCAAAAACCTACAACAAAAATAGTTTTTAACTTAGGTACCCAACTTTCTTGGGTCATCTTTGTTAGCTCTAGAACCCTTCAGAAAGCTTCATAGCAATATGTTTTGATTAACAATAAAACCAATTTAAAGAAAATATTTTGAAGAACGACTAATGTCTACCTTGAATTTCTTGACATAAGCATACAAGTATTTCCAGATTGCATAACACGGACTTGAAACGAGAATAATTTCACTTTACATATGTAAACATTATTTATCTCATATAAAGAGAGTGAACTTAATAGAAGTGATCATGCAAAGTACGTATATATGCCTTACGGATGAACAAATATCAAAACAAGGGCAATAAACCAAGGCACAGGACTTTAGAAAGTAGCATTGGACATTAGAAGTACGCTCAAAATGAAGATATTATGCAAACTATGATAACAACGTGCTACACAATCTTAAACCATCATGATCACGAATCTTTCATTATCATAAAGTGTGGATTAAAGATTAGAAGACCGAAGATTTATCAAGGAACTGATACCGCATGTAGAAAGCTCACTTCAATATAGAGTGTTGAACGTTATTGGAAAAGAACATAAATTTGAATTTTTGAAATTCAAATTTAGAGTCAAACAGTTTCAAATGGTGAGTCATCTCTTTTGCCATCTTGGTCAACAACCTCAGCTTTAGAAAAAGAGTTTAGAAACTATGTTCAGAAAGTAAGAGTAGTTTCTGAGTGGTATAGAAACCTCAATCTTGCAATGGCTTCTACAGGCCCTGCAAACAAACAGGCTACCCTTCTAGAGTGCTTTCCAAGACACAAATAGATGATCAACACGTGTCACTCGAGATCTGATCAAAGGCAACGGTCACAAGGAAGATAATCTATATATAAAGATACTATGCTCAAACAAAATAGACTTTTGACGCTACTCAATAGTGGGAACTCTGAAAATCTCTCCTCACATCCTGTAAGGTTCATCACATCATGTAATCAGTTTCCTTACTTGTAAAAATCTTCTTTCTATGCTCTTAAATAAATATATGTTCTTCTTAGGAAGAAATGATAGAAAGAAGTGATTCAAATTCTCAATTTATTCATGTATATTTTAAGGAAACTTGAGTGTAGGCTAGTTTGAGTGGCAACCCAAACACAAACCATTTGTATCCTTGATCCATTATCATGAGATAAATTGGAGAGGCTAATGTAAAACTACTTGCAACGCAACAATAAGGAGTTCTTACTAGTAAGGTTCAGCTTGGAGAGGCTAGAGAAAGACTACACGATTTAGCTTGGAAAGGCTGGTGAATAACTACTTTCAACGTGATAATAAGGGTTGTTTACATGTCACGGGGTTATCTTGGAAAGATGGTGGATAACTACTTGGTTCAGGTTGGAGAGGCTGTTGAATAACTACTCAGGTTGTGACAGTAGGGGTTGTCTCCTGGTCACACAAGAGAGCTTAGGAAGGCTAATGTAAAGACTATCCATGTTCTTTCTCGCTTTGAGAAAGATGTTTAGTGGAATCTCAACGAGTGTTGAGTACCTGGATGTAGGTAGTTTTGGTCAAACCAATATAAAATCTTTTGTGTCATATATTCTTTTTCCTAATCTCTTTTACTTTATCTATTACACTATTTTATCTCTTGATATATCCGTTTAGCATTTCTGTTATATACTATAAGCTTCAGAGATCTACTTTCTGAAACAACTAATCCTATTTTTGCTACACTTCAAGTTTAGTGCTTGATAATTCTTTTGTTAAATGTTTTAGATGTGAAAAGAAACAAAGCACGATTCAACCCCCCTTCTCATGCACTTTTATACCTATATTCTTAGGTTAGTTTTCCTTGGGGGAGGTTTCCCAATCTATTTTATAGGTTTCTTTCTCATAAAACACTTATTGGTGGGTGTTCCTTCTTGTGACAGAAGTACAAGAAACTTTGTTCTTTACTTTCTTTGATGAGATTGTTGTTCCTTTCTCATCCATCTCATTTGCATATCCCAACCTAGTTTTCTAAAAGTATGGTCTTTGACCATCAAGCATTAACTCAAGATTCTTGCAATCATTGACCATATTTTCCAAGTTAGAATTTGAGAAGTTTTGAAGTCTTTTCAAGTTTAAAAATGACTTTTTGAGCCTTTTGATCCTTTTCAGTAACTTCAACTTCTAAGGCTTTGAGTTTAACATTTAAAAACTTGTTTTCTCCTTTTATTTCTTCTTTGTTAGCCTTAGATTCTGAGCATCTGAATTGGTCTTTGCAAGCTCTAGAACCATTTTCTGATTATTGCTTTTGAGGTTAAGATAGTGAGAGGAAAGGATTTGAGAATTTTCAAGCAATTTCTCATATAAAGTCAATAATTCATCATAAGAGGGATTAGATTTAGAAGAGCTATTAACCTTAGATTCTCCTTCTGAAAAGTAGCCTCATGAAACATAAGTTCACTAAGTCTTCAAGCTTTTCCTAGCTTTGTAAACCTTCTTTCTCCTTCTTTGAATTACTCTACATGGCCAGCATCCTTTTCTTCTTTGAGGAGAACTTTTTGTGGACCTTTGAGCTTGGGAAGTCAATTTTGAAGTGTCCCTTCTCTCCAGTTAAAGCAAGTAATGTTTTCCAGCTTTTCTTTGCCTTTCTTGTCCTTTTTGAGGTTGATGTCCCTTATTCTCTTTGTTATGCTTCTCCAAGCTTTGGACTATTAGCTCTAAAATTCTTCCAAGAAGTGTTAACAAGTTTTGAATGACAACAAAGCCAATTTAAAGAAAATGCTTTGAAGAATGACTAATGGTTGTCTTGAGTTTCTTGTAAGTTTAAATAGGTTTTGTCGTTTAGCATAACAAAACTTAATCAAATGAGGATTTATTTTACTTTGCATGTGCAAACATGTTTTATCTCATGTTAAGAGATATGAACTGAAAAAGAAGTAAAATTATACCCTTATTCAAGCTCAAAATAGCTAACGATTGGAAGAAGAAATTAGCACTAAGAAACCAAGAATAGAGACTTCAAAAAGTAGCACTAGACATTAGAAGGTACGCTTACAATGAAGATATCAAGCAAACTCTAGAACCAGGTGTTACGGTATCTTCAATCAGCATAATTGCAATGTTTTCATCATCAGAAGGATTGCATTGAAGACCTGAAGATCAAAGAATCATCAAGGATCTTTATCACATGTTAGAAAGCTTACTTCACTATGGAGCATTGAACATTGCTAGAAAAGGGAGGGAAATTTGAATTTTAAAATTCAAATTTAAAGTTAAACCCAGTGTCATAACTAGTGTGTCATCTCTTTTGCCAACTGGATTAACTTTCCCAAGCTTATAGAAGAAAGAGTTAAGAAACCATGCTCAAAAAGTAAGAGTAGTTTGAAAGGACATCAGAAACCTCAATGCCACAATGGCTTTTGCAAGATTTGACAACTGTCAACCTACTCTTCTAGACTACTTTTCCAAGACACAAATGGATGATAAGCACGTGTCACTTGGAGAATTGATCAAGGGCAATGGTCACAAGGAAGACCTTCTATAAATAAGAGATGATGTGCTTAAACATAAAGTGAGAGACTTTACTCAAGAAGAGAAAACTCTAAAAAAATCTCTCCTCACATATAGCAAGGTTCATATCATTATGTAATTAGATTCCTTACTTGAAAAATCTTCTTTCTATATTCTTGAATAGATATATGTTCTTCTTAGGAAGAAATGATAGAAAAGAGTCATTCAAGTTTTTCTAGGATCTTTATGTATATGTTAAGGAAACTTGAGTATAGGTTAGTTTGAGTGACAACCCAAACACTAAACCTTTGTATCCTCGATCCAATAGTGATTGATGTGAGATAGCTTGGAGAGGCTCATGTAAAACTACTTGCAATGTGATTGTAGAGGTTATCTACTGGTCACGGATGCAACTTGGAGAGGCGGGGGCAAGACTACTTTAGAATTAAAGAGCTTGATAATAACTACTTTCATCGTGACAGTAAAGATTGTCTATTGGTCATGGGATGCAGCTTGGAGAAGCTAGGCAAGAGCTAGGTTCAGCTTAAAGAGGTTGGTGAATAACTACTTTCAACGTGACAATAGAAGTTGTCTACGTATCACGGGGTTAGCTTGGAGAGGCTAGTACAAGACTACTCAAGGTTCAGACTTGGAAAACTGGTGAATAACTACTCTCAACATGATAGTAGAGGTTGTTGACTTGTCACGGGGTTAGCTTGGAGAGGCTAATATAAGACTACTCAAGGTTCAGCTTGAAGAAGTTGGTGAATAACTACTTGCAATGCGACAGTAGGAGTTGTCTACTTGTCATGGTTCAACTTGGAGAGACTGGTGAATAACTACTCCTGGACGTGAAGGTTGTCCACTGGTCACAAGTGAGAGCTTGGGAAGACTAATGTAAAGACTATCCATGTTCTTTCTCTAGTTTGAGAAGATGTTTTAGTGCAACCTCAACATGTGTTGAGTCCTGGATGTAGGCATGTTTGGCCGAACCAGTATAAAAATTATTGTGTCATATGTATTTATCCTTGATCTTCTTTATTTATCTCTGTTTTGTTTACCTGTTGAACTTACTCTGGTTTAATTTTTAGCTGTTACATTATTTATCATTTACTTCATAAATCTACTTTCTAAAGCTATTAACTGTTTTCGCTACACTACAAGTTTCATACTTGATGGTATTTGTTTTAAAAGTTTCAGGTATACAAAATGAAGTAAAGCACGATTAAATCCCCTTCTGGTGCACATTTATACCTACATGGACATCTTTCTTACAAGCATGAAGATCTCATCTCCTTCCTCTTCTTCTAACTCATCTTCTGATAAGAGGTTTCAGTAACTTTCCTTGCTTTACCTTTACTCTATTTCTGGTGTGATGACGTCAAGGTTATGGACTTGCTCTTCTTTATTATTTCACCATGAACTTCAGATAGCACAACCTCATGGGTTTTTAGTGACCCAATGAGTGTATCCAAGCCAAGAGTTTGAAAATCTTTGGCTTCTGTAATGTGTAACATCCTCCCAAGTACAACCTCATCCTTAAACCATGACATCATACTCAAGAGTTGTTACTTATTAATTAGCGGACCTTTCTTAAATATCTATAGCAAGCTCAATTAACATGTGTAATAACTAAGCGTAATTCTATTAAAACATATTACAAAGAAACACAAACATTTATTGAATACATAGTTAAGTACAAAAGGAAGCTTTTCTATGAGCTTTAACCCCAACTAACTCCAGTAATGTAAAAATATCAAATACTAAACTCCTCAATCCCACATTCTTTCACGTAGGCCGCATCGTTCTTTGGATCAACCTGGAGGCGACACAGGAACACAAAAACACATAGGGTGAGATTATACAATTCTCAGTAGGGCAACTCCCTAATTACACAATCATAATGTCATCATCATCGCCCCAGCCACTTCGGTATATTAAGAAAATGTGATCATGCAATACATATTAAAGATTTATTTTAAAGTTCTAAAATTATCCCTCTAAGTAGGTAGCTTTTAATAATCAACCACTTAGTGCACATATATCAAAATGTTTCAACAAATAGTAAATCATCCTAGGTAGCCAATTAGAATAAGATGAATATGCATATAATACATGTAGTAAACTTATCTCAACGTGACATGGTTTCATTTATGGCCATAGAAATCAAATCAGTGCATTTTCTCTTTTTATTGATATAGGAAAGACTTAGTTTATAACCAATGGGTATTTGCCATGGACAACTCCACAATAGATAGTTTATACCAAATGGTATTTATAGTGGATCACACCACACAAGGAAAATAGATTACTTATCAGGATTGAGTTTATTCCTATACATGATCATCAAACTTCATTTTTTTTCCATTTTCAAATCACACAGATTTATTTCTAGCCAATACGTCTACCAACTCAAAATAAATTTGGGGAAGTTCATATTTTTGCCTTCCCTTATAATATCTCTGGGGAAGTTCCTTTTTTTGCATCCCCCTCATTAAATATAAGTCTTGTTTCTATTTTGTCCATATGTTAGAATATGCACAATTGTAGTTTATACATTCTCTTTTCTTTCTCCAAACGCATGCATAAAGCACATGTAGACATTCATTCATAATATAATTTCAATCATGCCTCATAAACCTCTCTTTAATTGCTCTAGCATGCATTTATATGTCATAAGTCACATGGCCAAATATTTAACATCAAGTATTCATGTCATACTAGAGCCAAAATACCATTACATTATCAATTTCAAGCATCAATTCATTTTCAGCACAATGACAATTTCACATATTCGTAACACAATTTATTCTACATTCCAAACATCAAATCCAAGGCTATAAAAATTCTCAATGACACTTCAATGTGTCTACAAGGTTACATAAAAATTTCAGAGCAAAAAGAGCTCTCTAACTAGGTTAAAAAAATTAGACAAATTTGGTAGTCAGAAACCACACAACCTCAGCTCAAAACTTGAAATTCATAATTTTTAACCCTAGAAAATGATTGAATCAATTGAAAAGAAAAATCAAAGTTACACTTAAAGATGCTATCAAAACTCAGTAAAAGTTTCAAAGGAGAATTAAATCATTTGCAATGGTAGAAAAATTGGACAAATTCAGGCTTCAAGACCAAAAATCAGCAAGCACCTATATAGTCTCGGTTCATGATTTTTTAGGCAGTAGCATTCCAAAACAAGGTAAAATTTTTTTTGGAAATAGCCTAGGATATTAGCTTCAACATATATTTTTTCTAGCTAATGAAAATACCCAAAATTCTCTCAAAAAATTCATGAAAAAATACTGCTGTACAAAAATCAAAATTTCAGCAAGCATGTTTCAACTTCTCTTTAGCAAAAATGATTTTTCCATAACACCAAACTACTCCACCAAAGCAAATACATCTATATATTTGTGTAATCACACCATGGAACTAGAAAATATCAATTTCCAACATGCCAAAACCAAGACAAACAAAAATGAAGAACAAGGTAACAAGAACCCTACTTTTGGTGTCTAATGGATCCTTGGCTCCAAGTTGCTCCAAGATTGATCTTGTAACACCCCAAAAATTATTTAAAAATTAATTTGAGCTTTGTTATTCATAATTTCAAAAATCTAACAGTATAGCAATGATGAGGGTGGCCCAACGGACCTATCAAAAAAAAAAAAATTTGGGCGGTGAATAGTAACCTTACGGCCCCATGCTTGGGGGCAAAACCTGATTTGGCCCCGAGATGCTTGAAATTAGGGAAACATGGTAATAAGGTTAGAAATAGGTGGAAATGATAATTTTATATTTAGAATTAATTTTAAGGTAATATCGGTTTAATGGTACGGCGTTTACCGTTCGGTAAAATTTCTATGCGATTTCTAACATCGAAAGATATTTTAATCATTATAAATGGATAATGTATATCCATTCAAGCTAAGTGTAAGGCTAAGATTTAATCTTGTAAAAAGATTAAATCCTAGCCATCCATCTCATTATATCCTTTTAAAAAGAAAAAATTGCATACTTTGACTACAATTACACCAAGATAAATATACGCCACCAACCTTATCACCCCACCATCATCATTTTCGTGCATCAAGCCCCCTAGACAACCTTCCATTGTTGTCTTCTCCCAAATCTTTAATCTTGTTTCAAAACCCCTAAAACCCTAGCTCAAATTCACTAAAACACCAAGATCCTTTAACAAAACTTGTTCTCTCCTCATAATCTATCAAACTAACCGATTGAAATTTCATTTCCTCACCATTTCTTACCTTGATATCTCACTTACTCACTGCCTAAGGAAGGTTTGGGACTTGAATTGGTGTCCTTGAAGTGAAGGGAATCAATCTTGGAGCATCAAAGAGCCAAGGATACACTAGCTTCCAAGAGTAGGGCTTTTAAATCTCTTTTGCTTTCAAATCCATTTTTCTGTTTTAACTACTGATTTAATTTGATGTTTTTTTTTTTGAATTGGTTGATAATATACTAGTATTGATGTGTTAATTTTGGTGGAGTGTTTGGATGATGTTAAAAATCATTTTTGTCAAAAGGGATTTTGGTCTATGCTGCTGGATTTTCGATTTTTACATAGGCAGCTATTGAACTCAAATTTTCTGGTATAATTGTGGGTATTTTCATGAGCTAAAAAAAAAACATGTTGGAGCTAACATCCTAGGCTAGTTCCAAAAATTTTCTTGAGCCTTGTTTTGGGCTTCTACTGCCTGGAAAAAATCAGAAACCGAAAGTGAACTATGTGCTGCCTGAAATGTTGGAATAGAAGCTATGAATTTTGATAATTTTTTTAACATAGAAAATGATTGATTTTTCCTTTGAAATTTTTAAATAGTGTTGATAACATCTTGAATTTTAACTGTGATTTTTATTTTGAATTGATTTAATCATTTAATAGGGTTAAAAATTATGAGATTTCTGTTCTTAAGCTGAGTTTAAGGGTTTCTGAGCACTGAAATTGTCTAATTTCTCTAACATAGTTAGAGAACTCTTTTTGATCTGAAAAACCTTGAAAACACATTGAAGTGTCCTTGAGAAATTTTATAGCCTCTGAATTGATTGTTTGATGGGCAAATAAATTTGTGCTACAAAGGTATGAAATCTACCATTGTGCTGGAAATGCAAAATATCTTTTAATTGATGAACTAATGGCATTTTTGTTATAGTATGACATGAATACTTGATGTTACCTATTTGGCCATGTGACTTGTGACATATAAATGCATGCTAGAGAAAGTAAAGAGTGGTTTATGAGGCATGGTTGAAATTTCATTGTGAATGAAATGCTTATATGTGCTTTGTGCATGCATTTGGAAAAGGAAAAGAGAATGCATAAACTTAAATCGTGCATGTTTTGACATATGGACAAAACAGAAACAAGACTTAGGTTGAATGAGGGGAAGGAAATAGAAAAGAGAAACTCCCCAAATTTATAGTCGTAGACGTATCGGCTTGGAATAGATCTGTGTGATTCAAAATGGAAAAAAATGAAGTTCGATGATCACGTATAGGAATGAGCTAAGTCTTGATAAGTATTCTATTTCCCTTATGTGGTGTGATCCACTGTAAATACCATTTGGTATAAACTATCTATTGTGGAGTTGTCCACAACAAATACCCGTTGGGTATGACTAAGTCTTTCCTATGTCGATGAAAAGAGAAAAATGCACTAATTTGATCTTTGTGGCCATAAGTGAAACCATGTCACTTTGAGATAAGTTCATTGCATGTATTATATGCATACTTATCTTACTCTGAATTGATTGCCTAGGATGACTCACTGGTTATGGAAACTTTATGATATATGTGCCCTAAGTGGTTGATTGTTAAAAGCTACCCACTTGGAAGGATGATTATAAAACTTTAAAATGAATCTTTAGTTTACATTACATGATCACATTTTTCTAATAAACCGAAGTGGTTGGGATGATGATGACATTTATGATTGTGTAACTGGGAGTTGCCCTATTGAGAATTGTGTAATTCTCACCCTTATGTGTTTGTGTTTCCATGTCGCCTCCAAGTTGATCTAGAGGACTACGAGGCTGCTACACTAAAGGAATCGAATCGCAGTAGTTTAGTAGTTAGCGATTTTATTATGTTGTACTTAGTGGTGTGTATATGTTTGTAAACGAAGTAGAGAACATGTATGTATTCAAGCTCATAGAAGAGCTTCCTTTTGTGCTTACTTATGAAATAAATAAATGTTTTGTTTGTTTGTTGTATATATTTAATAGAACCACGAAATAGTTACTACTCGACTTGATCAATCTTGCTATAGATATTTAAGAAAGGTCTTGAATTAATAAGTAACAACTCTCGAGTACGATGCCATGACTTAAGGATGGAATTGTACTTGGGGGATGTTACAGATCCTTCCACTTCAAAGCTCCCAAATCAACCTCAAACCCTTCCTAAATCAGTGAGGGTGAGATAGCAAGGTAAGGATTGGTGAGAAAATGAAATTCCAAATCGGTTAGTTTGATAGATTATGAGGAGTAGAATAAGTTTTGTGAAGAGAGTTTGTGGTTTTAGTGACTTTGAGCTTAGGTTTTTGAAGCTTGAAGTTTGTTAATGGAGGTTTGAGAGGAAGAAAAATAAAAGGGCTATATTTTATGCCTCTTGGTCGAAAATGATGATGGTGGGGTAATAAGGTTGGTGGCATTGTATTTATCTTGAGTTAGATGTCATAATTATGTAAGAGTATGTATTTCTTTCTTTTAAAAGAAAATAATGAGATGGATGGCTAAGATTTGTTTTGTTAGTCAAAGAATGAATCTTGCCATCCACTTGGCTCAAGATAAGTGGCTCACTTTAACTTGGGGAGCAAGTAACTTTTTTGTGTTAAAATCGCACATGAAATTCCACCGAACGGATGAGATATTGGCTCCCGAGTAAAATATAATAAATGAAAAGTCATGATTGAAACTTACTTTCAAGTTTCAATCCTTGCCATCCACTTGGCATAAAGTGGTTGGTAAAGGTTACTTAGCCACCAAGTAACTTGTACGATGTTAAAAATCGCACATCAAAACTCTACCGAATGGCTAAAACACCGTACTCGAGTAATCAAACATTACCTGAAAATTAATTCTAGGTATAACTTCTCATTTCTAACCTTAACCCTCTCTTTTCAGTCCAGGCATTTCCTAGTCGTCTAGATTTCGTAGGACGGGCCCGCAAGGTTACTATTCACCCCGGTCCTGAAATAATAAAGCTCAAATTAATTTACCAAGTCCGTTGGGCCATCGTCATCGTTGCTTAACTGTTAGATATTTGAAATTACAACTAATAAAGCTCAAATTAATTTTTAAATAATTTTCAGGGTGTTACATAATGGCTATGACTTTGGGAAGCCATTTTGCAGGAAGGTTTCTCAAGATCTTCCTTACCATCTCAAAGTTTGAGTATTTCTTACCCAAACCTTTGAGTTGGTTCACTATGTGCATGAACCTAGTGATCATGTCATCAATACTTTCTTACTCGTCATTTTAAACATCTTGTATTGATGGACTAACATACTGATTTTTGACTTCATGACTTGATCAGTACCTTCATGCAGCATATGAATTTTTGATTAGTGTAACACCTAAAATTTAATCAAAAATTAATTTGAGCTTTATTAATCTTAATTTCAAAAATCTAATATTTTATGATTGGCTCTTTGGACCTGTCTAAAAAAAAAAATTTGGGCCAATGTAACTTTGTCCAAAAGGGGGAGCATGGAACCTAGTTCTGTTGAAGTGGAAATAGGAAAACTTGTGAATAAGGTTAGAAATAGGTGGGAATGATAATTTTATACTTAAAATTAATTTTCCAATATCGGTTCAATGGGGTACTGTTTCCTTGAATATTTTGTGTGCTTTGTCCTTGGGATCTTTCCCTTTAACCATTAGATAATATTAACCTTTTAGAGTATGTGGAAGGCAAGATTTAATCTTGAATCAAGATTAAATCTTAGCCATCCATTTTGCTTTAACAAAATATCTTCAAGCATTCAATAAAATAAACAAGTCATCAACTTCTCCAAGCCACCTAACCTTATCATTTTCTTAAAAATTTATGCAGCTTCAAACAGAAGAATAGCCACCATTTTCATTAAGAGCTTGATCAGAGTTTAAGCACAAAAACCCTAGTAGAGTTGGGAATCAAAGTTCCTTCATTAAACTTGTTCTACATCAATACCTACAAATCTAACCGATTAAATCTCAACTCATCAATCCTCACCTTTACCTCACTCCCTCACTGATTTAAAGTTTGAAGTTGGTTTTAGCTTTCCTAAGGAATCAGCTTGGTCATCTTGGAGCCAAGGATCCACTAAGTTACTACAAGTAGGGTTTGTGCCCCTTTCTTGTCAAATTTTTCCAATCTATTTTGTTGAGATATGTCAAAAATTTTGGTTGAATTGACTGATATGATGTTGATATTGATGTGTGAATTTTGTTGGTGTGTTTGGATGGTGCTAAAAAGGTTTTTATAAAGGAAATTGGGACTAGGTGCTGGATTCCTAGTTTTCTTGGGAATAGGTCATTAATCACGAATTTTCTGGTATATTTGTGGGTAATTAAATGATCTACAAAAATTATATGTTGTAGTGGACATCTTAAACTTTCTACATGAATTTTCTTGGGTGTTAACGCCTAAATTTTTCTATTTAAGCAAAATCAAGAACAAAATGTGTTTGATGCTGTCCTTTGTTGAAACTGAAGTAACAAACTTGTCCGAATTTATTATTATAGCAATTGATTGATATAGCTCATGAAATTTTTACGAAGTCAATAACATATTGAAGTGTCACTGTAAATTTTCTTATGCATTTTCCATCAATTTCTAGGGTTAAAAATTAAGAACCGGATCTAATGCTAATTGGTGGCCCCTGACCACTGATTTGTATATGTTTGAAGTATATAGACTTTTTTGCCCTGACATAGTGTATAGCGGGCCTAACGTATTAAGGAAACCTAAGCAATATTAGGCTTTAACCGAAGTTATTTAATTTTGGTAATTAATCTTGAACCGAAATAATTTATTAAGGTTGATTAGAACCTAAGATCACTTAGATACACTTTATCTTTGTCTTGAAATCAAGATTCCATGTCATGGAATATTAAATGAGTGACTTTAATTTGGTTTATGAGAAATGAATGTTTGTGATTGATTTTTATATAAAATGAGTTTTGATTTCTAATAAGAAAGAAAGTCCTTATATTATGTCACACCTAAAACTTATTTACAAACTCCTAATCAAAAGCATAATCAAAGAGACACCTAAACACACTTCTAAACCACAATTAAATGACACATTTTCCTTCCCCTGGGCATGGTGACTAAAGCCACTCTTCCCATATTCATCACATGTTGAATTATTTTACACACAAAGTGTAACACCCTAATAATTAACCGAATACACCTGGTTGTATTGATTAATTACTAGACTTTACTCTTTGCTTCAGTTCTTTCATCATACTTTGAAAATACTTAGTGAAATTACGAGTCACATTTTTTTAAAAAAACATAATTGAAAACGTGAGCCGCATAACGTGAACAATAATCGAAATAAAGCGAATAACGTGCAGATATAGCATGAAAAACACATAATTGGCTCCATCATATAACATCCATAATTACATAACACATAGATAGTTTGCCTACCAACAGAATAAGACTAGGTGTAGGCAATCTAACAAAACAAATAATATATGGATGGAAGGACATCCATTAATGGCACCTAGTAATAACACTCCAAGGATAGGGATAGATATTTGAAAACGAGTGTAGAGAACAAGTTGTATTCAAGCTCATGAAAGAACGCTTCCTTCGTTTTCTTATGAAAGAAAAAAGATGGAGTGAGAAACTTATAAAAAGAATTAGTAAACCAGAATTGTTCTACTCACCCCATGAATATGTTATTATGAAAGTAAGAAAGCTAAGATTATTTATTAAGTAAAAATGCTAAGATAATTTCATTTTAATCATGCGTTTATTTGCATCATTTACATTAGCATTATGTTTATAATGAACTTTTCCTTTCATCAACATATCATATTCCTCATCATCATATCATAATAACCTGCATAAAGAACATATATTTTAGAAGAACTCATAAAATGCTATGCACAGAAGAACATCATACCATAATAGCTATGCACAAGACATGGTGCACATATTTCATTCCTTTAGTGTCCTAGGTGACTAAAAATCTTGTCATTATCCTCATTATTCCTCCAACCCTTTGATAATAATAGGTTATGAGCTCATACCTTGCTAGTCGTCACCAGCACATACTTATCCCTTTTGATAAGTAAAAACTCCTCTACCTTGAGAGAACGGACTAGGGGCAAGAATCACCTTTCACCGCCTATAGTTTGACGGGTCCAAAGGATCATTTTCTAAGATTTTTCACCACCTATAGTCTGATGGGTCCAAAGGGTCATTTCCTCATATATTTTGAGTCACCTTTAAGTCTTTGCATGTTATATCATAATACAATTCTCAATTCAAATTTTATAACATTTTCTCGTTTTTAATCTTATTCTGGAATAATATATATACCAACTAAATCATATTAAGATTCCAAGAAAGAGAGGTGGGTCACAAATGGACATGCTTAAATACCAAGTCTTTCCTAGCAGAACCTTTCCAAAACACTTTTAATTACTTACTAATTCAGCAACAAGGGTAAATTTTTAAATAACAAAGAATATTTCATTATTTTATGCATAAGCATTCTCATTGTTTGCAACAGTAACTATAACATGCAAGCCCGGGAATCATTCAATGATATCAAATACTTAATAAGCATCAAATCACTTCATAGACTTATCATTTCAAATTTCAAAGAACTATCATCATAAATTCTTATCGAAAACTCTTAAACATCCAAAACTTTAAAATCGGGTAACCTCAATTATCACACTAATTAATCATGCATCTAAAGGATTCATTATCATCATTACCATTAATTATAAGCCTTAAGAACATTATTAAACTATATGGGACAACATAGGCAGCAAGTTATATTTAAGGCTTCACGGTGTGCTAGAAGTTGCATTTTTAACCCTTTCTCATTACCACTTTCCTTATGGTGCTAAAATTAATTACTAAACCAATTATAAATCATTCTCCTTTATATAAACACAATAGTACTTGGTTCTTAGGGCTGCTAAAGGTTCTGGATAGAATGCACAAATTTCATTCTCTAGAGTTCTAGAAATCTTGCTTTTACGGTTTTTCTAGGAAGCTAGTTTTATTTCTAACATGCATAGAATCGTTCTCTTAGCAATAAATCATAATCATCACAAATTTGAACATATTAAACCATCATCATACAGTAGTACTAAACTCAAATAGGTAGCCAATCATGAACCTCATATAATTGCATAAAACCACATTTCAAGTATACATAAAGTACTAGTTTCCCGTATAATTTTTGCAAAGCTTCAAAACTCCTTTAGTAACTAATTCTTTTTGTTAAACTTTAAAGAAATTATAAGACTTTAAGCCTCCATAATCATGAGGCCGATTTATACATTGAAAGAATGTTCATGATTAGAATTTTCTCTTAAGATAAAAGGAGCAAGTCTTGAGCTTTAGAGATTTAGTGATAGCTAGAATTATAAACATGCTATGCAACCCATTTTAATCTTGTCTTTATAAGGTGATAACTTGGAAATATAAACATGATGCAAGAAACTGGAGCGGCGGTAGTCCCACTAGACCAGTGAAGGGAGAAGAGAATCTTAAGAAACTAGAAACGGCGTCATCCGCAGGACCAAAGGGAGAAGAGAATTCTTATTAAGCTCCAAACTCAAGACTTCTTAAAGAATGAATTCTTTGACTCCAATAATCTCAAGAAAGCTTTAGAGTTTTTATTATCATGGTTCCAACTTTGCTTGTGATACTTGGGCAAGTCTTTGAGCTCTAGGATCTTTAGGTGATGACATAAAAATAAACATGTCATGCGTTGATTCTTTTAGCCATTATAAAATAAAGTGAGAACATAAAATAAATATGAGATGCAACTTCTTTATTATCTTTAGAGATTAAGTGACAACATGAAATGCAAACTTGGAAATTTAAACATGAGTATGCAAGTCCATTTATTCATTCTTGAAATTTTAGTGATGACATAGAAAGTAAACATGATTATGCAAGGCATAAACTTAAACATGGATGCAAGTTCATTTGATTTCTTTACTAGAGCTCCTTCAAGACTTTATAGAAATACAAATTCAATCCAATATATATATCTTAGCAAGACAAAGTGAGAAATACATCTTTCAAGTTCTAAACTCAAGATCATAAAAACATCATAAAAATATTATTCTTTAAAGTTTTGCATCAAGTGGAACTTTCAAGCTTTAGAGGCCTAACTTGTGATGGATTCACAACCCACCCTCAAGGTCCTCATCATCAAGCCATCATCTTAGTCCCACCTAGGCCATATGGCCGAATTGTTAGAAGAAAAATGAAGAAGAAAACCAAATGGAAAAACTAGAGAAAATCCATGAAATCATCATTTTGAACCAAGAACAACACTTAGCAAAACATAGAAATAAACTTAAAAACAACTCCCTACCTAATTTGATTTGAAGGAAAGGAATAGGACTTGGTTTCCTTGAGTGAAATGAAAGAAAGTCTCTTTGAGAAATGGGAGCAGAATTTCGGCCAAGGAGGAGGAAGAAAAAAAGCTTTTGGTGCTCCTAAAACTAGAATTTGTGTAAGTTATGAGCAAGGCTTCCAAGGCTCCTCAAGTAAGCATATTTATAGAGGATTCAAGCTCATGTATGACAAGAGGAGGAGGCATAATTTTCGGATTTTTCATGGGGAACAAAGGGAGGAAAATCATTTCTTGTTTAAGGCATGTTTTATGCCATGTTTTAGGGAATTTTTTGGCATTTTGTTTTAGTGCATTATCTTGCAATAATTCTAATGATTATGGCTGAATTATTTCGTGCATTACAGCCTCATGGAAGAGGGTTTTGTGTGTTCCATGTATTATTTAGGTGTAGGCAAGGTATTCATGCAATTTAGAGAATTTGCAATTAAGGGCTTAGGTGAATTAGTAAGCAATTTGGGTGTTTTTAAGCAATTTTAGGTTCTAATCAATTTAAATAAATAATTTTGACTCTAGATTAGTAATTAGAATTTAATAAGCTTTAATTTGAGCCTAATATTGCTTAGGTTTCATTAGACGAATCAAAAATCTCAAAATTTGTAAAACCACAAAGATAGGGGCAAAACGGTCATTTTACTTAAAAATTGCACCACCCGAGCTTAACCAATGGTTAATCATGATTTAAAAACATTTTTAAAACATTTTAGTGAGGTTCTTGGCATGTAAAAGGAGGGCGGGATGGGCGTTTTGGTCATTTTGCGTCAGAGCTCAAAATTATGATTCTTCTCCTCTATTAACACACATAACACAAACAATCCTTTATTATTATCAAAACATCCCCTTGAGGATGGATGGGGCCCATGATCCTCATTTTAGTAAAATAACCTCAGAGTTTTGGTCATTTTACACGTACAGAAATCGGGGTTTGCAATACTTGCACGAATTGCTCCTAACTTCTCTTCTAACGTTATATTCTTTTACTAAGGATTGTTTGTCTCAAATTTTATATAATATTTACCTACGGTAATTCGGTAATTCCTAATGACAGTAAAAATTAGAGTAAAAATTGGGCGTTACACAAAGAACCATGCCTTGGATCATGCCTTGAACCATACCTTGCACCATACATAACATTACCTTTGAATGACAATTTGAGATGTTTTCTCTCCACCAATTCTACACATTGTCACGGCATCTCCTTCCATTTTCACCCTCACATTTCAATTTTTTTAACCCATGATATATATAGCAAAATGTAAAGAAATCTCACATTTTTACCACTAGCTTTCTTGTTTGAGTTTGTGACCAAAAAGATCTCTAGTTTTCTCTTAACCTCAAGTTCTTCTCCACCACCATAAACCACCACAAGCCACCTTGAACCACCACTCCACCACCTCAAACAACCTCGTGAACACACAACCTTTCCATTTCTAAGCTCAAACTCTTAAGGAAAACTCATCCTCTCTTTTTCTTGCTCTTGGCGGAAACCATCAAGCCACAGAGAGATTTTTGTCTTCTCATTCCAACCTAGATTCAAGCTTTTCTTTCTCTTGCAAGATGACATTTTAGTAGGGTTTTTTTTTTAAATTTTTTTTTATCTTTTACTTAATGAAAAAGTTTTAGTTTCTCTTAGTTCAAACTTCTTTCTCTCATCTTTTCATCTTTGGTCTTGGAGCCTTATTTTCTTTTAGAAACTTGTGGCTTGATTATGAAGGATTAAGATGATGATCATGAGATTATCACTTGTGCAACCTCTAAAGCTTGAAACTTG
Organism: Dalbergia oliveri; assembly: GCA_030441495.1. Classification (NCBI taxonomy): domain Eukaryota; kingdom Viridiplantae; phylum Streptophyta; class Magnoliopsida; order Fabales; family Fabaceae; genus Dalbergia; species Dalbergia oliveri. The sequence continues at coordinate 34,054,079 of JAMLFY010000008.1, read as the reverse complement.
GTCTTTGGACCCATAAACATTTCGGTTTTCCTTTCCTTTTTCCTTGTTAGTTTTCGATTTTCCTTTCCTTTCCTTGGTTTAGTTTTTCATTTTCCTTTTCTTTTCCTTGTTATGATTTCGGTTCTCAAAGAACGGTTGTTGTTTGATTTGTTCTTTGATCCATTTCCTTAAAGCTTGATGATGATGTTCACACCATAAGGTTCTCTTGAAACCTTGGTAATGGAACTCTAAAGCTTACTATGTTTAAGATCTACTAAGGAACAAGAACTCGATCTTGTAAAGTTTGAGCTTTAAGTGTATAAGATACAAAATGGACTTGCATTCATGTTTATGTTTCAAGCTCTTGCATTCATGTTTATGTTTCAAGCTCTTGCATTTCATGTTTATATTTTGAGCCTTGCATATCATGTTGAAGTTTCAAGCCATCACCTAAACTCTCAAAACTTAAAATGGACTTGCCTTTCATGTTTATATTTAAGCCTTGCATTTCATGTTTACATTTATGTTATCACCTAAATAGTTAACTCGAAGCCTGCCTATTTCAACATTAAAGTTGATTGTTGATTTAGAGTGAATACTCTAAGGGGCCTAGAGCACTAAAATAAATAATTGAACTACATTCATATTTACATTTCTTGTCTAGCATATTTATTTTTCAAGTCATCACCTAAGGTCTTAAAGCTCAAAAACTTGTCCTTAGATCTTGAATAAAACCTCAAAAACCATGGCTACCCCATGCTTATGCTTTCGGCCATGACAAGGAAAAAAGGGTTGAAATGTTTTTTAATTGCTTTTAAGATTTAAGTGTTGAGTTCTAGAATTTTTATGAGTATTGGAAACTTTATGAATCATAAAAATGAGACTTTATGTGAAAACTCCACTCAAGAAAGATTTGTGGTAGCTACTGCCTTAACATTATATTTTCATGCTTTTAATGAAATAAAATGGTTTTCAAAGAGTTTTGGAAGTCCTAAAATATTTCCATGAGAAACTAGTAACTTACATGTATCAATAATGTGACTTTATGTGCTATCTTGAAATGAATATTTGAGCTCCTGCCTTGTTACAATGGCTGCTACATGATGCTGTTTTCATGTGTTAGAATGTGTAAAAATTATGTTGAATTGAAGAAGGAACTATTATGTGAGTGTTGGGAACAACTAGCAACTAGAAAAGATGAAAAATGTGAGTTTAGAACCCTTAGAAATCAAGATTATGGCTCCTGTTTTAGGATGATTAAATTAGAGATGAATTTGTTTTAGAAGTCTTTAGGAGTATAGGGTTAATTCCTAAAAGTGGCAACAATTAATTTTAGTACCCTAAGAAAAGCCAAAACTTAGAAAGAGCCAAAGACATAGCTTCTAGAAAACCGTAATTGAATTATAACCTTTCTATCCAAGCTGCATGATGCTGTTTGGTACTGTTCATAAGCATAAAAATTAGTGAGAATTATTAGTTATGATCCCTTAGGCGCATAAATGACTTATGTTAGGTGTTAGTATAGTTAGAACGAACATTTAAGGCCCATAAGGATCAAAAGCATAAGATACCTTAAGATAGGGGAGGTAATGAGAGATTAACACTTCAAATAAATGAATATTTCCTTATGAGTTGTTGAGAGCATAGCATATGCATTAGCTGAGTCCATTCCCTAATTCGGCATAAGGGTTAGGAGCATGTTTATCTTGAAAGTGAATCGAGATCTTTACATGCTGTTGTATGTGCTATGAGAGATTTCTTATGTGGCTTTAAATGCTTATCATGTTCGTGAAGTTGACATTGAAATATGTGAATTATGTTACGTGGCATAAAGCGAATTTGGAGGAATTTGGTATATAGCCATTATGCTGGATTTCCGCCAAATTTGTGGGCTTAGAAGTTATTTGCATTTCATTTGTCATTACATGCTATGAGATGAAACGTTAAGTGACATAACTATGTGGAAATGACCCTCTAGATTCCCCAAATTAAAGGTTATGAGAGATAATTCACAAAAGGAAATGACCCTATAGACTTCCCGAATTAAAGGTTATGATAGGCAATCCTTAAGCCCCCTAACTCGCACTCTTGGAGTCAGGATTTGTACTTGTCATAGGATAAGCTGAAACTAGTGACAACTAATTAGGTATGAACTCATAACCTAGAATTTCTCAAAGGAGAACAAATTATTAGGGTGGCCCTATGAGATAACTAAAGATGAATGTGATGTCACTTAAGTAAAAAAAAAGAAAAGGAGATTTATATGCAAGTTACATACCCTATGATGTCGTTTATATAATATGCTTATGTGTTAGTTGCATAATGGTTTAACATACATTCATACTATGCTATGTTGCATTCATAACATTAAGAGTCATCCTAAAATATATGGTCCTTGGATAAATATGTTTGGAAAACTTAATAAGGGACTTTATGCATGCTCATCTTTTTTTATAACAAACCCAAAGTTCTTGGGGCGTAGACGATGACACTAGGGTAGAAGGTTTTCCCCTACTGAGCTTCTTTTCGTCTATTTTTCTTTCTTTTTGTCATGTCTTCAGAGGACGATGGCCATGTTCATGATCTTCATTGACACTCCAGTATGGGAGGTGCACTACGACCCAACCACCACTCTTACACTATAAGGGTCGCTGTGCCATTCGCATTTTTGCTTACATGGGATGCCCTTTTGCCTATCGGTCTCCAGCTTAGGTTTACCCCCACCTCTCCCTATGGCAATGATCTGATCTTTGAGCGCTCTCGACCCCGCGATGAGTAGACTCAATGTGCTCGCCCTCAACTTCGGTAATTCGTGACTATCCAGATACGTTTCTGAACAAGGCACTCGAGGTTGACCCATGAGGACTCCCTCACACACATCTATTCAGAGGGTTCTACACCACGGCACCCATGGACGTGGGTAAGGCAGCGAGGACACGGTGACCTAGCCTAGGCTAGCCGATCACCGGAGATGCGTCCACGTCACAGAGGCCATGTTCATCCCCATTCTCTTGCATACGCCTGAGGAGCTTGCTCAGTTCACTGGGTATGAACCCCCATGCCAAGGGTCAGATTCCATCGTAAACCATGATGGAGGGCCCGTAGGAGTGCCAAGTTGTCATGAGGATCCTCTTTTCTTGCTGTATCTTTTGATAGGGGTAACATTTGGTTGAGCACTCATAGGACTAGGGAGGGAAGTTCAGCTGGCATTTAGTGTTTTGTGATTCAATGTATTTCCTTTTTCCTTTATTTTTCTTTATGTTGTTTACTTATGTATTGAAAGCTTAGACCACTATTCTATGGGTGTGACTCCGTTTTATTATTTTGATGTATTATGAACCATATTATGTATGATGGATCGTGTGCTTTAAACGTGTATGTGCATGACTTATATTTCCCGTTTACTTTGATGGCACTTAACATTTGGATTATGTTAGCATGCGCGGCTCACGTTTTGTTTTATGTTTCAAAAAAGAAATTTACCCATATTTTTCGCTAAGTATTTTGATGAAATAAATTTAAAGAATAGAACAAAAGAGTAATAACTAATAATTAATTTCAATACGTCCTAGGCGTGTAGGTTAAATATTAGGGTGTTACATTTTTGGTGTAAGCCTGAGTTCGATTCTCATGGAGCCAGAGAGATTGACTGATCATGCTCTTTAAGCATGATGTGATAGTTCTGTCATGTGTAGAGCTTAGATAATAGAGATAAGCTATAGAATAGATATGCATGACTCCTATCTGTTTGTATGTGCCATGGTAACTAGCTCATCTAGCATGAAATATTGAGCTTGATCACCTTAATATTTATTGACTTGTGTTTTAGGGACCAATGGCACCCGACGGAATAGAGCCATGAATGAAGGGAACCAGGTGACAAGACCGTGACAGCCGTTAGGGAGATGGCGAGAGCCATGGAACACATGTTCGATGGATGAACCAACAAGAGGTGTTAGGTGACCCTATTGCAAAGGAGTGGAACAAGCTCGGTTGAAGAGTTTTGCAAGGCGAGTCCACAAACATTTAGAGGTGCCATGAACTTGGACAAAGCGATGAGTGGATCAAGAAGCTAGAGAAGATCTACTTTGTGGTTGCCTGTTCAGAGGGGTAGAAGGTCACCTTTGTTGCTTACATGATGAGAGTTCAATGCAGAATTTCTGGTGGACGATACCCAAAGACTCTTGGAGGCATCCGAACCTGCTCTTAGCTGGGAGAAGATCAAGACATACTTCTATGAGAAGTACCTCCCCGAATTGGTGATGAATGCTAAGAACATTGAGTTCATGCAATTGACCTAGGGAGGGTCAACCCTCGCTAATACACGGCGAGGTTTGAAGGCTGGTCAAGTTTTCACGGGTTTTCCAAGGGAATACTAATGAGATTTGGAAGTACGTTGAGTACGAGCCGGCTGGAGGAACTTAACATCATGTTTGCACATGGAGATCAAGGATTTCCCTACCCTGGTCAACAATTCGCATCATTGAGGATGGGCACAAAGGAAATCCATAGCAAAGCGCGCTAAAGGGCTAGGACCTAGCCCAGGTTCAGCTCAACACCAAAATTTGTCCAAAACCTACTTAAACCCGCAATCCAACCAAGATATATAAGTCACCACGACAACAAAAGAGGACGCACCTGAACCCACTATACAAACCAGCGTCAGGACCACCATTCAAGGACAAAGGCCCAGAAATAACCATCATCAAGGAGGATCAAGCGGATCCAAGAACAAGGCATCCCCAAGGAGCCCCCTCCGCTTTCCTAGACCTCACACTCCTGTGGAGTGCCCAAAGTGTGGGAAGTTACCGAGACCCCTGCTTGGTTAGGCAAGGAGTTTACTACAAATGTGGGAAGCCCAGCCACTTTGCGAGGGAATGCATAGGGTAGAATCCGAGGGCCCCAAACCCACTCCACCAAAGGTATTGTGCTATTGTGCTAGGGTGTTCAAGACATACTTCTATGAGAAGTACTTTCCCAAATCGGTAAAGAATGCTAAGGACATTGAGTTCATGCAACTGACCTAAGGAGGGTCAACCTTCGCTTCATAGTGAGGTTTGAAGAGCTCATCAAGTTCTCATGGGTTTGCCAAGGGAATCCTAATGAGATTTGGAAGTGCGTTAAGTAGGAAGCCGAACTTGAGGGTAGAATTTAACATCGCTATTGCATACATGGGAGTCAGGGATTTCCTTAACCTGGTCAACAAGTGTCGCATCATTGAGGACAAGCACAAGAAGCCAGCGCCACAAAAATGGAGTGCGCCAGAGGGCTAGGACCTCAAGCCCAAGGTTCAAGCTACAACACAAAATTTGTCTAAAACATACTTCAACCCGCAATACAACCAGTCAGTGACCACGACAACAAAAGAGGACGCACCTCGACCCGCTGCAAACCAGTTAGGACCACCATTCAAGCACAACGGCCCCCGAACAACCATCATCAAGGAGGATCAAGTGGATCCAAGAACAAGGCACCCCAAGCCCCCTTCCTCTTTTCCTATACCTACACCTGCTGTGAAAATGCCTGAAGTATGGAAAGCCAAATGGAGACCCCTGCTTGGTTGGACAAGGAGTTTGCTACAAATGTGGAAAGCCTGGCCATTTTGAGAGGGAATGCATAGAGCGGAATTCGAGGGCCCCAAACCCCCATCCACAATACCAAGAGAGAGTCTTCACCCTCAACACGGAAGATTCGGTGAAGTCCAGAAGCCTCATAGAAGGTACATGTAAAATAAATGGTAGGACCTTAATTTACTATATGATTCTGTGTGACACATTCTTTTATCTCACATGATAGTGTTAGATCCCTACAATTACATGAGATGGAACTTCCTTTTGACTTAACCATTTCCACACCTCCTGGTAAGCCCGTTAAGACTTTCAAATGTTGCTTAGATTGTCATCTTTTTGCTGAAAGTAGACCTTTCATTTTAGGCTTGATTTGTTTGCCCATGAAAAACCCAGATATTGGCTTTATACCAACCATGTAATGCTAGATTGTTATACAAAGTCTGTCATTTCCTTCCTGTCCCTAGTGAACCAAGTAGGTCTTTCAAACTTTATTTAAACACAGTAGAGGTTAACTGTCATAGGGCAGAGAGTAAGGGATATGTTCTCCTAACCGCTAGTGAGGTGAGACCTTAGAGCAGAACATTAGTAATATAACCGTAGTGAGACTCCCTGAAGTGTTTCCCGAGGAGATCTCGAATTCCTCCTGAAAGGGAGGTTGAGTTCTTTATTGAGTTAGTTCTGTTGCATTGATATCCATAGCACCCTATAGGATGTCGCCCCTAGAGGCTGGTCGAGTTGAAGACTCAGTTAGAAGAGCTTGAAGAAGAAGTTTGTGAGGCCAAGTGCATCACGGTGGGGAGCACCGATATTTTTTTTTTTGGTTAAAAAGAAGATGGGAGTATAAGGCTTTGCATAGATTATAGGTAGCTAAACTCAAGTAACGGTAAAGAATAAGTACCCTTTACCTATGATTGACGATCTAATGGATCAGTTGAGGGAGCGGTGGTATTTTCAAAGATTGACTTAAGGTCAGGATATCACCAGATTAGGGTTAAGGAGGAGGACATACCTAAGACCGCGTTTAGGTCTGAGTATGGCCACTTTGAGTTCACGATCATGTCATTCAGACGACGAATGCTCCTCCTGTATTTATGGATTATGTGAATAGGATCTTTAGACCCTATTTAGACCAGTTTGTGGTTGTCTTTATAGACAACATACTCATCTATTCAAAGACCCACGAGGAGCATGAGTACCATTTGAAGCTAGTCTTAGAAATTCTCAAGAAGAAGAAGTTATATGCAAAGCTATCTAAGTATGAATTCTGGTTGGAAGAGGTAAAGTTTTTAGGGCATGTTGTGTGAAAAGGAGGTATCGCGTAGATCCTAGTAAGATTAAAGCGTGATGAGTTAGGAGAGACGACCACCGCAACGGAAATATGGAGCTTTTTGGGTTTAGCTGGGTATTACCATAGGTTCATTCGAGGATTTTTCCAGATCTCCTTACCTTTAACCAAGCTAACTAGGAAGAATTCCCCCTTTGTGTAGACCCGAACTGAGAAAACTTCCAAGAGTTGAAGGTGAAGTTGACCACCACCCCAAGACTACCCCGATCCCAATGTGCCTTATGAGGTGTATTGCGACACTAGGGAAAGGTTTAGGGTGTGTGCTGATGTAGAATAGGCAAGTGGTAGCTTACGCATCTAGACAACTCAAGCCTCATGAAGCTAATTACCCACCCATGACCTGGAGCTAGCGGCAGTAGTGATTGCCTTGAAGGTGTGGAGGCACCACATGTATGGGGTGAAGTTGGAGGTGTTCTCTTGTAATAAGAGTCTCAAGTACCTTTTGATTAGAAGGAGTTGAATATGAGACAAAGAAGGTGGATGGAGTTCCTGAAGGACTATGACTTTGGGTTGAAATATCATCGGCAAGGCTAATGTGGTGGCTGATGCTTTGAGTCGAAAGTCATTGCACTTGTCTCGATGATGGTTAAGAAGGCGGAGTTAATTGAGAAGGTTAGGGACATGAACTTAGGGGTGGCTTTGACAACTGAGGGTATGAGGATGTGCCATCTCAGTGTGACGAGTGACTTTAAAGGGAGAGTTACTCGAGCTTAGTTAAAAGATGAGGAATTAAAAGGATCTTGGAGGCGGTAAGGGCGGGAAAGATAAAGGGTTTTAACTAAGGAGAGAGATGGGCTGTCGAGGTTTAAAGGTTGGATTTGCGTGCCAGCTTGTGGAGACCTCCGAAAGGAGATTTTGGAGGAGGCTCACAAGAGCCATTTTACCATCCACCCGGTACGACCAAGATGTATCAAGATCTGAAGAAGATGTTTTGGTGGCCTGGTTTAAAGAAAGACATAGTTGCATAGGTAAGTAGGTGCTTAGTCTGTCAAAAGGTGAAGATTGAACACTAAAAGCCCTCCGAAATGTTGCAACCTCTGTTATCCCTAGGTGGAAGTGGGATAGCATCTCTATGGATTTTGTGACCGGCCAACCTAAGACCCAAGCTGGCCATGATGCTATATGGGTGGTAGTGGGTCGAACTGACTAAGTCGTCCACTTTACCGATCAGGGTAACCTATTCCTTAGATAGGTTGGCTCAGTTGTATATCCAAGATATCATACGATTACATGGTGTACGATCAACGATAATCTTGGATCGAGATCCGCGTTTACGTACATGTTTGGGGAGCCTTCCAAAAGGCGTTCGGTTAAAGCTGTAAGCACGGCTTCCACCTTCAAATAGATTGCCAGTAAAAGGACTATACAAACCCTGGAAGATATGTTAAAGGCGTGTGTTTTGGACAAGAGGGGTAGCTGGAGGTACCTGCCATTAATCGAGTTTGCGTATAACAATAGTTATCACGCAAGTATCGGTATGACAGGTACGAGGCATTGTATAGGAGGAAGTGCCAATCACCTTTGTGTTGCTATGAACCTAACGAACAAAGTATATTGGGACCCGATGTGGGGAGTGAAACGATGGAGCAAATCAAGAGAATCAAGGATAAAATCCTAACTGCTCAAAATCGACAAAAAAAGCTATGCGGACAAACGGCGGCCGTTGGAATTCCAAGAAGGAGAACATGTTTTCCTTAGGATCACCCCTATGAGGTATAGGAGAGCCATGAAAGTCAAAAAGTTAAGTCCTAGATTTCTTGGCCCCTTTGAAATTCTCAATAGAGTAGGACCAAGGAGCATACAAAATAGCTTTATCACCTAATCTGTCTAACCTTCACGATGTCTTTCATGTCTCGCAACTAAGAAAATACTAGTCTGACCCTAGTCATGTGTTGGAGCCGGAACAAGTACAATTAAGGGAGCACATGACCTTTAACCTACCACCTACGGAGATTATGGACAAGGGGTCAAGCAGACTGAGAAACAAGACGGTACCCTTGGTGAAAATAGCATGGGGGCGAGGGAACGGAAAATTCATGTGGGAGTTAGAATCAGATATGAGGATGAAGTACCCCGAACTCTTTTTAGGTAATGATTTCGAGGGCAAAATTCTTTTTAAGGAGGGGATTAATGTAACGCCCTGATTTTATCTTTGAGCATAAATGAACAAAATGCCCCTAAGGTCATTTCACCAGAATTCAAAGATGGTCGGCCAGCCATCCCAAAAGGTTAACTCAATGCTTGAAGGGGAGTAAACATGTTATGATTGATAGCAAAGATGAAAATCTCTTTTCTTTTTTTTCCGAACTTTTGGCTTCAAATGACCAAAATACCCCTATAGCGTTTTACGCGGTTATAAATGCGATTTGAGCCCGGAACTCCAGGAAGTTCAGAATGTTAATTATAAGTAACTAATGATGATTGTATAAGCAAGGTAATCCCGTGCATGTTTGTGTAAAATTACCATTTTGCCCTGACATAGTGTATGACGGGCCTAATGACGTAATTAAGGAAACCTAAGCAATATTAGGCTCTAATCGAAGATTAATAAATTTCAGTAATTAATCTAGAATCGAAATAATTTATTAACGTTGATTTGAACCTAAGATTGCTTAGATACACTTTAATCTTTCTCTTAAAATCAAGATTCTATGTCATAGAATCTTGAATAGTATTTTCTCTTCCAATTCCTTAAATTGAGGAATTATGTTTGTGAACGGTTTTAATATAAAATGAGTTTTGATTTCACTAATAAAGCAAGGCCACTCCTTAATCATGTCTTGACATCCTTAATTATCTATTACCTTACCAAAACACTTACTTACAAATTCCTAATCAAAAGCCTAATCAAAGATACTCCTAAACACACCTCTAAACCACAATTAGATGACACATTTTCCTTCCCCTTGGCTGCATGGTGACCGAAGCCACTCCTCCCACATTCATCACATGTTGATTTATTTTACACACAAAGAACCATGCCTTGGACCATGCCTTGAACCATACCTAGCCTTACCTTTCAATGACAATTTGAGGAGATATTTCTCCCCCAACGCCGCACATTGCCGCAACCTCTCCCTCCATTTTCACCCTCACGATTTCAATTTTTTTGACCCATGATATATGTAGCAAAATGTAAAGAAATCTCACATTTTTAGCACTAGTTTTTTTGTTTGAGTTTGTGACCAAAAAGCTTTCTAGTTTTCTCTCAACCTCAAGTTCTTCTCCACCACCAAGAAACTCTTTCCACCACCATAAACCACCACAAGCCACCTTGAACCACCACTCCATCACCTCAAACCACCTCCTAAACACACAATCTTCCCATTTCTAAGCTCAAACTCTAAAGGAAAACTCATCCTCTCCTTTCTTGCTCTTGGCTGAAACAATCAAGCCACCAAGAAGAGATTTTTGTCTTGTCACTCCAACCTAGATTCAAGCTTTTCTTTCTTGCAAGATGACATTTTATTAGGTTTTTTTTTTTAAAAAAAAATTATCTTTTTAATGAAAAAGTTCTAGTTTCTCTTGCTCAAACTTCTTTCTCTTATCTTTTTGTCTTTGGCCTTGGAGCCTTATTTTCTTTTAGAAACTTGTGGCTTGATGATGAGGGATTAAGATGATGATTGTAACGCCCCAATTTTTACTGTCATTAGGAATTACCGAATTACCGTAGGTAAATATTATATAAAATTTGAGACCAAACAATCCTTAATAAAGGAATATAACGTTAGAAGAGAAGTTAGGAGCAATTCGTGCAAGTATTGCAAACCCCAATTTTCTGTACGTGTAAAATGACCAAAATGCCCTGAGGTTATTTTACTAGAAAATGAGGATCGTGGGCCCCACCCATCCTCAAGGGGATGTTTTGATGTTAATAAGGGATTGTTTGTGTTATGTGTGTTAATAGAGAGAAGAATCCTAATTTTGAGCCCAACACCTTGCCCTTAACTTAATTTGCGTGCCGCTTAGCCCGAACCTCACTAAAATGTGTTAAAAGGTGTTTTTAAGCCATGATTAACCATTGGTTAAGCTCGGGTGGTCTCGGGCAATTTTTAAGTAAAATGACCGTTTTGCCCCTCTCTTTGTGCAGTTTTACAAATTTTGAGATTTTTGATTCGTCTAACGAAACCTAAGCAATATTAGGCTCAAATTAAAGCTTATTAAATTCTAATTATTAATCTAGAGTCAAAATTATTTATTTAAATTGATTAGAACCTAAAATTGCTTTAAAACACTCAAATTGCTTACTAATTCACCTAAGCCCTTAACCGTAAATTCTCTAAATTGCATGAATACCTTGCCTACACCTAAATAATACATGGAACACACAAAACCCTCTTCCATGAGGCTGTAATGCACGAAATAATGCAGCCATAATACACCAAAAAATTGCACTAAAACATAATGCCAAAAATCACCATAAAACAAGGAACTTTGAAACATGATTCCATGTTTTAAGCCACCAAACAAGATGATTTTTCCTTCCTTGTCTCCTCCTCAAATTTAGTCAGATTTTCCTCCTCCTCTTGTCCATTTATGAGCTTGAATTCTTCTATAAATAGGCATGCTTAGAAGTCATTAGAGACTTGCTCAAAAATTTCACAACTTCAAGTTTTTCCTAAGCTCAAAAACTTTCTTTCTTTCTTCCCCTTGGCTGAAATTCTTTCTTCAACCTTTCAAGAATATTTTCTTTCATTTCACTCCAAGAAACCAAGTTCTCTTCCTTTCCTTCAAATCAGATTAGGTAGGGAGTTGTTTTTAAGTTTATTTCTATGTTTTGCTAAGTGTTGTTCTTGGTTCAAAATGATGATTTCATGGATTTTCTCTAGTTTTTCCATTTGGTTTTCTTCTTCCTTTTTCTTTAACCAATTCGGCCATATGGCCTAGGTGGGACTAAGATGATGGCTTGATGATGAGGACCTTGAAGGTGGGTTGTGAATCCATCACAAGTTAGGCCTCTAAAGCTTGAAAGTTCCACTTGATGCAAAACTTTAAAGAATGATGTTTTTATGATGATTTTATGATCTTGAGTTTAGAATTTGAAAGATGTATTTCTCACTTTGTCTTGTTAAGATATATATATTGAATTTGTATTTCTATAAAGTCTTGAAGGAGCTCTAGTAAAGAAATCAAATGAACTTGCATCCATGTTTAAGTTTATGCCTTGCATAATCATGTTTACTTTCTATGTCATCACTAAAATTTCAAGAATGAATAAATGGACTTGCATACTCATGTTTAAATTTCCAAGTTTGCATTTCATGTTTATATTTCATGTTGTCACTTAATCTCTAAAGATAATAAAGAAGTTGCATCTCATATTTATTTTATGTTCTCACTTTATTTTATAATGGCTAAAAGAATCAACGCATGACATGTTTATTTTTATGTCATCACCTAAAGATCCTAGAGCTCAAAGACTTGCCCAAGTATCACAAGCAAAGAAATAAGATTATTGGAGTTAAAGAATTGATTCTTTAAGAAGTCTTGAGATTGGAGCTTAAAAAGATGTAATAATAATTCTCTTCTCCCTTCACGGTCCATGCGGATTACCGCGCTCGGTTTCTTAAGATTCTCTTCTCCCTCCACTTCCTATGCGGACTACCGCGCTCCAGTTTCTTGCATCATGTTTATATTTCAAGCTCTTGCATCATGTTTAATTTTCAAGTCATCACCTTAAATCTTAAAGATAAAGAAATGGATTTGCATATCATGTTTATAATTCCAAGTTATCACCTTATAATGACAAGATTAAAATGAGGTTGCATAGCATGTTTATGATTCTAAGATATCACATAAATCTCTTAAGCTCAAGACTTGCTCCTTTTATCTTAAGTGAGAATTTTAATTATGAAGATTCTTTCAAAAAGAATTAGTTTCTAAAAGAGTTTTAAAGCTTTGCAAGGATTCTACGGGAAACTAATATTTTATGTTCACTTAAAATGTGATTTTATACAATTATATGAGGTTCATGATTCGGCTTCTATATGAGATTAGTACCAATAAATGATGATGATTTAATATGTTTGAAGTTGTGATAATTATGGTTTATTGCTAAAGGAATGATTCTATGCATGTTAGAGATAAAACTAGCTTCCTAGAAAACCGTAAAAGCAAGATTTCTAGAACTTTAGAGAATGAAATTTATGCATTCTGTCCAGAGCCTTTAGTGACCTTAAGAACCAGATATTATTATGTTTAGATAAGGGACAATGATTCATAATTGGTTTAGTAATTAATTTTAGCATCATAGGGAAAGGGTAACGAAAAGGTTAAAAACGTAACTTCTAGCATAAAACCTTAAGAACAACTTACTGTCTATGCTACCCCATATAGTCTAATAATGTTCTTAAGGCTTATAATTGATGGTAATAAATCCCTTAGATGCATAAGTAATTAGTTTGATAATTAAGGTTACCCAATTTTAGAGTTCGGTTATTTAAGGGAGCTTTATTGTGAAAATTTTAGATGACATCTTTTGATGCTTTGGAATGTCAGTTATATGATGATGTAATGCCTACTAAGAATTTGATATTATTGAATGATTTCATGGCTTGCATGTTATAATTGCTATTGCAAACAATGAGAATGTTCATGCATCTTGATGATTATGATATAACATGCTAAGACTTAATGGTGACTTAAACTCATGAGGAAATGATCCTTTGGACCCATCAGACTATAGGTGGTGAAAAGGTGATCTTGAGAAAATGATCCTTTAAGACCCATCAGACTATAGGTGGTGAAAAGGTGATTCTTGCCCCCTAGCCCGTTCTCTCAAAAGGGTAGAGTTGGGATTTTAACTTATCAAAAGGGATAAGTATATGCTAGTGACGACTAGTAAGGTATGAGCTCATAACCTAGATTACTCCCAAAAGGGTGGAGTATAGGGTGGCCCAAGGAAAATAATGATGATGATGACAAGATTTTAAGTCACCTAGGACACTAAAGGAATGAAATATGTGCACCATGTCTTGTGCATAGCTATTATGGTATGATGTTCTTCATAGCATTTTGAGATGATGATGAGAAATATGATGTTCTTCTATGCATAGTATTTATGATATGATGATGAGAAATATGATGTTCTTTTATGCATAGTATTTATGATATGATGATGAAGAATACGATGTGTTGATAAAAGGAAAAGTTCATTATAAACATGACATGCTAAGTTTATGATGCATTATAAGACGCATGATTAAAACCGACGAACCTCGGTAAAGTATATTTTCGAACTTAATAAATCAATCTTAGCATGCTCACTATTTCATAATAACCCGAGGTTCCTGGGGACGATGATGATGACACAATGCATCATGAGGTGAGTACCCTACTGAGATTCTTTTTATAAGTTTCTCACTCCCTCTATTTTTCTTTCCATCTCGTCTTCAGAAAAGGAAGCGTTCGTGAATCACATTGAGGCTTCAGGGTAGCTGAACTTGATCCTGCTAGTTTCACTCGTATATTTCAGATATCTATCCCTATCCCTGGAGTGTTATTACTAGGTGCCATTAATGGATGTCCTTCCATCCATATATTATTTATGTTTTGTTAGATTGCCTACACTTAGTCTTATTCTGTTGGTAGGCAAAATATCTATATGATATGTAATTATGGATGCTATATGATGGAGCCAATATATTATGATGTGATGTTTGTAAATTCCTATGTGTCTTTTAAATTTTGCTAAATCATTCACGTTAAGCGCGGCTCACGTTTTCAATTATGTTTAAAAAAAAATGGCTCGTAATTTCACTAAGTATTTTCAAAGCATGATTAAGGAACTGAAGCAAAGAGTAAAGTCTAGTAATTAATCAGATCCTCCTAGGTGTATTGGGTTAATTATTAGGGTGTTACATTTTGGTATCAGAGTTTTCTCATGAGCCTGAGGATTGGACTGGCTATGCTTCTAAAGCATACTACGTTAGAAATGTCATGTGTATATGTTTATCATTAGGATGAGCTTGAGGATTAGAGATGCATGACTGTATGTTGCACGTGCCATGGTAACTTGCTCACTTTGCATGGAATGTTGAGCCTGATCACCTCAGTGTTGCTGTTTTGTGTGTATAGGGACCAATGGCACGTCGACAACAGACTAGGAACGCGGCACAGAATAACCAGAACAATGAACCGCCGAAGCACTCCGTGATGTGGCAAGGACAATGAGAATGATGATGGATCGAATGGATCAGATCGCCAAGCTAATGCGAATCAAGGCCATGAGATTCCCGAACATGCTCGTTTTGGGGAGTTTCGTAAGGCGAACCCCCAGTTTTCAAGGGGACCCTCAATCCAAATGTTGCAGATGAATGGATTCGGAATATTGAGAAGGTCTTTGCTGTAGTCCCATGCTCAGAGGAGCAGAAGGTCACTTTTGCCACCCATATGCTTGAAGGTGATGCCGGCTTTTGGTGGACAGGTGCCGAAGACTCCTGGAGGCGACCGACATGGACATTGATTGGGAACTATTTAAGGTCCATTTTTATGAGAAGTATTTCCAGAGTCGGTCAAAAATGCCAAGGACATTGAGTTTATGCAACTTGTCCAAGGAAACATGAATGTAGCCCAGGACACTGCCAGATTTGAGGAACTCATTAAGTTCTCAAGGATGTATCAGGGTAACCCGACGAGTATTGGAAATGCATTAAATACGAGTCAGGGTTAAAGGCGGAGCTTAATGTGGCAGTTGCGCATTTGGAGATTAGGGATTTCTCTACCCTAGTTAACAAATGCCGCATCATTGAAGAAGGGCAGAAAGTTGAGCACCTCAAAGTCCGATAATATCACCAAGAAGCTGACACCTCAAGGTCAATTCAAGAGGCATAATCGACCCCCATTCCCACCTCAATCGAGACCCCAAGGTCCACAAAGGAACTTTCAACAAGGAAGGCCGAACAACAACAACAACCGCTATAACAGCAACCGCTACAACAACAACCCCAACAACAATCACAACAACAACAATAACAACAACAAGGGGAAAGCACCACAAAGGGGTCCAGCAGCACCTCCACGACCCCCACCATCCATGGATGTCCCAAGTGCGGCAAGAATCATGGGAGCATGCCCTGTCGAGCCGGAACAAATGTATGCTATCTGTGGAAAGCCAGGCCACTACTCTCGAGAATGCATGAGAGGAACCCGCCAACCCCCAATCCCAAGCCGCAATATCAAGGAAGGGTTTTTACCGTTAATGAAGAAACGACGAAGTCACGGAATCTCGTGGAAGGTAAGTGTAACATGTATGGAAAAACTTAATTGTACTATATGATTCTGGCGCTTCCCATTCTTTTATTTCCCACTCATGTGTTAAAAGCCTTAACTTGCATGTGACGCTTCCTTTTGACCTTATTGTTTCTACCCTACTGGAAAACCCGTTAGGACTTGTAAATGTTGTTTAGATTGCAATTTTGTTATAGAGAATAGATCCTTTGTTTTAGATCTCATTTGCTTACCCATGCAAGGTTTAGATGTGATTCTTGGCATGGATTGGCTTGAGGCCAACCGTGTATTGTTAAACCTATGAGAAAACCATCACTTTTCTTCCTGTTCCCATTGAACCTAAGAAACCCATAAGTCTACATAACTTGGAAATGGACTGGTAAGGGTGAGAATAAAGGTTATATTTTCCTAGCCGCTAGTGATGTAGACTTTGAGCAAAGTATCGATGAGATACCAATAGTAAGGAATTATCCCGAAGTATTTCCAGATGAGATACAGAGTTTCCCCCAAGAGAGAGATAGAGTTTTCCATAGAATTGCTTCCGGTGCAGGTCCCATATCCATAGCCCCATACAGGATGTCCCCATTAGAGTTGACCGAGTTGAAAGCTCAATTGGAAGATTTATTGGAGAAAAAGTTTGTTAGGCCTAGTGCATCACCTTGGGGAGCCCTGTGTTGTTTGTGAAGAAAAAGGATGGGAGTATGAGGATGTGTGTTGACTATAGGCAATTGAATAAAGTGACAGTGAAGAACAAATACCCTTTGCCTAGGATAGATGACTTGATGGACCAGCTTAAAGGTGCAACATGTTTTCTAAGATTGATTTGAGGTCAGGTTACCACCAGATTAGAGTAAGAGATGAAGATATACCGAAAACGGCCTTTCGCACTCGATACGGCCATTTTGAGTTTGGAGTAATGTCCTTTGGATTAACCAATGCTCCAGCAATTTTTATGGATTACATGAATAGGATCTTTAGACCCTATTTAGATCAGTTTGTGGTTGTCTTCATAGATGACATTCTCATCTACTCTAAGACCCACGAGGAGCATGAATGCCACCTAACCATAGTACTGGAAATCCTGAAGGAAAAGAAACTATATGCCAAGCTTTCTAAGTGTGAATTCTGGTTGGATGAGGTGAAATTTTTAGGGCATGTAGTATCTAAGAGAGGAATTGCTGTAGATCCTAGTAAGGTGGAAACGGTGTAAACTGGGAAAGACCAACCACGGTAATGAAGTAAGGAGCTTCTTAGGTTTAGCTGGTTATTACCGTCGGTTTATCAAGGGATTTTCCCAGATTTCCCTACCTTTGACCAAGCTAACTAGGAAGAACACCCCTTTTTCATGGACCCAGAGTGTGAAAAGAGCTTTCAAGAGCTAAAACACAAGCTAACCTCAACCCCTTTTGGTATTACCCGACCCCAATGTGCCTTTCGAAGTATACTGTGATGCTTCGAGGAAGGGTTTGGGTTGTGTACTGATGCAAGATAGGCAAGTGGTGGCCTATGCATCGAGGCAACTCAAGCCACATGAGGCAAATTACCCTACCCATGACCTTGAGTTAGCCGCCGTCGTGTTTGCTCTAAAGATTTGGAGACACCATTTATATGGAGTTAAGTTTGAGGTGTTTTCGATCACAAGAGTTTGAAATATCTCTTTGATCAAAAAGAGCTAAACATGAGGCAAAGAAGGTGGATGGAGTTCTTAAAAGATTATGATTTCGGGTTAAACTATCATCCAGGCAAAGCTAATGTTGTAGCCGATGCCCTAAGTAGGAAATCCTTACAAGTATCCCATTTGATGGTGAAGGAGGTTGAGTTAATTGAGCAGTTTAGAGACCTAAACCTAGGGATGACCTTGACCACTAAGGGCATAAGAGCTTGCCATCTTAGTGTGACGAGTGAATTCAAGGAAAGAATTGCTCAAGCCCAAAGGGAAGATACGGAATTTCAAGAAACCTTAGAGCGGAAGAGCTAATAAGTTGAAAGGTTTTACCCAAGGGAATGATAGTTTGTGGAGGTTTGAAGGTCGTATATGTGTACCTGCTAGTGGTGACCTCCGAAAGGATATTTTGGAGGAAGCCCATAAGAGTCATTTCACCCTTCATCCTGGTGCCACCAAGATGTATCAAGATTTGAAGAAGATGTTCTGGTGGCCTGGATTGAAGAAGGATGTGTGCACATGGGTGAATAAGTGCTTGGTGTGTCAAAAGGTGAAGATTGAGCACCAAAGACCCTCTGGAATGTTGCAACCCCTACCAATCCCCGAGTGGAAGTGGAATAGTATCTCCATGGATTTTGTAACTGGACTACCGAGGACCCAAGCGAATCATGACGCCATTTGGGTAATAGTGGATCGGTTGACTAAGTCAGCCCACTTTTTACCTATTAAGGTGACTTATTCCTTGGATAGGTTAGCACTTATATATTCAGGAGATAGTAAGATTACATGGAGTACCGTCGACGATAATCTCGGATCGGGATCCGCGATTCACGTCACGATTTTGGGGAGCTTTTCAGAAGGCGTTTGGTTCAAAGCTGTGTCTGAGCACGGCTTATCACCCCAAACGGACGGTCAATCTGAAAGAACTATCCAAACTTTGGAGGACATGTTGAGGGCATGTGTTTTAGATCAAAGAGGAGTTGGGATAAGTACCTCCATTATTGAATTTGCATATAACAACAGTTATCATGCAAGTATCGGTATGGCACCATACGAGGCCCTCTATGGACGGAAGTGTCAATCACCTCTATGTTGGTATGAGCCCGGAGAGCAAAGTCTACTTGGACCGGATATTGTGAGGGAAACGACGGAACAAATCAAGAAGATTAGGGATAAGATTCTTGCTCAAAGTCGCAGAAAAACTATGCGGACAAGCGGCGAAAACCGCTAGATTTTCAAGAAGGGGACCATGTGTTCCTAAGAATCCCCCACCAGGCATAGGCCGAGCAATGAAAGTAAAGAAATTGAGCCCAGATTTCTTGGTCCGTTTGAAATCCTTAGCAAAATAGGATCTGGAGCCTACCGTATAGCCCTACCCCAAGTCTGTCCAACCTTCATGATGTTTTCCATGTCTCCAGTTAAGGAAATATCATTCTGACCCAAGTCATGTACTAGAGCCAGAACATGTACAATTAAGAGATGACCTAACGTTTAACTTACCACCCACGAGAATCGTTGACCGAGAAGTTAAGCAGTTAAGGAACAAGGCTGTACCCTAGTCAAAGTAGCATGGGGACGAGGTGAAACCGAAGAAGTTACATGGGAGCTGGAATCAGATATGCAAGCACAGTATCCAAGCTTCAGGTAACGAATTTCGAGGGCGAAATTCTTTTTAAGGAGGGGAGTAATGTAACGCCCCAATTTTTACTGTAATTTTTACTGTCATTAGGAATTACCGAATTACCGTAGGTAAATATTATATAAAATTTGAGACCAAACAATCCTTAATAAAGGAATATAACGTTAGAAGAGAAGTTAGGAGCAATTCGTGCAAGTATTGCAAACCCCAATTTCTGTACGTGTAAAATGACCAAAATGCCCCTGAGGTTATTTTACTCAGAAAATGAGGATCGTGGGCCCCACCCATCCTCAAGGGGATGTTTTGATGTTAATAAGGGATTGTTTGTGTTATGTGTGTTAATAGAGGAGAAGAATCCTAATTTTGAGCTTGGACGCGAAATGACCAAAACGCCCTTGCGGTTTTAACTCCGATTTGCGTGCCGACTTAGCCCGAACCTCACTAAAATGTGTTAAAAGGTGTTTTTAAGCCATGATTAACCATTGGTTAAGCTCGGGTGGTCTCGGGCAATTTTTAAGTAAAATGACCGTTTTGCCCCTGTCTTTGTGCAAGTTTTACAAATTTTGAGATTTTTGATTCGTCTAACGAAACCTAAGCAATATTAGGCTCAAATTAAAGCTTATTAAATTCTAATTATTAATCTAGAGTCAAAATTATTTATTTAAATTGATTAGAACCTAAAATTGCTTTAAAACACTCAAATTGCTTACTAATTCACCTAAGCCCTTAACCGTAAATTCTCTAAATTGCATGAATACCTTGCCTACACCTAAATAATACATGGAACACACAAAACCCTCTTCCATGAGGCTGTAATGCACGAAATAATTCAGCCATAATCATCAAAAAATTGCACTAAAACATAATGCCAAAAATCACCATAAAACAAGGAACTTTGAAACATGATTCCATGTTTTAAGCCACCAAACAAGATGATTTTTCCTTCCTTGTTTCCTCCTCAAATTTAGTCAGATTTTCCTCCTCCTCTTGTCCATTTATGAGCTTGAATTCTTCTATAAATAGGCATGCTTAGAAGTCATTAGAGCTTGCTCAAAAATTTCACAACTTCTAGTTTTTCCTAAGCACCAAAAGCTTTCTTTCTTTCTTCCCCTTGGCTGAAATTCTTTCTTCAAGTTTTCAAGAATATTTTCTTTCATTTCACTCCAAGAAACCAAGTTCTCTTCCTTTCCTTCAAATCAGATTAGGTAGGGAGTTGTTTTTAAGTTTATTTCTATGTTTTGCTAAGTGTTGTTCTTGGTTCAAAATGATGATTTCATGGATTTTCTCTAGTTTTTCCATTTGGTTTTCTTCTTCCTTTTCTTTTAACCAATTCGGCCATATGGCCTAGGTGGGACTAAGATGATGGCTTGATGATGAGGACCTTGAAGGTGGGTTGTGAATCCATCACAAGTTAGGCCTCTAAAGCTTGAAAGTTCCACTTGATGCAAAACTTTAAAGAATGATGTTTTTATGATGATTTTATGATCTTGAGTTTAGAATTTGAAAGATGTATTTTTCACTTTGTCTTGCTAAGATATATATATTGAATTTATATTTCTATAAAGTCTTGAAGGAGCTCTAGTAAAGAAATCAAATGAACTTGCATCCATGTTTAAGTTTATGCCTTGCATAATCATGTTTACTTTCTATGTCATCACTAAAATTTCAAGAATGAATAAATGAACTTGCATACTCATGTTTAAATTTCCAAGTTTGCATTTCATGTTTATATTTCAAGTTGTCACTTAATCTCTAAAGATAATAAAGAAGTTGCATCTCATATTTATTTTATGCTCTCACTTTATTTTATAATGGCTAAAAGAATCAACGCATGACATGTTTATTTTTATGTCATCACCTAAAGATCCTAGAGCTCAAAGACTTGCCCAAGTATCACAAGCAAAGAAATAAGATTATTGGAGTTAAAGAATTGATTCTTTAAGAAGTCTTGAGATTGGAGCTTAAAAAGATGTAATAATAATTCTCTTCTCCCTTCACCGGTCCAGTGCGGATTACCGCGCTCGTTTCTTAAGATTCTCTTCTCCCTCCACTGGTCCTATGCGGACTACCGCCTCCAGTTTCTTGCATCATGTTTATATTTCAAGCTCTTGCATCATGTTTAATTTTCAAGTCATCACCTTAAATCTTAAAGATAAAGAAATGGATTTGCATATCATGTTTATAATTCCAAGTTATCACCTTATAATGACAAGATTAAAATGAGGTTGCATAGCATGTTTATGATTCTAAGATATCACATAAATCTCTTAAGCTCAAGACTTGCTCCTTTTATCTTAAGTGAGAATTTTAATTATGAAGATTCTTTCAAAAAGAATTAGTTTCTAAAAGAGTTTTAAAGCTTTGCAAGGATTCTACGGGAAACTAATATTTTATGTTCACTTAAAATGTGATTTTATACAATTATATGAGGTTCATGATTCGGCTTCTGATATGAGATTAGTACCAATAAATGATGATGATTTAATATGTTTGAAGTTGTGATAATTATGGTTTATTGCTAAAGGAATGATTCTATGCATGTTAGAGATAAAACTAGCTTCCTAGAAAACGTAAAAGCAAGATTTCTAGAACTTTAGAGAATGAAATTTATGCATTCTGTCCAGAGCCTTTAGTGACCTTAAGAACCAGATATTATTATGTTTAGATAAGGGACAATGATTCATAATTGGTTTAGTAATTAATTTTAGCATCATAGGGAAAGCCGGTAACGAGAAAGGGTTAAAAACGTAACTTCTAGCACGTAAAACCTTAAGAACAACTTACTGTCTATGCTACCCCATATAGTCTAATAATGTTCTTAAGGCTTATAATTGATGGTAATAAATCCCTTAGATGCATAAGTAATTAGTTTGATAATTAAGGTTACCCAATTTTAGAGTTCGGTTATTTAAGGGAGCTTTATGAAAATTTTAGATGACATCTTTTGATGCTTTGGAATGTAAGTTATATGATGATGTAATGCCTACTGAGAATTTGATATTATTGAATGATTTCATGGCTTGCATGTTATAATTGCTATTGCAAACAATGAGAATGTTCATGCATCTTGATGATTATGATATAACATGCTAAGACTTAATGGTGACTTAAACTCATGAGGAAATGATCCTTTGGACCCATCAGACTATAGGTGGTGAAAAGGTGATCTTGAGAAAATGATCCTTTAAGACCCATAGACTAGAGGTGGTGAAAAGGTGATTCTTGCCCCTAGCCCGTTCTCAAAAGGGTAGAGTCGGGATTTTAACTTATCAAAAGGGATAAGTATATGCTAGTGACGACTAGTAAGGTATGAGCTCATAACCTAGATTACTCCCAAAAGGGTGGAGTATAGGGTGGCCCAAGGAAAATAATGATGATGATGACAAGATTTTAAGTCACCTAGGACACTAAAGGAATGAAATATGTGCACCATGTCTTGTGCATAGCTATTATGGTATGATGTTCTTCTGTGCATAGCATTTTATGAGATGATGATGGGAAATATGATGTTCTTCTATGCATAGTATTTATGATATGATGATGAGAAATATGATGTTCTTCTATGCATAGTATTTATGATTTGATGATGAGAAATATGATGTTCTTTTATGCATAGTATTTATGATATGATGATGAAGAATACGATGTGTTGATAAAAGGAAAAGTTCATTATAAACATGACATGCTAAGTTTATGATGCATTATAAGACGCATGATTAAAACGACCTCGGTAAAGTATATTTTCGAACTTAATAAATCAATCTTAGCATGCTCACTATTTCATAATAACCCCGAGGTTCCTGGGGACGATGATGATGACACAATGCATCATGAGGTGAGTACCCTACTGAGATTCTTTTTATAAGTTTCTCACTCCCTCTATTTTTCTTTCCATCTCGTCTTCAAAAAGGAAGCGTTCGTGAATCACATTGAGGCTCGGTGAACTTGATCCTGCTAGTTTCACTCGTATATTTCAGATATCTATCCCTATCCCTGGAGTGTTATTACTAGGTGCCATTAATGGATGTCCTTCCATCCATATATTATTTATGTTTTGTTAGATTGCCTACACTTAGTCTTATTCTGTTGGTAGGCAAAATATCTATATGATATGTAATTATGGATGTGTATGATGGAGCCAATATATTATGATGTGATGTTTGTAAATTCCTATGTGTCTTTTAAATTTTGCTAAATCATTCACGTTAAGCGCGGCTCACGTTTTCAATTATGTTTAAAAAAAATGGCTCGTAATTTCACTAAGTATTTTCAAAGCATGATTAAGGAACTGAAGCAAAGAGTAAAGTCTAGTAATTAATCAGATCCTGCCTAGGTGTATTGGGTTAATTATTAGGGTGTTACAATGATCTTGAGATTATCACTTGTGCAACCTCTAAAGCTGAAACTTGGTCTTTGGACCCATAAACATTTCGATTTCCTTTCCTTTTCCTTGTTAGTTTTTTATTTTCCTTTCTTTTCCTAGGTTTAGTTTTCAGTTTTCTTTTTCTTTTTCCTTGTTATGATTTTGGTTCTCAAAAAAAAGTTGTTGTTTGATTTGTTCTTTAGATCCATTTCCTTAAAGCTTGATGATGATTTTCACACCATAAGGTTCTCTTGAAACCTTGGTAATGGAACTCTAAAGCTTACTATGTTTAAGATCTACTAAGGAACAAGAACTCGATCTTGTAAAGTTTGAGCTTTAAGTGTATAAGATACAAAATGGACTTGCATTCATGTTTATGTTTCAAGCTCTTGCATTTCATGTTTATATTTTGAGTCTTGCATATCTTGTTTAAGTTTCAAGCTATCACCTAAACTCTAAGACTTAAAATGGACTTGCCTTTCATGTTTATATTTAAGCCTTGCATTTTATGTTTACATTTATGTTATCACCTAAATAATTAACTCGAAACCTGCCTATTTCAACCTTAAAGTTGATTGTTGATTTAGAGTGAATACTCTAAGGGGCCTAGAGTACTAAAATAAAGAATTGAACTGCATTCATATTTACATTTCTTGTCTAGCATATTTATTTTTTCAAGTCATCAGCTAAGATCTTAAAGCTCAAAAACTTGTCCTTTGATCTTGAATAAAACCTCAAAAACCATGGCTACCCCATGCTTATGGTTTTAGCCATGACAAGGAAAAAAGGGTTGAAATGTGTTTTAATTTCTTTTAAGATTTAAGTGTTGAGTTCTACAATTTTTATGAGTATTGGAAACTTTATGAATCATAGAAATGAGACTTTTATGTGAAAACTCCACTCAAGAAAGATTTGTGGTAGCTACTACCTTAGCATTATCTTTTCATGATTTTAATGAAATAAAATGGTTTTCAAAGAATTTTAGAAGTCCTAAAATGTATCCATGAGAAACTAGCAACTTACATGTATCAATAATGTGACTTTATGTGCTATCTTGAAATGAATATTTGAGCTATTGCCTTGTTACAATGGCACTGATGATGTTGTTTTCATGTGTTAGAATGTGTAAAAATTATGTTCAATTGAAGAAGGAACTATTTTGTGACTGTTGGGAATAACTAGTAACTGTACAAGATGAAAAATGTGAGTTTAGAATCCTTAGAAATCAAGATTATTGCTACTGTTTTAGGATTATTAAATTAGAGATAAATTTGTTTTAGAAGTGTTTAGGAGTGTAGGGTTAATCTCTAAAAGTGGCAACAATTAATTTTAGTATCCTAAGAAAAGCCGAAACTTAGGAAAGGCCAAAGACGTAGCTTCTAGAAACCTGGAATTGAATTATAACCTTCTGTCCAAACTGCATGATGCTGTTTGGTACTGTTCATAAGCATAAAAAATAGTGAGAATTATTAGTTATGCTCCCTTAGGCTCATAAATGACTTATGTTGGGTGTTAGTATAGTTAGAACGAAAATTTAAGGCCTGTAAGGATCAAAAGCATAAGATACCTTAAGATAGGGGAGGTAATAAGAGATTAGCACTTCAGATAAATGAATATTTCCTTATGAGTTGTTGAGAGCTTAGCATATGCATTAGCTTAGTCCGGTCCCTAATTTCGGCGTGGGTTAGGAGCATGTTTATCTTGAAAGAGAATCGAGATCTTTATGTGCTGCTATATGTGCTATGAGAGATTTCTTATATGGCTTTAAACGCTTATCATGTTCGTGAAGTTGACATTGAAATATGTGAATTATGTGTTACGTGGCATAAATCAAATTTGGAGGAATTCGGTGTATGGCCGTTATGCCTCGATTTATCTGCAAAAATTTATGGACTTAGAAGTATTTACATTTCATTTGTGATTACATGCTATGAGATGAAACTTTAAGTGACATAACTATGTGGAAATGACCTAGACTCCTCAAATTAAAAGTTGAGAGGTAATTCACAAAGGAAATGACCGTATAGACTCCCAAATTAAAAGTTATGATAGGCGATCCTTAGTCCCTGACCCGCACTCTGGAGTCAGGATTTGTACATATCATAGGATAAGCTGAAACTAGTGACGACCAGTTAGGTATGAGCCCATAATCTAGAATTTCTCAAAGCAGAAAAGATTATTAGGGTGGCCCCATGAGATAACTAAAGATGAAAGTGATGTCACTTAAGTAAAAGAAAAGAGAAGGAGATTTATTTGCAAGTTACATACCCTGTGATGTCGTTTATACAATATGCTTATGTGTTAGTTGCATAATGGTCTGACATACATTCATACTATGCTATGTTGCATTCATAACATTAAGAGTCATCCTAAAATATATGGACCTTGGATAAATATGTTTGGAAAACTTAATAAAGGACTTTAAGCATGCTCATCTTTTTATAATAAACCCAAGGTTGCTTGGGGACGTGACGATGACATTAGGGTAGAAGGTTTTCCCTGAGCTTCTTTATTAAAATTCTCACTCCCTTTATTTTTCTTTCTTTCCCACGTCTTCAGAGGATAATGGCCACGTTCGTGATCTTCATTGGCACTCTAGTATGGGAGGTGCACTACGACCCAAACCACCGCTCTTACCACTATAAGGGTCGTTGTGTCATTCGCATTTTGCTTACATGGGACGCCCTTTTGCCTACTCGGTTCCAGCTTCAGGTTTACCCCCATCTTTCCCTATGGCGATGATCTGATCTTTGAGCGCCTCGACCCGCGATAGAGACTCAATGTGTTCGCCCCTCAACTTCAGGATTTTACGACTATCCCAAGTATGTTCCTTATATGAGGCATGCGAGACCAACCCATCCAAGGACTCCCCCACACACATCTATTAAAAGGTTCTACACACGGCACCCATGGACATGGGTAGAGGTAGCAAAGACATGGTGAACTAGCCCAGGCTAGCCGATGATGGAAGATGCATCTACGCTATGGAGGCCATGTTCATCCCTCATTCTGCCTACATACGCCTGAGGAGCTTGCTCAGTTCATTGGGTATGCACCCCCATGTCGGAGGATCAGTTCGTCAGGAGACCATGATGGAGGACCCATAGGAGTGCCAAGTTGTCACAAGGATCCTCTTTTCTTGCTGCATCTTTTGATAAGGGTGACATTTGGTTGAGCACTCATAGGACTAGGGAGGGAACTGGAGTTGGCATTTAGTGTTTTGTGATTCCATGTATTTCCTGTTTTTGTATTTTTCTTTATGTTGTTTACTTATGTATTGAAAGCTTAGCCCACTCTATATGGGTGTGACTCCGTTTATTTTATTTTTGATGTATTATGAACCATATTATGTATGATGGATTGTGTGTTTTAAACATGTATGTGCATGACTTATATTTCCATTTACTTTGATGGCACTTAACGTTCGGATTATGTTAGCATGTGCAGCTCACATTTGTTTTATGTTTCAAAAAAAAAATTTACCCATATTTTTCGTAAGTATTTTGATAAAATGAATTTAAAGAATGGAACAAAAGAGTAATAACTAATAATTAATCTCAATACGTCCTAGGCATGTTAGGTTAAATATTAGGGTGTTATATTTTTAACACCGAAAGATGTTTTAATCACCACAAATGGATAATGTATATCCATTCAAAACAAGTGGAAGGAATTACATTATTTAATCTTAGCCATCCATTTTACTTTCTTACATTAAGAATTAACTAGCTATATAATATCTTATTCATACATTAAATACAAGATAAACTCAATCTTCTCCACCAAGCCAAGAAGATTTTGGCCAACAAGAGGAAAGGAGAGGCAGCCACCATTTTCATCCTCAAGAGCTTTATCTTGAATTCTAATCCCAAAAACTATAAACTAGAGTTGTTAAAACTTCAAAAGTTCTTTACTAAACTTGTTCTACACCTTAATCCGTACAAATCTAACTGATTAAAATCTCTATTCCTCACCAAACCTTACCTTGCTACCTCATTCTCACTGAGTTAGGAAGGAGCTGGGGTTGATTTGGGCTTTGGATTGGAAGAAAGCAATCTTAGAGCACCTTGGGACCAAGGATTCATTAAGTCACTAAAGTAGGGTTTTCTTTGCCTTTTCTTTTCAAATTTATTCTGATGAGTTCTGATTGAATTAGGTCAAAAAATTTTTATTGTATTGGTTGATAATACATGGATACTTAATTTTGGTGGTGTGTTTGGATGGTGTTAGAAAATCATTTTTATCAAATGAAGTTTTGACTAGGCTTTGGATTTTCGGTTAGCAGATAGGAAAATTTCATGACTTTTTAGACATATTTGTGGTCATTTTTATGAATTGAAAAAAAAATATAGCTCACATCTTAAACTAACCACATGAATTTTCTTGGGCATTGATTTTAAGGTATACTACCTTAAAAAAATGGGATATCGAAATGGGACTAATGCTGATTTATTGAAACTGGAGCAATAAGATTGTCTAATTTTATTACCATAGCAAATGATTGAACTACACTTTGAAATTTTTACAAAAAGTGGATAATATATTGAATTATCACTGTAAATTTTATTTTGAGTTGATTCAATCACTTGCTAGGGTTACAAATTATGAGAACCTTGGTTTGATCTGTGAATAAGTGGTCTTCGACCACTAAATTTGTACAATTTAGTTAACAAGGTTAGAAAGCTCCATTTGCTGTGAAATTTTTGCAAGGCCTCTTAGACACATTGAAGTGTCATGGAAAATTTTTGTGGCTCTTGAAATGACCGTTTGATATGGAAATTAAATGTTGTTACCTGGAATGGTAATCTGCTAGGGTGCTGGAATGATAAGAATGGCTTAAATTAATGATAGAATGACATTTAGTCCAAGTATATGGCATATGAATGCATGCTAGTTGTTTCAAATAATGGCTTATGAGGCATGGGTGAGACTCTAATGTAATTGAATTCCTATATGTGATGTAAGCATGCCTTTAAGAAAAGAAAAAGAAGTACATGATGTGGGTATTGTGACAAAAGAGAATATGTGAATCTTAGTTATGAAATTTTGAACATATGGGGAAAAAGAGACAAGACTTATGTGGGATAAAGAGGAAGGAAAAAATAAGGACTTCCCTGGAAATTTTGAAAGTTGGTAGATGTATCAGACTAGGAATAAAACGTGTGTGATTTGAAAATGGAAAAAAATGAAGTCCTATGATCATGAATGGGAATGAGCTTATGTCCTAGCAGTCTATTATCCTTTGTGGAATTATCCACTATAGATACCTCTTGATGTGAAATTAAGCCTTCCTTATGTTAATGAAAAGAGAAAAATATACAGAATTGGATTCTATGGTTACCAAATAACAATGCATAAATTATTACTGTGGTTGTATTTTGATTTCACATGATGTACATACTTTAGTATTGATGCATATAATTTTGTATGAATATTCTTATGTGAATGAACTTATTGTTATTTCTGCATCATATCTTGAGGGATTACCTGAGAATTTTATAGTATTCTCATCCTAGTTACATGTACTTATATTACTTAGATTGCGAATGCCGTCACTAGTATTCTTCCTTGATTCACCACAGTGGGTGTGGCATTACAACCCAACACTTGATTCCCTGTGTTGTAGGTTACTCAGGTTCGTGTGTATGTGCTTTTTGGCCGTTCCTCAGTGCATTAGCCTTTACTACAGAGTTTGATCCTCCTTTCCCTACGACAGTGTGCCCTTCATATGGCACACCCAAAGGTATTTGATATCCCATTGCTCTCAGCACCTCCTCCAGCTAATGCACCCTCCTCGTCATCATCATCCTCAGACTCAGCCACCAAGGCTCCTTACACCCTGGAGCGGGCCTATCATACCAATGGCCAATAGTTTCCTATAGGAGGTCGCGAGGTTTTGGGACTCTTGGCTTGTACATAGTAGTAGTGTAGTGTTAGGACTTTACTAGCCTCCAGATTGATGTACTATTAGATGTTTTCAGGTCCGTTTGTATCTATATGTGATTTTGTTGGGCTGGATTAGAAGGTGAAGTTTTTAGGCAATGGCTAGTCCTTTTGATGCTAAGTCCCTGGCTAGCTTAGGAGTTAACTAGTTTGTTTGCTAGTATGATGTACATATTGTAGACTTAGAAATGATGTTCATATATCGAGATACAAGCTTTGAAACATATATGTCTAAATTACTTTATTGCATTGTATTTTGACTAGTATAGACTATGAACGTAAGTAATACTCTAATTACCGTGTTAATATTCGAGTAGAATATAGTAATTAGGAAGGTGTTACACACTCTACTGTCACCATTCAAATAGTCTTTACCTAGCCTCTTTAAGCTATCTCAACGATCACTACAAGATCAGTTACAAAGATGTGTTTAGGTTGGATCACTCATGTAACGCCCGATTTTTTCTTGAGTGCAAATGACCGAAATGCCCCTAAGGTCATTTTTACCTAGAATTCGAGGATATCTGACCCGGCACTCCTCGAATGGGTCAACTCAATGTTTGAAGGGGATTATATCTGTTATGTTTGATATCCAAGGTGAAAATCTCATTTTTCGAACTTTCGCTCAAAATGACCAAAATACCCCTAGTGTTTTACAAGGGTAAAGGTGCCGTTTGAGCCCAAACTTTTCCAGGAAGTTTGGAATGATGTTTTTGAGTGGGTTGTGATGTTTAGTGGGCCAAGAGGTCCCAGAAGTTTTAGTGTAAAATTACCATTTTGCCCCTAGAATAGTGTATAATGAGCCTAATGACGTAATTAAGCAATATTAGGCTCTAATCGAAGATTAATTTATTTTGATAATTAATCTAGAGTCAAAATAATTTATTAAGGTTAATTAGAACCTAAGATTGCTTGGTTAAACTCTAATTACATCTTTGATTCAAGATTCCTAGTCATGGAATCTTGAATAGTGTTTTTCTCTCCAATTCCTTAAATTAAGGAATTGTGCCCATGCCTTCATTTGACTAAAAGAATGATTTAAATTGTTAATCTAGCAAGATCACTCCCTAATCAAGTCTTGACAACCTTAATTAGCCATTACCTCACCTAAACACTTTCTTACAAACTCCTAATCAAAACCTTAATCAAAGAAACACCTAAACACATCATTAAACCACAATTACATGAACAATTTCTCTTCCTCCCCTAGGCTGAAAAGCCAGCCGAATGCATACCCTTGCATTTGTGTCACATGTTGATTTTGTTTCACTCAAAGACCATACCTCAAGCCATGCTTTGAACCATACCTAGCCATGCTTTTAACCATGCCTTTGAATGACAAGTTTTTGAAGATATTTTTCTTCCCTTGGCCAAAAGAACCGTCAGCCTCTTCCTCTTCAAATCAGCCACAAAGTTTCATTTTTCTATAAATACCAAGCCTTGAAGAACTTGGTTACACTTTAGAAGCTTTGCCAAGTTTAGTTTCCTTGCATTTTCTCTCTTTTTCTCTCAAAGTTCTCTTCATCTTACTTTTCTTCTTTCTCCCTCAAAGAAACCTTTCCACCACTACAATCCATCACAAACCACCTTAAACCACCACTCCCTCACCTCAAACCATCTCTTAAACACTCAAACTTTCCATTTCCAAGCTTACAACCTCAAGGAAAATTCATCTTCCTTGACTTCTCCCTTGGCCGAACCTATACCCTCATCCAAGAGAAGATTTTGTCTTCTCATTTCTTCAAGGATCAAGCTTTCTTTCATCCTTTTCAAGACTTCTTTAGGTAGGGGTTTGTTTTCAAAGTTTTACTTATTTTCTTCAAGAAAGGTTCTAGTTTTCTCTTGGTTTTTCAAGCCTTTCCTTCTCTTTTTCTTTTTCGGCCTTAGAGGCTTTTCATGAGAAAAACTTTAGCTTGATGATGAGGTTTCAAGATAATGGTCTTGTGATGCCATGTGAGAAACCTCTAAAGCTTGAAAAAACTTGGTCTTGGACCATACATGCTCTTGGTTTCTTTCCTTTTCTTTGCTTAAGTTTTTGGTTTTTCTTCCTTTTCCCTTTAATGGTTTTGGTTTCTTCTTCCTTTATTTGAACAAAGTTTGTTAAAAATGTTGAGTAGATCACTAAAAGTTTTGTTAAGAAAATTAATCCTATGTTTTCAAAGAGCTCTAAGCTTACCCTTGCCAACCTTAAAGTTGGTCGGCCGTTCTAAGAGTTTACTCTAGATTGAAGCCCATGAGCAATAAAATAAAGAATATGATTAGTTCTTAGTATGCTTGTTTAGATAAAGTGTTGAGTTTTGTGTCCATTTTCTTGAGCTTGATGATGAAGTTCAAAACCAAAGGCTTCTTTGAAGACTTGGTGCTAAGAACTCTAAAGCTCACTTTATGTTGTTAAGATACATATTGGGTTAAGGTTATAATGTTCCTCTAAAGTCTTGTAAGAGCTCTAGTTAAGATAAAATGAGTTGCATACATGTTTATGTTTATGCCTTGCATAGCATGTTTATTTTGATGCCATCACTAAGCTCTCAAGAATAACTAAATGAACTTGCATTATCATGTTTAAATTTCCAAGCTTGCATTTCATGTTTATATTTCAAGTCATCACTTAATCTTTAAAGATAATAATGAGGTTGCATCTCATATTTATTTTATGCTTCACTTTATTTTCTAATGAAG
This sequence comes from Dalbergia oliveri, assembly GCA_030441495.1. NCBI lineage: Eukaryota > Viridiplantae > Streptophyta > Magnoliopsida > Fabales > Fabaceae > Dalbergia > Dalbergia oliveri. Next base: position 34,021,670 of record JAMLFY010000008.1, on the reverse strand, counting down.
AGTAAAATAAGTGCATAGCATGTTTAAGTTTATGCCATCACTTAAATATCCTAGAGCTCAAAGACTTGCCCAAGTATCACAAGTAAAGTTTTAGAAAATGAAGGCATTTCAAGAATGCCATTTCGGCCTTGTGATGATGATGATGGACTTGGATGAGTTCATCTAATCATAAGTGCCCATAGCCTATGTCTTGGAATTTTTCTAAGCTTAGGTGAACTTAAAGAACATTGTGAACAAGATTTTGTGTTTTAAATCTAATGCATGAACTAAATATTTTAGCTACTGACCTTACCCATTTTTATGATTTTAATGAGAGGAATTGGTTTCTAAAAGAGTTTTGAGTTCCTAAAATTATTCCAAGAGAAAACTAGCAACTTATATGCATTTAAATCATGAGATTATGTGATTATATGATGCTTGTATTTTTGGTTCTGCCTTGTGCACTTGGCCACTGTATAAATTCTGTTTTATGGTGTTAAAATGTGTAAAATTATGTTTGAGTGAAGCAAGGATCGATTTAGGAAAGTTAGGAAAGAACAAGTAACTAGAAAGAACTTAAAATGTGAATTCTAGAACACATAGATGCACAAATGGTAAATTTTGTTCCAGCATAATTGGACTTAAGAAAAATGGTTTATAATTAGTGGATATGTGTAGGAATCCCTCATAATTGGTTTAGGAGTTGAATATGGAGCCTTAGGCGAAGACGGAACTTAGAAAGGGTCAAAGACGGAGATTCTAGGACCTCATAATCACATGATAATTTTCTGCCCAAAAGACATAGTGTTGTTTGGTTATGTTAGTAAGCATAAACATTAGAGGAAATTATAGGTAATGATCCCTTAGGTGGAATAAAAATCCATAATGAAAGATAAGATAATTAGAATGTAAGTTTAAGACCCATAAGGGGCAAAGCATAAGACACCATGAGATAGAAGGTGTGATGTGAGAATGAGATCGAGTGGGTATACTCGTGATGAATGTGAATATGTTAATACCATGAACATGAGATTGTATGTGTATTTGTGACATGTTGTTGTGATGATGTGGTATGCTATGCTTAAGATGCATGAGAATGCGAAATATGAATGAGTTAGGAGGGTATGCTCCTATGATTAAGAGGTTTATTTGATTGAGGAATTTCATGAGAACAACATGTGTGATTTGAGTTATGTGGCATGACTCAAATTTGAGAAAATTCGGAGTGTAGTCGTTATGCTGAAATTCCGTCAAATTTGAGGGACTTAAAGAAAGTTTGAAAAGAAAGATTTTTATATGTGACATGCCGAGATGCATTTCTCCTGCTACGGTGAGGAAAAGGAAACCCGTGGAGGGTATGGTCGTGGAGCCATATCAAAGCGGACAATGTCACTGGTCTTAACCAATGATGCGTTTCATAAACCAAGACGTACTTCTCCTACTACGGTGAGGAGAAGGTAAAACCATGAGAGCATCGACATTAGCCTGCCAAAGCGGACAAAGTCATTGGTCTTAACCAGTTGATGCTTTGGAGAAGGAAGAAAGTCCCATGATGGGTGATTCCTTAGGTCCCTTGCCCGTACTCTGGAGTCGGGATTATTATTTTTATGATTATGATACGCTTATCAAGAGGATAAGTAAGAACTAGTGACGACTAGTTAAGGTATGAGCTCATAGCCTAATATCAGGGGTCGGTTACTATTTTTACATACCATGATGTCACAAGTTTGAGAAACGAGAAAAGATGTGAAGCATTTTGCTTATGAAAGAGAGAAGTTGATTATGAGAAAGTACATGCCACTTATATGAGAATTAGTTCTTGATAAGATGTTTTATTGGTTTGTTGCATAAAGTATTATCATGCATTCATGTTCTGCTATGCTGCATACATGCATTAAGATTCATCATGAAAGACATGGACCTTGGATAATTATCTTTTATGAAACTTCATAATGGACCCTTGCATGTATAACCTTTTTATAATAAACCCAAGGTTCCTGGGGACGTGAATGATGACACTAGGATAGATGATTCCTTGAGATTCTTTAGCAAAATTCTCACCCCTTCTCTTGTTTCTCTTTCCGTTACGTCTTTAGACCACGATGGCATCGTTCGTGATCTTTGTTAACACACCGATATGGGAGGTGCACTACGATCCAGATCATTAGTCCTACCATTTTGAGGGTCGTTGTGCCATGCGCATTTTTGTATACATGGGATGCCCGTTATTCCCAGTCTCCAGCTTCGTTTCACCCCGTCCTCTCCCACGGCGATGATTTGATCTTTGAGAACTCGGCCCCTGACGAGTGAGAGCCATGCCCGACCTTCATCTTCAGCAATGCGTGACTACCTGTAGTACGTACCCCTCACCTCGCTATGGGAGGGACCTGTTTGAGGATTCTCGGAATCCCTATTCGGAGGGTTCCGCTTTTTGGTGCCTTTGGCCGTCGGTAGGGGTAGTGAGGACACGGTCTCTTAAGGCCTGTGAGGCATGTATGTCAGCCAAGAGGCGCCTTCGCCAAGGAGGCCACATCACTCCGCCGATCCACATGCCCATGCCCCCGCTTCATTAGGCCACATCCGAGGAGCTTCAGAGTTGAGGGCTACGTTTCCTCCAAGGATTAGCGGCATTCGTAGGCTCTAGAGGGGAGGGTTTGCTTTTAGCCGGTTGTATCTTTTGGGGCTTTCCATGTATTAGCGTTTATGTTTCCTGTTTCTTTCCTGGACTTCATGTTTCCTGTATTGTAAGCTCTGCCTTCTTATATGGGTATGACTTTATGCTTTCTTATATTTCAGTTGATGTACCAAACTATGATATTTAATGTTATGAAGGATGTTTTTATGATTGAGGTGTTCTTATTTGCTTATGTATTGCATGATTTATTTTCCCTTCTGCTTTATGTTTGCTTATGTTGTACGCAATAGCTCGCATCTTGTTTTACATATTTAAAAAAAAAATTACCCATATTTTCCGCTAAGTAATTTTACAAACAAGTTTTAAAGGGAAGTAATAACTAATAATTAATCTTAAACGTCCTAGGCCTATTAGGTTAAATATTAGGGTGTTACAACTCAAACTAATAAACACTCAAGTTTTCTAGAATAAAAATAGTATTGACTTTGAAAACTTGAATGACTTCTTTTTATCGATTCTTCCTAAGAAGAACATACGATCTCTGAAAGCGTAGAAAGAAGATTTTTTACAAAGATAAAACTAATTACAAGCTGTAATAGATTTATAGAAGATGAGAGAAAATTTCTTCAGCGTTTTGGCACAATGTTTCAGCAAAAGTTCTTATCATTGTATGCACAACATCTTCTTTTATACTTGATCTTCATTTATGAGCATTGCCCTTGATCCGTTTTCCTAGTGACATGTGTTGGTCTTCTTTTCTAACTTGGAAATGAAGTCTAGTAGAGTAGCTCTGCGTGTTTAGAGTTAATTTTTGTAGTTACAGAGCCGTTGTCTAATAGAGGTTTCTGAGTCCATCTTCAAAAACTACTTTTTTTGTTCTAAACGAGGTTTATGAACTTTTCCTTCTAGAAGCTGAGTAGTTGACCAACTTGAAAAGAGATGGTCCTGTCAATCCTTGACTAAGTTTGAATTTAAATTTGAATTTCAAATTTTTTGTCCCATTTCTGTAAAGTGTACTATGTACAATAAATGTGCTTTCTGAAAGCTATTTCAGTTTCTAAACAATCCTTGGATCTTTCGTTCTTCAATCAAAGCTTGTTCTCAAGGAAATGATCACGATCATGATGATTGAAGATGGTATGACGCTTTCTTCAGAATTGGATTGAAATCTTCACTTGAAACTCGCTTTCTGAAGTCATGGCGTACTTTTTTAAGACCTGAATCTTGGTTTCTTATTCTTGAGAATTTTGTTTCATTCATTCAGCATAGAAACAATCATTTCACGATTTATTTTCAATTTCTTTGAGTTCCAAATCTCTTCAAATGAAATTAAACATATTTGCACATGTCATTGTGAAAAATAACTTAACATTAGGATCATGTATTCTAACGTGAAACGTCCTATTTGGTCCTTCAAGGAACTCAAGTAACGGTTAGTCCTTCCTCAAAATATTTTCATGAAATTGGTTTTGTTATCACTCAAAACATTTAGCATCGATGTTTTCAAAACATTTTTGAGCTAACAGATGGATTTGATGAATGCCTTTCTCAATAGTGATTTGATCAAAGAAGTTTATATGCAACCACCTCCTGGCTACAACTTTCCCTTGAAAAATGTTTGTCTCCTTCACAAGGCATTATATGGCCTTAAACAGGCTCCTTGTGCATGGTTTGACAAGTTCAGCTCCACTATTCATCAACTTGGGTTCTCATCCAATCTTTACGACTTTGCTCACTTTATTCATCGGATTGATTGTGGCACCATGTTATCATTACTTTATGTTGATAACATGATCATTACTAACAATGACACTTCTGCCATCATAAACCTTAAGGTTTCCCTCTATCAATTTGAGATGAAGGATCTGGTCCTTGGTTATTTCTTGGTCTTGAAGTTCTTTCCTCTAATGATGGTCTCTATTTGTCTAAAGCCAAGTATACTTCTAATCTTATCTCTAGGGCTAGTCTCATAAATAGTTGCATGGAATCCACACCTCTTAAACCTAATGTGCACTTCGCTCATTTGGATGGCACTATCCTAGATAATCTTACTCTTTATAGACAGTTAGTTCGAGCTTGATCTATTTGGCAGTTACACAATCTAACATCTCCTATGTTGTTCACTTAGTAAGTCAGTTTATGTATGCTCTATCCTCTACTAATTGTGCTACTGTTCTTCATATCCTTCACTATGTCAAGGGAACATTGTTTCATGGAAATCACTTTTATGCTTACTCTTCCCTAGTTCTTCAGCATTACTTCTGACGTTGATTAGGGTAGAGATCCACCAATCGTTGCTCTACCATTGGTTACTTGATTTTCTTGGAGACTCTCTTATTTCCTAGCATAGCAAGAAACAGACTTTGGTTGCTTGCTCCAATATTGAAGCTGAATATTAGGCTTTTGCCATACTACTTCTAAGGTTCTTTGGATTTTTTGTCTCTTTGATGACCTAGGTATCACTTAGTCCTTCCCTACTAATCTTTATTGTGACAACTAGGGTGCAATTCAGATTATTCATAATCATGTTTCTCATAAGCACCCTAAAGATATTAAGAGTGATTGCCACTTTATTCACTAGCACATTATTCATGATTCTTTTCGAATCATCTCCATTGGGACTCTTGACCAGCCTATTGACTTGTTCACCAAAGCCCATCATCCTATTCGTTTTCGTACTCTCTTCCAAACTCAAGTTGGTTTCCTCACCACACACTTCAAGTTTGAAGGGGGTATTACGATATGATAAGATTATGTATTGATTTAGGTTTATTGTAAATTGATTTAGGATCATACTAATTTATTTCTTAACTCCCTATATTGATTAGCTCGGGTCTATAAATAGGCGCCACCCATTTGAATATGACACACTTTAGCACATACATATTATTTAGCCAATCTCTATGTTCTCTATTTTCCATGTTTCTCCATGTTTCTTGTTTTTTGGTGTTTGGTTTCTAACAATGAAAAAAAGGTTAGGTAGGGAAGCCTAAGTCCTCAGGAGCTAGAGTGGTTAAATGGTACCCTCTCAAGAGAGCTTCCAAGGATTGAACACTTAACCTTATGGGTAAAGCACCATGACTTAACCTACTTTTATTGAGCTAACCTCCATTGGGTGGAGTTCAACAACTCTGAATGTGAAGCAATCATTTTTTTTTAACAATGTAAATAAAACAATATATTTATAATTTTGTCCTTATATTTAATTATTAAAAATTATAAAAATGAGTATAATCTATGCCATATTATAAAGAGGGATACAATTGGTAACTACTTTTAATGTCTCTTCATTCTATTAGAATTTTTTTCAAGCCCAAATATATTATTTAGTAGTCTAAAAATTACCAAGTTCAAGAAAACAAAAAATAACATCTCCTACAGTTATTGAGTCTCATTCACATCACCGACTTTATGAAAACCACCCCACTCACACACACCTTCAAACCAAATCCCTTTTCTCACTTCTTCCCCACTTCATTTGAAGTGTTACATTTACTTATATTTTTAATATTTGTTTGATTAATATAAAATTATTGACCATAATGTTTATTACTAGTTATAATAATATCTGAAAAATTGAAAATGTGCAATACTTGTTGAGTCACTAGTCTAAGGATAATTCAATTATCTCAAGATTAATTATGACTTCTTTATGATTAATCAAACTTAATTGCATCCTTTATCACAATTAACGACTCAAAGGGACATGACATCATCATTGAAAAGAAAGGAGATCATTATGCTTTATGTAAGTGGACTTTCCTAATTCTAGGAAATGTGTCCCATGTGATTTCAAAGTAATATTATTATAATCTTTATGAGGGAATATTTCATTTAGAAACTAATTAAATAAATTATTTTTGTGTCTGGAAACTAATTTTAATTCTTTTTGAATTATTTTTAATAAACAAAAACACCATCACAACCCTAAATGACATAGTTTAGAAATTCATAGGCCTACTTTTGCTCCTCCTAATGCCATGGCTCTAACTTTCCCCATTCCCTTTCTCATTTGATTTTTATAAGACCTAAAAACATACTCTTACACTCACGTGCCTCTCATCTTAAACATTTCACAACTTGGTCCCCAAGTTTGAAATGTAACTCTCTCCATTCTTTCTATACTTTCAACTCTCTCTACTCTTCATCATTCCTAAATGTAGGTGGAAAAGTGTAACACCTAATAATTAACCGAATACACCTAAGTTGTATCTGATTAATTACTAGACTTTACTCTTTGCTTCAGTTCTTTCATCATACTTTGAAAATACTTAGTGAAATTACGAGCCATTTTTTTTTGTTAAAACATAATTAAAAACGTGAGCGCGCATAACGTGAATAATAATTGAAATAAAGTGAATAACGTGTAGACATAGCATGAAAAACACATCATATTGGCTCCATCATATAACATCCATAATTACATAACACATAGATAGTTTGCCTACCAACAGAATAAGACTAGGTGTAGGCAATCTAACAAAACATAAATAATATATGGATGGAAGGACATCCATTAATGGCACCTAGTAATAACACTCCAAGGATAGGGATAGATATCTGAAATATACGAGTGAAACTAGCAGGATCAAGTTCAGCTACCAGGTGAAAGCCTCAATGTGATTCACGAATGCTTCCTTCCTTTCTTAAGACGAGATGGAAAAAAATAGAAGGAGTGAGAAACTTATAAAAGAATCTCGTAGGGTACTCACCTCATGATGCATTGTGTTATCATCATCGTCCCCAGGAACCTCGAGTTTCATTATGAAATAGTGAGCATGCTAAGATTGATTTATTAAGTTCAAAAATATACTTTATCGAGGTTCGTCGGTTTTAATCATGTATCTTATAATGCATCATAAACTTAGCATGTCATGTTTATAATGAACTTTTCCTTTCACATATAATAACATAGTTATTCATAAGACCACATCATATTCCTCATCATCATATCATAAATACTATGCATAGAAGAACATCATATTTCTCATCATCATCTCATAAATACTATGCATAGAAGAACATCATAATCACATAATACGTTACTTAGTTCCTTAGGTGACTTAAAGTTACTTTCATCATCATTTTCCTGGGCCACCCTATACTCCACCCTTTTGGGAGTAATTTAGGTTATGAGCTCATACCTTACTAGTCATCACTAGCATATACTTATCCCTTTTGATAAGTTAAAGTTCTGACTCTACCCTTTTGAGAGAACGGGTTAGGGGGCTAGGATCACCTTTTCACCACCTATAGTCTGATGGGTCCAAAGGATCATTTCCTCTTACATTTAAGTCACCATTAAATCTTTGCATGTTGTATCATAATTCAATTCATAATCATCATGACATTTTCTCATTTATAGTCTTATGATGGAATAATATATACTAACTGAAATCATGCATCTGGAGATTCCAGGAAAGAGAGGTGGGTCACAATGGACACGCTTAAATACCAAGTATTTCCTAGCCAGAACCTTTCCAAATTACACTTTTACAAGTAGTACACTTTCTTCCAGCAACAAAGGTAATTTTTTTAATAACAGAGATTATTTCTTTATTTCATGCATAAGCATTTTCATTGTTTGCAACAGCAACTATAACATGCAAGCTAGGGAATATAACATGCAAGCTAGGGAATCATTCAATGGCATCAAATACTTAATAAGCATCAAATCACTTTATAGACTTATCACTTAAAACATCAAAGAGGCATCATCATAAATCCTTATCGAAAACCGTCTTAAACAACCTAAACTCTAGAATCGGGTAACCTCAATTGCCAAACTAATTAATTATGCATCTAAGGGATTCATTGCCATTATTACAATTAATTATAAGGCTTAGGAACATTATTAAACTCTATAGGGCAGCATAGGCAGTAAGTTATTCTTAAGGTTTTACGATGTGTTAGAAGTTGCGTTTTTAACCCTTTCTTACTACCAGCTTCCCCTACGATGCTAACATTAATTACTAAACCGATTATGAATTATTCTCCCTTATCTAAACATAATAAAATCTAGTTCTTATAGTTGCTAATAATTCTGGACAGAATGCATAAATTTCATTCTTTAGAGTTCTAAAAAAATCTTGCTTTTACGGTTTTCTAGTTACTAGTTTCATATTTAGTGTTCGGGATCAATCCTACACTAATTGATACCAAGTGTTTCGTGGCTAACTAATCTTAGACAAAATTATAACATACTAAAACAGATTTGGCATTGGATAAACTTAAAGGGGTCAAAGACTAGGTAAATTCTAGATTTACGGTTGTTCTAGGAAGCTAGTTTTGTCACTAACATGCATAGAATCGTTCTCTAAACAATAAACCATAATTATCACAACTCCAAACATATTAAATCATCATCATTTATTGGTACTAATCTCATATCAGAAGCCGAATCATGAACCTCATATAATTGTATAAAATCACATTTTAAGTGAACATAAAATATTAGTTTCCCATAGAATCCTTGCAAAGCTTTAAAACTCTTTTAGAAACTAATTCTTTTTGCTAAACTTGAAAGAATCTTCATAATTAAAATTCTCACTTAAGATAAAAGGAGCAAGTCTTGAGCTTAAGAGATTTATGTGATATCTTAGAATCATAAACATGCTATTCAACCTCATTTTAATCTTGTCATTATAAGGTGATAACTTGGAATTATAAACATGATATGCAAATCCATTTCTTTATCTTTAAGATTTAAGGTGATGACTTGAAAATTAAACATGATGCAAGAACTTGAAATATAAACATGATGCAAGAAACTGGAGTGGTGGTAGTACTGGACTAGTGGAGGGAGAAGAGAATCTTAAGACACTTGGAGCGCGGTAATCCGCATAGAACCAAGTAGAGGGAGAAGGAGAATTATTATTACATCTTTTTAAGCTCAAATCTCAAGACTTCTTAAAGAATAAATTCTTTAACTCCAATAATCTTAAGAAAATTGAAATGGGCTTTAAAGTTCTTATTTCTTTGCTTGTAATATTTTGACAAGTCTTTGAGCTCTAGGATCTTTAAGTAATGACATAGAAATAAACATGTCATGCGTTGATTCTTTTACCATTATAAAATAAAGTGAGAGCATAAAATAAATATGAGATGCATCCTCTTTATTATCTTTGAAGATTAAGTGACAACTTGAAACATAAACATGAAATGCAACTTGGAAATTTAAACATGAGTATGCAAGTCCATTTATTCATTCTTAAAATTTTAGTGATGACATAGAAAGTAAACATGATTATGCAAGGCATAAACTTAAACATGGATGCAAGTTCATTTGATTTCTTTACTAGAGCTCCTTCAAGACTTTATAGAAATACAAATTCAATATATATATCTTAACAAGATAAAGTGAGAAATACATCTTTCAAATTCTAAACTCAAGATCATAAAATCATCATAAAAACATCATTCTTTAAAGTTTTGCATCAAGTGGAACTTTCAAGCTTTAGAGGCCTAACTTGTGATGGATTCACAACCCACCTTCAAGGTCCTCATCATCAAGCCATCATCTTAGTCCCACCTAGGCCATATGGCCGAATTGGTTAAAGAAAAATGAAGAGGAAAACCAAATGAAAAGCTAAGGTAATTCATAATTCAACATTTTGAACTAAAAACACAACTTCTCAAAGCATAGAAATAAATTTAGAAACTACTCCCTACCTAATCTGATTTGAAGGAAAGGAAGAGAACTTGGTTTCTTGGAGTGAAATGAAAGAAAATATTCTTGAAAACTTGAAGAAAGAATTCAGCCAAGAGGAGGAGGAAATGAGAGCTTTTGGTGCTTTGGAAAAACTAGAAATGTGTACAATTTTGAGCAAGCATCTAAGACTCCTTAAGCATGCCTATTTATAGAGGATTTAAGTTCATGTATGGACAAGAGGAGGAGGCATAATTTTTGGATTTTTCATGGGGAACAAAGGGAGGAAAATCATTTCTTGTTTAAGGCATGTTTCATGCCATGTTTTAGGGAATTTTTTGGCATTTTGTTTTAGTGCATTATCTTGCAATAATTTTGATATTATGGCTGAATTATTTCGTGCATTACAGCCTCATGGAAGAGGGTTTTGTGTGTTCCATGTATTATTTAGGTGTAGGTAAGGTATTCATGCAATTTAGAGAATTTATGGTTAAGGGCTTAGGTGGATTAGTAAGCAATTTGAGTGTTTTAAAGCAATTTTAGGTTCTAATCAATTTAAATAAATAATTTTGACTCTAGATTAATAATTAGAATTTAATAAGCTTTAATTTGAGCCTAATATTTCTTAGGTTTCGTTAGCAAATCAAAAATCTCAAATTTGTAAACTGCAAAAGACGGGGCAAAACGGTCATTTTACTTAAAAATTGCCCGAGACCACCCGAGCTCAACCAATGGTTAATCATGGCTTAAAAACACCTTTTAACACATTTTAGTGAGGTTCGGCTAAGTCGGCACGCAATTCGGGTTAAAACGGCAGGGCGTTTTGGTCATTTCGCACGTCGAGCTCAAAATTAGGATTCTTCTCCTCTATTAACACTCATAACACAAACAATCCCTTATTAACATCAAAACATCCCCTTGAGGATGGGTAGGGCCCACGATCCTCATTTTCTAAGTAAAATAACCTCAGGGCATTTTGGTCATTTTACATGTACAGAAATTGGGATTTGCAATACTTGCACGAATTGCTCCTAACTTCTCTTCTAACGTTATATTCCTTTATTAAGGATTGTTTGGTCTCAAATTTTATATAATATTTACCTACGGTAATTCGGTAATTCTAATGACAGTAAAAATTCCAGTAAAAATTGGGGCGTTACAAAAAGCATACGAGAAGGGGGTTGAATCGTGTTTTGTTTTTTCTTTCCTTCTTAGCTTCTAAAAAACTTAGACAATATACTATCAAGCTATGAACTTGAAGTGCAGCGGAAATAATAGATACTTCAAAAAGCTACTATATGAACAACTGCAAATATGATGACATTGTGTATGGTGGATATAAAGAACAACACAAAGAATAAAACAGGTAAAGCAGTAATATAAAGGAGTTTAAGGAGAGAAAGATACTATATAGTGATTTTATACTGGTTCAGCCAACCTACCTACATCTAGTTCTTAACAATAGTTGAGTTCCACTAAAAACCTTTCTAAAATGAGAAAGTTAATAGTCTTTGTAGTAGCCTTCCAGGCTCTTACTTGTAACTAGTAGCAACTTCTATTGTCACAAACCAAGTAGTCTTTAATCAGCTTCTCAAAGCTAAAACAGTGACCATCAAGTACACTCTACTTCACAACCTAAGTAATCTTTAACTAGCCTCTCCAAGTTAACCTTTAGTAGTCTTTGACCAACCTCTTGAAGCTAAAACCGTGACAAATATCAACCTCTACTGCGTGTTGTAATTAGTCTTTGAATAGCCTCTCCAAGTTAACTCACACCGATCACTCCTGGATCGATGATATAAAGGTTTGTGTTTAGGTTTGCCATTCAAACTAACCTACACTCAAGTTTCCATAAGATTTACAATAACAAATTGGGATAAACTTGAATGACTTCTCTCTAATGATTCTTCCTTGGAAGAATGTATGATCTACGAAGAGCATAGAAAGAAGATTTTACCAACAAAGAAACTGATTACAAGATGTAATGAACTTTATAAGAGATGAGGAGGAATTTTTCAAGTGTTTTAGCTCTTATGCAACGTTAGGATATTTTTCTTTGAAGTCACAAGCATCTTTATTTATAGATGGTCTTCATTTTTGTTGCCCTTTATCAGTTATCCAAGTGACACGTGTTGATCATCTGTTTATGTTTTGGAAAGCGGTCTAGAGGAGTGACTATTTGTTTGTCAGAACTGTTGCATAAGCCGTTGTGAAATAGAGGTTTCTAATGTTACCTTCAAAAACTACTTTTTACTTTCTAATTGAGATTTCTGAACTTTTCCTTCTAAAAGCTAGAATGGTTGACCAATTTGGCAAAAGAGATAACGTGCCAGCTGTAACTGGATTTGACTTCAAATTTGAAATTCAAATTTCCTCCTTTTTCTTAAAGTGCATCATTTCACTATGAAGTGAACTTTCTGAAATGCAATCAGTTTCTTGATATATATATGATCTTTTAGTCTTCAATTAGTGCTTGTTGATGATGAGATGATTGTGATCATGATGATTGAAGGTTTAGAACACACTTGCTTCAGAGCTTGTTTAAATTTCTTCATTGGAAGTATACTTTCTAAAGTCGCATCCTACTTTTGAAGATCTTTTCCTTGGTTTCTTGTATACAATGATTTTCTTCAGTTTAAGCATGTATACATTCAATTTGTGATATAAAACTTACTTTCGTTTAGTTCCTATCTCTTTAAACGAGATAAATCATGTTTACACATAAAAAGTGAATTATTTTCGCTTCAAGAGACGTGTTATGGGTAACATCCTCCCAATTACAACCTCATCCTTAAGCCATGGCATCGTACTCAAGAGTTGTTACTTACAAATTTGCAAACCTTTCTTAATTATTTATAGCAAGAATCAGTGTAATCATGTAGTAACTAACTCGTGCTTCTATCAAAATATATAGCAAGGAAACAAAGTAGTTATTTAGTACAAGTCAAGTACAAAAGGTTTCTCTTCTATGAGCTTTAGTACACATCTGTTCTTTACTATATTTATAGACATATGTATATAATTAAGCACAACAATTAAAGTCTCCACTACCAAACCACAGAAATTCCAATTCAGTCTTTCTTGTAGAGGCTTCACTGTCCTTCTGAATTAACCTGGAATGACACAGAAATAAACACATAGGGGTGAGAATTCTAAAATTCTCATTAGGGTATCCCCAAAACATATAATGAAACTCATGTCATCGTTATCGTCCCAGCCACTTTGGTTTATTAGTAAAATTGTGAGCATGCAACATATATCAAAGGTTCATTTTAAAGTTCAAAAATCATTCTTCTGAAGTGGGTTTATTTTACTTACTCAATCACTCAATATACATATGTCATACTACTCAACATCATAATAATTCATTCTCAACTTTACGTGCCTTCAGGACATCGAAGGGGACCTTTCTCGTGCCCTTTACACATTCAGGGGACCTTTCCCATTCCCTTTACACATTACAGAGGACCTTTCTCGTGCCTTTTACACATTAAAGGGGACCTTTTATCTACTTAGCATATACATCATCATCAAGCTTATATAAGCATCCGTTCACAATATAATTTTCAATCAGGTCTCATAAACCAATCTTTTAAGTTGCTAGCATGCATTCACATATATCATACTTGAACCAAATGTCATTACATTACCAATTCAAGGTTTGGGTTCTTTTCTAGCAATCTGGAGATTTCACACCATTGTAGCACAAATTTATTTACACATCAAATAATCAATTCAGGGGCTATGAAAATTACCCAAGACACTTCAATGTGTCCAAAAGGTTTCATAAAAATTTCAGAGCAAAAAGAGTTCTCTAATTATATTAACAAAATTAGACAAGTTTGGTACTTAAGAAACCACTTAGCCTAACTGGAACCTGAAATTCATAATTTTCAACCCTAGCAAATGATTGAATCAATTCAAAGGAAAAATCACAGTTATACTTTAATATTTTGTCACTCTGTAAAAATTTTAAAGGAAAATTCAATCATTTACTATGTTAAAAGAATTAGACAAATTCAGGCTTCAGTTCCAATAATCTAGGTAGCATGGATACAACTTCAGTTCTTGATTTTTTTTAAAGCATTAGCAGTCAAAAACACAACTCAAGAAAATTTGTGGAACTACCTTAGAGTGTTAGCTATAACATATAATTTTTATAGCTCATAAAATCATCTACAAATACATTATAAAATTCATGATTCATAATCTCCAGTACAAATTCAAGAATTCCAGCACATGATTCAAAAGTTGTTTTGCCAAAATGGATTTTCTAACATCATCCAAACACTCTACCAAAAATAATACATCAATATCCATATATCATCAACCATTACAATGAAAAATATCAATTTAAATCAGTGATTAAAAACAGAAAAAATGCTTTGAAGAATAAGATATTCAAAAACCCTACTCTTGGAAACTAGTGTATCCTTGGCTCTAAGATGCTCCAAGATGGATTCCCTTAACTTCAAAGCTCCCAAATCAAACCCAAACCCTTCCTAAATCAGTGAGGAAGTGAGGTATCAATGTGAGGATTGATGAAGAATTGAGATTTCAATTAGGTAGATTTGTAGGTATTGATGCATGGAATAACTTTGGTGAAGAAAGTTTGTGATTTTATTAAGTATAGGCTAGGAGTTTAGGCATTTGAATGAAAGCTTGAGCTCTTGAGATGGAAATGGAAGCTGTATGAAATGAGGCTTGAAGAAGAAGAAATTTGGCTTCTTGAAGAAGCTTGGAGCTTATATTTATCTTATACATAAAGGAAAGAATATTATATTGTATATTTTGAGTAGTCTTTAGTCTAAGCTAGTAAAATGGATGGCTAGGATTAAATCTTGTAATTCAAGATTGAATCTTAGCCATTCATTTGATATAAGTAGATAATCTCCTTCATTTTGTAAAGACTAAATTAGTTTTCGTTGCTAGAAATCACACAGAAATTTCACCGAATAGGTAAAACATATACCCGACTAATCAAACATTTGCCATGAATTAATTCTAGATATAAAATCTTTATTTCTAACTATTTCTAACCCTAACCCTTTCTTTTCTAAATCCAGGCATTTCCTGTTCTATTCAGGGTTTTGGTTGTCCAACGGACCTAGAATTCTTTTTTAACACATCCGTTGGGTCATCCTCATCATTGCTAAAACTGTCAAATTTTTTAAATTATGACTAATAAAGCTCAAATTAATTTTTAAGTAATTTTTAGGGTGTTACATTATGCATATGGAAGAACCTGCTGCTATTTCAAGAAAACTCAAAGAAACCATTAGACATTCTTCAAAATATTTTTTTTAAAGTGGTTGTGTTATCATTCAAAACATTTTGCATTTATGCTTTTTGGAGATAACAATCTCCCCTTTTGATGATGACTAACCAATAGAAGAAAATCTTTTGAAGAGATTTTTGAAAGAAAATATAGCATGATATGGAGGAGGATGAAACCTGTTTCTTTCAACACATCATAATATGTGATTCTCAAAGTGTCCTCTTCTTAAGGCGTGATAAAAACATGTGCTTGCCTTAAGTGACTCAAATCGAAGCTGTTTTTATTCCTCTTAAGGTTTCTGAGATTACTCATAGTATTTTTTGAGAGGTATCAAGAAAGAGAAAAATAAAGATATGATTATTTAACTTTCTAAATAAAAACCAGCTTGATTTTTAGTCATTTGGACTTTTCTCAAAAAAGAAAAGGTGTGTTTGAATAAAGCAAGTAATACTTTTTGAACATCTTTATCCAAACTTATTTTTGAAACCAGATGTGAGTTTTTGAAACCAAAAAAAACTTGTAAAAACAAACTTCGTACACACATAAAGTGTAACACCCTAAAAATTATTTAAAAATTAATTTGAGCTTTATTAGTCGTAATTTCAAAAATTTGACGTATAGCAATGATGAGGGTGGCCCAACGAACGTATAGAAAAAAAAATTTTAGGGTGAATAGTAACCTTGCGGGCCTACGGGCCCGTCGGACAACTAAAACCCTAGATCTAAGGACAGAAATGCGGGACTAAGAAAGAGAGGGTTAAGGTTAGAAATAGTAAGAAATAAGGATTTTATATCTTGAATTTAATTTTTGGACAATATTGGATCTAATAAGTAAATATTTTACCCGTTAATAAAATTTCGGTGTGATCTCTAACATGAAAGATAGTTTAATATTATAAAAGGATGATGTATATCCTTTATATGTTAAGTGTAAGTCTAAGATTTAATCTTACTTTGCAAGATTAAATCCTAGCTATTCATCATATTTTTCTTTTTAAAGAATTAGACTTTATATTATAAAATTCTCACAACATAATTTAAAATCATTAAAAGCAAACAAACCTTATCTTTGAAGCCACAATTCTCAGCCAAGAAGGAAACACAAACTGCCACCATTGTTCTTCTTCAAGAATATCAAAGAAACTTGATTCAAACCTCCATTTTCCTAGCCTAGACTTGATAAAACTTCAAAGTTCCTTTTCTAAACTTATTCTACACTTTAATCCCTACAAATCTAACTGATTTAAAATCTATGTCCCTCACCAAAACTTACCTTGCTACCTCACCCTCACTGAGTTAAGAAGGAGCTTGGGCTGATTTGGAAAGCTTTGGGAGCAAGAAGACAATCTTAAAGCATCTTGGGGCCAAGGAGCCATTAAGACACTCAAAGTAGGGTTTTTGTTGCCTTTCTTTGTCAAATTTTCTGATCTGTTTTGGGTTGAGCTAGGTCTAAAATTTCTGGTTGTATTAATTGATATTATGCTGATATTTATGTATTAATTTTGGTGGTGTGTTTGGATGGTGTTAGAAAATGGTTTTTATCAAAAGAAGTTTGACTAACCTAGATTTTCAATTTTCCTATAGGCGCAAGTGGTGTACAAATTTTTTGGTATACTTGTGGGTGTTTTCATGAGCTATAAAAATTATATATTGGAGTTACATCTTAAGCTAACTATATGAATTTTCTTGGGTGTCGATTTTAAGGTTTACTACCTCAAAAAAATCAGAAACCGAATGAGTGATGTTGTCTTCATTGTTGAAACTGAAGCAATAAAGTTGTCCGATTTTATTATCACAACAAATGATTGAACTAGCCCTTGAAATTTTTACACGAGGTTAATAACATATTGGCGTATGAATATAAATTTTATTGTGCATTGATTCAATCATTTGCTAGGGTTAAAAATTATGAGAACTCTACATCTAAGTGTTAATTGGTGGTCCCTAACCACTAAATTTTTACAATTTACTAAAGGAGTTAGAAAGCTCCGTTTGTGTTGAAATTTTTAGGACCTTGTGGACACATTGAAGTGTCCTTAAGAATTTTTATAGCTTCTGAATTGCTTGTTTGATGAGCAAATAAATTCGTGTTACAATGGTGTAAAATCTACCATTATGCTAGAAATGCAACAATACTTTGAATTGATGAAGTAATGGCATTTTGGATTTTAGTATGACATGAATACTTGATGTTACCTATTTGGCCATGTGACTTGTGACATATAAATGCATGCTAGAAGAAGTAAAGAGTGGTTTATGAGGCATGATTGAGATTTCATTGTGAATGAAATGCCTTTATATGCTTTATGCATGCATTTGGAAGAAAGAGAATGTACAAAGTTTACTCGTTCATATTCTGACATATGGACAAAACAGAAACAAGACTTAGGTTGAATGAGGGGAAGGAAATAGAAAGAGGAACTTCCCAAATTTATAGTAATAGACATATGAGAGGATAGACTATGTGTGATTTGGAAATGGAAAAAAATGAAGTTCGATAATCATGTATAGGAATGAGCTTCAGTCCTAATAATAGTCTATTTCCCTTGTGTGGTGTAATCCATCATAAATACCATTTGGTATAAATTATCTATTGTGGAATTGTCCACGACAAATACCATTGGGTATAACTAAGTCTTTCCTATGTCAATGAAAATAGAAAAATGCACTAATTTGATTTTTGTGGACATAAGTGAAACCATATCACTTTGAGATAAGTTCATTGCATATATTATATGCTACTCATCTTATTTTGAATTGTCTACCTTGTGTAATTTAGTAATTGTTAGAAAATTATGAGATATATGCCTTAAGTGATGGAATGCTAAAAGAAAACCACTTCGGAAGAATGGTTTTTTTTAAACGTTAAAATGAATCTTTGATATATGTTGCATGCTCATATTTTCGTAATAAACTAAAGTGGCTTGGGGCAGTGACGATGACATTATGATCATGTAACTGGGAGTTACCCTCCTGAGAATTGTGTAATTCTCACCCCTATATGTTTTGTATTCCCGTGTCACCTCCAGGTTGATCAGGGAACAATAGGCTGCAACTTGAAGAACTCGGAATCGTAGTACTTATTAGTTGATGTTTTTACTTTATTGTGCTTAGTTAGAGTTGTATATATGTAAATGAAACGTGAACGTATTATATTAAAGCTCTTAGAATAGCTTCCTTTGTACTTAATTATGTATTTAAATAAATGTTTTAGTTCTTCGTTATACATTTTAATAGAATTATGCTTAGTTACTTCACGAAGCATCGATCTTGCTATAGATATTTAAGAAAGATCCGCTAATTAATAGGTAACAACTCTCGAGTACGATGTCATGACTTAAGGATGGGGTTGTACTTGGAAGGATGTTAGATGATGTATCTGAAGCTCATAGAAACCTTATTAAGATGATACTCAACTATAGGAACATGAGGTTTCTAAAGCTTAAGGTGATCCATGGCAGAGAGCATCATTTTTCGAGCTTGATTAGAAAAGAAGCTTCATAAAAAAAGGTGTACTAGAGCATATGTTTAAAAGCCAAAGATAATACTTTAAAACTATATGATATGGCTCATATATCAGGGCATACAAGAATATATGTATGTGTGTATGTTCCAAAGCAAATCATCCAGATAAAACTGATGTAGCAACATATTAGATCGAGCTAATAATGTAAGCATGCATACATCAATATCGATGTATCTGATTAGCTAAATCGAATATATCTATTAGAGTGTGTAGATAATATATATATGTGCCATGTAATATCTTATAAGAAAAAACATGAAACATAACAAATGTATCAGAGCATCAAAAAAATCAAATCAAAAGAAAGGAAAAAAAAAAGAAAAAACATAGCATAAGATAAAAATATTAGAGATATAAAAAAATACAGATGTAATTTGAGCAAAAAGCAAGATAAGATATTCATAACAAAAAGACAATATGCTAAAAAAATAACTAATGTTCACAGAAAAAATATATATATATGCCAAAGCAAAAAAAATATCTCTGAATGGCTCCCTGAATTTATCAACATAAGATTTTCTTCTTTTTTTTTCTTTTCTTCCACTTTTGACATGAGCAAAAAGGAGGTGTGCTAGAAACCAAGAACACCATCGTCACCCCCGCGCCTAACTTCACGAAGGATCTCCTGAGTATTCTAAAGAATCTAAAGTAGTAATTCTTCATGACTTTGGAGTTCGACACCATGCATGATGTTGGTGGCTTCAACCCGATAAATTGGAGGCAATGTCCCTTTGATTTCTCATAAGAAGTCGGATCTATGAGAACTTGTTGAAGTCTCGTTGAAAATTGGTGGCAGGTGGTATGTCTAGGGGTATTGTTGGAGCGACTTGGCGATTCAGCCTGGCGGCGGTATGCGAGCGGTGTAGGTGGTGGAGAAAATGGAATATGCAGCAAGTGGTGGTAGGAGCAGAAGCAACATCAAGCATAGGAGCCGAGGCGGAAGCAACGCTTCTTCAACATAAGGAGCACTAGTCTCTGAAGTCTTGTCTTCTTCTTCTTCTTCTGGGAGATGCGAATGGAAGGAGGAGGTTAGACGAGCATCAGAATGATACAGTCTCTGGTTTAGCTGCCTTGTCAATGATAGGCTGTGTAAATGGTTCTTCAGTGATTGGTTCCAAATTAAGAAAAGCTTATTTATGAAGAAATTTAGTTCATCCAATCCTTCTTTCGCTGGGTGTAATTCTGACTCCATAGACTTCATCATTGTTTCCAACGTTTGATTAATGGTCATGAAGCCATCACTTTCACCTTGGGAAGTCACTTCAACCTCGATTGTTACTATTTTTGGAATTACGGCTCATGATGTGGAGCAAGTTTCTAAAGCCATCAGTCCTTTGGGAGGTGTAACAAAGACTTGGAAGGAGATAAACCTGAACTCCTGAGACATAGGTCTAGTAAGGCTCTTCAATAACAATGAAGGGTTCAGGTACAATAGCTCTTCTTCTTTGTCTATTAGAACCTTGAATCCCTTTTGCCTTTTCTTGGTTTTTTAGTTTCCTTCAATCTCCTTTTTCTTGAAGAACTCTATGCTCCCTGAGGATTCATTCTACTTCTTCTTTATCCTCAGTCGATAATCCCTAGCAGCATCCCCTACTTGTTCAGCATCACACATATCCTTTAAGATCAATGCTGCTTAAGGTACTCCCTTAGGCAGATTTCTATATTTCTACTCAAAATATTTCCTTTGAATGAGCATTTTGCCAGGGTCTACCCTTGGGAACCTCACTTTTTGAGGTTTCTTTCTCAGTTTCTAACGCTTAGAAGGCATTGGACTTTCTGCTTGCTTCTCTTCTTTTGCTCTTTTGTCTTGTTTTGGTAGGAACTTCCTCAAACATAGTCCTTCCAGAGGTTTGTTCTTCCACCTCAAAGCTTTCAAAGCTACTATTAGAGATGACAATCTTCCTTTTAGCCCTTCCCTTTTTCAATTCTCTCTACTTCTTGTTCTTAGATACCTTTTCTGCTTAGCTTCCTTAATATGGGAGGTTTGTCTCCTAGAGCTTGTCTTCCAGGCATGGACTTTCTCTTCTTCATTGTCCCAAGGAGAGTATAGGTAGTATATGCCGGGGAGGTATTCAACCACTATTTAGCAAAAGGATATCTAATATGGAAAATTTTTATCAACAACATCCCATAGGGAACCCTAACTATTCTCCTCTTCTCCTTAGTGATAGCACTAAGCATATAGTTCATAAGCATTTTGGGCAGGTTTGCTTTTCTTTTAGATAGGGCAGAAAAGTAGCATGCAATCTATACCCGAGAACATCTGTACTACCTTGTATGGGAAGAATGGTGAATTGAACTATAGTGAATACCTTTCTCACCCTCAAACTTAGCATAGAGTTGTAATGTCACCTGGTTGGTATCGTGGTGAATCTAAGACACTTTGATATATCCTCACTCACCCCAAGTGACCTGAACCATTCATCTTGCGACAAGCAATTGATTCGAGTAACAGAGCCTTAATCACTTTAGACAAGTCAGACAACCTTATTTCCATATAAGTGTCCCAAACAATGGTTTTGAAGGTTGTCTTGTTCTTCACTTCGAGAAAGGAGTAGAAAGCAATGACCATTCCTAAAAACACCATGTCAGAGATGTCTAGTACTCCCATCCTTGAGAATAGGTACTTGGTTCAATAAGGAATTGTTCAATCTTTTCCCGAGGAAATCTTTCTTTGAGAAAAGCTTTCTTCATAAACCTTCTGTTGAGCGAGTCATAATACATGATGAAGGGTTGCCTCTTTGCAATAGAAAGGTCGAGTTCTTTTACTTTATCCATTGTAAGATGTGTGTAGGGATAAACAAAAAAGGATAAGGGTTTGTTGAAAGAAAGGTTGCGTTCAAGAAGATTTGTAAGTAGAAGAAGATAAAACGGTTGAAGTCTAGGTGTGCGAAGTTGAAGATGAATGTAAAAGTGTGGCATGTGAGGGGTGGGAAGTTAAAGTGATGGCACGTGAATAACTAAAGGTGAAACGACGTGGGAGAGAGAAACTCAAAAGAGTAGGAATTATCCCGCCTTTTCCATGTTTTCAAAAAGAGTGGTTTGTGACGTTTAAAATCACTTTCTAAACTAGTTTACTTTCTGAGCTCTTCTTCCACTTCTGACCTATTGCAACATAACTTTTTCTCATGATACAACCATTTTTCAAATTTTGAACCCGATGAGACCAACTATATCCCATTTTCTAATTCTCCATACTTATTGATCATCTTGTCTTCTTTTTGAGCTTGTAATCGACTTTCTGATCTTTACTGATTTTCTAGCCTTGCAAACTGATGTTCTAAACTTGCATCCTGATGCCTCATATGGGCTTCATGCAGAGTGATGAAGGGGAATACCCAGAGATGTTTATACATGAATGCTTATGCAAATTTAAAAACCTTTAAGTTCAAAAGCTTTTTCAAAACACAAAAGTCATCTTCAGCTAATGGTTTTATGAATATATCAGACACTTGATCTTTAGTATTCACAAACATTTACTCAACATCTCCTTTTTGCGAATAAAATGATGTTTAACATTGATATGCTTGGATCTACATGCTGAATAGGATTCTTAGCAAGATTAATAGCACTAGTATTATCATCGAAGATAAGGATTTTGGAATACCTTCAGGTGATAATCTTCTGGATAGTTCATTATCCACAACATGTGGGTTTAGTAGTTTGCAACAGTAACATATTCAGCTTCAGCGTAGAGAGTGCAATGGTATTCTCTCCTTTCACGACCAAGTGATAAGGCTTCCAAAGAAGCGAGCAATATCCACTGGTGCTTCCTCTCTACTCTATTTCTAGCGAAGTTATTACAGTAACCTATAATTTCACATGATGTACCTTTCTCATACCATAAACCAAGATTATTAGTACTAAGTATCTAAAGATTCTTTTAATAGTATTTAGGTGTGATTGCTTTGATTTAGATTGAAATCTAGCACAAATTCTCACACTTAATTGAATGTTAAGTGTACTTGCTGTAAGATATAGAAGTGAACCTATCATTTCTTCTAGATCTTGATATTTTTTTGCTATTCTCATCAGCATTAATGATTTGAGATGGACACATAGGGTTCTCATAAGTTTGCCTGATCCATGTTGAATTTTCAAAAGCTCCTTTGTGTATTTTTCTTGATGGATCAAGGTTCCTTCTTTTTGTTGTTTTATTTGTTAAGGAAAAACTTGAGTTCCCCATCATACTCATCTCAAATTCAATTAGCATTAATTTTGAAAACTTTTCACAGAGAGAATAGTCAAATATGCCAAATATAATGTCATCAACATATATTTGAACTATCAGAAAGTGATTATCTTATTTAAGAGTAAAAAGAGTAGTGTCTATTACCTCTCTTGAACCCATTCTTTGGCAGAAAAGTGCTTAGCCTTTCATACCAAGTCGAGGAGCTTGTTCAAACCATATAGTGCTTTTGTTAACTTGAAGACATGGTCGGAAGATCTTCACTCTCAAAACCATAAGGTTGCTTCACATAAACTTTCTCATAGAGAATCCATTTAAGAATGCAGACTTGACATACATCCTGGTAAAGAGTAAATCCTTTAAAGCAACAAAAGCAAGTAGCATTCTTATGGTTTCCAAGCCTAGCTACTAGAGCAAAGGTTTCATTATAATCAATTCCTCTTGTTGATTACTTGTGCAACCAATCTTACTTTGTTCAGATGACTTTGCCAACTTCATCAAACTTGTTCCTGAACACCCATTTTGTTCCAATGATGGTTTTCCCTTTTAGCTTTTCAAAGTGCCAGACTTTGCTTTTCTCAAACTAATCAAGTTCTTCTTGCATAGCATCCACCCAACTTTGATCTCACAAAGCTTTTTCAATGCATCCAGGCTCAATGGTGGAGATGAAAGCATAGTTTGATTGATTTCTAAGGGATGATCTAGTTCTCACACCCTTGGAAATATCTCCAAAAACTTTGTTCTGAGAAACTACCTTTAGATCATAAATTTTGTTATAGTTTATAAGCCCTTGAAAATCTTCAGTTTCTTTCATCTTTAGAGTGCTCTTCTTAATGCTCAGAAACATCACTTTCTGATTGCTTTGGAGTTGAGCCAGCTTTCTAAAGTATCCATGTTTTGGAGCTTACTTTCTGAAGGTTGAGCTTTTCTCTGCTTTCTTTTTGAAGAGTCCTTGAGGTTCAGTTTTCAAGATTTTCATTTAGCTCTTCAAGATCATCAGCAAAGTCTTTCTTGAGCTCCTTGAATTTTATTGGATTGTCTCTTAATGCATAGTGTTCTTTTGTTGTATACCCTGGAAGCTTTTTAAGGCTGAGGAATAACCTAAGAAAATGACATTATCACTTAGATCAAACTTTGCAAGTTTGTCCTTGATGCTAAGGATAAAGGGATGAGCCAAAGATATGAAAATATGATATATTGGCTTTTCTCCCTTCCATAGCTCATAAGGTGTTTTCTTGAGAATTGGCCTTAAAACGATTCTGTTTTGCATATAGCAGGAGGTGTTTACAGCCTCTAGCCAAAAACCTTTTAATAAACCACTTTCTAAAAGCATAGTTCTAGCCATCTCTTGCAAGCTTCTATTTTTCCTTTCAGTAACCCCATTTTGTTGGGGAGTTCTAGATGCAAAATACTTGTGAAAGATGCCATGTTTTTCACAAAAATCTTTGAAAATATGATTTTCAATTCTCCTCCATGATCCAATCTGATATAGGTGATTTGACAATCCTTTTCAATGTAAACAAGTTTTGTAAAAACTTTGGATCTTTCAACCACCTCGTCCTTAGAAGCCAGGAATATAACCCATGTAAATCTTGAGTAATCATCCATAATGACAAGATAATATCTTTTCCCAACAAGATTAGCAGTCTTGGTTGGTCTAAAAAGATCCATGTGTAAAAGTGCAGTGGATTAGTGGTTGAAATCACATTCTTGTTGTAGAAAGAAGCTTTTGTATGCTTGCATTTCTTACA
>JAMLFY010000008.1:33964164-33996164 GCA_030441495.1 Dalbergia oliveri | reverse complement strand
AGCATGCCAGGCATACAATGGTCTTTCCAAAAGTAGGTCCAAGGTGCTTACCTGAACAGGCGGTGATGCCGGTGGTTTCTGACTAAATGTAACTGCAAAGCCCAAACCCTGCCTCTCCAGCTCAGTCAAGTCTTCAATTGTTGGCCTTAACCTAGTGGCCTTAGCTATGGCTTCATACTCTTCTTTGGTTCCGCCTTCAAGGAAAGCCCCAACAAGGTGACCCTTGCTTACCCAGTATGCTCCAAATGTACTCCCTGAAAAATCTCCGAAGTAGACAACTTCTCCTACATTATCCCCATAAAATTGCCAGGACAATGTGAAGATTCTGGAGTAGAAAAATGGAAGGTAATCAAATTCTCCTGTTTTTTCAGGTTCCATTATGGCAGCAACAGCATATCTTGCAGATTTCCGCGCTGAATCAACATGCTCGAGTCTACAAGTGTCCCCAAATGCTTTGACGGGAAATGCTGCAACATCTCCAATCGCGTAGACCGAGCTGTTGCTTGACTGTAGCTTTCCATTTACTTTGATGCCACCTTTCTCCAGAGTAAGTTGACCTTCAAACAGACCTGTGTTTGGACGGATTCCAATTCCCACTACAACCATGTCCACGGATAACTTCCTTCCATCTCTAAGATTAACTGCTGTAACCTGTAAACACAGTCAGTCAACCAAAGTTATAGTTTGGATTGACCAGAGGCCCATGCAACCATAGAAATTTTTGGTGTGATTCCTTCTTATCAGTATCTTCTAGGATATGAATATAGTTTCTTGACAAAAGCCCTATATGCCAGGAAGTTTCACCTCCAACTAATAAATAGCACACCACTATCTGCTGGTTCAGAAATTACAAAATCTTATCAGCAAAACACACCACTCAGCTTGAATTGGAAAAGGTTTCGTACAATCAACCTCCCATTATCTTTTTTCTAAACAGAATTTCAACCTCCCATATGACTGAAAAGTTCTAAAGACACCAAGACAAATACAAAAGTCTTTTACCACTCTGTAAAATGGGGGTTGATTGTATAAAATCAAGGATATGTTTGGTTGGAGGGTGAAAATGAGAGTAAATTTTCCATGATTGAGTTTTATGTGTAGAATTACACACAAAACTTAATTATGGAAAATTAATCCCATTTTTACCCTCCAACCAAACATAGCCTTAAGATTTTGGTTGGAGGGTAGAAATTGGGTGAAATTGGGTGTAAATTTTCATGAATAAGCTCCATATGCAATTTCACACTTGGAGTTCGTCCATAAAAATTTCCACCTCATTTTTACCCTCCAACCAAACATAACCATATGAATCAAACAATGCTACTGTGTCCTATCAAAAGCCAAACTTCTGTGACATCCATTTAGATCAAGGTGTTTCTTAATGTTTTCTCTTAAGTGTTTCCTTTGGTCTTCCTATACCTTTGCATATTGCACTATCCTCCAAATTATCAATTCTTCTTAGTGGACCTCTAATAATCATTTTCTTAATTGACTATTTGACTAAACCATCTTAGGTGAGAAGAATTCAACATAAATATTTTACGTACCTTTCCATTGGAATCAAAATCAAATGATGACAGAACAGTTCCCTTAATGAAATTTACTCCTCTCGATTTATAATATTCTTCATAGTAGCTTGATCTTTGGTGTAAATAAACGAGCCACTGTAAAGAAAACATAGTAAACGTCTCAGTTTTTAAAGTTGTTTTTATCCATAAGAGCTACAGGCAGCATTTTTATTCAGAGTAGCACATGCAAATAAACATACTCATTACACATAAATTTTGAGTTGACAGACAAGAAGTTTAAATCAAAGTACTTACTGCAATGTGCTTCAGGGAAGACCATTGTTACGTTTATTTTATTGATCACTAAAGATGCCGCACACTCCATGCCTATGTATCCACCACCAATGACAACAGCATTCCCTCCAGGAGAAGACTGCACAGCATTAACAAGCCTATTTGCATCTGCTATATCTCGTAGCAGACATTTTCTGCATCTGATCCACTCACCCCAAATTCTTCCAGCTTCAATGCCTACACTTGTCATTGAAATTAATCAAATATTTCTGTAAAGAATGAAAAGAGTCCATGGCTTAAGTAGATTGGTGAGTTTAACCTCAATTATTTCAATATTAGTATTTAGAAGGTTCATGAATTAGACAAGTTGCTCTTTAGGACAAGAAATACGATGCTCCTAGGCCACAGTAGTTTTCATGTACTTCAAGGGCAGTGAAAAACTTACAACAAAGCAATAAATTGACAACTACGAGAAACACAAAAATTCCAAAGCTTCTTTTATTGTTTGTTCATTTAAAAAGCATAACACGCATGTTCCAAGGTGAACTGATTATTTTTAGCAGGGAAATTCACAATGAGAGATCTGTTTACCCGTGCACCAGTTGCAACAATAAGAATCTTGTAACTTATGGTCTCCCCCGTTGCTGTTAATAGTGTTTTGCGTTTCACATCAGCAGACTTAACACCAGTTCCAAGTACTAATTCAATTCCTGAAAAGGAAAGAATTCAGTATTCAGGAAAGGAAACTCCTTAAATAGAAATATGAAATCATTAAACACAGATGAATAAGAACTTTTCAGCAACAAGTATCATTTACAGAGGAAAATATTTAGAAGATCAAAACAGAAAATTAGTTCCTCACAGCATACATCAACACTAATTACTGATTGAATTGAAAAATAATCAAACACAATGCATTTAATTTAGTTCTTCTTAGCTTGTACTTCATGTACTTCATCTAATTATTGGAGAAAGACAAACATAAAGGATTTATCCTATATTGTTTTATACTCAGTTTGCATGGTTGGTGCTGCCACCTGAAATAAACTATCCCTGGCCAAAAAAGAAAAAGAACTGATACCACATGGCCAAATATGGTGCACAGAAGTGAAATTTAGGTTCTGCCAATAAATGCCAAGAATATAATAGCCTCTAAAATGGAATTGCTACTGGAGTCAACCACCCCATAGGATACTAGTGAAGATGATCAAACAAGTCAATAAATCTCAAGCAAAGTCACAAAACAGGCCTTTATGCATTAATCTCCACCCATGATCATAGTTGTCTGGATTACAAACTTAATTATTTTGTTTAACATGTTAGGTGTGTAAGTGTAATACAATAACTCATGCTAAAATCAAGTCAAATTTTCATCTTGATAATCTCTCATACAAAGAAAATGTTGATTCAGCCGAATATCAATGGATCAAGATGGCATCAACTGTCAGGGAGAAAGGGGAAGTACCCTTGCAAATTACTACATAAAAAGAATCATGTCGTGATGTGAAAATATAATTACCATGTTCTTTGTACCATTTTGGAGTTAGCCGTTCCTCGTTTGCACCAACACAGGTATGAAAGGATGGAAGCCGTGCAGGAGCTGTAAAATAAAACTTTATTTCAGCAACCACTCATCACATAAACTTTATGAATAAAGAAAAAGAGAAAATACGGAAGAAAGAAAGACAATTTGGAAATAAGTGACATCATCTATCTGGAAATGAAGCGTTAAAATTTCATAATGCATTACCATTATTAACATCCCAGTCCAATCCTTCACATTTAGAGCATAATAAGCAATCAAGTTTACCTCCAAACCTCAATATTAGATATTTTCAGAAATGAATTGATGATACTCCATACAGGGAGTCAAGACTAAAAGTTACAGTTATTGTTCCTCAAAAGTAAACAGAAATCGTCAAGAGAATACAATGAAGTTTATGTATTAATCTCCTCAGTAACAGACAGAATTATCTTTATTAAATAATAATATAAGTTGGCTATGATATCCAAAAAATGACCCTTGCAAATCCAAAGGTTTCATCCATTTAATGTCTCGATATTTCAGTAAAGAAAAATACATCTCAAGGAGGATGGGAAATAAGACTTGGGAAAGGACAAGTGTAAGAAGCAAAGTAGCGATGACTGATCTTCTTTCACAGTCGGAGGCAATAGGCACTACTTATTTTCTCTAATAAGAGCATTAGACTGTTTAATGTGAGAGGCTAACAGAGAGAACACAAGGCCCAAAATTGGTCTCGGTCTCTGAAAGGGTCATTACTCATTGTTATCAACCAGTATTGCATAAGATATGATAGATATTCACAACTCAAAATAACCAGATCATAAGGTGATTCCATGAAGATAGTCTTTACCTTCTGGAAGCAAAAATCCTTTGCTTAATGCAGGTCTCTCATATGGAGCAACCTGAAACAGACATATGCGTGTATTTACGTATTTCCCATTATTATAAAAGAAAGGATCACATATTCTTTCCTGCTTGAACTCGCAAGTGTATATAAACATAGGAGCAATCATTAATCAATCCAAATGCCTTCGTTGTGGTTTGACAAAATCTTAATTTCAATTATGTCATCCGTGAATAAACAAATAAATCGAGCTATCAGTATATAAGAGCAGTAATCCCCACTAATGAAATCACACATAACAGGAATTCACAATCAACATCGGAAAAACAAGACCAAAGACTGCAAACTTTGAATGGTAGAGCAAGAACAAGTTGCATTCCAAGTTTAACAACACCACCCTGCCTTATCAAACAAAGTTACAAAGGTCAATTCTGTGAAGCAGGGATATATCCAGAAAAGATAAAACAACAAAGCTTTAGAATGAAAAAAAGAACCAACTCATATTAGAAAAACAGAGACGCGCGCGAAATCCATTAAAGAATAAAATTAAATGAATAAATAAATAAAACAAACAAAGAAGGGAACAATATTATGCTTACGGGTTCGTCAGAAATAATACAGAGTTCACCGTGAGAGACTCCTTCTTGACGAATTCGAGAGCAGCATAGCCAGCAGCCACACCTCCCCCTAGAATCACGTACACGAAGGCCCTTCCCATGTTGGGTTCCCCTGCGAAATTCCTTCTCCTTCTTGTTCCTCTTCTTCTTCTTCTTCAGTTCCTCTGCATCTATACAAATCAAAACTCCTTTGTTTTTGTCTTATTTATTTTATCTATATCTTGAATTCAAAGGTGGTGAATTTTTTTGGGAGCGCATTCTTTCAAGACACTCCCACCAAATTTGAAGATCTGTCTCTCACCCATTTGCGATATGGTGCGGGCCCCATGATCAAGATGACAATGACAACGACAACGACACGACGAGGCGGTGAGCAAACCATATTTACCGTAATGCCCACACTCCGAATGAGACATTGAGACTCCTTGCCTGTAGGTACAACAGACGCCAGTGAATACGCGTAATAATGGCCGTTCATCTTGTTATTCGGTGGATCACAGGGACATATACCTGTGCTGGGTCTACGAAAGAAAATAGTGACCGTGAGAAATAAAGAGGTTAATGAAGTATACAAGTGATAGATTCAATATCCTTGAATGAATAACTTTTATTTGTGAATCTCATTAAATGAAAGTTATTTAATAGGATTGATCATTTTTAAATTATTTAGTGAAATTTACATAAAATAGAAGTTATTCATTTAAGGGTGATCAATTCCACACTTTTATAATTTAGAGAAACTAAATCCTTGATTCTCAAACTGTTTATCCAATCTTCTACAAAGGAAAAAACAATTGTTTATCCAATCTTTTAAATCATGTAACTTTTCAACCAGAAGAGGTAAAAGCTAATCATATATATATTATATCATCATATCTTATATCATATATCATATATATAATTCTAAAATAGAATTTTGTAGAAAAAAAATAGTTGACTTATCATTCAATCAAAGTATTTAATTTCCTATCAATAAAAAGTCAATTAATGCACTAATTACATTAAGTCATCAATTTAGTAATAATTATCAATCAAAAGTTCATAAAATCGCCTATTAAATTCCAATTAAATAATTATAATAGTCAATCAAATAATTATATTTTAGTCCATGAAAGCTTTTAGAAGGTATGCTATATATAAGTGAGTGAATTGTAGAATATATGATATGATGCACTCTAGATCAATCATCTTATTTTACTAGTATCGATGATGTGTTAATTTTTTATGATTTTTTTTCTTTCTATTATTTTGTTCCTTTTCTTTTATCTTTTTCATTCAATACACTCTATATAGTTCATCTCATTTTGTTGGTATTAGTAATTGTGTTAATTTATGATATTTTTCTTCCTATTATACCATATGGCTTTCCTCTTACCTTCTTTTTTCATTTTAGGTGATCATGGCTTAGGATGGATGGTATTGTGCAAAACGAACACATTGAATAGAGAAGATACTTTCACTTTCATTGTGGTTGCTGAATAACATAACTTTTCAGTTGCAGTAAACATCCATTGATGTTGCTTTGATTTTGAAGTTCTTTTTTTCAAGTTCATCTTTTTTGGTGTAGTAGAAAGGAATTCTTTAACTTTATTTTGTTATTTAGGATGTTATTTTTCCTTTTTTTTAATTGACGAGTTTCGCATATTGTTGGTTGTTGATGGATAAATTCTAATTCAACAAGTTTTTTTTGCTATTAATGCTATAGATTTTTTTTATTTCACGGGATTCATTACTCATACATATATCCAAGACACTTATCTCATGAGATTGATTACCTGTAAAATCTAGTAGCTCCAACGTATTCTATTAGTTTGTTACCTTTCAACTTTGTAGAAAAATTTCAAAACTTTTAATTAATTTACTAAAAATTAATCATGTATGTATATATGTCTAAAGAAACTTACAAAAATGCAAGCCTTGGGGGATTTGATCGATATAGGAGATGGTATGATACGTGCAATATTGTTAGTATAGTCATAAAACGTAAAGCAAATACATAGCACATCCCGCGTTATAATATATTAATAACTCAAACATCATAACTAATAAAGGTAACTTGTCGTAGCATCAAAATAAACTAGGATGGGAAGAATGTTCCTACAACCATCCTTAAAGATGAGAAAATAAAAAAAAAAAAAGCAAAATAATTGAGTTCATGTTCAACATAAGGTATAACACTCCAAATCCTAACATAGTTGCTTCCACAGTGTATCTATGCCTTCAAGCCTCCAACTGCACCCTTATCCCTGTCTCTCCATCAAATAAAGAAGGAATGAGCAATATAATATTTCTCTAGGGAAATGGATAGGGGTCATCATTTTCGCCTTTAGCCACCTTAGGTTTATTTTCTAAAAGAAGTGTGTGTTGTATATGGCCATCTTTTAATTTTCAAAAGTCTTTCATTAGCCGAGGTAGGTCGCCACTTTACATGCTTCTTCTACGGACATGTCATGACTCATGTGTGCACATTTCGGCAGTCATTCATAAGGTATAGGCTTCCTCCATGCCATGATGTATGTATGTACTCCGTGAATGACATGCCATGATCATGCTATATATGTATGCACATTTCATTCAAGGTGTATCCTCTTTTCTCTTGTTACATGATCATGCCATGACTTATGTGTGCTCCATCAACTGACATGCCATGATTTATGTGTGTACTCAGTGAATTGACATGCCATATATGTATGCACATTTCATTCATAAGGTAAGGTGTATCCACTTTCCTCTTGTTACATGCTCATGCCATGATTTATGTGTGCATGCATCATGAGCTATTAATTCGTAATCACACAACATAACATGTCTTGGCTTTGATCTTTGGCATTGACCTTCGATCTTAATTTTTTATTACTTAGTGTCATCTATGATCTTTGTCATCAACCTCTGATCTTAACTTAAAAACCCACATGGGGCCTCCCTCCTTAAACTTATGGTATTGAGCTCAACTGACACCATCCGCCCAAAGGTGCGGGGTAAAATATGACACTATTTATTAGTTCATTTCCTTTACTTTCTTAATGCAAGTAATGTTAAGAATGATCCTCACATGCATGAATTTACATCTCAAGATAGCAATACGATACACATAGCATGACATATCAATAATAACTTAAACAATGCACAATATCATAGAATAACAATTCTATCAATAAGAACATATCCTAATAACTTAGGATTTATGTACAAGCAGAGCATTTTATGAATTTGCATGATAGAGTCATGAGATATCATGCTTATAATATTTTCATAATTAATTATTGTGCTAATATTGTATTTTGGCCCTTCTTTTAATCCTTAAAACTTAGGAATTTTGTTAGACTATTTTAGCATATTATTCTTACAAAATTATGCATCTTTAACTTTTTCACTTCCTAATATTTGACAATTATTATAAGAAATTCTAATGTATCCCTACACTTGGAAATTTAAGCTAATATTTTATGAGGATGATTTTGATTTATCAAGATTTCCAACAAACTAAAAATGAGTCAAATCGATAATTACACAATTTTATAAAAATTCCTAAACAGAGGTTGTTTGGTTGTGCACCCAACCAAGGGTGCAACAAATTACTAAAATTAGCCACAAAACTAGAAAGTTTTTTGCTATGAAAATTTCCAGAATACTAGTCCTAGTGTTAAATTTCATTTAAAATTAGCTTCACTTAAATTGAGTTGTATAACTCAAATTTTAGAATTTTCATTGTATGCTACCCAATTTCCAAATAGCAGAAGATAAGGCCTCTTCTAATATTTTTCACAATTTTCTAGGAAACTTAACACTACCAAACAAAAACAGGGACTTGGCTCTGTATTTAACTTTCATATAAAATTGGAATGGGCTTAATCAGAGTCTAAAGACCAAGAAATGAATTTTTATTTGAAGACCGTCCAGATTAACTAGTCATTCCAAATATTAGAGATTTACATATAAGTTTTATGATTTTGTTAAAATTAGATTTGTTGTCACAGAGTAGTTTTTGACAGCTCTCCAAGTTAAACTGCCAACAACAAGTACACTATCTTCACAACCGAGTATATTTAACTAGCTTTTCCAAGCTAAACACGTGACTATAGATCAGGTCACCTTCACGTTACAAGGCTCTTCCTGCTCCAAGCTAAACCATGAACAACAAGCACACTATGCTTCACGTTATAAGTAGTTTTTACTTAGCTTCTCTAAGCTACCTCACAGGAACACCACTCCTGGATTGAGGATACAAAGATTTGTGTTTGGATTTGCCACTCAAGCTAATACTCAAGTTTTCATGAAATATACAATGACAGACTTGGAAAACTTGAATGACTTCTTTATGATTTTTCCTAGAAGAACGTAAAATCTACTAAGAACGTAGAAAGAAGATTTTACAAACAAGGAACTGATTACAAGAAGTAATGAAATTTACAGAAAGATAAGGAGGAATTTTTTCATCATTTCAGTTTTAGCAAAAGTCTCTCTTGCAAAGCACAACATCTCTATTTATAGATGTTTTGCATATATGACTGTTGCCCTTGATCTGTATTCCAAGTGACAAGTGTTGATCTTCTTTTTGTGTCTTGATGAGTCTTAATAGTAGCTTAGCTCACATCCTTGCAAAAGTCATTGTGATAGAGGCTTTTGATATCCCTTCATAAACTACTTTTTACTTTCTGAACGTGTTTAGAACTCCTCTTCCAGAACCTGGGGCAATTAACCATGTTGGTAGAAGAGATGTCACATTAGTCTATGACTAGGTTTGACTTTAAATCTAATTTCAAAATTCCCTCCATTTCCTGAGAGTGCACCGTTTTACTATGAAGTAAACTTTTGAAGTGCAGTATCAATCCCTTAAATTTTCTTCGATCTTCCAATCGAATCAGAGCTTATAGATGGTGTTATATTTGCGATCATGATGATTTAAGGTTGTAGAACACATATGCTTCAAAGATGGATTGATATCTTCACTTGAACTTTACTTTCTAAAGTCACGTGCTACTTTATGAAAATTCTAACCTTGGTTTTTGTACCGTGAACTTTCTTCAATACGTGAGCATATCTTCATTCATTCATCGATATATTTTTCACTTTCATTTAGTCCAAATTCTTTAAATGAGATTAAATATATTTGCACATGTTACGTGAAAATATTTTCATTTTATGAACCTTGTTATGCTAACAAAGGACATCTTTAAGCTTCAAGAAACTCAAGGGATAAGAGAGATCCGTAAATTACAAGTAATAACTCTTGAATCTAATGTCATGGCTTAAAGATAATGTTGTACTTGGGAGGTTGTAATATTTTCTCATTTTAGGGGTTTATTTTGGTAAAAAACCCTTTACGTGATCAATAAATTTCACATCCAATTCTAATCATTACTAACTTTCAATTATAGATAAAATCCTTTTAAATTTTTTTCATATTTTTCTCTTTCAAATCCTCTCCAAATCTTCTTATTTTTCACACTTATTTATTTATTTTTTTGATTGGGATTTTTTTCACACTTATATTCTTTTCAAATATCATCCTAAGGATTCGACTCTTCACATATACCAACATTTCTTGATATCTTCTTTCTCTATATTTTATGTTTTTGCAGACATTTGATGCATCCCCTTTAAGCACGATTCTCTCTCTGCCTAATTCCAATGCCAGTAGGATATCTACTCTTGCCACCAACATCTTGCCCTTATGGTCTATTGCACCGTCAAAACGTTGGGTTCTGCCAGTAGTGAATTGGTTCTCTTCATTTTGGACTGCTCCTAGTCCATATGTATTGTAGATTTGCAGGAATGAAATAATTCTGCAATCAAAATTAACTTTGACAAAGCTTGGAGCTTTTCTCTGCCACTTCAAGCCTGAGGGGTCCAACCAATTCAACATAGTTATTATGACATATTTCTTAATTTTTAGTATTTTGTAATTTGTATTATGTTAATACTTTTTTTAAAAAATAACGAACCATATAAACAAGATTAAAGTCGTTTAAATTTTATAAATTTGAAAATCAATTTGTAGGCATAAATAAATAAAAGGGTAGTTATCAGTGAAAAATAAATCCAATTTCTAAAGATAAATTTTTGGTTTAAGCTTAGAGATCCAACCAATTCATCATAGTTTTTATGAGTTATTTCTTAATTTTATAGTATTTTGTATTATGTTGATACTTTTTAAAAATAGAGCAACGTATAAACAAGATTAAAGTGGTTTAAATTTTATAAAATTGAAAATCAATTTGTATGCATAAATAAATAAAAGGGTAATTATCAGCGGAAAATAATTCCAGTTTCTAAAGATAAAGTTTTGGTTTTTTGGTAACATAAATAACAGATGAAGTTCTTTATTTATTTAGTCTAAAATATTTGTAAGTGGGACAAGCGTAGGTGGGTTAATCGAATGAGGAATTGCCAAATGGCACTCGACACGAAGTTTATCGGTGGCCAAGGATCGATGTTCGGAATGGTGAGGAAGACGAAGATTACTGGCCAAACAATAGCTATGGCTATATGCACTGCACACCTTCTGACTTGTGATTTGTGAATGTGTTTGTCAGTAATTGAATCGAGGATGAGGCTGCATATATCCGCTGTCACAAAATAGATGTAATTATTATTTTTAATTATTATGTAGATTTTTATAATTTTACTTACTTTTTTAATTAAATTTCTATACTTAAAAATTTATAATTAAGCTTTTATATTCATATATGGGTTCAAGTAGATGAAAAAAAAAATCATTTTCAGATCCTGATCCCAATTTTTGGAACTGGTCGAATTATAGTTTCAAATTTTATTGTGGTTTCGTATTTGCAGAAAGCTAGAGATGAATTTGAGGTTTTCTAAAATTTTAGAAAGTAAAATATAAATTTTTTATCATAGATGAAAAATTTTCTACTCGAGGTCATCATGTTTGTAAAAAGAGAATATATTAAGTGGCGTAACTAAAACAAATGGGACATTCTAAGCTGGAGCTCATATATATGTAAGAAAGAAAACTAATATAATGCTGCAGAGACTTGAGCATACGAGCACGAAATTTTCTGGCAAAGTCGAAACAAATATAATACGAGGTTAAAAATATTACGGACAGAACAAGGGTTTGGATCAAACGCCAACTATAGCAATATCCTCATAGTCATTCACGTGTTTTCACTCAAATATCAAATTTGTCTTTTACTTTTAACAATTGAGTAAGGAAGACGGAACATTAAGAAATAAGAATCAAGCAATGCTTTATCATTAGCTAGCATGATATTGATAAAAACGTAATATCATCTGTGTCAGAAAAATCATTATCAGTTCGCAATCCCAATTTTTTGGAACTGACCGAGTTATAGTTTCAAATTTTTTGTGGTTTGTATTTGCAAAAAGCCATAGATAAAAAGCAAATGATTTCATCTCCTTCACTTAACTATATATAAATTACTTGTTTCGGGTGGCTGGGTTAATGGGTGATGGAGATGGAAGATGGAGAGTGAGGAAGGAAATAAAGATAGAATATTTGAAGAATATTCTGGTTTATTGTAACGGTTGTTACTTTGAGGGACATAATTGAAAACTTTTATATAATATAAGTATTTGGTTATAAGTTTTTAAACTATAGAAACTTAATTTAAAATTGAGTAAAATAATAGAAACCTATAGAATAAATACACCTATTTCTTTTATAAAGATGACATGTGGTTCAAAATGATTTTTTATTCATGGGAATACTATTATCAGGAAAGTATTCCAGGAAATGCAATACATATGTGTTTAGTATATGTAAATTGAATACCATGTAGCATTCCTATGAATAGTTTATTTTCCAAAAATACTTGTGACAAAATGGTGTTGACTGACAATGGTCCAACCTGGATAGGCGGTGGTTTGACATTATGGTCCAGTGCCGACCCATGATGGTATGCTCTTGATCGGTGCACTACACCAAAAAAGGTATTTGGTGGTGGTTCATTTTGTGTTTTGCGAGGTTCCACATCTGTTGTTATCTCAAGCATCGCCAACTATTTTTGCGGCAATTTTCAACAACCACTCAACAACCGTTGTGGGTTATTGTGTTGCAGTTTCGGTGGAGGTTAAACCACCATGAATTACATTTTAAAAAACGGGTTCAAATTGTTGCAGCAATTACCAAACCGCTACTAAAGCCTTCTAAATTTTTTGGCAGTTACGAACTATTGCTATATTCTGATGTTATCTTACAAAAACAATTGTGTGGTTATGAAACCGCTTAAAGTCTGATAAATTTTTTCACGGCATTTACTAAGCCCCAGTATATTTTGATGTTATTTTGTGGGAAAATCTTGCTAAAAATATCGTTGCGGTTTAATAACCGTGGCTAAAGCCTTCTCATGTTATACTAGACCTAGCATGATGATTTTGAAACTCCACCAGTTTGAACTTTTTTAAGGTATACTACTGTTGCTATACTAACAAATTATATTTTAAGGTTGTGTACATATCAGATTTTTAAGTTTTGATCTCATAACATTTTCAAATTACCTTTAATAGTGTAATCTTTTCTTGAACCCATTTCTTTAAAACTAAAAGTCAAATTCATTAATGTACCTAAAATAATATATGAAAACAAATTGTTCCAAGCATATAATTCATAAGAAATTAAGTAGAATCCAACACATAAAATTCAAGTCTTTCTGCTAAAGATTAAGTAAACACAAAACAATCCTTAACATATAAAATAAAACAATCCTTAAAACATCAATAGACTTATAATTTGGAAAAAAAAAACACTAAGGAATAGAAGATAATGATGGTCCTTCATTTTGAGGTTCATGACTAGCCTCAGAAGAGTTCCTTGCTTGTAATGATAAGCCTAAGTCAGTTGCTTGAAATTATAAAACTCAGGATTACAAATTTTTACAACAACAACTTCGTAAAATCACTTATTTAATAAAAACCCATAGCATAAGGCTATGTGAAGCTCTCAACACTTCAAGCTATTAACATATTTTCCAATGGAATCAAAATGAAAAATATCATTCTCAAAAGTTATCAAAAACATAACTTTCTCATTAAAGTTGTGCTCAAATAACAGAACAAATGAGTAAGACACTAGCAATCAACATAGTGTAAAGCAAAAATTTATTAGACCCATGATCCACAAAACCCAAAACATATATTGGTTGTTAAGAACCTACATACATGACATGTATGACTTAATTAAAGGAATTCTAACTAACCTATAAAAAAAAAATAACAATTCTATACTACCCCTAATGCAAATTTCAAATATTTAAAAACAGCACATAATTAGGCAATTTTAATGACAAGTAATGACAAAATTACTCAAAGACATATCCATTAGATTTTTCAAAGCTATACCTCATTATTAGGAAAATAGGAGGAACTTGACCTCCTTGTTGACTAAAAAATGTCAATTGATCCTACAACAATTTTAACTATAGCTTCAAGCTCGCATGTTCAATTGAAGGACCATCAATTGAACTAAATCTCCTAAGCAAGATGATGACCCAAGTTGAGATAGACAGACACCAAATCCCATGCCTTGAACATATTTTGGGTTTTCCCAAATACTTTTACATATGCTTCATTTTTAGAGGATCCCTACCAATCTTATTTTCTAAATCTTTCTATACACATTAGACAATAATAATCAAGAATTCAAATCATAGATTACATATTTAGAACCATTATAAACACACAAAGCATCCAAAACATATTTAAGACTTAAATTTTTCTTTAGGCCTCATCATTCACAAAAGACCCATCTTTCCTCATGTGGGCAACATAATATATTTCCCCTTATTATATTTTCTTCTTATTTGTGTTTCCTTACATTGTCTCACAAAATTAATTAATTAAAAATCCACACATTCATTTTGTTAAACTAACAACTTAAAAAGTAAGAGAATAAAATATATGTACCATTGCATGTTGCTTTTTGGCAAGAGTCTTTGACCTAAAAGTTTGAGGAATAGTTTATCGCTTTCTATTAGCGAAATTTTTCACTCAATGCCTATACATCAACATATACAAATGTTAACAAACTAGAGGACATAACTAAAAGTTGATAAATTGCCTACAAGAATTTGGGAACAATGCCAATGCATGATTATACTACGTGTCCTTCAGCATTTAATTTATATTCAAAAAAAGTGGCCCAATGATCCTTAGGAATCTCATTTGGGTGCAAGTTGACATTTTCTATTTTTCTTCCCATCTATGTTCTGGTTTGTAATAACTTTGAAACATGCTACATTTGGTAACTCTCCATTTTTTTGATTTCCAAGGATATACTTTTTTTTTGGCTACATTTTTTGTTGATCATCGTCAACAATATACTTCTTTTGCTTCAAGATCTCTAAAGCTTTTTCCTTTTCAAGATCTCTTAAAGCTTCTTCCTCTTCAAGATCTCGTAATGTAGTGTTTGAGAGACTATGAGCATTGGATTGCTCCAGGAGGTGGAAAGCTCCGTTCTCAGTGGATGAACTAGTGTGGGCTCCAGGCTTACTTTGAGTAGAAATTTGATATGCCTTTTCAAGTATGCCTCTAGAATTAAGCCTAAATTGAGTTGGTGTCAAATGACACCTAGGAGGATGTTTCTTTTGTAGGTAAGAATATATACGAAAGGGGGGTTGAATCGGTTTTGCCTATCTTTCCTATTTGACTTTTAATAAATTATCTAAAATACTATCAAGCTTTAAGCCTGAAGAGTAGTGGAAACATTGTTAGTAACTTTAGAAAGTGAACTTTCTAAACCAAACAAAAAATAAATAAGAATGTGAACTAAAGTTTATCTAAAACTAACACAATAAACAAAGCAAATATAGAAATAAAAAAAGATGAAGGAGAAAAGATATACACAAGAGTTTATATGGTTCAGCAACTTGCCTATATCTTCTCAATAGACAATTGAGTTCCACTAAACCTTTCTCTTACCAGGAGAGAACAAGGATAGTCTTTACAATGGCCTTTCCAAGCTCTCACTAATGACCAATAGATAACCCTACTGTCACTAACCAAGTAGTTATTCACCAACCTCTTCAAGCTGAACTAAGT
Organism: Dalbergia oliveri; assembly: GCA_030441495.1. NCBI lineage: Eukaryota > Viridiplantae > Streptophyta > Magnoliopsida > Fabales > Fabaceae > Dalbergia > Dalbergia oliveri. The sequence continues at coordinate 33,980,354 of JAMLFY010000008.1, read as the reverse complement.
AATCTTTGACTAGCCTCTTCAAGCAAACAGAACAGTAAAACACTTTTACTTTCACTTTGCAAGTACTCTTTGACTAACCTCTTCAAGCTAAGCTTACACAATCATTACCGGATTGAGGATACAAAGGTTTGTGTTTGAGTTTGTAACTCAAACTAACCTACACTCAAGTTTTGTAAGATTTACAAAGAAAGTTCTGAAATACTTGAATGACTTCTTTCTAAATATTCTTCCTAGGAAGAACGTATGAACATAAGGAATGTAGAAAGAAGATTTTTACAATAAAAGGAAATGATTACTAGAGTGTTTTGCTCTTTTTGCAAGCGTTGATTCTGTCCTTTGAAAGCAAAGCATCTCTATTTCTAGATGGCCTTCCTTTTTGGTTTGCCTCTTGATCAAATCTCTAAGTGACACATGTTGATTATCCATTTGTGTCTTGGAAAAGTAATCTATAAGAGTAGCCTATTTGTTGTTAGACCTTTTGCATAAGCCGTTGTGAAATTGAGGTTTCTGATATTACTTTAGAAACTACTCTTACTTTTTGAATGTGGTTTGAACTTTTCTTCTAGAATGAGTTAGTTGACCATAGTGGCAAAGAGATGACTGCCAGTTACCATTCTGGGTTTTGACTTTTGAATTTCAAATTTGAATTTCAAACAAAATTCCTTCCATTTCTTCTAGAGTGTATACTTTCATTGAATGTGATCTTTAATGTGCGGTATCATTTCCTAGATGATCCTTGGGTCTTCACGTCTTTAATCATGGCTTATTGATGAATAAAACATTGTGAGAGTGATGATTGAAGATAGTAGAATACTTTGGCTTCAGAGTTTGATGGATATCTTCCTTCATAGTGTACTTTCTGAAGTCCATTCCTACTTCTGAAGTCCAGACCTTGGTTTCTTGCCTTTGATATGATTTCCTTCCATCCGTAAGGCATATATACGTTCATTGCATGATAAAACATTCACTTTTTGTTAGGTTCAATTTCTTTATATGAGATAAAACATGTTTGCACATACAAAGTGAAATCATTCTCATTTCAAGTCCGTGTTATGCAATATGGAAAAACCTCTATGCTATGTCAAGAAACTTAAGGAAGATATAATCGTTCTTCAAAATATTTTCTTTGAATTAGTTTTGTTGTCACTCAAAACATATTGCTATGAAGCTTTCTAAAGGGTTATGGAGCTAAAAATCTCCCCTATTTTGATGATGACAAACTAATTTAAAGAAAATCTTTTGAAGAGATGTTGAAAGAAATAGAACTAAATATGTCATGATAATAACTATTCTTTCAAAACCTCATAGCTGTATCATTCAGGATGTTCTTTTTCTTAAGGCATGATATGGATAGGTTCTCAAACATTTTAAAGCCTTAAGAAACCTAAATCAAAGCTGATTTTGTTGTTTATGAAGATTCTAAAATTACTCAGAGTACTTTTGAGATACATCAAAATGGTAAACCAGAGATTATTTTTAAGATCTTTTAACATAACCGTTAGATTTTCAGTTTTAAAACAAAACTTTCTGAAGATACACGTGCTTGAATAATTATCAAATAATTGTGATATTATATCTTGATTTAACTTTATTAATACTTCTAACCAAGCTTATTTTTGAAAGCTGATGCTTATGCTTATGTAAGGAAAGAAACGCATATTGAGCAAGCAAAGCATGGATAAATACTTTCAAATAAGTTTGCTCATGGATATATATTGCATATAACTAAGCATCAATGTAGAACTAGGACATTGTCGATATCGAACTTAAAGCAGAGAACCCGAGCAAATAAAATATAAGAAAACATAAATGTTCTTAAAAAAATTTGCAAAAAGATCTCTAAATCTTTGACAGATCTCCTCTAGTGCATTCTCCCTTATTTTTCTTAGTACAAGATTTTCTTTTTATCTATTCCCTTTCCCCTTTTGTCATCAACAAAAAGGAGGTGTCCTGGAATCCAGGAACGCCATCATCAACCTTAGCCTTGACTTCACGAAGAATCTCTAGAAGAGCTTCATGTCGTCGTGATAAGGCTTCTATCTAATCCAGCCGATTGTTGATTAGACGTTGTTCTTGCATTAGCACTTGTACTTTGTAAAGCTTGGTTGTGCCTTAGTGGGTTGGCTTGAAGAGGCTAACACCTATGCTGGAAATGGTTTAGTCATAACAGGATCAAGAGAAGAGCATACTTGAGGTGAGCTCTTCATAGAGATGCCACTGCTAACTTATTCTTTGAGGATATTTCCTTTTAGGAGCATATTCCGAATCAAAAAACTAAGCTTGTGTCATTTTAAGTCTGAGGCCATGCAACATTTACAGGGTGAGCCCATATCTGATAATTATTTTAGGCCTTTTACTTTCATCGGAGCTATCCTAAAGAAGAATAACCTTCCTTTCTTACTCTTCCCTCATTCTCTTTGTTACCTTTTCAAGTGCTACATCTCTTATTAAGCTTTCTCTTTAATACCAGATGAAGCAGGACTTGGGTCTTTGTAATATATTAAAAAGCTTAGAAGTACTCAGTTCCTTCCATATACTTGTACCTTTTGTTTTCCAACGGGTATTGCAAGTACTCAAAGATCTTGGTCAACAAAATCCCATAAGGAACAACAACTTTTCCTTTTCCTAGAGAGATGGCACTTAGCATGTAGTCAAAGATTAGTTTAGGCAAATTTACTTTTCTTTTTGCAAATAGAAAAAACGGTAACATGGTATCCCAACCAATAGATATGTTCTTCCAAGCCTTGGGAGTAGAGAGAGTTCTAACACCTTTTTATGTTCCTTTTTCAAGTTGAGATAGTGGAAGAAGAGAGTTTGAGAATCTTCTATATAACGATAACTTCATCATAGGATAGATTTGAGTTGTTGACTTTGATTCACTTTCTATGAGTATCCAAGCCATGAAGCATAGGTTGGCAACATCCATCTCCTCATAATCTTCCAATCCTTCTTTTCTTCCTCTTATTCACTCCAGGTGGCCAATTTTCCTTTCTTCCTAGGCAAGAGCTTCTTCCATGGACCTTTGAGTTTAACAACGTCTGGTTTGAAGTGTCTTTTCTCACAATGGAACACAGATTACACTTTCAGACTTCAACTTGCCTTTTTTATCCTTTCCAAGGTTGATGTCCTTTTTTTCTTTATTTGACCTCTCTAGAACTTGGATATTTTCCTTACTATCATGGAAAGCTCATTTCCATCTTCTTCTTCTGTCTCATCATCTGTTTCTTCCTCTTCATCATAGGTTTTAACAACCTTCATTGCTTTAACTTTGCTTGCCTTTTGATGAGATGAATTTAAGGCCATTACTCTTCTTGGAAGATTCACCATGTATTTTTAGAACATACCTCATGAGTTTTAAGAGACTCAATGAGCATTAAGGTTGAGAGTTTGAAGGTCTTTTGCCTTAGGAATGGCTGTGACCTGACCATTTGGTAGGAGGTTTGAAGATTTTTTAACCACTTCAAGTTAAGTATCTTTTGCCTAATCCCTTTAGTTGGTTAAATGTACATAAACCTGATAGTCATTTCATCAATATTCTTTGATCTGTCATTTTGAACATCTCATATTGATGAACCAGGCATGTAATCTTAGTTTCTTTCACTTGATCAGTGCCTTCATGTAGCATGTGCAGTCTATCCCATATTTCCTTTGCCATGTCCAGGCAATGATTTTGTCATATTCAGCTTTGCTCAATGCACACGTGAGTAGGTACTTAGCTTTTAAGTTCAATTGAACCTTGGCCTTGTGTTCCTCTATCCCTCTACTCAACAAATTTCTCTTAAAGTTGAGGGTGTACCGTCGTCTGGAACTTCCTCCTAGGAACAAAATCTCCTTCTTGTATTATCTCCTACAAATCAAGACTTGTATATTTTATGAACAACTCCATTCGATGTCTCCAGTAGGCATAATCCCCATCGTCAAAGAATGACGGTCTATTTATGGAATGTCTTTATGCTATATGAATATTCTGTATCATCTGTCCTTCGGATCTTTGTCCTTGTAATCGTTAGAATGCTCAACCCATTAGAAGCCAAGCTTTGATGCCACTTGTAGGTAAGAATGTGCATGAAAGGGGCTTGAATTTGCTTTGCCTTATCTTTTGACTTTTAATAAATTATCTAAGATATATCAAGCTTTAAGCTTGAAGAACAGAAATGTTAGTAACTTCAAAAGTGAACTTTCTGAACCAAACAAAAGGAAATAAGAACGTGAACTAAAGTTTGTCTAAAACTAACACAATAAACAAAGTAAATACAGAAATAAAAAAAGAGATAAAGGAGAAAATATATACATAGAGTTTATCCTGGTTCAACAACTGCCTACATCAACTTTACAACAGTTAAGTTCCACTAAACCTTTCTCTAACTAGAGAAAGAACAAGGATAGTCTTTACAATAGCCTTCCCAGCTCTCACAAGTGACCAATAGACAACCCTTATTGTCACTAACCAAGTAGTATTTACCATCCTTTTCAAGTTGAACCAAGTAGTCTTTGACTAGCCTCTTCAAGGCTTAGAACCAGAAAACACCTTTACTGTCATTTTATAAGTAGTCTTTGACTAGCCTCTGCAAGCTAAGCTCACATCGATCATATTGGATCAAGGATACAAAGGTTTGTGTTTGGGTTTGCAACTTAAACTAACCTACACTGAGTTTTCGTAAGATTTACAAAGAAAGTTTTGGAAACACTTGAATGACTTCTTTCTAAATATTCTTCCTAGGAAGACGTCTGAACATGAAGTAATGTAGAAAAAATTTTTACAATCAAAAGAAATGATTATTAGATGTAATAAACTCTACAAGGAAATGAAGAGAAATTTTTTTAGAGTTTTTTGCTCTTTTTAGCATTGATCTTTCCTTTGAAAGCAAAGCATCTCTATTTATAGATGGTCTTCCTTGTGACCATTGCTTCTTGATCAGATCTCCAAGTGACATGTGTTGATCATCCATTTATGTCTTGGAAAAGCAATCTAGAAGAGTAGCCTGTCTATTTGTCATTTTGCATAAGCCGTTATGAGATTAAGGTTTTTGATGTTACTTCAAAAACTACTCTTGCTCTTTGAACGTGGTTCTAACTCTTTCTTCTAAGATGAAGTAGTTAACCATAGCAAAAAAGATGACTTGCGTCTTAGTCATGGGTTTTGACTTTTGAATTTCAAATTTGAATTTCAAAAATAATTCCCTCCATTTCTTGTAGAGAGCATACTTTCTGAATGTGAACTTTCTAATGTCGGATATCATTTTAGATGATCGTTAGGTCTTCACGTCTTCAATCATCGCTTATTAATAAATAAAACATTGCAAGAGTGATGAATGAAGATAGTAGAACACTTTGAGTTTGATGGATATCTTCCTTCATAGTGTACTTTATGAAGTCCTGTCCTACTTTTGAACTTCAGACCTTGGTTTTGTAACATCCTCCTAACACAATCCTTAAGTCATCACATCGTACTCGAGAGTTGTTACTTATAAATTAGTGGACCTTTCTTAAGTATCTATAGCAAGCTTATTAATATGTCGAACTGAGCATAATTCTATTAAAATATATAATAAAGAAACACAACATTCATTGAATACATAGCTAAGTACAAAAGGAAGCTCTTCTAAGCTTTAATACAATATGTTGACTATTTTATTTACATACATATAACTCTAACTAAGCACAACAAAGTAAAAACATCAACTACTAAGCTACTATAATCCTGAGCTCTTCACGTAGCAGCCTCATTGTTCTTTGATTAACTGAAGTGACACAAACAAAAAAACACATAGGGTAGATTATACAATACTAGGAGGGCAACTCCCTAGTACACAATCATAATGTCATCATCATCACCCTAGTCACTTCTTTATTAGGAAAATGTGATCATGTAATATATATTAAAGATTCATTTAAAGTTCTAAAATCATCCCTTCGAAGTGGGTAGCTTCTAACAATCAATCGTTAATGCACATATATCCTAATGTTACAACGAATAGTAAATCATCCCAGGAAGACAATTTCAGAATGACATGAGTATGCATATGATAATCGTAGTGAAATTATTTCAAAGTGACCTGTGTTCACTTGTGGCCATAGAAATCAAATGTATTATTTTCTTCATTGACATAGGAAAGACTTGGTTTATATCCAACGGGTATTTGCCTGGACAACGCCATAATAGATAGTTTGTATCAATAGTATTTATAGTGGATTGCACCACATAAGAAAATAGACTGCTATTAGGACTGAATTCATTCCTATACGTGATCATCGACTTCATTTTTTTCCATTTCCAAATTTCACACAAATATACTCCTAGTCGATATGTCTACCAACTAAAAATATCCTTAGGAAAGTTCCTTTTTTTGCCTTCTCCTATAATATATCTAAGGAAGTTCCTCTTTTTGCCTTTCCCTTATTCAACCTAAGTCTTATTTTTGTTTTATCCATATGTCAAAACATGTACGATTGAAGTTTATACATTCTTTTTCTTTTTCCAAATGCATGCATAAAGCACATATAGGCATTTCATTCACAATGAAATTTCAATCATGCCTCATAAACCACTCTTTATTCCCTCTAGCATGCATTTATATGTCACACGTCATATGGCCAAATAGTTGAAATTAAGTATTCATGTCATACTAGGACAAAAAATGCCATTATTTCATCAATTCAAAGCATTGTTGCATTTCAGATGATGGCAATTTCATATGTCCATAGCACAATTTATTTGCACCTCAAGCAATCAATTCAAGGCTATAAACATTCTCAAGGACACTTCAATGTGTCCCCAAGTTTTCATAAAAATTTCAGAAGAAAAAGAGTTCTCTAACTATGTTAACAAAATTGTACAAATTTAGTGGTAAAGACCACTTATCCAAGAACTAGGATTCTATAATTTTTAACCCTAATGATTGAATCAACTCAAAATAAAATTCATGGTGATACTTCAATATATTATCAACTTCCTATAAAAACTTCAAAGTGTAAATTAATCATTTTCTATAATAATAAAATTAGGAAATTTTACAGCTTCAGCCTCAATGATTTAGATAACATAGGTACCATTTGGATCTAATTTTTAGATATACCTTAGAACCAATACTCAAGAAAATTCATGTAGTTAGTCTAAGATGTTAGCTTCATATATAATTTTTCCAGCTCATAAACATAACCATAATTATGTCTAAAAATTCATGAAATTTCCATGTCTAAGCAAACAGCAAATTCCAGCAAGCTAGTCAAAACTTCTTTGGACAAAATGAGTTTTTGACCTTATCCAAACACTCCACCAAAATTAACACATCAATATCAATATAATATCAACCAATATAACTAGAAATTTCAGATTAAAACTCATCAGAAATTCTCACCAAAATTTTGAAAGAAAAGGGCTAAAGAAACCCTACTCTTGGAAGCTAGTGTATCCTTGACTCTATGGTGCTCCAAGATAGAGTCCTTCACTCCAAAGCTCCCAAATCAAACCCAAACCCTTCTTAATTAGTGAGGAATTAAGGCATCAAGGTTAGGATTGGTGGAGATTTGAGATTTTAATCGGCTAGATTTGTAGGTATTGAGGTGTAGAACAAGTTTAGTGAAGGAAGTTTGAGGTTTTATCAAGTCTAGGCTAGGAAAATGGAGGTTTGAATCAAGTTTCTTTGATGTTCTTGAAGAAGAACAATGGTGGCTGTTTTGGTTTCCTTCTTGGCCAGAATGAAGGATGGAAAATGACAAAGTTTGGTGGCTTTAAATGGTTTAGATTAGGTTGTAAGAATTGTTTAATATAAAATCTATACTCTTTGACCAAGAAAACAAGATGAATGGCTAGGATTTGATCTTGTAATTCAAGATTAAATCTTAGCCATACACTTACCTTGAATGGATATACATTATCCATTTATAATGATTACACAATCTTTTTGTGTTAGAAATCGTACGTTGAAATTTTATCGAATTGGTAATATTTCATACCCGGGTAATTAGATATTGTTCGAAAATTAATTCCAGGTATAAAATCCTTATTCCTAACTATTTCTAACCTCAACTTTCTCTTTTCTCCTCCGGCATTTCTTGTCCCATTGAGATTTGGTTGCTCCAACGGTAAGACAGCAAGGTTACTATTCATCTTAGCCCGAATTTTTTTTTTGATAGGTTTGTTGGGTCATCTCATAATTGCTAAACTGTCAGATTTTTGAAATTAACTAATAAAGCTCAAATTAATTTTTAAAATTTTTAGGGTGTTAAGATTTCTTGCCCTTGATATGATTTCCTTCCATCCATAAGGCATGTATACATTCATTGCACGATAAAGCGTTCACTTTCCGTTAGGTTCAATCTCTTTATATGAGATAAAACATGTTTGCACATGCAAAGTGAAATCATTCTCGTTTCAAGTCCGTGTTATACAATCCAAAAAAACCTGTATGCTATGTCAAGAAACTCAAGAAAGACATTAGTCATTCTTCAAAATATTTTCTTTGAATTGGTTTTGTTGTCACTCAAAACATATTGCTATGAAGCTTTCTGAAGGGTTCTGAGCTAACATCTTTATCCTAGGCATATTTGAAATGATTTTTATTCCAACAACTTGATTTAGGAGGTGCAAAATGCAAATTTAATCACACACTAGTATAATCTTTCACACACACACACACACATATAAAATAAGTAATAGATATAAGATAAATAAATATTTAAAAACACATGTAGATGATAACTATTTTATAACAAAAATGATCATGTAAAGTTTGTACAATGAAAGAGAAACATAGAATATGATAATCTAGTCCTGTCATGCCTCACACAACCATATCCTGATTCTTATCATCATCAACATTTCCATTTATGGTAGAACTTTGAGGATTGTCATTTATAGTCATTCTTGCCAATTGTATATGCCTAGTATTATCTAAGAAATATGTTTCCAAGTTCTATGGAGGATATGCCTCATTGGATGGCATAATTCCTTCGACATCTCACCCATGTCATAAAAATCTTTTGGCATCAATTGAATTGGCAAGCACCAATCTTTTTGCTTTACATCATCCACATAATAAACCATTCAGCTTCAGCAACATTGATATATGGCTCATTATCTTGATGTTCATTGGTTGTATTAGCCTTGCAAAGTTAATAGAGGTAAAACTTAACTTGTCTTTTTGTATGCCTCTAGGATTAGTCATATTTGCCCATTGACATTTAAATAAGGAATCCTGCCATTATAAACAAGCTTAATGACATCTATCAACTTTCATAGAAAGGAACCTTTCCAATATTTATTTGGGTATCTCTACTACTTGAGTAACTCCTTGTTCAAATGTGCCAAAAACTCCACTATTTTGAGTTTTTAATGCATTGTTAGTGCCAAAGTTTGAAATTTGTATCCATTAACATTGTATCCAGAGAACCTTATAGCTTGTTGTAAAGACCTTGAGCAAGATTGATAAGAATATCTTTATCTAACTCAGGAAGATTGGTGAGATTAGTGCGAATCTAAACACAAGAATATACTTGCGTTAGTCATATGCATATTACAAAAATATGCAATATACATGCAAATGAGCTATTTATAACTCACATGATAAGAGAACCAACAAATAAACTCCCTATCCTAATTTGACAACAAAACTAGATTAAGTTCCTTACCCAAGTATAGAATTATTTAAAAAATATTTAATTTTATGCTAATTGTTTATTGTTTAATGTGATATATATATATATATATATATATATAGCAAAATCCATTATTTAATTTAAGTATTTTACTAGTTTAATTAAATATTAATCATTATAACATTAGTAAATGTAATTATAAATTCAATTATAGTTAAAATTAAAATAAAAACTTTCACAAAATATGAAATTTGGAATTGAGTCATATAATTTCAATTCCAAACTAAATTCTATGTCCAATTCCAATTTTATGTTCTATTCTAGATGCTAAACCAAACATAATATTAATAAAAGATGAAGATAAAAACTTATACAAAATTTAATTATTTAAATACAAAAAAATGCGACTTGACAAGTACAATGCTAGTAATAATAATAGAAATATAACAATATAATTTAATATATATTTATCATAGTTTTAAATTAAACTTGGCCATTTGCAGGATACAAAAGGTTGCTATGTTATAATTTTAACTGAAATTGCCACCTAAATCGCCCAACAAACAAGTATTTTGCAGTGGTTTAGTTTAACCACCACTATTTGTTGGCACCACCTGAAACCTGTTGCAAACTCCTGCCATTCTATGGTCTTGCATTGAAGTCCGTGACAAACAAGTATTTTATGGTGGTTCAGTCAAATCGCTTTACCCAAAACTCCACGTATACTGCGCATTTCTATGGAGGTTACACTAAAACCCTGTTGAACACAAGTTATTTGTGGTGGTTGCACAATCGTCATACAAACCACCGCAAAGTCGTTATTCTGTGATTTTGGTTAATCACCACAAATAGTACCGTGAAACACTATTTTTGGTGTAATGGTGGTGTTATAGCCTTGATCATATGATAAAATATTAAATATTTTTTGTTCCTAAACAAGCACTAAGGAGAGAAATGAAGGTGAACACGATGAAGAGAAGAGTAGAAGGTTGAGGGAGGTCAGGGTAGAGAGGGGGTTTGCACATGGTGACCAAGGTAGGCAAGGATGAGGAGTGTGGGGATGAGGCAACATGAAGGGTCTTCTCATGTCTCTTTTGGGGACAAGGTCTTGGGGGGTGCACCAACAAACCTCTTTTGGTTGATGATGGTCTGATGGGTCTATGCTTGCTTAGTGGAAGGTAAGTGGGGTGATATTGCTCCACCTAGAGTGAGTTTCACAGACGAAGCGCCTTGCACTTTTTGTCCCCTATACTAATGCTTTGGTGGTGAAAGTCTTAGGGAAACCTTGAGTTTCATGACCTTGTCCTTTAAGTTGAATAAGGGTATGAGGCTGAAGGAGGTTTCGACTTGATGGATATGGAATTTGGGTACTTTCTTGTGAAGATTGACTTGGCGGAGGATCGCGAGAGAGCAGTTCATGTTGGACCTTGGATGATCATCAATTGCTATTTGGCAGTTGAAGCAATGGTCTCCATCTTTCCCTAAGGAGAAGCCTTTGGAACCCCTATGGTTTGGGTGAGATTCATTGTTCTGAATAATTGGTACTACAATGAAACAATAATTCATCACATTACTTCAGTGCTAGGGAGGCCTGTAAATATGGACCTTGTTACTAAGATGGATGAGCAAGGTAGGTTTGCTAGAGCATGTGTCGAGATTGATTTGGCTTTACTAGTGGTAACTAGGTCCTAGTGGATGACATAGGTTACAAGGTTGAGTATGAAAGCTTACATTTGATTTATGAAAATTGTCATTGCTACAAACATGTCACAAGGAACTGAAATATAGGAGAAACCTTTGACAATGGGAAGCTAAAGCCTCCCAACACGACAACTAGAGCAATGAAGGGGGAGGATCATTTTGAATATCAAATCAAATCAATAACTTATGAAAATTGTAGAAAATGTTGAGAAAGTTTTGAATGCTGAATCTTCTATGAAGACGTGCCGTTTCTAAAGATAGCATTCATAATGCTAATATGTCGAGGCTCAAGATATAGAGGGTTAGAATGAAGTCTAGAGGAGGAAAGGGAATGGCACAAAAAGAGTGGTTTGTACAACTCCCATGTAAAGACAACTTAAACCATACATGCAAACCTTAAAGGCTAACTTACATGTCTCGACTATTGGCACCAAAGGCGTCACATTTGTCAACTGATAGCCGAGCAATGGTCTTTAGTGTCATGAGGAAGGAGATGGTTAAACTTGTTGGTAATGGTGGCCGCATGATGAATGGGAGCTCCTTGAGGTTCCCTCACATTCCTACTTTAGGGAAACACAAGCATCTCTAAGACCTGAGTGATCTGAAGCATCTATTTCCCAAAGAGTGTTCAAATTAAGGAAGTTGATGACAAAGAGAAGGAGCTGGTGTAGAAGAATAGTGTGAGGAAAGAGGAGGTTATTCTTGCTACCCCTACCCAAGTTTGATCTTGTTGGGGAGATGTTGTATCATTATCTATTTTTTTAATCAATTTCATGGATTGCTTAATCCTTTCGTAGAATATCAAGGGAGTTATCAATAAGGGTTCTAAGAGTTAACTTAGGGACTTTGTTTTGAGATTTCAGCTTTCAATCTTGCTTCCATATGAGACTTATGTGGCATTTTCCAAGATGTCCGTTTTTTGGCAAAAGCTGGGTTACTAGGCGTTTGCAGTTGTGGAAGCTTTGAGCCACTTCCGAGGGAATTTGGGCTTTGAAGGTCCAAACTTCTTTTGACATTTCAGTTGTTGACATCTACCGCTAGGCCATCACTTTTTGACGTTTCAATTCGCTCTAAGCTCTAAGCTCACTTGGTTTATCTTCATTGATGGTTAATGTATCTTCCACCCTTATAAGTGGTTTTAATGAGATCCTCCTCCCATTGGAGGCTCGAAGGGTGGTTTTTTGTGCCCAGGGCCACTCCTTTTGCTGGGATGAAGAAGTATTTAGGGTATTGGTGGGTCTGGGTTCTTTTGGTGGCAAGTGCACTTGGGCAAGGAGGGGCTAGAAATTCTTAAAAGGCTAGGCAAGAGGACGGGCGACACAAAGTGGGTTACCTTTCCTGAAGCTTCTATTAAAGTGCTTTATAAGGTGAGATTGACCACACCCTCTTTTTCTTCAGTTTGGTAAGTGGTCTTAACCCATAGGAGTCGTCCCTTCCGTTGTTTAGAGGGACGCATAATTTCTGCTTTAGTCCACACATGGGAGACAATGAGGGTACTATTCATGGTATGCTTGTTGCTATGGAGTAAATGTGTGTAGTTTTATAGGGATACTTTTGGGAACATTTTTCATAAGAAGTAGTTAAGAAGTGAGAATTAAGGGTATTCAACAAAGTATTAATGCTTAGCCCTGATCAAACTTATTTCAATTTGTGTAAAAGCTTTAGGGACAGTTGCTGAAGTTTAAAGCGAGGAGGTCTTGTGGTACCAGGAAATCCAGGGAGCAAGAGTTAAGCATGGTTATCAAAACATGCATTTTTTCATGCATAAACTATTGTGTGAAAAAAGGTGCAACAATGTCCAAGGGTTGTTTATTAATGATATGGTGATTGCTTAGGTGCCTATTATTGGAGTTAATGCCTATGGTGTCGTTGGCATTTAACCAATTTAAAAAAGTGGCTGAATGAAAAGATAATGTGGCTAAATCTTTTCCAAATACTCTCACTTACACACACAAACTCACCACTCCTCTGTTTCAAGGTGGAAACTATCACTAATGGTGGCGAAGGATTGCCGAATGTTTGGTGAGGTTGGATTGAAGCCAGGTGTCAATGCATTTAGCATGGAAGGCGTGGCAATAGAATGGAAGGAGCAGAGTTAGTCATCGTGGTGGAATTTGAAGCAGGTCGTACAATTAGCAGGAGTGAAGCGGTACCACTGCGAGGCCACCAACACGAGCTACCCTTGTCATTGCCTTCAAATAACCCTCTGACCACCGCCACAATGATGGCCCACCATTGAGTTTGCGCCCAACCCAAGTTTTACCTTGCTTGCCCTATCCTTGTTGTGCTTTACTCTCTAGTATATGCTTCCCCAGGACTTCTCACTTCCATTGACCTGGATTTTGCCGTTGCACACCACACACAAAACAACGCTATTTAGGTAGAGCTAAGGAGCCTTTTGAGTTGTGCAGAGGAAGGGGAAGATGGTGAAGGAGCGATGTTGAGGTGGCAGAGGAGAAAGTTAACACTACCACAATCTGCATACACATGTCATATCCAATTCACCACATCATCTTGGGCACCATAGGCATTGACCCTTTTCGCAAGTAAGCACCTAATGGTATTTGGTGCATTGATAAGGATGTTCTAAGCGAGCACTGTCCTTTTACCAATCTCTATTCATGATGGATAATTCTTGCATACCCCATAGCTCTAAACACTACCTAGTCATAGGCTAAGTGATTGAGCTTGCACTCTTTTTCAAAACGTTTCAAGGAGGAGGTTCATTCATCTTTGATGTTCATGGATTCTTCTAAGCCCTAGGCCCTAATGGGTTTCAAGCAATTTTCTTTAAGTCTTATTGGGAGACCATGGGAGATGAGGTTTGGCATTTAGTAGATCTTCCTTCAAAACAGGTTTTTGACCTGCTTCTGTGAGACCTTGATAGTTCTAATTTCCAAGGTTGATCACTCAACGAAGCTCAAGAGTTTCGCCGAATTAATGTACAATGGTTCTGAAATTGGTTCTAAGGTTCTTATTAGTAGGTTGCACTTTTTCTTGGAAGAGATTATTGGCCGTCTTCAAAGTAGTTTCATACTTGGGAAGGTACTTTAGATGATACTATCATTGCTCAAGAAGTGATTCATCATTACATCACCACACAGGAAATGTGGGTTCTTTATTGTTTAAGTTGGACTTGGAAAAGGCCTATGATAGGATTAATTGTGAGTTTCTACGTCATTTTGGGTTTTAGCTATTATTGTGAACCTTATCATGAATTGCCTCTTTACTTCCTCATTGCCTCTCTCTTTGGATTGGTGGCCAATTGGAGATTTTTGTCTATGATGAGACATGGGACCCTTTCCCATATTTATTTATTATGTGCATGGAAAACTTGTGCTTCTCATTCAATGATAGGGTGGGGATAGGAGAGTAGCATGTTGTTGCAATGGTTGGGTATCTCACACTTGTTTCTGCGATTGTGTAATATCCAAATACGAATTTAGTGTATATGAGTTATATTATTATTACCACCACCATTAGTTTTATTAGCGTTATTATTATTATTATTATTATTATTATTATTATTATATAAAAGTTAGAAGGAAGAAGCATTAATGTTTTTATATAAGAAAATTTCACAGTAACTTTATTATTATTATTTTTATATTTACATTGCGCACCTACGTGGATGCGCCTTTCCATACACACACACACACACACGCACACATATATGTGTGTGTTTGTGCGTGTGTGTGAATATTATTATAATACACAAACAAATAGAACTAGGCATAGAACGCTTAAGCGATTATTCGAGTGGAATTTGTTTTAGTCGACAAGACCTAATGCTTCTCCTAGGGCACAAGCCATTACTCACTTGCGTGAGAGAGTAACGAATACGGAATATGTAATGCCCACGAGGCAGGAGTGATCGTCTGTCAGAAGGCACTAACAAGGAGCCGGCTTCAAGTAGAGGGGTACATGAATGAATTGATTACACACTCGAATGAGAGGGATCTGAGTCTCATAGGATGAGACTATACAATTAAGGAGGGTTTATATGAATTGATTAGTACTACCTTATGCCAAAAAATTATCTTCTTTTGTAGCCATCATAAAACTCCAAGTAAGCGTGCTTGACTTGGTAATTTTGGATGAGTACCTTGGAAGTTTTCCCAGGAAGCATGTGAATGAGGACAAATTGCTAAAAGACCCATGTTGGTTTGTAGAGTTGCCAATCCATAAAGCAGCATGTTACAAATGGTCAGCCTTCACCTCTCCAGGGCGTGTTCGAAGAAACCAAGCGAACTGGAGGCATGTAATGCCCCGGGATTAGGCAGGGAGTAATCCATGCGAGAAGGCACGGACAAGGAGCCGGCTACCTCTAAGTGGAGGGATACATGAATAATGATTACACAGGAATGAAAAGAACCCGAGTCTGTATAGGTATATGATCATAAGTTAATGAGGGTTTATATGAATTGATTTGTACTACCTATGCCAAAGGATGCATCTTTCTTTCCTAGCCCATCATGAAAGAACTTCACAATTAAGCGTGCTTGACTTGGGGTAATTTAGGATGGTGACCTCCTGAAGTTTTCCTAAGAAGCGTGTGAGTGAGGACAAGCGCATTGAAAAAGACCCATGTTGGTTTGTGGGGACGCGTCTTATAAAGAGAAGCAGGAGATGTTACAAATGGTATCAGCTTACTCTCAGGATTGTGTGGTTTGGGGACGAACCAGTTAAGTTGGTGGGCATGTAATGCCCGGGATCAGGTACTGAGTGATTATTGGTCAGCAAGGATCAAGGAAGCCCCGCCTCCAGCCCAGGGGTACATGAATGAATTGATTACACACCCGAATGAGAGGATCTGAGTTCCTATAGGTATGAGACTATACAGTTAGGAGGGCTTATATGAATTGATTGGTACTATTATGCCAAAAGATGCA
>JAMLFY010000008.1:33939288-33963664 GCA_030441495.1 Dalbergia oliveri | reverse complement strand
TTCTGTATTTGATCTTCTAAACTTCATTATTTATAGTTAGAAATTTCCCATAAATAAGATCTATTTCATTTAATTAAGCATGATTAAATAGAAATAAAGCTTTTACATGTATTATAAAACATCACCATGAGATGAGAATGGATACTTCAAAGTTAGATTAGTAGATTTCATTAATACAATTGACAATGTTCAGCGAGTAGGATGACATTAAGACTTTATTAAGATGTATGGAGGAAATTGAAAGCAAAAAAAAAAAAAATTAGGAAGAAAGTGAATTATTATCATTAAGGTCATGTTTGGTATAGACATAGAGGGTAAGAGGACAACAAAGATAGTGAAGGAGAGTATTAAAACACTGTCTCTATATCGTGGTTGGTTGTGAGTACAAGACATGATATTTGTTAATATCTAAGCTTGTTTGGAAACACGAGGACAAGACAACAAATACATAATGAAAGACATTAATACCCCGCCAACCACCGCTAGACCGTCATTGGCCGGCAAGACGTACCAGGTCACTAAGCCACCATTGCACCACCCACATTACAACATTTTTGTTCTTTGGCAATGGCCAAAAATCGTGGCTATATGTAAGAAAATTGTTGCATTTAGAATAGGCAACGGTTTTACAGACTGTGGAGTATGCGTACCTATTTCTTTAGGCAACGGTTTTATACACGGTAAAATAAAAACCATTGCTTTTATCAATAGAATAACAACGATTTTACACCGTTAGTAATATTTGATATTTGGAATATTTTTTAAACGTTGCCAAGTTTTAAGCAACGGTTTGCACTTGTTGCTATAGGTAAGGTTTAAAAAGCATTGCTAGTTATAACCAACAATTTTTCACATGTTGTCTATCTCAATTTAAGGTTTTATATTTAGTATTCTTATTGATAAGACGGTTTTACAAGTGTTGTCTATCCTAATAGACAACGGTTTTATACATGATACTAGTATTTATAAGAAACAATTTTACAAGTGTTGCTTATTTCAATATTTTTTTTGGTAATATGTTGGTTTAAATAATAATATTACAATAAAAACAAAACATTGTAAATCAATTTATCCATAACAAGCACAAATATATAATTATCAAATCCTATTTTTAAATTCATATGATCCATGTACACACATTAATAACCTTTAATAAGTGGCATACAAACTAAGTCATGACATCTACAAAATACTATTTCAAAGTCACATAACAAAAGGATATAAACCATGATAACATCTAATTAAGTATTGATAGTTACAAAATAATATTTACTATGCACAAAAAGTCATGAAGTGCAACATTGAAGTCCTTTATCATCACAAAAGATGTTGATCTCTTTCACTCATTGGGTTCTTCCTCTCCTTCAACATGAGTTTGCTGTAGAAAACCATGAAATTAAACACCATAAACATATAATTAATAAAACAAGACAAGGGTCGTATAAGCAAAAGACAAACATATACACATATAGCGACTTTGCAAATATTTTAGCAATAACAATTGGAGTAAACACTAATCAAGAGAAATAATAAGTAATTTAGTCACCACAATATAAGAGCAAATCATGAATTAAAAAATGTGCCACAATACTCAGAACAACAAGCATATATAATAAAAACCAAAGTCAAATTATAACACAACACTTCTCACTAAAATATGCAATATATACTCTGCTAATCTACATTCTTTAATCCATTTCAAACCTTTTTTCCTTTTTGATCTCATTGTGCCCTTTGAGGACTAGAATTAAAATTAATAACAAAATAAAACAGAAAAGGTAATATCACTGAAGCCCTCAAGGCTCAAACACTTGATTGATGATGCCAAGGCAAGAATTCTATTAGCTCCTACATAGAGCCTTCAGATCATTTATTGAAGAGTTACATCAAGTATCCCAATAGAAACTTTAGGTTGGTAATGTTTGTTTGTCTCCACTTCTTTAATTTCCTAGAACTTTCTATTACAATAAAGATAGTTGCACAAACTTAAACAATTCACACATACACTACTACACAAATGTGTTTTTTTTAAACAAATAGCCCAAACACATCTATAGATGGTAGCATTTAACAACATATCAAAATAGCACAAAATAGCATAATGTAAACAGCATCATCATGAGAAGAAATTTAACATTCTCTAACATGTAAGGATAAGAAACTAAAATATGTAAGGACAATGATACTAATTTGTAGGCATTGAAACAATTATCAAATCCACAGAACAATAAATTCTATTAAGACTATAAGCCATCAATTGATATTACTATAAAATAAATTAAACCTTCTCATTGTTTAAAGACGTAGGTGAATTGGTTGGACCACAGAAGTGCATCCCGTCGGCGCCCAGAGCCTCTATCAAATCTGAGCTATTTTATTGCAATAGTAGTTTAACAAGAGACTTTAGATCATCCATCTCTTGTTACATATATATAACCTTACCTTCTAAGGAAGCTTTTTCTTTTGCATGTTCTTGCTTAAGGTGGCTATCTCTTCACTCTCTTAAACATAGTTGGTGCACAACAACGCACTCTTCCTAGCTTCTCCTTCCCAAATAAAGGTTGGAAGGCTTTAATGGCAAGTCTCTAGAAGTTTGATTCTTACTATGTAGATGTGCCTAATTTGAACAAATGTAATTACAATTAGAATCACACAAATGTATGTATCACAATAATAGCTTGCATCTAATTAAAAACTTACAATTACATAAAGTATCCTTATCCACTTGTTTGCCTTCTTGCTTGGTAGTTTTAATGAACATTTTTGCTTAGCCTGGGTTGTTCATTATTCTCCTTACAGCACACTAAATTTAATTCAAATATCACTCAGCAAAATAGAATTAGCACACATAAAAGCAACATATACTTATATGTACATATGTAATTATAAATTTTGTATAAAGATGGTACCAATCTTGCACGTATTCTTGCAAAATTTATTGGTCCCATCCGATGCCTAAACTTTTGAGCCCTATTCTCCTTGGGAGTGAATGGGAATGGCAAGGAGGAAAAAGAAATACTTATAAGATATAGCTTTGAGTATGGGTTTAAGCATGGTGAGGTATGGGCAATATATGGGTAAGGCATGGCTCTTTAAGTGAAGAAAATTTCAACATGTGACACCCCTTCGAGGCCATGCATTCGGCCATAATTTTGTAGCCAAGGGAGGATTAATTTGCTTATGTAATTGTGATTTAGTGATATGTTTAGGTGTTTCTTTGATTAAGGTTTTGGTTAGAGTTGTAAGAAGTGTTTAGGTGAGGTAATGACCTAATTAAGGTTGTCAAGACTTGATTAGGAGGGTAATCTTGCTAGATTAACAATTTAAAATCATTCTTTTGGTCAAATGAGGTATGACACAATTCCTTAATTTAAGGAATTGGAAGAGAAAATACTATTCAAGATTCCATGACTAGGAATCTTGAATTAAAGAATGCAATTAGAGTTTAACTAAGCAATCTAGGTTCTAATTAACCTTAATAAATTATTTTGACTCTAGATTAATTTTCAAAATAAATTAATTTAAATTAGAGTCTAATATTGCTTAGGTTTGCTTAATTGCGTCATTAGGCTAAGGATACATATTCTAGAGGCAAAATAGTAATTTTGCCTGAAACTACCAACTTTTTGGCCAACTAGACATCAAATATCACTCATAAACAACATTCCAAACTTCCTAGAAAAGTTAAGCTAAACGGCACCTTTCTGGATAGAATAGGCATGGGTATTTTGGTCATTTGAGCCGAAAGTTAGAAAACGAGATTTCACCTGGATATCAAACATAGTTATAACCCTATTCAACATTGAGTTGACCCATTAAACTGGGGCAATTTCCTAAAATTAGGGTAAAAATGATTAAGGGACATTTTAGTTATTTGTCTCGATAGCAAAAGAAAGAAAGTTACACTTTAGATCATTTGCCAAGTTTAGTTTTCTTGCACTTTCTTGCATTTTCTTTCAAATTTCTCTTCATCTTGTTCTTCTTCTCTCCTCTCAAAGAACCTTTCCACCACCACAAACAACCATAAACCACCACTCCCTCACCTCAAACCTCTTCTTAAACACTCAAACTTTCCATTTCCAAGCTCACAAACTCAAGGAAAAATCATCTTCCTTGAGCTTTCCCCTTGGCCAAATCCATACACACACTTAAGAGAAGATTTTGTCTTTTTATTCCTTCAAGGATCAAGCTTTCTTTCATCCTTTCAAAGACTTCTTTAGGTAGGGGTTTTGTTTCAAGTTTTTACTTGTTTTTTCAAGAAAAGTTCTAGCTTTCTCTTGGTTTCCAAGCTTTCATTTTCTTTTCTTCTTTTTGGCCAAGAGGCCTTTTCATGGGAAGAACTTTGGCTTGATGATGAGGTTTCAAGATAATGACTTGTTGATGTCATGTGAGAAACCTCTAAAGCTTGAAAAACTTGGTCTTGGACCATATATGCTTGTGGTTTCTTTCTCTTTTTCTTGCTCATGGTTCAAGTTTTTCTTCCTTTTTCCTTCACAAGCTTTGGTTTCCTCTTCCTTTCCCCTCATGATTTTGGTTTCCTTTTCCTTTGTTTGAACAAAGTTTGCTAAAAATGTTAAGTAGATCACAAAAGTTTTGTTAAGAAAATTAATCATATGTTTTCAAAGAGCTCTAAGCTTACCCTTGCCAACCTTAAAGTTGGTCGGGTTCTAGAGTTTTACTCTAGATTGAAGCCCATGAGCAATAAAATAAAGAATATGACTTAGTTCTTATATGTTGTTTAGACAAGTGTTGAGCTTTGTGTTCATTTTCTTGAGCTTGATGATGAAGTTCAAAACCAAAGGCTTCTTTGAAGACTTGGTGCTAAGAACTCTAAAGCTCACTTTATGTTGTTAAGATACATATTGGGTTAAGGTTGTGATGTTCCTTTAAAGTCTTGTAAGAGCTCTAGTTAAGATAAAATGAGTTGCATTCATGTTTATGTTTATGCCTTGCATAGCATGTTTATTTTGATGCTATCACTAAACTCTCAAGAATAACTAAATGAACTTGCATTATCATGTTTAAATTTCCAAGCTTGCATTTCATGTTTATATTTCAAGTCATCACTTAATCTTTAAAGATAATAATGAGGTTGCATCTCATATTTATTTTATGCTCTCACTTTATTTTCTAATGAAGAGTAAAATAAGTGCATAGCATGTTTAAGTTTATGCCATCACTAAATGTCCTAGAGCTCAAAGACTTGCCCAAGTATCTTACATAAAGTTTTAGAAAATGGAGGCATTTCAAGGATGCCATTTTGGCCTTGTGTGATGATGATGATGGACTTGGATGAGTTCATCTAATCATAAGTGCCCATAGTCTAAGTCTTGGAATTTTTCTAAGCTTAGGTGTACTAAAGGAACTTTATGAACAAGGTTTTATGTTTTAAATTATTCCTTGAGCTAAATAATTTAGCTACTGACCTAGAATATATTTATGTGATTTCAATGAGATTAATTGGTTTCTAAAAGAGTTTTGAGTTCCTAAAATGATTCCAAGAGAAACTAGCAACTTATATGCTTTTAAATCATGAGATTATGTGATTATATGAGGTATATGTTTTCGGTTCTGCCTTGTGCAATTGGCCACTGTATGAATTCTGTTTTATGGTGTTAAAATGTGTAAAATTATGTTTGAGTGAAGCAAGGAACGATTTAGGGAAGTTAGGAAAGAACAAGTAACTAAAAAGGACTTAAAATGTGAATTCTAGAACACTTAGATGCACAAAATTTGTAATTCTGTTTCAGCATAATTGGACTTAAGAAAAATGGTTTATAATTAGTGGATATGTGTAGGAATCCCTCATAATTGGTTTAGGAGTTATTATAGAGCCTTAGGCGAAACGGAACTTAAAGGGTTAAAGGAAATTCTAGGAACCCGTAATCATAAGGCAAAATTCTGCCCAAAATAACTAGAGCTGTTTGGTTATATTATAGAGCATAAACATTAGAGAAAATTATAGGTAATGATCCCTTAGGTGTTATAAAAATCCATAATAAAGGTTAGGATAATTGGAACACAAGTTTAAGACCCGTAAGGGCCAAAGCATAAGACACCATGAGATAGGAGGTGTGATGTGAGCATGAACCGAGTGGGTATACTCATAATGATGTGAATATGTTATTATCATGAACATGAGACTATATGTGTATTTGTGGCATGTTGTTGTGATAATGGTATGCTATGGTTGAGGTGTATGAGAAAGAGGAATATGAATGAGGTAGAAGAGTATATTCTATGAATTAGAGATTTATTTAATTGAGAAAGTTCCATGAGAATGACATGTGTGATTGAGTTATGTGGCATGACTCAAATTTGAGGAAATTCCAAAGTGTAGTGATTATCCTGCTGAAATTTCATCAAATTTGAGGGACTTGAGAAAGTTTTAAAAAGAAAGATTTTATATGTGACATGCCAGACGCATTTCTCCTGCTACGTGAGGAGAAAGGAAACCGTGGAGGGTATGGTCGTGGGGGCTATCCAGAAGCGGACAATGTCACTTGGTCTTAACTCTAATGATGCGTTTGCGCTGAGACGTACTTCTCCCTGCTACGGTGAGGAGAAGGTAAACCGTGAGGGCATCGACATTAGCCTGCCAAAGCGACAAAGTCACTAGTCTAACCAAGCTGATGCATTGAGAAGGAAGAAGTCCCATGATGGGTGATTCCTAGGTCCCCTGCTATACTCTGGAGTTGGGATTGTTATTTTTATGATTATGATTCGCTTATCAAGAGGATAAGTAAGAACTAGTGACGACTAGTTAAGGTATGAGCTCATAGCCTAGTATAAGGGTCGGTTACTATTTTTTAAAGATCATGATGTCACAAGTTTGAGAAATGAGAAAAGATGAGAAGTATCTTGCTTATGAAAGTGAAAGGTTGATCATGAGAAGTTACATGCCATTATATGTGATTTAATTGTTGTTGATATGTTTTATTGTTGTAAGTATTGCCATGCATTCATGTTCTACTATGCTGCATACATGCATTAAGATTCATCATAAAAGACACGGACCTTGGATAATTATCTTTTATGAAAACCTCATAATGAACCTTTGCATGTATAACCCTTTTATAAATAAACCCAAGGTTCCTGGGACGTAAACGATGACACTAGGATAGAGGATTTTCCTATTGAGATTCTTTAGCAAGATTCTCACCCTCTCTTTGTTTCTCTTTTCGTTACGTCTTCCATGATGGAGTCGTTCGTGATCTCATTGACACCCGATATGGGAGGTGCACTATGATCAGGATATCAGTCTACCATTTTGAGGGTTGTTGTGTCGTGCGCATTTTTGCATACATGGGACGCCCATTTGCTTTCTGGTTTCAGCTTCTTCACCATGACCTCTCTATGGCAATGATTTGATCTTCAGGACGCGACCCGTGATGAGGAAGAGGGGTCCCAACCATCATTTTCCGGTGCGTGACTAGAATTCGTGCCCCTCATACATCGTACGGGAGGGACCTGTTTGAGGATTCACTGGCAAATCCCTATTCGGAGATTTCGCCTTTGGTGCATTCAGAGGGTTAGGGTGAGAGACACGGTCTCAGTCGAGGCCTATGAGGTGTCTGCTGGAGCAAGAGAGTTGCCCTCAGGGAGGAGGCCGTGGCACGCCGATTCAAAATCCCACGCCCCTCTTCGGGCCACACGTCAAGGAGCTCAGACAGTTTGCGAGCTACATCTCCTATCCGAGGAGTAGCGTCTTTTGTAGGCTTTTAGAGGGGAGGGTGCTTAAGCTGGTATATCTTTTGAGGACTTTTCCATGTATTCACGGTTTATGTTTCCTTTTTCTTGTACTTTATGTTTATGTCCTGCAAGCTTGCCCATTCTTATGTAGGTATGACTTTATGTTATTATTTCAGTTATGTACTAAACTATGGTGATTAATATTATGATGGATGTTTTATGAATGAAGTGTTCCTTGTTGCTTTTATATTGTATGATTTATTTGTTCTTCTCTTTACATTTTCATTTACGTTTACGCAATGGCTCGCACTTTTGTTTTACATGTTCCATTTCAAAAAAAAAAAATTTACCTTATTTTCCGCTAAGTAATTTTACAAACGAGTTTTAAAGGGAAATAATAACTAATAATTAATCTTGATACGTCCTAGGCATGTTCGGTTAAATATTAGGGTGTTACAAATGAGGTCATTCATATAAAATATCCATACAAAAGTTACAAGCATCAATGCTAAAATATGTAAATCATGGGACTTTAGAATATCACTAGGTAACGAGTCATGTACTATTATTCGGAACCATAGAAATTTTTACATATTTCTCCTTTTATTAACATAGGGAAGGCTTAATTTCACATAAAGATGCATCTCATTTGATAGTTCGCAGAACAATAGATTGTTAGGACATGAGCTCATTCCTTTGGATCATCCGACTTCATTTTTTATTTAGAATCACACATAGTTCTATTCCTAGCCGATACGTACTCGACTCATAAATTTTCTAGGGAATTCCTTATTCTTTCCTTCCCTCTACATCTCATCTAAGCCTTGTCTCTATTTTCCCCATATGTTCAAACATGCACTTGTGAAATGTATATGTGCTCTTTTGTCATAAATTCATATCATGTACTTATTTTTCTTTATCAAGGGAATGTGTGCATCACATAAGTATTCAATTATTTTAAGGCTTATTCATACCTCATGAACAATTATTTAAAACCTCTAGCATGCACTCATATGCCATACACTTGAATAGATATCATTCCACCATTAGTTTTAACAAATATTACATTCCAGCACTTTGGCAGATTTATCATTCTAATAACAACATTTCTTTTGCCATATCAAATGGCCATTTAAAGTAAAAAAATTCTATATGACACTTCAATATGTCTAGGATACCTGTAAAAATTTCACAGTAAACGAGCTCCCTAG
The DNA here is from genome assembly GCA_030441495.1 of Dalbergia oliveri. NCBI lineage: Eukaryota > Viridiplantae > Streptophyta > Magnoliopsida > Fabales > Fabaceae > Dalbergia > Dalbergia oliveri. The sequence goes on along the minus strand of JAMLFY010000008.1, from coordinate 33,954,761 downwards.
CCCCTTAACTAAATTATACAAATTCAGTGGTTGGAAGCCACTTATCCAAGCACCAGGGTTCTTATAATTTTTAACCCTAACAAATGATTGAATTAACTACCATAAAATTCACAGTGATATTCAATATGTTATTAACCTTGTATAAAAATTTCAAGGGCTCATTCAATCATTTGGTATGGTAATAAACTGGACAATCTTAGTGCTTCAATTATTCAAAGTCAACAGCTGTCTAATTTTGAGTTTCTGATTTTTTTTAGACATTTACCTTTAAAATCAACACCCAAGAAAATTAATGTAGTTATTTTAAGGTGTTAAATTCAACACATAATTTTTTTAGCTCATGAAAACATCCACAAATATACCAGAAAATTCGTGCACAATTCCTCCCTAAAAAACAGAAAATCCAGCAGCCTAGCCCAAACTTCTTTTGACAAAAACCATTTTTTTTACAACATCCAAACACAACCAAAATTTATACATCAATATCAACCTCATATCAGTAAATACAACTAAAATTTTTGGACATCTAACCAAAACAATTAAAAATTTGACAAGAAAGGCAGCACAAACCCTACTTGTAAGCAACCTAGTGGATCCTTGACTCCAAGATGATCCAAGCTTAATTCCTTCCACTCCAAAGCTCACAAACCAACCCCAAATCCTTCCTAAAAGTGAGGAGTGAGGTAGTAAGACAAGGTTTGATGATGGATGGAGATTTTGTTCGTTAAATTTGTAGATATCATGGTGTAGAAAAGTTTAATGAAAGAACTTTAAGGTTTTAACAACTCTAGGCTAGTGTTTTTGGGCTTGGACTCAAGATCAATCTCTTGAAGATAACAATGGTGGCTGCATCCTTTCCTTGGCTGGCCGAATTTGATGTTGTCTTGGGGAAGAAAATGTGACTTGGCTCTTGTATTTAATGCTTTGAAGATATTTTGTAAAGTAATTCATCATTTATGTGAGCAAAATGGATGGCTAAGATTTAATCTTGGATTCCAAGATTAAATCTTGGCCTTCCACATGTCTTACTAGATAATATCATCCATTTGTGTGATGGAAATATCTTTAAGTATTAAAATCAACACAGAATTACGGAATGGGTAAACACCTTTACGGATGAAACCGATATTGCTAAAATTAATTCTAGGCATAAAATTTCATTCCACACATTTCTGACCTTATTCTCATATTTCCTCCTTGGCACTTGTTTAAATCTCAAATTTCGAGTGTCTTCAAGGCTACAGGCCACAAAATACTATTTACTTTTTTTTTGCTCACTCATCATCATTCTCATCACAACTACGTCTATCAAAACTTAATATTCCCATTAAAAAAACCTTAATTAATTTCTAAAGAAAATAGCTAAGATGTTACATTGCTACCCTCTTAATAAAAATTTGCTTCAAAATTTCGTACTTGGAAATAATTTAAATAATCCTTCTTCATATTTAACTTAACTCCCATGTGAAATCTTCATTCCTTGGTACCCAAGCTACTTTTACTAGCTTCATTGATTTATTTCAGCTGTTTACTTTATTATTTGAGTGGGAGATGTTTGAAAGGTTAAATCATCTAGTAGAATTCTAGATTCGGGTTCAATGATATGGTTTAGGCCTAGGTGATATGTCTCATTAGATACATGAAAGACATCATGATGATTGGATATGAGTGGTAGGCTATCTAGCGCTGATCCCCAGGATTGGGGAAAGGTTTATAAACCTAGGTGACAACTTTGACATTTAAAGCTCTATCTTACTCCTATGTAGGGGTAACCTTAGGACATGTCAATATAAACTAAAGGCTTCCTTCTATTCAACATTTGTTGTGATGACTCTTCGTGAGGTTTATCCTTGATCCTGGATTTGTTCCATTGTCTGATTAACTGTCGGGTCCTAACAATATTCTTACCAGAATCGTACCAACACCAAAGGAGGTGACATTCCTTTATATGAAGCTTCATATGGGGCCATGCCAATACTAGCATGATGGCTATTTTTATAAGCAAACTCCACCAAATGGAAGCAATTTTATACGGACCCTTCTGCTCAATCACACATGCTCTCACATATCCTCCAAAGTCTTATTGTGAATTCGTTTTGTCCACTTTGTAACGCCAATTTACTGTCGTTTAGAAATTACAAATTACCCTAGGTAATTTTCTATATAATTCGACCAAACAATCCTCAATAAAGGAATATAACATTAGAAAAGAGGTTAGGAGCAATTCGTGTAAGAGTCGCAAACCCAATTTTTGTACGTGTAAAATGACCAAAATGCCCCTGAGGTTATTTTACTAGAAAATGAGATCGTGGCCCCGTCCCAGGGGATGTTTTGATGATAATAAGGGATTGTTTGTGTTATGTGTGTTAATAGAGAGAAGAATCAATTTGAGTTCCAACGCAAATGACCAAAACGCCCTATCGTTTTAACTCCGATTTGCGTGTAGAGCTTAGCCCGAACCTCACTAAAATGTTTTAAAAGGTGTTTTTAAGCTATGATTAACCATTGGTTAAGTCGGGATGGTCTCAGGCAATTTTTAAGTAAAATTACCATTTTGTCCTTATCTTTGTGCAAGTTTTGCAAATTTTGAGATTTTTTCGTCTAGCGAAACCTAAGCAATATTAGGCTCAAATTAAAGCTTATTAAATTCTAATTATTAATCTAGAGTCAAAATTATTTATTTAGATTGATTAGAACCTAAAATTGCTTAAAAACACTCAAATTGCTTACTAATTCACCTAAATTGTAAAGATACCTACCTACACCTAAATAATACATGGAACACACAAATCTTCTCCTCCATGGGGCTGTAATGGCCAAATTATTGGTGCCTCCATGCATCAGAAAATTTGTCAAAGATGCAAAAAATCAAGGTATGAAAACAAGGAACCATGAAAACATGATTCCATGTTTTAAGCCACCAAACAAGATGATGTTCTTCCCTTTGTTCTCCCTAAAATCACCACCTTTCTCCTCCATGTGTCCATTTTGAGCTTCAAAATCTCTATAAATAGGCATGCTTAAGAGGTTAAACTTCTTGCTCATAATTACACAACTTCAAGTTTTTCCAAAACCAAAAGCTTTCTTTCTTCCCCTTCAGAAACTTTCTTCAAGTTTTCAAGAAGATTTTCTTTCATTTCACTCAAAGAAACCAAGTTCTCTTCCTTTCCTTCAAACCAAATTAGGTAGGGAGTTGTCTTTAAAATTATTTCTATGCTTTGATAAGTGTTGTTCTTGGTTCAAAATGATGATTTCATGGACCTTCTTAGCTTTTCCATTTCGGTTTCTTCTTCCTTTTCTTTAAAGTATTTCAGCCTTATGGCCTATATAATGATGAGACCATGGTTTGATGATAAGGGTCTTGAGTGTTGGTTGCAAAGCCATCACAAGTTAGACCTCTAAAACTTGAAGGTTTCACTTGTTTCCAAGTCTTGAAGAAATTATGTTTTTATGATGCTAAAACAAAGATCTTGAGTTTAGAACTTGAAAGATGTATTTTTCACTTATGTTTCATTTCTTGTTAAGCTTTGTTTCTAGTTTAAAAATGATGTTTGATGCTTTTTCATGCTAGATCATTTTAAATTTTCTTTTCTTCCTTTTATATTTTGGCCTCAAGGCCTTAGAAATTTCCAAATAGCTCAATAATGAAACCTTAAAGCTTGAAGTTTAATTTGATCTCTAATCCATTTCTTTGAGCTTGATGATGAGATTCAAGATAATTTCTCTTGAACTTGACAAAAGAACTGTAAAGCTCACTTTGTCTTGCTGATATATTGGGTTGAATTTATATTTCTCTAAAGTCTTGGAGGAGCTCTAGTAAGAAATAAATGAACTTGCATCCATGTTTAAGTTTATGCCTTGCATAACCATGTTTACTTTCTATGTCATCACTAAATTCTCAAGAATGAATAAATGAACTTGCATTCTCATGTTTAAATTTCCAAGCTTGCATTTCATGTTTATGTTTCAAGTTGTCACTTAATCTCTAAAGATAATAAAAGGTTGCATCTCATATTTATTTTATGCTCTCACTTTATTTTATAATGGCTAAAAGAATCAACGCATGACATGTTTATTATTATGTCATCACCTAAAATCCTAGAGCTCAAAGACTTGCCCAAGTATCACAAGCAAAGTTGGAACCATGGTAATAAGAACTCTAAAGTCACTCAATTTCCTTAAGATTATTGGAGTCAAAGAATTCATTCTTTAAGAAGTCTTGAGTTTGGAGCTTAATAAGATGTAATAAGAATTCTCTTCTCTCTTCAGGTCTAGTGCGGACTAAGGCGCTATTTCATTTCTTTATTAAGATTCTCTTCTCTCTCACTTGTCAGGAAACTACGCTCCTTTCTTATTTTTCTTTTATTAAGATTTTTTCTTTCAGCTCTTAAAGCTCAATTTCTTATTCATTTTCAAGCACTTGCATTATGTTTAAATTTCAAGTCTTGCATATCATGTTTAATTTCCAAGTCATCACCTTAAATCTTAAAGATAAAGAAAGGGTTTGCATAGCATGTTTATGATTCTAGTTATCACCTAAATCTCTAAAGCTCAAGACTTGCTCCTTTTATCTTAAGTGAAAATTTTAATCATGAAGATTCTTTCAATGTATAAATCAGCCTCATGATTAAGGAAGGCCTAAAGTCCTATGATTTCTTTCAATTTAATAAAAAGAATTAGTTTTAAAAGAGTTTTGAGGCTTTGCAAATATTTTACGGTAAACTAGTATCACATGTGTACTTGAAATGTGACTTAGCAATTATATGAGGTTCATGATTCACCACTAATACTAATTTAGTACTACTGTATGATGATGGTTTAATATGTTTGAAGTTGTGATAATTATGGTTTATTGCTAAAGGAATGATTCTATGCATGTTAGAGATAAAACTAGCTTCCTAGAAAACCATAAAAGCAAGATTTCTAGACTATAAGAATGAATTTATACATTCTGTCCAGAACCCTTAAAAGCTATAAGAATCAGATTTTATTATGTCTAGATAAGTGAAAATGATTCATAATTGGTTTAGTAATTAATTTTAGCATCATAGGAAAGCGGTAACAAGAAAGGGTTAAAGATGCAACTTCTAGCACATTTAAAGCCTTAAATATAACCTACTGCCTATGCTGTCCCATATGGTTTAATAATGTACTTGAAGGTTATAATTAAGGGTAATAATGATAATGAATCCCTTAGATGCATAAGAAGTAAGATAATGATTGAGGTTACCTAATTCTAAGTTTCGGTTGTTTAAGGGAGTTTTAGTAAGGATTTATGATGATGCCTCTTTGATGTTTGAAATGATAAGTCTATGTAGTGATTTGATGCTTATTAAGTATTTGATTTCATTGAATGACTTCATGGTTTGCATGTTATAGTTGCTGTTGCAAACAATGAGAATGTTTATGCATCCTAATGATTATGAATTAGGAGTTGTATTATGATATAACATGCAAAGACTTAATGGTGACTTAAAATTATGAGGAAATGATCCTTTGGACCCATCAGACTATAGGTGGTGAAAAGGTAATCCTAGAAAATGATCCTTTGGACCTATCAGACTATAGGTGGTGAAAAGATGATTCTTGCCCCCTAGCCCGTTCTCTCAAAAGGGTAGAGTCAGACTTTAACTTATCAAAAGGGATAAGTATATGCTAGTGACGACTAGTAAGGTATGAGCTCATAACCTAGATTACTCCAAAAGGGTGGAGTATAGGGTGGCCCAGGAAAATGATGATGAAAGTAACTTTAAGTCACCTAAGGAACTAAGTAATGTATTATGTGATTATGATGTTCTTCTATGCATAGTATTTATGAGATGATGATGAGAAATATGATGTTCTTCTATGCATAGTATTTATGATATGATGATGAGGAATATGATGTGGTCTTATGCATAGCTATGTTATTATGATATGTTAATATATATGAAAGGAAAAGTTCATTATAAACATGACATGCTAAGTTTATGATGCATTATAAGACGCATGATTAAAACTAACGGACCTTGGTAAAGTATATTTCCGAACTTAATAAATGAATCTTAGCATGCTCACTATTTCATAATAACCCCGAGGTTCCTGGGGACGATGATGATGACACAATGCATATGAGGTGAGTACCCTCCTGAGATTCTTTTATAAGTTTCTCATTCCCTCTTTCTTTCTTTCCATCTCGTCTCAGAAAGTGATGGTGATGTTCGTGATCCGTTGATGCTCTCACCTGGTAGATGCACGTGATCTTGTGAACCAGCTTATTATCCTTGAGGAACGTATCGCTAGACCTTAGCGTGAACTCGAATATCTATTCCTATCTCCTAGTGTTATTAATAGGTGCCGTTAATGGATGTTTTCCATCCATATATTATTTATGTTTTGTTTGATTGCCTACATCTAGCTTAACCGTTGGTAGGCAAAATATCTATATGTTATGTAATTATGGATGTCATATGATGGAGCCAATATGATGTGTTTTTCATGATATGCTCTTTGGTTTTCCGCTTTATCTCAATTATCGTTCACACTACATGAGGCTCACGTTTTCAATCATGTTTAAAAAAAATGGCTCGTAATTTCATTAAGTATTTTCAAAGTATGGTTAAATAACTGAAGCAAAGAGTAAAGTCTAGTAATTAATCAGATACGACCTAGGGTATTGGGTTAATTATTAGGGTGTTACAGTTGGGGGTGATAGGCCATACTTAAACAAAGTTTGGTTCCAAAAGCCCTTTGGAAAACTCCAGAATTTCAAGTAAAATGAGGATCTTTATCGAAAACTATTGAAGAAGGAACACCGTGTAGTCTCACTATTTCTTGAATGTACAAATAAGCTAACTTATCCAGAAGGATAATTAGCTTTGATGGGTAAGAAATGAGGAGACTTGTCAATCTTCCACTATAACCCATATAGCGTCATGACCTGATGATGTCCTTGGCAAACCCATTACAAAGTCCATGGAGATATTTCCACTTCTTCTGGGATTTCTAAGGGTGCAAGGTTCCTATCGGCTTTTGGTGTTCTATTTTGATTCTTTGACAAGTTAGGCACTTTTGGACAAAATCCATTATCTCTTTCTTCATCCAGGCCACCAAAACATCCTCTTAACTGCATACATTTTACTAGTTTCAGGGTGTATGGTGAAATCGCCTTTGTGCACCTCTTTAGTATCTCTTGCCTAAGATTACCACTTGAGGTACACATACCCTATCCTTATACCTCCATATACTCCTGGGTAAAATCTAACTTCTTTTCTGATGGACTAATTTGAAATCTCTCTTGAATTCCGATACTTCATGTTGTGCGGCCAAAATTTGTTCCTTAAATCACGTTACTCTTATTGACCTAACACCACCCCTTCGGCTCACAATTGTACCCCACGCTAAGCTTCTGAAAGTTCTCTACTAGCTCTATTTCCTTGATCATTAGGCACTACACTCAAGGATTTCCTACTCAATGCATCTTGCCACAACATTTGCTTTGCCTGGATGGTAGTTCAAACTGAACTCATAATCCTTAAGAAATTTCATCCACTTTGCCTCATATTCAACTCTTTTGATCAAAAAGATATTTTAAACTTTTATGATAAGAAAAGACATTGAATTGTACACCATAAAGATGGTGTCCAGATTTTTAGAGCAAAAACCACAGCTGCAAGTTCCAGGTCATGAGTTGGGTAGTTCACTTCATGGGGTCTTACCTTCAAGAAGCATAGGCAACCACGTTTCGATGTTGCATCAATACACACCCTAAGCCTTTACTAGAAGCATCACAATAAACCTCTAAGGGTTCATGGGATTGGTAATACCAGGAGCCATAGTCAACTTTTGCTTCAACTCTTGGAAACTACTTTCACACTTGGTGTCCACTTAAATTGAGCATTCTTTCCTGTTAACTTTGTCAAAGGTAAGGCTAGCTAGGAAAAGCCCATAATGAATCGTCTATAGTATCCACTAACCTTAGGAAACTCTAGAATCTCAGTCACCGTGGTTGGTCATCCCCAATGAAGTACTCACTTCTACTTTGCTGGGATCTACGAATATTCCTTCTCGTGATACCACATGGCCAAGAAACTTAACCTCTCCCATCCAGACTCACATTTTGACAATTTAGCATACAACTTCCTCTCCCTTAGGATTTGTAACACAACCCTAAGATGCTCCGCATGTTCCTCCTCCTTCTTAATAGATAAGTATGTCATCTATAAAGACAACTACGAATTTATCCAATATCTGCAGAAGATTCGGTCATATAATCCATGAATACCGAGCATTAGTCAATCCAAAAGACATCACTCTATACTCATAATGTCCATATCGAGTTCTAAAAGCAATTTTGGGAATATCCTCATCGAACTTTAATTCGATATACCTTATCTAAGGTCAATCTTTGAAAATATGGTTGCCCCACGTAATTGATCCATGAGGTCATCCTTGGCAGAGGTACTTGTTCTTGATTGTTACTTTATTCAACTATCTATAGTCCACACAAAGCCTCATACCCCCATCCTTTTCTTTACTAGAAGAAGAGGGGCTCCCCATGGAGAGGCACTTGGTCTAATGAAATGTTTCCCATAGCTCTTCAATCTGTGACTTTAATTCCTTCAACTCTAAGTGGGACATCCTGAAGGAGCAATTGAAATAGGACCCATTCCTGGACTAACTCAATGGAGAATTCAACCTCCCTCCTAGGTGGAAATTCTGAATATCGTCTTGGAACACATCTGATACTCCCTCACCACTTGGAATCATACTCACTTCATGGTTACTTTATGTTTCACTAGCCAAGAGGAGAACATATCCCTGATGGTTCACCTTACTAGGGTTAGGTGTCACTAGGTCTTAAGTAAAAAGAATAAGGAACCATAGGAATAGAAGGAGATACAGGAGAAATACAAGGAGTTCTAGTTGGACAATGTAAAAGCATATAATTTGGTACCAACCAATCCATACCTAAGATGACTTCTAAACTAGATAATGGGAGGCAAAATAAATTGGAAGTAAATTCTCTAGTATTTATAAGAAGAGAAAGGTTCATGCATGTCTCACAAGTCTAATAGGACCGCAGGAGGGGTGGATACAAGGCTCATAAGATAACTCAGACATACAGTAATCCTAACCTTTGTACACAGCCATGGGATATGAAAGAATGAGTGGCACCCGAATCATACAATACATTTAAGGTATTACCATTTACTTCACACTTGCCTTGGATCTAGATCGGAGACTCTAGAAGCTTCCTTGGCACTGACAACAAAACACGCCCTTGTTGTTGTGGCTTGGGATGGGTGCTGAACTTTCTTGTTGGGGCATTCGAATATCTTGTGTCCTGGTTTCCCCAGAGTAAGCACACAATTTGCGTTGTCCAGGCATGGCCAGTTCCCGTGATATTTCCCACATTTAGGGACCGCCTTATCTCCTGTCTTAGGGATTGAAGCTGCTTTCCTCTGTTATTATTGTTATTAGGTGGAAACCTCACCCTAGGCTCGGTGTATAGGCTTGAATCGAGGGCCTTGGGGTGCTAACTCCGGCATTGTTCTGTGCATACTCTGAGGTTTGCAAGCTTCTGTAAGACTCTCAGGCTGCCGAACACTTATTCACCAAAGTAGGGTAATCTCAGATTTCCAAGAGGCTCACAGTGCTGCTTTTATATCTTCATGCAAACCTCCTTCATATTTCATGCATTTCCAAGCTTCACCGGGTCACGTTGGTAAATCGTAGAAAATTTGCAGCTCTTCAAACTGGCAGGATACTCGCCAACACTCATAGGTCCTTGCCTAAGAGCCATAAATTCTAACTCTTTTACATTCCTTACAGAAGAGGGAAGTACTTATGATAGAAAGCATCTTTGAAGATATCAGTATAACCTCAGTTGGGAAGCTTCAAATAATCCCCTAGTACCAACCCACCGAGGTTCCATCCGCTTCTAGCATATAGTGTGGAAAAGCCATCTTTTAAATCTCTTGGAGAGGAGAGGATCGAAAATCTTTTCCATTGCCTTAATCCACTTTCCTGCTTCTAGGGGTTAAACCCCTCAAAAGGTAGGGGTTTGCCTTTCTAAAACTGAATTTTGGTATTCCCCATCTACTTCATTTCTCTGGGTTGCCAACTTGGTTCTGCCTTGATTGCATTCACCTTTCCATCATTCGATTTGCAATTGCAGCTTGTTCTTCATTGCTTCAGCCATCTCACAAAGGTGTTCATCATTTCTGCGTCATTTCCCACCTACTCCAGTTTGCCATTTGAAGTCATTGATTCCTATCACATAAAAACAAAATATTGAGTTGATTAGGCACAATACCAAGCTAAGTGTGGCAGTAACCCACAACATTACTAACCAGTAGTCATACACACATATAAGCATATATGCATCATATTGTATGACAATCCTACGAAAATATAGTCGGTCCAATCCTCAGGCTGATGGATAGTTCCTTTAATACCATAATGTAACACCCTCCTAATTACCATAGTCTACTCGAGTATTGACATAGTAATTAGCAAAGTTACTTATATTCTAGATCAATACTAGTCGAAATATAAGGTAATAAAGAGATTATGATACATATGTTGCCATAACCATATTCACATATATGAACATCATGTCTGAGTTACGATATATACATCATAATAGTAAAGCCAACGAGACAACCCCTAAATTAGTCAAGAACTCCATAGCAAAAGGACTAGTTCCCATCTAATACCTTGCTCAAGTATTCGCCCAACAAAATCACATATAGATACAACAAGCTGAAAAACCTCTAATAGTACATCAGTCTACAGGCTAATAAAGTCCTAACACTACACTACCACTATGTACACGCCAAAAGTCTTTGAGAATCTCGCATCCTCCTCCAGGAAACCATTGGCCATCGACACGATAGCCTCGCCTCCTCCGGAGTGCTTGGGCCCTCAGATGGGTCCGAGTCTGAAGAGGATGATGACGAAGGGTCGTCTGCTTGAGGGGTCACAGGTGGTGGTGGGCTACAAAAACATCGGGGTGTGCCATGTGTAAAGGCACACCGTCATACGAAAATCGGGGTTGAACTAAGGGTAAATACAGAAACTGAACGAGCGCTGAAGAATACATAGGCTCGCATCTTGGAATATGCCACAACATAGGAGTCCAGGTCCAGTCGTAGTGCCACTGCCACCGGGCGAGTCAAAGAAGAATCACCGATGGCATCTTGGGGATCTGATTACAATACCACATATATGCACATAGGGATGAGAATATTATAAAATTCTCAGTAGGGTAGTTCCCTCATATTACAGAATATAGATAATGAGGTCATTCATATAAAATATCCATACAAAAGTTACAAGCATCAATGCTAAAATACGTAAATCATGGGACTTTAGAATATCACTACAGTAATAAGTCATGTACTATTATTCAGAACCATAAGCTCAATTCCACGTATTTTCCTGATTTTATTAACATAGGGAAGGCTTAATTTCACATAAAGATGCATATGCATTTGATAGTTCGCAGAGGACAATAGACTCCTAGGACATGAGCTCATTCCTATTCGTGATCATCGGACTTCATTTTTTTCCATTTCCGAATCACACACAATTCTATTCCTAGCCATACATTATCGACTCATAAATTTTCTAGGAAAGTCCTTATTCTTGCCTTCCCTCTACATCCCATCTAAGCCTTGTCTCTATTTTCCCCATATGTTCAAACATGCATTTGTGAAATGTATATGTGCTCTTTTGTCATAAATTCATATCATGTACTTCTCTTTCTTTATCAAGGGCATGTGTGCATCACATATAAGTATTCAATTATTTTAGAGGCTTATTCATACCTCATGAACAATTATTTAAAACATCTAGCATGCACTCATATGCCATACACTTGAATAGATATCATTCCACCATTAGTTTTCAGCCAATACTACCATTCCAGCACTTTGGTAGATTTATCATTCTAATAACAACATTTGTTTGCCATATCAAATGGCCATTTAAAGAGTCACAAAAATTCTATATGACACTTCAATATGTCTAGGATACCTGTAAAAATTTCACAGTAAACGGAGCTCCTTAGCCCTATAACTAAATTATACAAATTCAGTGGTTGGAAGCCACTTATCCACAGCCCAGCCCAGGGTTCTTATAATTTTTAACCCTAACAAATGATTGAATCAACTCACCATAAAATTTACAGTGATACTTCAATATGTTATTAACCTCGTGTAAAAATTTCAAGGACTTATTCAATCATTTGCTATGGTAATAAAATCAGACAATCTTAGTGCTTTAGTTTCAAAATTAGGACAACATCTGTCTTATTTCGGTTTCTGATTTTTTTTAGACATTTACCTTTAAAATCAACACCCAAGAAAATTCATGTAGTTATTTTAAGGTGTTAACTTCAACACATAATTTTTGTAGCTCATGAAAACACCCACAAATATACCAGAAAATTCGTGCACAATTACTGCCTCCAGAAAACCGAAAATCCAGCAGTCTAGCCCAAACTTCTTTTGACAAAAACCATTTTCTTTACAACATCCAAACACACAACCAAAATTTATACATCAATATCAACCTCATATCAGTCAATACAACCAAAATTTTCAGACATCTCAACCTAAAACAGATCAGAAATTTGACAAGAAAAGGCGGCACAAACCCTACTTGTAGTAACCTAGTGGATATTTGACTCCAAGATTATCCAAGCTTAATTCCTTCCACTCCAAAGCTCACAAACCAACCCCAAATCCTTCCTAAAACAGTGAGGAGTGAGGTAGTAAGACAAGGTTTGATGATGGATGGAGATTTGTTCAGTTAGATTTGTAGAGTCAAGGTGTAGTACAAGTTTAACGAAATAACTTTAAGGTTTTAACAACTCTAGGCTAGTGTTTTTGGGCTTGAACTCAAGATCAAGCTCTTGAAGATAACAATGGTGGCTGCACTCTCCTTTCCTTGGCTGGCCGAATTTGATGGTGTCTTGGGGAAGAAAATGTGACTTGGCTCTTGTATTTAATGCTTTGAAGATATTTTGTAAAGTAATTCATCATTTATGTGTTAAAGCAAAATGGATGGCTAGATCTTGGCCTTCCACATGTCTTACTAGATAAATATCATTCATTTGTGGTGATGGAAATATCTTTCATGTTAAAAATCACATACCAAAATTTCAGAACGGGTAAACACCTGCCCAATAAACGGATATTGCTTGAAAATTAATTCTAGGCATAAAATTGTCATTCCCACACATTTTTACCTTATTCTCATATTTTCCTAACCCCGGCACCTACGGGTCCCAAATCTCAAATTTAAGCTGTCCCTGCGGCCTCGACCACAAAACACTATTCACTTTTTTTTTTTGCCCACTCATAGAGTCGTTCTCATCACAACTACGTTCTAGAAACTTAATATTCCCATTAACAAAACATTAATTAATTTCTAAAGAAAAGAACTAGGATGTTACCCAGTGGTGTGAACAATTCCAGCTTAGCTAAACAAGAAGGAAGAAGCTACGCAATGCCAAGTTTCCTTTCTCTTTTTTTGTTTCGGGCCAAAATGTTTTTGGGTTAAGAGTTTTAACAAATGGTGGTGGGAAGGGAATTTTGTTTGCACCACTTAGTACAAATATAATACATTAGGAACGGTTTTTTATATGTACTCTAAGTTTAATTTATATTAACAACGATTTTAAAGTGTATCAATTATAAATTTATATAGGAAACATAAATAACCGTTGTCTAAAATAAAAACAATAGAACAATTCATAAACCATTGCTTATTTATACTAAGACAACGGTTTTATATTGTGGCAATAACATACTATATAAATTCCACTACACCGCGCAGGAAATAAACCGTTTCCAAAGGCCCTTTTAAGCAATAACTTTTTAGGCATTGCAAAATTTGGCATTGCCGTACGTAGCTAGGAAATGTTGTAGTGATTGCGAGAACACATAGGAAAATATTAAATATGTATAGGGATATTATTATAAGAAAATTATTAAATTTCTATTCTTCGTATTATATTCCACTTTTGAAGGTATAGAAAATTTCTATAGGATGGATAGAAAACTTTCTGTCCCTGCTCATGTCTCCACTACTAAATAGGTTTGTGTCTTCAATATCTTTGTATTTTTGTTCAGGGATAGCAACCAAACACTATGTAAAAAGATCAAGGACAAAAATAGATCTTTCGCCTATTAATTAAATTATTTGAGGTTTTACATCAAAATATATTTTCCCAGAAAATTAATGAATGATTCTTTGAATGATAGGACTTATTACCAGGGATGAAAGGAGAAGGGGCAGGCAAGGGCCTTGGCCTCCCTCCCTCATTTATTTATATATATATATATATATATATATATATATATATATAATAATTTAAAAATTATAAAAAATAATTATATGTGTATATATATAAATAAAATTATATTACACTTTATTTCTATTATTTTTATATACACTTGGATCTAATTTTATTAATTCGTTCGAAATATGTTAATTACCTTATGAAATAAGATTTCAGAAGTTGTTACAAAAAATTTGTACAATACATCCTTAAGAGAAATATTTTTTATGTTATTCATTTATAGATAATTAAATTTTTAGTTAGTTATATTATTGTAGAAACACATATAGTAAATTAAAAATACCTAATTACAACTCTCAAGCACCTAAGTAATGTACATGTGATGAAATATATATATATATATATATATATATATATATATATATATATATATAAATGTTTTCTCATATTAACATATTAAAAATGTTATTTTGTAGTATAATTATGATTTAATATTTTCAGCCCTCCTCTAGGTAATTGTGGATCCATCCTGCATATTACCCTTTATATTTTATAATATTTGTCATTTTGAAAATGATAATAATGTAAATAATGATAAGGTCAACATAATATTTATTAATCAATAAACATTATACTATATATATATATGGCATGTGCTACTATTTAATATTTTTTAATAATAAATAATAACACTATTTTAATTTTGTAACATATTATTATTAACAAAATATTAGTTATGAAAATATCATCAAGATGAAAGAGATTATTAATTAGGTGATCATAAAAGTCAAAGTAGTAATAAATGTAAATAACAGAAAATTATGATATTACCCTAACTTACAAGTTTCTTTAGATGGAAAGAGACTGAGTTTCTTTTCTAAAAAAAAATGTACTCCATTTATCATTGAATAATTGTCTAGTTATAATAAATGCAAACTAGAATTAAGAGAATAATTGGTAAAACATTAACATTAGTAAAAATTATAAATAATTTATTAAATTATCCTTGTTTCTTTTTCAATACTTCAATTTCTCTCTCCTTCTTCATTAATGAGTCAATAATATTTAATAGGGGTATTATTAATAAAAAATAATTAATACTATCTAAACTTTTAAAATAAACAATTATTTCTAGACAAAACAAATTTTTAAAATAAAGAATTATTCAATGACAAATGGA
>JAMLFY010000008.1:33752936-33938788 GCA_030441495.1 Dalbergia oliveri | reverse complement strand
CTTCTTATTTACTTCAAGTTCTTGCATCATGTTTATATTTCCAAGCTTGCATAATCATATTTAATTTCAAAGCAGGATCACCTTAATTTGTGAATATAATAAATGGATATCATGGTTTTTCAATCTGGTATTCATGTTTATAATTCCAAGTTATCACCTTATAAAGACAAGATTAAAATGAGTTTGCATAGCATGTTTATGATTCTAGTTATCACCTAAATCTATAAAGCTTAGACTTGCTCCTTTTATCTTAAGTGAGAATTTTAATCGTGAGATTCTTTCAATTATATAAATTGGCCTTATAATTAAGGTAAGCCCAAAGTGATTTTAAATGATACCAATTAGTTTTATAATTTCTTTCAAGATTAACAAAGATCTTTAACAGAGTTTTAAGGCTTTGCAAAGATTTTATGGGAAACTCAATCTACATGTACTTAAATGTGATTTTAACAATTATGTGAGGTTCATGATTTAGCCACTGATCTAAGTTTAGTACTATTGTATGATGATGATTTAATATGTTTGAAGTTGTGATAATCATGGTTTATTAGGGAAATTGATTCTATGCATGTTAGAAATAAAACTAGCTTCCCAGTAAAAACCGTAAAACAAGATTTCTAGAACTCTAGAGAATGAAATTTATGCATTCTATCCAGAACCTTTAGCAGCCCTAAGAACCAGGTTTTATTATGTTTAGATAAGGGAGAATGATTCATAATTGGTTTAGTAATTAATTTTAGCATCATAAGGAAAGCCTGGAATGAGAAAGGGTTAAAAATGCAACTTTTAGCACACCGTAAGCCTTAAATATAACTTGCTGCCAATGCTGTCCCATATAATTTAATAATGTTCTTAAGGCTTATAATTAATGGTAATGATGATAATGAATCCTTTAGATGATGATTAATTAGTTTGATAATTGAGGTTACTTGATTCTAAAGTTTCTGTTTAAGCACTTTTGGTAAGAATTTATGATGATGGTTCTTTGAATATTTGAATGATAAGTCTATGTAGTGATTGATGCTTACTAAGTATTTTGATATCATTGAATGATTCTCTTAACTTGCATGTTATAGTTGTCTGCAAACAATGAGAATGTTTATGCATCCTAATTATGAATTGAGAGTTGTATTATGATATAACATGCAAAGATTTAATGGTGACTTAAATTTATATAAGAAATAAATGATCCTTTGGACCCATCAGACTAAGGTGGTGAAAAGGTGATTCTTGCTCCCCTAGCCGTTCTCTCAAAAGGGTAGAGTCGGGATTTTAACTTATCAAAAGGGTATAAGTATATGTAGTGACGACTAGTAAGGTATGAGCTCATAACCTAGATTACTCCCAAAAGGTGAAAGTATAGGGTGGCCCAGGAAAATGATTATGAAAGTAACTTTAAGTCACCTAAGAAACTAAGTAAATGCATTATGTGAATATGATGTTTTTGCACCATAGTATTTATGAGATGATGATGAGAATATGATGTTTGCGATGCATAGTATTATGAAATGATGATGAAGAATATGATGTGATTTTATGGATAACTATGTTATTATATATGAAAGGAAAAGTTCATTATAAACATGACATGCTAAGTTTATGATGCATTATAAGACGCATGATTAAAATTGATGAACCTCGGTAAAGTATATTTTCGAACTTAATAAATCAATATTAGCATGCTCACTATTCATAATAACCCCGAGGTTCCTGAGGACGAAGATGATGACACAATGCATCATGAGGTGAGTACTATGAGATCTTTTTATAAGTTTCTCACTCCCTCTTCTTTTTCTTTCCATCTCATCTTCAAAAGAAGTATGGTGATGTTCGTTATTTTGTAGATGCTCTCACCTGGTAGATGTACTTGATCTGGTGAACCAGCTTATTAATTCTTAGGAACGTATTCGTAAAACTTTGTGCGTGAGCTTGCATATCTATTCCTATCTCTAAAGTGTTATTAGTAGGTGTCGTTATGGATATTTTTCCATTCGTATACTATTTATGTTGGTTTGATTGCCTACACCTAGCTTAACTCGTTGGTAGGCAAAAATTATGTGTTAAGTAATTATGGATGTTATATGATGGAGCCAATGTGATGTGATGTGATGTATTTAAATTCTAATATGTCTTTTTTATATTCCATTAAATCGTTCATGTTAATGCGCGGCCACATTTTCAATTATGTTTAAAAAATAACTTGTAATTTCACTAAGTATTTTCAAAGATATGACTAAAGAGTCTAAAGCAAAGAGTAAAGTCTAATAATTAATCAGATACAACCTAGGTGTATTTGTTAATTATTAGGTCTGCATTGCACACTTGGTCAAAAGCTCATTTGTTCACATTCTGGAGCACATGTTCCCTTCAACCAAAGACCAGCAATGAT
Organism: Dalbergia oliveri; assembly: GCA_030441495.1. NCBI lineage: Eukaryota > Viridiplantae > Streptophyta > Magnoliopsida > Fabales > Fabaceae > Dalbergia > Dalbergia oliveri. The sequence continues at coordinate 33,936,399 of JAMLFY010000008.1, read as the reverse complement.
TTGTCAATGGACAAGTGTCATGAGGACCAAGGCCCAATGCGGGACCTATTCCTCTATAAGCTAGCTTCTTTACAAGGCTACCGTTTCCACTGATGGATATTCAGCTTAAGGTTAGTTGTTGTCAGCCTTCAAGCTTTAGGGACATTATATATGGGTTGATAAGCATCCTCAAAGTCTTAAATATCTTAATTAGTTTTCGACAACTTAAAATATTGAAAGTAGAAAAATGGCCAAAATAGTATCAAAATATCCCTATTTCGGCGACCTTAATGTATAAACCCAAGTTGGCATGGTGAAGCTCTCATCCTAAGTTTTTCGTTGATATGAATTGATAGCCATTCAAATAACCACAGCGTTTTGACCATTTAAAGTGGTGATAAGGATTCTAGCCTTTTGAGGTTGTTTCAAACTAATTTTTCATTAACTACATCCTCCACATGAGTGTTATCACTCACCACCCATTCATCACCAAATACTCGGTTGCATAACTTTTCATCATGCCTAGCTAGTTTTCCCACGAACTTATATCCATGTTGAAAAAAAAAATTTTTTTGCTCCAACATATGCCCCTTACATCATTCAATAATAAGCAAGAACGAAGTGAAATGATGCATTTTCAAAAGGACATTTGTCTTCTTTCCATTATGTTTTTCAAGGATGATCCTTTTATTGCTCATCTCTACTAGCAAATTAGTCCATTAAAGGCTAAAGATTTTTCACTTAAGATACTCTTCACTTAAGCAAACTTAGATTTGCTTCATTTCTTCTTTTTTCTCAACTTGCCTTCCAAATGTATCATTTTTCTAATTTAATTTAGGTTGTAGAAAGGCTAGGCAATGTAAGATTTCCAAAAATTTTCACCCAAGCTGAACCTACAATGAGCTTCATGGATGGCTTTCTTTTGCAAACTCGAGTTAATGTGTCAACTGATTTTATGGCCTATTCTTCATTCATATATTCTTCAGCTAAGTTATAATCATGAACTATAATTAATTCTAGGTCTATTTTAGCGGACTTAGACATCAACTAGTTAAAATCTGTGTATTCTAAACTGAATCAGCTTTTTCTCAGTCAAGGGTGCATATTTCCTATACGAAGGAAGGCATAGTCATCTTCGGAATTTAGACATTACACTTGCCCTGACTGTTGAAATCTCTCCATGAAGTTAACTATAGACTCATTAGCTTGCTACTTAGACTCATGAAATCAGCCATCATAATATCCAAATGAGTGCTGGTAGAAACGATCATGGAACAACCACTCCATATTAGCCCAATTCTGCACAAAATTAGGAAGTAGAGATGAATACCAGGAAAATGCCACCCCGTCAAAGACAAAAGGAACAATTTCAACCTCCATAAATCATTTTGACCAACCTCTGCACATTGTGTAATAAATTAGCTTACAAGTTCCCTTGTTATTTTGCCATCTTCCCAAGAAAAAGTAGTAAAGTCAGGAGTTTTAAATCCTTTGGGGAATGGCACATGATCCATGTAGTGACGATATGGTTTCTTATAGCATGGGCCCATTCCTTTGCCTAGAGGCTTGCCCATTTTGAAGGCTAACTATCCTCTGTTGATGGATATTCAACCAAGGTCAACTATTCTCAGCCTTCAAGATTTAGAGGTACCATATATCGGTGGATAGGAATCCTCAAAGTCTTAGGTAATATCTTAATTACTAGTTAACTGCCTTTAACATAATGAAAGTAAGAAACCAAATCGGATCAAAACAACCACTTTTTGAGGCTGAAACTACCTCAATTGGGTGAACCCAAGTTGCCACATCGAAGCTCTCATCCTAAGCTTTTCGTAGATATGCATTAGTAGTCATTTGGAAAACCACAACCCAGCCTTTGACCATTTAAAGCTGTGATGAGGATTCTACCCTTTAGAGTTGTTTCAGGCTAATTTTTTATCGGCTAGATCCTGGAAGTGAGTGCTATCACTCGCTACCCATTCATCAATCAAATATCATTATAGGCTAACTTTTCATCTTCCTAAGTTGGTTTTCCCCTAACTAACATTCATTCTTGGAAAACTAATACTTTTATGCTCCAACACATGTCCCTGCATCATTTACCCAATTCTAAGCAAGAACGAAGAAGAAATGATGCATTTTTCAAAAGGACTTTTATCTTCTTTCCATTATGTTTTTTGAGGATGCTTCTTCTGTTGGCTTATCTCTATAAGTAACTTAGTTCGCCAAAGTCTAAAGATTTTTAGCTTAAGTTACTTTTCACTTTAGCATACTTAGATTTACTTCCTTTCTTTTTCTCAACTTTCCTTCCAAAAGTATCATCTTTCTAATCCAATCTAAGTAGTAGAAAGGCTAGTTGATGCAAGATTTCCAACAAAGTGTCACCCAGGTAGAACCCACAGAGGACTTCATGAATGGCATTCTTGTATGAACTCTAGTGGTTAATTCCTCTTCAACTGAGTCATAATCATTAATTGCAATTAATTCTAGGCCTATGCCTTCTTCTTTATTGGTTTTCATGTGGTCCTTTTCAAAAATCAGCTAATTTGGAACCATGTAATATGAAGCAGTCAACTTTTCCTTAGTTGAGGGTGCATGTTTCCTATAGGAATAAGGGCATAACCAGTTTCTAGCTTGTTGACATTGCACCTCCCCTTAGCTATCAAAATCTCCCCATGAAGTTAATCCAGACTCATTAGCCTGCTACTTAAGGCTCATGACTTCAACCACCATAATATCTAGATCAACCAGGTCAAATGATCATGAAACAACCACTCCATATCAACCCAATTCTACACAAAATTTGGAGCCAAAGAAAATTCCATGAAAAGAGCGCACTTGTTAAAGACAAAGGGAACAATTGCAGCCTTTGAAATTATTTTAACCAGCCTCTATAAATTGTACAATAAATTGGTTGACTTGTTTGAATGGAGGTTGTCACCTACCTCCTCAAATTAGAAATTTATTTTAATGCTAAGTTGCACTAAAAATGTAGTAAAAGACACAACATAGGTCGTCTCTCAAGGAGGCTTCACTTAGTTAGGAAAATTGGGGGTTTTGAAGAATGAAAATTAAGCAATTTAAATTAAAAGATAATAGTAACAAGATAATAGCATTTAGAAGAAGACACTAGTGCAAGGTATTCATAGGATTTGAATTAATTATCATTGACCAAATATTGAATCCATTAGTAGCCATTAGTAATTACCTACTAGCAATTCTACTAGTGATCAATCGATCCTACAATTGACCAATGAAAATAACCAATAAATGAGATCTTAATTTATTTAGATATCACATTGATTTAATGAACTAACTGCTATAGCCTAACTGCCAATCGAAAAGCTAATTCTAATATTATCCCTCAAACATAAACCAATAGATCTATCAATTTATGCCCAAAGGGTTTCTCTAAATGCGATCACCAATTTAATTATTCCAATAAAGATTATAACAATCACCACAATTATTATAAGAATAGAAACTGCAAATTATTAAGAAAACTAATACATTCAATATAAACAAAGGGTCTCAAAAAGTCATCCAATCCATTTAAACCTCTACACTAATAAGAGAAATCTACCTTTCCATCTCTAGAGGATTATAATCAATGAATTTAAAAGATTACCTAGAAATAATAACAATAATCCTTGCTACCATCCACAAGAACAAAGCAATTCACCTATGAAATCCCTAAGAGAGAAAAAAGTAGAGGAGAAGAAGATAGATAGAGATGTAGAGAGAGAATAATAGCAACCTAATTACAGATCTAAAGGGAGTCCAAAAGCTAGGGTAAACATCTGTGTCAATCCTATATATTACTCTCTAAAATGGGTTAAAGTGGGGCCCAAAAAGATATTAATTAGCTATTAAAATGCTATCATGAGCGTTACGCACTAAATGAGTCTGCAGTGCTCGCATGAGCTACATTGATTAAAATCATTTTTCAGGTTTGTTAAGAGTTCCAGTGCTCATTTAGCGCTAGAACTTCTGGGCAAAACCAATGTCTTCACATATTTGGTCAATTTTGGCCCCTTAAACATTTGAATTTGTCCTTGTCACTTGAATAAGATTGTAGCCCTTTGAATAAGCTTTCCAACGCCACCAAAATCACCTCAATTGAACATCTATAGCTCATATTGCGAAATACTAACTAGAGGTTAAGTTGGGCAGCATTAGAACATCAGCAACCTTTAATCTTGCAACTTGATTTTTGCCAAGAATCTCTTAGAACTGGGTTTTGAGCTGAACATGAATATTTTAGGGACTTCTTTAGCTTTTCAAAACATCCTTATTTGTCTCAATCCGATCCCTGTGGAGAGAGATACAGATTTTCCATTACAATGTTTTCTACAAATGTGCTCAAATGAACTCAAGAACTCTTCTATTTAGCTCCCAAATTTTGAATTGATTGTTGCTACAAGCTCCATGCAGTGAGTTCCCAGCTTTTCTTGAAATTTTCCACTTAATTCAAAGCTCCTATATACAAAAACATACTCAAAGAGACAAGTTAAATGCAATAGGCTCTAATCAAATAATTATTCCCAAAAATGAGTGCAACAGTTAATGATTATATAAAAAAAATGCACAATGAGACATAGGTCAACATCCTAATTAATCACATCAATAATATGGTAAAACTCAGGCAAAAAGCTAAGAATTAGAAGCAAGATAAATAGCATAAATGCATCTTATCAATGTTCCGCTATTATTTTACCATCTTCCCTAGAAAAGTAGAAAAGTCAAGACTTTTAAATCCTTTTGGAATGACACATAATCCATGTAGTTAGGATATGGTTCGCTATAGCGTAGGACCCATCTTGGCTGAAAGCTAGCCGCTTTACAAGATAAACTATTCTCGACTATGGATATTTAGCCAAGGTCAGCTATTGTTAGCCTTCAAGCATTGGAGGTACTATATTTGGTGGATAAACATCCTCAAAGTCTTAGACATATTAATTATATTCGGTTAACTTAATGATACATGCAACATAGGCATACAAGTAATGACATAATAACAATAATTATATACATGCAATTCTAATTTGTATTTTAATTAAATAAAACCTATCTTAAGGAAATTAATTTAAATTTAAATTTGTATTTAATAAACATATGAACATGTGTTTATAGGAACATATTACAAGACCCGCATTCTGTAACATCATCCAAGTACAACATCAGTCTTAAGCCATGACATGAACTAAAAGTTGTTACTTATAACTAGTGGACCTTTCTTGCATATCTATAACAAGTTCGATTTATTCGTGTAATAACTAACTAAGCGTAATTCTATTAAAATATATAACAAAGAAACACAAAATTTATTGGATACATAGTTAAGTAAAAAAGGAAGCTCTTCTATGAGCTTTAATACATATATGTTCTCTATTACATTTACAAACATATACATACCATTGAGTACAACATAATAAAACACTAACTACTAAACTACTACAATCAGATTCCTTTTGTGTAGAAGCCTCGTAGTTCTCTAGCTTAACTTGAAAGACGACATGGAAACACAAACACATAGGGGTGAGAATTATACAATTCTCAGTAGGTAACTCCCTAGTTACACAATCATAATGTTATCGTCATCGCTCCAGCCACTTGGTTTATTAAAATGTGAGCATGCAACATATATCAAAGGTTCATTTTAAAGTTCAAAAATCATTCTTCCAAAGTGGGTTTCTTTTAGTATTCAATCACTTAAAGCATATATCTCATAATGTTCCAAAAAATACTAAATCACACAAGGAAGACAATTCAGAATAACATAAGTATGCCTATGATAACGTAGTAAAATTATTTAGAGTAACTTGTGTTCACTTATTGCCATAGAAGTCAAATAATTGTATTTTTTTTCTTTTCGTTAACATAGGAAAGACTTAGTTTATACCCAACGGGTATTTGCCCAAGACAACTCCATAATAGATAGTTTATACTAAATGGTATTTATAATGGATGAAACCACACAAGGGAAATAGTTTGCTTATAAAGGCTAAACTGATTCCTATACATGATCATCAGACTTCATTTTTTGCATTTCGAAACACAGATCTATTCCTAGCCAACGTCTACTGACTCAAAATAAATTTGGGAAGTTCTTCTTTTCTTCACCTCATTCAACCTAAGTCTTGTTCTATTTTGTCCATATGTCAGAACATCAACGATTGAAATTTATACATTCTCTTTTCTTTTTCCCAAAAGCATGCATAAGCCATATGTAGACATTTATTCACAATACAATTTCAATCATATCTCATAAACCACTCTTTATTTCCTCTAGCATGCATTTATGTGTCACAATTCACATGGCCAAATAGTTTGCATCAGGTATTCATGTCATACTAGAACCCAAAATGCCATTATTTCATCAATTCAAGCATTGTTGCATTTCAGCATAATGGTAGATTTCACACGGTCATAGCACAATTTATTTGCACATCAAACAATCAATTCAGACTATAAAAATTACCAAGACATTTCAATGTGTGCAAAAGGTTTTCTAAAAATTTTAGAGCAAAAAGAGTTCTCTAACTATGTTAAAAAAATTACACAAATTAGGTGGTCAGAGCTTAATCTTAACTCAGACTCAAAATTTATAATTTTTAACCCAAGAAAATGATTGAATAAATTCAAAAGAAAAATTACAATTGAACTTCAAGATGTTTTCAACATTTTGTAAAAATTTCAAAGGAAGAATTAATCATTTGCTATTTAAAAAAATTAGCAAAATTGGAAGCTTCAGACCAGAAATTTAGAACAGCACATATATAGTCTCGGTTCATGATTTTTTTCAGGCAGTTAAAGTTATATCATGCTCACGAAAATTTTCAGAGTTGGCTTAGGATGTTAACTTCAACATATATTTTTATAGGTCATGAAAATGCCCAAAATATATCAGAAAATTCATGATTCATAACCTGCTAGTATAAATCCAAGAATTCCAGCACATGCTTCAAAACTTGTTTTGCCAAAATGGTTTTCTAACATCATCCAAACATTCCACCAAAATTCATACATCAATATCCATATATCATCAACCAATACAACTAAAAATATTCATCCAAATCACTAAGCAAATCAGAAAAACAAATTTGAAGTAAAAGAGGTTTAAAATGCCCTACTTTTGGTGTTTAAAGGATTTTTGGCTCCAAGTTGCTCCAAGATTGATCCCTTCCACTTCAAAGCTCCCAAATCACACCCAAACCCTTATGAAATCAGTGAAAGTGAGGTATCAAGGTAAGGATTGATGGATATTTGAGATTTAATCGGTTAGATTTATAGGTCCTGAGGTGTAGAACAAGTTTAGTTAAGAAACTTTGAAGCTTTAACAACTCTAGGCTAGTGTTTTTGGGATTTGAAAGCAAGAATGAGGGTTTGGGAGCAAGAACAATGGAGGAAGTGTTCTTGAAGAGGTCTGGCCAAAATTGATGATGATGGAGTGATAAGGTTGGTGGTTTTATGTTTATCTTGATATAAATGTAGTATTTATGTATGTAAAGTGTAATTTTCTTTCTTTTGGGAAAATAAATTATATGAATGGTTAGGATTTGATTGGATAGTCAAAGAATGAATCTTGTCCATCCACTTGGCTCAAGATAAGTGGCTTACTTTAATTTGTGGAGCAAGTAGCTTTTTCTGTTAAAATCGTATTGAAATTACTGAATGGATGGATATTAGTTCCAGTAAAATATAATAAATGAAAGGACATGATTGAAACTTACTTTTCAAGTTTCAATCCTTGCCATCCACCTGGCATAAAGTGGTTGGCAAAGGTTACTTGGCCACCAAGTACCTTGTACGGCATTAAAACTACACATCAAAACTCTACTAAACGGTAAAACATCGTACCTGGTAATCAAACATTGCCCGAAAATTAATTCTAGGTATAACTTCTCATTCCTTATCATTTCTAACCTTAAACCTCTCTTTTCTTAGTCCGGGCATTTCTTGGTCCTCTAGTTTCAGTTGTCCTGGCAGAGCCTGGGCTTGTAAGGTTACTATTCATCCCGAATTTTTTTTTAATATGTCCGTTGGGCCACCCTCATCATTGCTAAACTTTAGATTTTTGAAATTACGACTAATAAAGTTCAAATTAATTTTTAAATAATTTTCAGGGTTTTATATTACTACCCACTTTAAAAAGAATTTTGCCCTCAAAATTCATTTGAAAACTATTCCAAAATAGTTTTCATAAATCAAACAAGTAATCTACACACAAGCAAGCAAAAGACAACAATTGAATCCTAAACATTCCTACCTAGATTAATTAAGGTTCAGGTCTGCTTAACTCTTAGTGCTCTTGTGTAGTGGCTTCTCGACAAGTTTTGTATACCTCTCCAAATACTCCCAAATCTTATGTCCTGGTTTTCCATAATGGTAGCATACATTTTGTCCAGCCCTACAAGGTCTACCTCCATGGTTCCTCGCACATTTTGGGCTATTTTTGCCTCGTGGTTGACCGTTATTGTAGTTTATCATCGGCAGATTAGGTTGAAACTGCTTCTTTTGGGTAGGGCATCCTTATATTCTTGATCTTCAGGTGCTAGTCTCTTCTTAGAATCTTCCCTAATGGATTTGGCAAATGCTAACTTTCTATTAGATTCCTCTACAAGCGACACTCGTCAGTAGAGTAGCAAAATCTTTTATCTCTAAGGGACTCACAATTGCTTCAATATCCTCCCGTAAACCTTCTTCATACTTCATGCACCTCCAAGCTTCATGAGGATTACGCCGATAGAATAGAAGATTGGTAGAGCTCATCAAATTTTGCCATGTACTCTGGTACACTCAGGGATCCTTGCTTAAGTGCCATGAACTCCAAGCTTCTGAGCATTCGATTTAATCTTTCCACCATCCAGTTGGCCATTTCGGCTTGCGCTCTCATATCGCAGCCATCTCCTAGAGAGTACTCATCATGTCATCCGATTCCCAGTACGTCTTGCAGTCCACCATTAGTTTCTAAACACACCAATCAAAGATATTGAGTTGATTAGGCTCAACACCATGCTAAGTGTGATAGCAACTAACTACAATACCACTAGACTATCATGCATATCTAAACCCAATATCCTATCATATAGATAAGATTCAAGGCATCACTCATCTACACTTTGGAAGCATAGTTAGTCCATTCCTTAAGGTCCTATAAGGATGAACTCTCTGATATCATAATGTAACATCCTCCCAAGTACAACATCGGTCTTAATCATGACATCAAACTGAGAGTTGTTATTTATAACTTAGTGGACCTTTCTTACATATCTATAACAAGTTCAATTTATTCATGTAATAACTAACTAAGCGTAATTCTATTAAAATATATAACATGGAAACACAGCATTAATTGGATACATAGTTAAGTACAAAAGGAAGCTCTTCTATGAGATTTAATACATATATGTTCTCTATTACATTTACAAACATATACATACCACTGAGTACAACCTAATAAAACACTAACTACTAAACTAATACAATCTGATTCCTTTTGTATAGCAGCCTCACAGTTCTCTAGCTTAACCTAGAGACGACACGGAAACATAAACACATAGGGGTGAGAATTATACAATTCTCATAGGGCAACTCCCAGTTACACAATCATAATGTCATCGTCATCACCCCAGCCACTTCAATTTATTAAGAAAATGTGAGCACGCAACATATATCAAAGGTTCATTTTAAAGTTCAAAAATCATTCTTTCAAAGTAGGTTTCTTTTAGCATTCAATCATTTAAAGCATATATCTCATAATGTTCTAACAAATACTAAATCACACAAGCAGACAATTTGTAACACCCTAAAAATTATTTAAAAATTAATTTGAGATTTTTTAGTCATAATTTCAAAAATCTGGTTTAGTAACGATAAGGGTGGCCCAACGGACCTGGCAAAAAAAAAATTTAAAGCCTGGGTGAATAGTAACCTTGCGGGCCCGCAGCAGTCGGATAACCAAAACCCTAGATTAAGACAGGAAATGCAAGAGATTGAGAAAAGAGAGGGCTGAGGTTAGAAATAATTAGAAATGAGAATTTATACTTAGATTCAATTTTCGGGTAATGTTTGATTACCAAGGTAAGTGTTTACCCGTTCGGTAAGTTTTGATGTGCCTTTAACACGAAAAAGCTACTTGCTCCCAAGTTAAAGTGAGCCACTCATCTTGAGCCAAGTGGATGGCCAAGATTCATTCTTTGACCAACAAACCAAATCTTAGCCATCCATTTAATTATTTCTTTTTCAAAAGGAAGAAATACCCATTTTGACTACATTTAATACCAAATAAAGTAAAAGCACCAAACCTTATCACCACCACTCCATCGTTTTCGGCCAAGAGGCTGAAAACACAGCCCTTCTATTTTTCTTCCTCTCAAACCTCCATTAACAAACTTCAAGTTTGCAAAACCTTAGCTCAAAGTCACTAAAACACCAAGATCCTTTCACAAAACTTGTTCTACTCCTCATAATCCATCAAACTAACCGATTGGAATTTCATTTCCTCACATTTCTCACATTGATATCTTACTTCCTCACTGCCTAAGGGAGGGTTTGATTTTGATTTGGCGGCCTTGAAGTGAGCAAGATCAATCTTGGAACATCCTTGAAGCCAAGATCCCTAAAAGCCACCAAAGTAGGGTTTTCTTTGGCCTTTTCTTTCCAAATTTATGCTGAACATTTTTATTGGTATTGGTCCAAATTTCTGATTATATTGGTTGATAATATGTTGATATTGATATATTAATTTTGGTGGTGTGGTTGGATGAAGTTAGAAATTAGTTTTGTGAAAAGAGATTTTGAACCTTGCTGGATTTTCGATTTTTGTCCTGGTAGCCACTTAATCACGAATTTTCTGAAGAAATTCTGGGTGTTTTCATGAGCTAGAAAAAATACATGTTGAAGCAAACATGCTAGCTATTTCCAAAAATTTTCTTGAGCTTTGATTGTGACTCTAATGCTTTAAAAAAAACAATAACCAAAATGGTGTAGATGCTGCCTGAAATTTTGGAATAGAGACTGTAAATTTGTCTAATTTTATTACATAGCAAATGATTGAATTATACTTTGAAATTTTTACAGGATATTCAACATCTCAAAATATACCCATGAGTTTTATTTTGAACTGATTCAATCATTTGCTAGGGTTAAAAATTGTGAGAATCTGTTCTAAACTTAGGAGGGGTCTCTGACCACTAAAATTGTTGAATTTTGTTATCATACTAGAGAACTCTTTTTACTCTGAAATTTTTACAGGACCTTATGGACATATTGAGGTGTCATTGAGAAATTTTATAGCCTCTGAATTGATGGTTTGATGTGCAAATAAATTATGCTATGAACATGTGAAATCTGCCATTATGCTGGAAATGCAACGATGCTTGGAATTGATGAAATAATGGCATTTTGGGTTCTAGTATGACATGAATATTTGATGTTAATTATTTGGTCATGTGACTTGTGATATATGAATGAGTGCTATAGGAAATAGAGAGTGATTTATGAGGCCGGATTGAAATTTCATTGTGAATGAAATGCCTACGTGTGCTTTATGCATGCATTTGGAAAAAGGAAAGAGAATGTATAAACTTAAATTGTGCATGTTTTGACATATGGACAAAATAGAAACAAGACTTAGGTTGAATGAGAGAAAAGAAATTGAAAAGAGAAACTTTCCCAAATATTTTAGTCGGTAGACGTATGGCTAGGAATAGATCTGTGTGTGATTCAAAATGGAAAAAAATGAAGTTTGATGATCACGTATAGGAATGAGCTCAGTCTTGATAAGCAATCTATTTCTCTGTGTGGTGTGATCGACTATAAATACCATTTGGTATAAATTATCTATTGTGGAATTGTCCATAGCAAATACCCATTGGGTATAAACCAAGTCTTTCCTATGTCAATGAAAAGAGAAAATGCACTGATTTGATTTCTATGGCCACAAGTGAAACCATGTCACGTTGATATAAGTTCATTGCATTATTATATGCGTACTCATCTTAATCTGAATTGATTGCCTGGGATGACTCACTAGTTGTGGAGATTTTATGATATATGTGCCCTAAGTGGTTGATTGTTAAAAGCTACCCACTTCGGAAGGATGATTTTAAAACTTTAAAATGAATCTTTAGTTTACATTACATGATCATATTTTTCTAATAAACCGAAGTGGCTTGGGCGATGACGATGACATTTATGATTGTGTAATTGGGGAGTTGCCCTTTGAGAATTGTGTAATTCTCACCCTACGTGTTTGTATTTCCTTGTCGCCTCCAGGTTTATCCAGAGGACTACAAGGCTGTGACTAAAGAAATCGGATCGCAGTAGTTTAGTAGTTAGTGTTTTTATTATGTTGTACTTAGTGGTGTGTATATGTTTGTAAACGAAGTAGAGAACATGTATGTATTCAAGCTCATAGAAGAGCTTCCTTTTGTACTTACTTATGAAATAAATAAATGTTTTGTTTATTTTTTGTATATATTTAATAGAACCACAAATTAGTTACTACTCAACTTGATCAATCTTGCTTTAGATATTTAAGAAAGGTCTAAGTTAATAAGTAACAATTCTTGAGTACGATGCCATGACTTAAGGATGGAATTGTACTTGGAAAGATGTTACATTATGGTATCAGAGAGTTTATCCTTGTAGGACCTTGAGGAATGGACTAGATATGCTTCCAAAGCATAGAGTGTAACATCCTAATAATTAACCCAATACACCTAGGTTGTATCTGATTAATTACTAGACTTTACTTTTTTCTTCCATTCTTTGATCTAAACTCTTAAAAGTACTTTAATTAAAATACGGATAAATTTTTTTTTTAAACTTTGAAAATAAAAAACGAGCCATGCATACTAAGTAAACCCATCGTCTTTCTTGCGTGAAATAAAAACTAATCACCTGTTTGCACAACAATAACATGAATAATCACATCATCACATATAATTATAACATAAACAGTATTCATTCCACATTAGATATCAAAATACACAACAAATAGATATTATGCCCACCAATAGAGTTGGGCTAGGTCTAGTTAATCGAACAATATATAAATAGTATATAGATGGAAAAACATCCATCAATGACACCTACTAATAACACTCCAGGAAGGGAAATAGATATCTGAATATACGATCGAAGTTAGTAGGATCAAGTTCAACTACAGGTAAAAGCCTCAACGTGATTCACGAACACTTCCTTCTTTTCTGAAGATGAGATGGAAAGAAAAAAAAATAGAGGGAGTGAGAAACTTATAAAAGAATCTCAGGAGGTACTCACCTCATGATGCATTGTGTCATCATCATCATCCCCAGGAACCTTAGGGTTATTATAAAATAGTGAGCATGCTAAGATTCATTTATTAAGTTTGCAAAAATACTTTACCGAGGTTCATTGATTTTAATCATGCGTCTTATAATGCATCATAAACTTAGCATGTCATGTTTATAATGAACTTTTCCTTTCATCAACACATCATATTACTTATCATCATATCATAATAACATACATAGAAGAACATCATATTTCTCATCATCATCTCATAAATGCTATGCAGAAGAACATCATACCATAATAGCTATGCACAAGACATGGTGCACATATTTCATTTCTTTAGTGTCCTAGGTAACTTAAAATCTTGTCATCATCATTATTATTTTCCTTGGAGCCACCCTATACTCCACCCTTTTGGGAGTAATCTAGGTTATGAGCTCATACCTTACTAGTCGTCACTAGCATATACTTATCCCTTTTGATAAGTTAAAATTCCAACTCTACCCTTTTGAGAGAACGCTAGGGGGCAAGAATCACCTTTTACCACCTATAGTCTGATGGGTCCAAAGGATCATTTTCAGGATCACCTTTTCACCACCTATTGATAGGTCCAAAGGATCATTTCCTCATAAGTTTAAGTCACCATTAAGTCTTTGCATGTTATATCATAATCATCAAGATGCATGAACATTCTCATTGTTTGCAACAGCAACTATAACATGCAAGCCATGAAATCATTCAATAATATCAAATTCTCAATAGGCATTACATCATCATATAAATGACATTCCAAAGCATCAAAAGATGTCATCAAAAATTCTCACAATAAAGCTCCTCAAATAACCGAACTCTAAAATTGGGCAACCTTAATTATCAAACTAATTTCTTATGCATCTAAGGGATTTATTACCATCAATTATAAGCCTTAAGAACATTATTAGACTATATGGGGTAGCATAGACAGTAAGTTATTCTTAAGGTTTACTGCTAGAAGTTACGTTTTTAACCCTTCTCGTTCCGGCTTTCCCTATGATGCTAAAATTAATTACTAAACCAATTATGAATCATTGTCCCTTATCTAAACATAATAAAATCTGGTTCTTAAGGCCACTAAAGGTTCTGGAGAATGAATAAATTTCATTTTCTAAAGTTCTAGAAATCTTGCTTTTACGGTTTTCTAGTTGCTAGTTTCATTTTTAGTGTTCTGGGTCAATCCTATACTAATTGTTACCAGATTTTCATGACTAACCAATCTTAGGCAGAATTATAACATACTAAAACATATTTGGTAGTGGATCAACTTAAGAGATCAAAGACTAGTATTAACCTAGCTTCCAGTTTATTTATGTAGCTAGTTTTTCTTCTAACATGCATAGAATTGTTCCCTCATCATTAAACATAATAATCACAACTTCAAACATATTAAATCATCATCATATAGTAGTAGTAAACTCAGATCAGTTATCGAATCATGAACTTCACATAATTGCATCAAATCACATTTTAAGTGTACGTAAGATACTGGTTTCTTGTAAAATCCTTGCAAAACCTCAAAACTCTTTTAGAAACTAATGCTTTTTGTTAATCTTGAAAGAAATTATAGAACTAAATCAGTAGCTATTTAAAATCACTTTAGGCCTACCTTAATCATGAGGCCAATTTATATATTGAAAGAATATTCATGATTAGAATTTTCACTTAAGATAAAAGGAGCAAGTCTTGAGCTTAAGAGATTTATGTGATATCTTAGAATCATAAACATGCTATGTAACCTCATTTTAATCTTGTCATTATAAGGTGATAACTTGGAATTATAAACATGATATGCAAATCCATTTCTTTATCTTTAAGATTCAAGGTGATGACTTGAAAATTAAACATGATGCAAGAGATTGAAATATAAACATGATGCAAGAAACTTGAAGCGGTCGTACACGGAACAAGTGGAGGGAGAAGAGAATCTTAGAAGCGGAGCGGCGGTAGTCCGCACTAGACCGGTGAAGGGAGAAGAGAATTCTTATTACATCATATTAAGCCCAAACTCAAGACTTCTTAAAGAATGAATTTTTTGACTCCAATAATCTCAAGAAAGCTTTAGAGTTTTTATTACCATGGTTCCAATTTTGCTTGTGATACTTGGGCAAGTCTTTGAGCTCTAGGATCTTTAAGTGATGACATAAACATAAACATGTCATGCGTTGATTCTTTTAGTCATTATAAAATAAAGTGAAAGCATAAAATAAATATGAGATGCAGCCTTTTTATTATCTTTAGAGATTAAGTGACAACTTGAAACATAAACATGAAATGCAAGCTTGGAAATTTAAACATGAGGTATGCAAGTTCATTTATTTATTCTTGAGAATTTAGTGATGACATTAAAAGTAAACATGATGTGCAAGGCATAAACTTAAACATGGATGCAAGTTCATTTTTATTACTTTACTAGAGCTCCTTCAAGACTTTAAAAGAATTATAATTTCAACCCAATATATATCTTAGCAAGACAAAGTGAACTTTAGAGATTTCATTGTTGAGCTATCCTAGAAAACTTTCTTAGGCCTTGAGGCCAAAATCAAATGGCAAGAAAAAGAGAAGTTCAAGAGTCATCTAGAAATGAAAAATTGTTAAACATCATTTTAAAATAAAAACAAAGCTTAACAAGAAATGAAACATAAGTGTCAATATATTTTTCAAGTTCTAAACTCAAGACCTTCATCATAAAAACATAGTTGCTTCAAAACTTTGAAAACTAATGAAACCTTCAAGTTTTAGAGGTCTAACCTGTGAAGGCTTTGCAACCAACACTCAAGAACCTCATCATCAAACCATGGTCTCATCATTACAAAGGCCACAAGGCCGAAATATACAAGAAGAAAAGGAGAAGAAAACCGAAATATGAAGCAAGGAGAAAGTACATAAAATCATCATTTTTAACCAAGAACAACACTTATCAATACTTGGAATTAAGCTTAAAAACAACTCCCTACCTAATTTGTTTTGAAGGAAAGGAAGAGAACTTGGTTTCTTTGAATGAAATGAAAGAAAATCTCCTTGAAAAATTGATGCTAAGGTTTCCAAGGGAGGAAAGAATGAGAGCTTTTGAGCTTTGGAAAAACTAGAAATGTGTAACTATGATTCAAGGCTTCTAACACTCCTCAAGTATGCCTATTTATAGAAGATTTTGAAGCTCATAAATGGACAAGAAAAGGAGGAAAGTCTGACCAAATTTGAGGAGGAAACAAGGAAGAAAAATCATCTTGTTTGGTGGCTTAAAACATGGAATCATGTTTTCATGGTTCCTTGTTTTCATACCTTGGTTTTTGTGCATTCTTTGACAAATTTTCTGATGCATTATGGACCAATAATTTCGTCCATTACAGCCCATGGAAGAGGAAATTTGTGTGTTCCATGTATTATTTAGGTGTAGGTAAGATATTCTTGCAAATTAGAGAATTTACGATTAAGGGCTTAGGTGAATTAGTAAGCAATTTGAGTGTTTTTAAGCAATTTTGGGTTCTAATCAATCTAAATAAATAATTTTGACTCTAGATTAATAATTAGAATTTAATAAGCTTTAATTTGAACCTAATATTGCTTAGGTTTCATTAGACGAATCGAAAATCTCAAAATTTGCAAAACTACACAAAGATAGGGGCAAAATGGTCATTTTCTCAAAACCCAAGGCCACACGAGCTTAACCAATGGACAATCATAACTTAAAAACATATTTTAAAACATTTTAGTGAGGTTTGGTCTAAGTCGGCACAAATCGGAGTTAAAGGAGCATGGGCGTTTTGGTCATTTCGCATCGAAGCTCAAAATTAGGATTCTTCTCCTCTATTAACACACATAACACAAACAATCTCTTATTATCATCAAAACATCCCCTTGAGGATGGGTGGGGCCCACGATCCTCATTTTCTGAATAAAATAACCTTAGGGCATTTTGGTCATTTTACACGTACAAAATCGGGGTTTGCAACTTTTGCACGAATTGCTCCTAACTTTTCTTCTAATGTTATATTCCTTTATTAAGGATTGTTTGGTCTTAATTATATGAAAAATTACCTAGAGTAATTTGGTAATTTCTAAACAACAATAAAAATTACAGTAAAAGTTGGGGCGTTACATAGAGAAGTCATGCCTTGAATCTTATCTATAAGATAGGATATAGGTTTTATACGCATGACAGCGAGTGGTGTTGTAGTTGGTTTCTATCACATTTAGCATAAGTGTTAAGCCTGATAAACTTCAATATCTTTGTTTGGTGTGTATAGAACCAATGCAACCAAGACATACTAGGAGCGAGAAAGGCTAACCATGAAGACATAATGGATACTTCTTGGAGATGGCTACTTCTATGAGGGAACAGCTGGTGACAAACCAGATGATAAAAACTGGACAAAACTAAAGGGATACTACCAACTAAACATCCAATCCGCGGTCGAACGTTTATAATTCAATTGTTGCCTTTTGTTTGCTTGTGTGTGGATTGCTCGTTGATTGATGAAAATTGTCTTTTGAAATAATTTTCAAATGAATTTTGACGGCAAGATTCTTTTAAGGTGAGTAGTAATGTAACATCTTAAAAATTATTTAAAAATTAATTTGATATTTATTAGTCATAATTTCAAAGATTTAACGGTTTAGCAACGATAAGGGTGGTCCAATTGACTTGCAAAGCAAAAAAAAAAAAAAATTAGAACTGAGGTGAATCATAACCTAGCCCATTGGCCCATCCGATAACCAAAACCCTAGATTCAGAAAGAAAATGCCCAAGACTGAGAAAAAGATAAGGTTGAGGTTAGAAATAATTAGGAATGAGAATTTATACTTAGATTCAATTTTCGGGTAATGTTTGATTACCGGATTAATTTTCCGTTCGAAGTTTCGAATGCGGTTTTAACATTAAAAAGCTACTTGCTCCCAAGTTAAAGTGAGCCACTCATCTTAAGCCAAGTGGATGGCCAAGATTCATTCTTTGACCAACAAACCAAATCTTAGCCATCCATTTAATTATTTCTTTCAAAAAGGAAGAAATACCCATTTTGACTACATTTAATACCAAACAAAGTAAAAGCACCAAACCCTTATCACCACCACTCCATCGTTTTTAGCCAAGAGGCTGAAAACACAGCTCTTCCATTGTTCTTCCTCTCAAACCTCCATTAACAAGCTTCAAGCTTGCAAAACCTTAGCTCAAAGTCACTAAAACACCAAGATCCTTTCACAAAACTTGTTCTACTCCTCATAATCTATCAAACTAACCGATTAGAATTTCATTTCCTCACCATTTCTCACCTTGATATCTTACTTCCTCACTACCTAAGGGAGGGTTTTATGTTGATTTGGTGGCCTTGAAGTGAGCAAGATCAATCTTGGAACATCCTTGAAGCCAACATCCCTAAAAGCCACCAAAGTAGGGTTTTCTTTGGCCTTTTCTTTCCAAATTTATGCTGAACATTTCTTATTGGTATTGGTCCAAATTTCTGATTATATTGGTTGATAATATGTTGAGATTGATGTATTAATTTTGGTGGTGTGGTTGGATGAAGTTAGAAATCACTTTTGTGAAAAGAGATTTGAACCTTGCTGCGGATTTTCATTTTGTCCTGGTAGCCACTGATCATGAATTTTCTGAAGAAATTGTGGGAGTTTTCATGAGCTATAAAAAATATATGTTGAAGCCAAAATCCTAGGCTATTTCCACAAATTTTCTTGAGCTCTGATTGTGAATCTAATGCTTTAAAGAAAATAATAACCGAAATGGTATAGATGCTGCCTGAAATTTTGGAGCAGAGGCTGTAAATTTGTATAATTTTATTAACATAGCAAATGATTGAATTATACTTTGAAATTTTTACAGGATATTTCAGTATACCCATGATTTTTTTTTGAACTGATTCAATCGTTTGCTAGGGTTAAAAATTGTGAGAATCTGGTTTAATGGTAGGAGGGGTCTTTGACCACTAAAATTGTTGAATTTTGTTATCATACTTAGAGAACTCGTTTTACTCTGAAATTTTTGCAAGACCTTATGGACATATTGAGGTGTCATTGAGAAATTTTATAGCCTCTGAATTGATGGTTTGATGTGCAAATAAATTGTGCTATGAACATGTGAAATCTGCCATTATGCTAGAAATGCAACGATGCTTGGAATTGATGAAATAATGGCATTTTGGGTTCTAGTATGACATGAATATTTGATGTTAATTATTTGGCCATGTGATTTGTGACATATGAATGAGTGCTAGAGGAAATAGAGAGTGGTTTATGAGGCCTGATTGAAATTTCATTGTGAATGAAATGTCTACATGTGCTTTATGCATGCATTTGGAAAAGAAAAGAGAATGTATAAACTTAAATTGTGCATGTTTGACATATGGACAAAACAGAAATAAGACTTAGGTTAAATGAGGGGAAAGAAATTGAAAAGAGAAACTTTTCCAAATATTTTAGTCGGTAGATGTATCGCTAGGAATAGATCTGTGTGTGATTCGAAATAAAAAATGAAGTTTGA
This sequence comes from Dalbergia oliveri, assembly GCA_030441495.1. Lineage (NCBI taxonomy): Eukaryota > Viridiplantae > Streptophyta > Magnoliopsida > Fabales > Fabaceae > Dalbergia > Dalbergia oliveri. Next base: position 33,916,613 of record JAMLFY010000008.1, on the reverse strand, counting down.
TGATCACGTATAGGAATAAGCTCAGTCCTGATAAGCGTCTATTTCCCTTGTGTAGTTTGGTCCACTATAAATACCATTTAGTATAAATTATCTATTGTGGAATTGTCCATAGCAAATACCCGTTAGGTATAAACCAAGTCTTTCCTATGTCAATGAAAAGAGAAAAATGCACTGATTTGATTTCTATGGCCACAAGTAAGACCATGTCACGTTGATATAAGTTCACTACATGTATAATATGCATATTCATCTTACTCTGAATTGATTGCCTGGGATGACTCACTAGTTGTGGAGACTTTATGATATATGTGCCCTAAGTGGTTGATTGTTAAAAGCTACCCATTTCGGAAGGATGATTTTAAACTTTAAAATGAATCTTTAGTTTACATTACATGATCACATTTCTAATAAACCGAAGTGGCTGGGGCGATGACGATAACATTTTGATTGTGTAACTAGGGAGTTGCTCTATTGAGAATTGTGTAATTCTTACCCCTACGTGTTTGTGTTTCCGTGTCGCCTCCAGGTTGATCCAGAAGACTACGAGGCTACTACACTAAAGGAATCGGAACAGTAGTTTAGTAGTTAATGTTTTTATTATGTTGTACTTAGTGGTGTGTATATGTTTGTAAACGAAGTAGAGAACATGTATGTATTCAAGCTCATAGAAGAGCTTCCTTTTGTACTTACTTATGAAATAAATAAATGTTTTGTTTTTTTTTTATATATTTAATAGAACCACAAATTAGTTACTACTTGACTTGATCAATCTTGCTATAGATATTTAAGAAAGGTCTGCAAGTTAATAAGTAACAACTCTCGAGTATGATGTCATGGCTTAAGGATGGAATTGTATTAAGGGAATGTTACACAATTCAGAATAACATAAGTATGCCTATGATAACAGGAAAATTATTTCAAAGTGACTTGTGTTCACTTATTGCAGAGAAGTCAATCAATGCATTTTTCTTTTCTTCAACATAGGAAAGACTTAGTTTATCCAACGGGTATTTTCCATGGACAACTCCATAGTAGATAGTTTATACCAGATGGTATTTATAATGGATAACACCACACAAGGAAAATAATTTGCTTATCAAGATTAGCTCATTCCTATACATAATCATCAGACTTCCTTTTTTCATTTCCAAATCCATAAGATCTATTCTGAGCCAAATAACCGACTCAAAATAAATTTAGGAAGTTCTTCCTTTTCCTCCCCTCATTCAACTTAAGTTTTGTTTATGTTTTGTCCATATGTCAGAACATGCACAATTGAAATTTATACATTCTCTTTCTTTTCCCCAAAGCATGCATAAGCCATATATAGGCATTTATTCATAATACAATTTCAATCATGTCTCATAAACCACTCTTTATTTCCTCTAGCATGCATTTATTTGTCACAAGTCACATGGCCAAATAGTTTACATCAGGTATTCATGTCATACTAGAACCCAAAATGCCATTATTTTATCAATTCAAAGCATTGTTGCATTTCCAGCATAATGGTAGATTTCACACATTCATAGCACAATTTATTTGCATATCAAACAATCAATTCAAAGACTACAAAAATTACCCAAGATACTTCAATGTGTCCACACGCAAATGATTGAATAAATTCAAAATTCAGAACTCAAAAGATTGTTAATGATTGAATAAATTCAAAAGAAAAATTACGGTTGAACTTCAAGATGTTGCCAACACTTGTAAAAATTTCAAAGGAAAAATTAATCATTTGCTATGATAAAAAAATTAGCAAAATTCAGGCTTCAACAGGAACCAGATAGCACATATATTGTCTGGTTTATGATTTTTTTCAGGTAGTTAGAGTCTTTATCATGCTCCACGAAAATTTTTAGAGTTGCCTTAGGATGTTACCTTCAATAGATATTTTTATAGGTTATGAAAGCACCCACAAGTATATCAAAAATTCATGATTCACAGTTCTGCTATAAATCCAAGAATTCCAGCACATGCTTCAAAACTTGTTTTTCCAAAATGGGGTTTCTAACATCATCCAAACACTCCACCAAAATTCATACATCAATATCCATATATCATCAACCAATACAACTAAAAATATTTAGCCAAATCACTAAGCAAGTCAAAAAAACAAATTTGAAGTAAAAGAGGTTTAAAATGCCCTACTTTTGGTGTTTAAAGGATTATTGGCTCCAAATTGCTCCATGATTGATCCCTTCTACTTCAAAGCTCCTATATCACACCCAAACCCTTATGAAATCAATGAGTAAGTGAGGTATCAATGCGAGTATTGATGGAGATTTGAGATTTTAATCGGTTAGATTTATAGGTCCTGAGGTGTAGAACAAGTTTAGTGAAGAAACTTTGAAGCTTTAACAACTCTAGGCTAGTGTTTCCTGGGATTTTAAAGCAAGAATGAGGGTTTGGGAGTAAGAATAATGGAGGAAGTGTTCTTGAAAAGGTCTGGCTGAAATTGATGATGATGGAGTGATAAGGTTGGTGGTTTTATGTTTATCTTGATATAAATGTAGTATTTATGTAGGTAAAGTGTCAAGAGATTTTAGAGAAGAGTAGGATCCTACCAAAGAATAAATATAGTAACTAGATCTTATCCATCATGGACCTAGGTTACACTAGGTCATAACACCCTCCAGCACACTCATTATTAGGTCTAAGCCTAATAGGACATGGTGAATCTCAAACCCATGATGGATTACAAGAAAATATTAAATGGGCTTAGGGAACAATTAGACTACCCATTCAACTATTTTATAAAAAACCAAAATACCCACCAGTAAATAGTAGACCAAACTCGAAGATTTCTAATATTCTTCTACTTGGGCAATATTAATTGGGTTTTATTTTATATTTCAAAAACCATTTCAAAAATAATTCTTGGGTTGAACAATTGTGGCCACAAAGTATAGCTTGGAATGATCACCACAAAACTAGATTAGTCTAGCTACCAACGACTAGCTAAAAGCCATAGGCAAATGACAAACTACAAAGAGTTCACTTTACCTAAGATCACATAACCAAAAAACCTTATCAACAATGATCCACAAACATGAGTGTACAAGGTGTATACAAATCGTAGCATAACATGTGATCCTCTCAATGCGAACTTATAGATTCTCATTATGACTTCCTAAAAAGATATCACCATCTCTCACAAGGAGGTCATAATATGTTGCTAGGAAATAATATTCCCATAAGGGAACAACATCTTCTCACAAAAGACGAATGTTTTTTAAAGAAAAACATCCATATCTCAAGATATAGTAATGATACCATAATCAATTATCATAACATGTCTATAAGTTCATCAATAGACCATATAAATCCAAGTAATCAAATGAACATAATAACTTCCACTAACTCAATGCATTGAAAGACCTTACAAAACCCATATCTTAATATGTTCCACGAACACCATTGGCTTAAGTCACTTAGTTTGGGGTCAAATGATATTTCATTATTGCTACCACACTCATGGGAGAATTAATTACACAAATCAAGTGCATTAACAATTTTATCAACTCCCACTGACTAATCACACCAAATGAACATAAACTACTACATCTTGAAATATGTGGCCTTAATCAAGCTATCATAGCTCCACTATTAAATAACATTAATAGTATAGACATAATCATTGGAACTTTGGTGCTAATCTTTAAAATCATATCATATATAATACATAAATGAAACCATATAATTGGCTTAAACCAAATTACCATGCAATCACTCAGTGCACAACTTTAAGAATATGTACAACAATTAATTTTGGGCACACTGATGTTCTTCATGAGAGGTTAGGTATATGATTGTACATCACCTATGGCAGAATGCATAACACATACCATAGCTCTGACTTATTAAAATAAGGGTCACATGCATTTTATCCCTCTGAACTTTAGGTCATGTGCAATTTATACCTAACTTTTCAAAGCATGCATTACGATACCTTGAACTTTACAAAATGTGAAAAATGCGGTAAAGTTTTTAAATAATGCAAAACTTTAAGTTATAAGGGTGTCGAGTTGCATAGAATAAAAATAGGGGTTAATTGCACGTAGTAATACAGACAAGGTGTCAGGTTGCACAATTAGAAACATCGGGGGTTAAGTGCACATAAATCTTACTTTCATTGATGCCAAAATTATACTAAGGGGTGTTTTGCACAATTTGGAAAGTTTGATATTACGATGCACATTTTGAAAAGTAAGGGTGTAAATTGCATAATAGCTAAAGTTTAAGGAGGTAAAATATATTTAACCCTTAAAATAATCAACACTTTCTTTCAAAAGAAAATTCGTTTAAGTATGAACTCAAGCTCACATCTATGGAGAAACTTACACATCCATCATGCCTAAAAAAATTGCTACATATACATTCAATCCTTTAAGAATTTCATCAAAGATTGCAACATTGTAGTCTAATTGCCTTTTAAAGAAAACAAAATGATATGAAATTGAAAATAAACATAATCAACCTTTAATTGATCTAATGGACAAGAACATTGATAGTTGTCACCACAACAAGGATTCAAAACATGAATATAAACTTGCCTATAGGCAGAAGACATACCATACACAATAATCTTAGAAAATTCAATACTTGTAGGTAGAAGAATTTTCACTATCAAATAATCCCAAATTTTCCAAGCTATTTTAACCAACTCATATAAAAGACTACCTATGAGTGGGTCAATGCACTGCTTGGTTCCAGCAGTAAAATCATCTTGAAATCAACAATTAGCTCCATTAACTTCATAAATAAATCACTGTGGTGATAAATATACATAACCATTGATAGGCTCCAAAATAGGGAGAATATACAAGTCCATTAAACTATTTTCAACTTTCATATACATAATTTCCAAAGCCGTGTTTCCCTAGGAACACACCAAGCAATATTTACTTGTAAATTTACATTATCTAAGTGATAAACTTCAATTTGTAGAAAGTGAACCCTTACACGTATACCATGTAAATCAAAATAGTTGATATTAGACTACAATATAATAAACATAAAGAGATAACTTGTCAATTAGACCAATGTGAAAGCACATAAATTTATACGAGTTATTCCATTGGGTTACTAAACAAGTTATCATGTAAGTTGTCATTTATCATGCTAACTAACTCACTAGTCATGTAACACCTTAACTCAACTATGCTTAAGTTTGCATTTGGATTCTATTACTTGTCACTTATGCTTTGCATTCATTTTTATGAAAAAAAAATTAACTTATAAAAATAGTGGGTAACTTTTTTGTTGTACAAATTATCTTTTGAAAAACTTAAGCCTATAGCAATAATTAGATACAACCCTTACATAGATGTTAATCAAAATTACTTGCACTCTTACTTAATTGACTTAATAGAGTGGATTAAGGAATTAAATGTAAAGCTTGCATCACACGAACTAATTATAAGTACTCAATACATAATCCATGGCATGGCATGCACCACAGTAATTGGTCTAAAGACATACAACATTTCTTTCAAATACACGATCCCAAATCTGCTAGTCCTTTCATCATAACTTATGCTTAGCAAAACATAAAGTGTCAAGCCATAGAAAGTTGGTACCCACTATAATCTCCTTTAGTAGTTGTAGCTCCTTGCTTCAAGTGGATCCTGTAGGTAGAAAACGCACGAGAATGGGAGTTGAATTGTGCTTCGCTTCTTTTTCTTTTTAGCTTCTGAAAACTTAAACAAAATAATATCAAGCTTTAAGCTTGAAGTCCAGTGGAAATAATGTTAGAGGTTTCAAGTAACTTTCTAAAGTACAATGTCTATAACATAAGCTAAAAAGATAAACTTTAAGCAAATATAAACAAACAACCACAACACAATGAATGTAAAAGAGATAAGGAAGAAGAAGATACTACACAGATATTTTTATAGGTTTGGCAACCTGCCTACATCCGGTTCTCAACTATGTTGAGTTTCACTAACACCTTTCTCAACCCAAGAAAGAAATTGGATAGTTTTTACAATAGCCTTCCCAAGCTCTAACTTGTGACCATAGACAACCCCTATTGTCACAAAACCAAGTAATTATTCACCAGCCTCTTCAAGTTGAACGAGTAATCTTTAACCAGAGATGCCAGAACTGAGAAAAATAGGGTTAAGGTTAGAAATGGTTAGAAATGAATGTTTTATCCCAAAATTAATTTTCGGGCAATGTTTGATTATCCAGATTAACGCTAAAAGATAGTTCAATCATTATAAGAGAATAATGTATATCCATTTAAACCTAGTTTAAGGCTAAGATTTAATTTACAAGATCAAATCGTAGCTATCCATTTACTTTCTTTCTTTAAGAATTATGCATTTATATTAAACAATATCTAAACTTTATTGCATGATAAATAGAAGACCAAACCTTATCACTCCATTAATGTTATTTCGGCTAACCACCAAAACCATCAGCCTCCATTTTTTGCTCTATAAAGAACATCATGTAACTTGATTCAAACCTCTAATTCCTTGCCTAGACTTGCAAAAAATCATAAACTTCCTTCACAAAACTTCTTCTAATCATCAAGATCTACCAAACTAACCAATTAGAATTTGAATCCATCACTTTTCCCCACTTTGAGGGCTCATAATTTGTTGTTAAAGAAAGGTTTGGTGCCTTTAGGAAGGCTTTGAAGTGAGAGAAAAGCATTCTAGAGCATCCTTTGAAGTTAAGAGCCACAAATCTCCAAAAGGTAGGGTTCTTGTTACCTCTTTGTTCATTTCTATTTGTCTAGTTTGGCTTGTTGGAAATTGATATTTTCAATTGTATGATTACACATATATATAGATGTATTTCCTTTAGTGGAGTGGTTTGATATTGTGGAAAAATCATTTTATCAAAAGAAATTTTGAATTGGGTGGCTGGATTCTCAGTTTTGTCATAGGAAGGAGAAGTTATGAATTTTTTGATGAATTTGTAGATGTTTTTATGAGCTAGATATGTTGAAGCTAACATCAGAAGGAAACTCCATAATTTTTCTTGGATCCTAAAAATGAATTTTATTATTTTCTAAAAATCAGAAACGAACCTGTTGAGTTATCTAGATAGCCAATTTGAAACTTTAGTTTGTCTAATTTTGTTACCAAGCAAGTAATTGATTTTTTATTTGAAATTTTTACAGGGTGTTGAGGACATATAGAAGTTCAACTCTGAATTTTTGTATGATTTTATATATTCATTTGATAGGGTAATAAGATTGGAAACTATGGTTGTACGCCCAGAATTTCTATGTACAAATGACCAAAATGCCCTCAGGTCATTTTACCAGGAAAATGAGGATCGCGTCCAGCCATCCTCAATGGGATGTTTTGATGCTAATAGGAGATTATATGTGTTGTGTGTGGTAATAAGAGAAGAATCTCATTTTTAGTTTCGACACGAAATTACCAAACGCCCCTACGCTTTTAATCCGATTTGTGTGCCAACTGAACCAATTTCACCAAAAGGTTTTAAATGATGTTTTTTAGTTATGTTTAATGACTGGTAAAGCGGTGGCCTAGGGTAGTTTTTGTGAAAAATTACCATTTTGCCCCTAACTTAGTACATTTTGAGCCTAATAATATAATTAGCAAAACCTAAGTAATATTAGGCTCTAATTAAATATTAGCAAATTCTAATTACTAATCTAGAGTCAAAATAATTAATTAAGATTAATTAGAACCTACGATTGCTTAAAGAAACTCAAAATCCTTTTCTTTATTTAAGACTTTATGTCATATTTTCATAAATAGTAAAATTCCAATCAATTTTCTTAAATCATGGAAGTTGTCACATGATAAGATTTCTCCCTAATAAAGGTGGATTTGCACTAATCAAGCAATACTACTCTCTAATCTTGTCTTGAACCACTTTAATTACCCATTATCTCACCTAAACACTTACTTACAATTCTTAATTCATTCCTAACCAAATCAGCTCCTAAACACACACCTAAACCAACATTAAGATGAGATTTCTCTCCCCATTAGGCCTTAATACAATCAGCGACACCTTCCCCATAATCATCCATCACATGTTGAAATTCCATTAAAAATTGTTTAAAGAAACATGGTTGCCCATGCTTTTACCCATGCTTGCCCATGCTTTGAGCCATACCCAAAACCATACCTTGTAAAGAGATATTTTTCTCTCTTTCTCTCCTCATGGCTGACGGTTTCTCTTCCCTTGGCACCTCCATTGTGTTTCATTCTTCTATAAATTAGCATCTAAGAAAGCTTGCAAACCTTTGCTCACTGTGCAAAGCTTTAAGACTTCCTTTATTTGAGTTCTAAGAGTTCTTTCCTCTACTTCTTCTTCTTCCTTTCAAAGGATCATCACCATCCACCATTTCCCAAACATAAACCATCACACAAACACCATAAACCTTCCATTAAACACATAGACTTTTCATTCCCAAGCTCAAAACTCAAAGCAAACCTTTCTCCCTTTTCTTTTTCTCTTGGCCGAATTCCTTTAAGCATCAAGGAAGGAGTTGTTCTTCTCATCTTGTTTCAAGATCAAGCTTCCATCTTTCAAAAAGAAAAATATATTTGGTAGGGGTTTATTTTCAAAGTTTTACTTGCTTTTTTTAAGAAAACTCTAGTTTCCTCTTGGTTTTCAAAGATCTTCCTTTTCCTCTTTCCATTTCAGCCTTAGAGCCTTGTGATGAGAAAAACTTTGGCTTGATGATGAGGTTTCAAGATAATGGTCTTGTGATGCCATGTGAGAAACCTCTAAAGCTTGAAAACTTGGTCTTGGACCATATATGATTTCGGTTTCCTTTTCTTTTCCTTACTCAAGATTTCGGTTCTCATTTCCTTTTCCCTCTATGATTTCGGTTTTCATTCCTTTATTTGCACAAAGTTTGATAAAAATATTAAGTAGCTCACTAATGGTTTTGTTTAAGAAAATTAATCATATGTTTTCAAAGGGCTCTAAGCTTACCCTTGCCAACCTTAAAGTTGGTCGGCCGTTCTAAGAGTTTACTCTAGATTGAAGCCCATGAGCAATAAAATAAATAATATGAGTAGTTCTCTTTATGTTTACCTTGATAAGTGTTGATGTTTATCTCTTAGTCCATTTTCTTGAGCTTGATGATGATATTCAAACCATAAGACTTCTTTGAATACTTGGTGTTAAGAACTCTAAAGCTCACTTTATATTGTTAGATACATGTTGGGTTAAGGCTATTGATGTTCCTCTAAAGTCTTGTAAGAGCTCTAGTTAAGATAAAATAAGTTGCATTCATGTTTAATTTTATGCCTTGCATATCATGTTTACTTTTGATGCCATCACTAAGCTCTCAAGAATAAATAAATGAACTTGCATTTCATGTTTAAATTTCCAAGCTTGCACTTCATGATTATTTTTCAAGTTATCACTTAATCTTTAAATATAATAATGAGTTTGCATCTCATATTTATTTTACGCTCTCACTTTACTTTATAATGAAGAGTAAAATAAAGTGCATAGCATGTTTAAGTTTATGCCACCACCTAAATATCCTAGAGCTCAAAGACTTGCCCAAGTATCATATATAAAGTTTTAGAAAATGGAAGCATTTCAAGAATGCCATTTTGGCCTTGTGATGATGATGATGGACTTGATATGAGTTCATCTAATCATAAGTACCCATAGCCTATGTCTTGAAATTTTTCTAAGCTTAGGTGAACTTAAAGAATATTATGAACAAGATTTTATGTTTTAAATCTATTTCATGAACAAAATAATTTAGCTACTGAACTCACCTATATTTATATGATTTAATGAGATAAATTGGTTTCTAAAAGAGTTTTTAATTCCTAAAATTATTCCAAGAAAAAACTAGCAACTTATATGTATTTAAATCATAGAATTATGTGATTATGTGAGCTATACTTTTCGGTTCTGCCTTGATTGTTTGGCCACTATATTAATTCTGTTTTATGGATTTAAAATGTGTAAAATTGTGTTTGAGTGAAGCAAGGACCGATTTAGGGAAGTTAAGAAAGAATAAGTAACTAGAAAGGACTTAAAATGAGAATTCTAGAACACTTAGATACAAAAATTGTAAATTCTATTCCAGCATAATTGAACTTAAGGAAATTGGTTTATAATTAGTGGATATGTATAGGAATCCCTAATAATTGGTTTAGGAATTGAATATAGAGTCTTAGGCGAAGACAGAACTTAGAAAGGGTCAAAGACGTAGATTCTAAGCACTGTTATGCCCAATGTATGTAATGCTATTTGGAAGGGTTAGTAAGCATAAAATTAGAGAGAATTATAAGTACTGATCCCTTAGGTGCATCAAAGGTATATAATGGGCGTTAGGATAACTAGAGCACAAGTTTAAGACCCGTAAAAGTCAAAGCATAAGATATTTTAAAATAGGAGATATGATATGAATAAGTGATTGAGTGAACATATGTTTATGATGTATTGAGAGCGTGTGAAAGTAATAATGTCATGTGTACGAAAGTTTATGTGTTATTATGGCATGATTGGAATGCAAATGGTACGTTATGCTTTTACTTGATATATAGTAAAGTTGCATGTGAGCGAAAGTAAAGAATATGACATAGTTATGGTCTTGCATTCTAAACATGATATGTTTGATGATATCCTATGATTTCATGCTCATATTGCATCTTCATATGATATGCTAATGTGGAAATGATCCTTGACTTCCCGAGTTAAAGGTTGTGTGAGGTGATCCAAGAAGAGATATGATTCCCTCTTTTTCCCCATGTGAATCTAGTGACGACTATTTAGATTTGAGCTCATTCCTAGGCGATCAATAAGGAGAGTTTTGGTGACCATGTTAAATCGGGAGGACGGTGAGATGGTTGGTTTTGGAGGCAATATATAAGGGTGGAAAAGTTAAGAAAGGAACTCAAAGAGTTCAATCATGATAAAGTGAAAGATGCATATGCATATGTTTCATTTTTGTTCCATTGGTGCATTTGATTGTGTGACATGTGTTGTTTACATATGCCATTATGCTCAAGGTATTGCCATGCATACATAAGCTATTTGTTGCATTCATACCATCAAGACTCATGCTAAAAGACACTCACTTCGGAATAAAAGGATTTGAGAAGTTTAAAATTGAATTTTATGCATGCACACCTCTCTCATAATGAAAACTGAAAGTGGCTGGGGCGACGACAATGACACTTGTGTTAAAGTCGGGGAGCCTACTCAGAATCTTAAATAAGTTTCTCACCCCATTTGTTTTTCTTCCATGTCGTCTCCAGATGGAAATGATACGGATTGTTCGTGATCTTTCTTGAGGCATGGGTGTAGGAATCACCTTATCTAGTCAGAATAGAGGTTCAGGCGAAAGCGTGAAGACTAGTCTAGCCTTGTTAAAGTCATGTTTTGCATTAGTTAAACTTGCTTGATGTATTTAGTATCTTAAGGTGTCCTTATATTTATAAGAACATCACCGTTATGTTATGATTATGGTATGATACTATAAGTTGTATTGTGACTACTCTATGGTTTATTTATGATTACTATGATGACGTGTATTTGACTGCTATGTCTTACGTATAATAGTCGTATCTATGCCTATGTGCGACTCGCATTTTAAGCTTTGAGTGCAAAAGAAAAAAAAATTAGACGTATTTTATTACTCGTATTTTAAAGAAAAATAAGTCAAGATCTGAAACAAGGGCGTAACAACTAATAACTAACCAGAATGCAACTCAAGTGTATGAGGTTAAAAGTTAGGGTGTTACAATGGCTGTTAGTTGTAATAGGAGTTTCTGACCAGAATTTGTCTAGTTTTGTTAACATAGTTAGATAATAATTCTTGCTCTGAAATTTTACAAGACCTTGTAGACACATTAAGGTGTCTTATAGAATTTTTATAGCCTCTAAATTGGTTGTTTGGCATGCAATTAAATTGTGATATAAAGGTGTGAAGTTGGCCCATGTGCTGTAATTGTGCTAATGCATTATATTGGTGAGATAATGACATCTGGTTCAAGTATATTATATATGAATGCATGGCAGTGACTTTAAAGATTGGTTTATGAGGCATGATTAAAATCACATTATAAATGAATGCCTAATGTGTTTTATGCTTGCATTTGGAAAAAGAAAAGTGAATGATACATGAGTTAAGCTCTATAGCCATAAGTAAAAATGAGATCCTCTTGACTTGTCAAGGGCAAATAAAGAGAAAGATAAAATCCTTTCAAGTTGAGGGCAAATAAGAGAAATGAGATCCTCTTCAATTTATCAAGGACAATTAAAGATAATTCCACTACATTTGGCATATACGTATTTATATCATAGCGAATCATTTTGTTTAACATTATTTACTATGATTATGAGCTTATCATAAATGTGTACTAAGTGATTGATTTTTTTTAAAAGCAACCTACTTCGGAACTATGATTTGGAACTTGAAAAATGAACCATTATTATGTAACGCATGATCACCTTTTTCTTAATAAACCGAAGTAGCTGGGATGATGACGATGATATTATAATTGTATATTCTGAAATGTCTACTAAGAATTGTATAATTCTCTCCTATGTGTTTGTATTTTCATGTCATCCCCAAGTTGATCCAAAAAACTATAGGGTTGCTACACAAAAGGAATCAGATGCAGTATTTTAGTAGTTTATGCTTTTATTATATTATACTTAATTGTATGTATATATTTCTAAAAGTAATAGAGAAAAGATATGTACTAAAGCTCATAGGAGAGCTTCCTTTTGTACTTGGCTTGTAACTAATAAATGTCTTGTTTCTTTGTTATATATTTTAATAGAATTATGAATTAGTTACTACTTGATTCAATCGAGCTTGCTATAGATATTTAAGAAATGTCTACTAATTTATAAGTAACAACTTAGTATAATATCATAACTTAAGGATACTTGGGAGGATGTTACAAGCAACCATTGTCCATGTACCACTTGTTTCAGGTTCCACGTGTGTTCTAGGGAAACACTCAACAACGTTTTTAATTTAGGTACCCAGACATGCTTGGGTCCTTTTAGGTTTATCTTTTGAGAAGGAGGTTTTCAAACCTTTTTAACAGACTTCTCTCATGAAGCACTTGCCAGGTGGATGTCCCCTCTTAAAACGAAAGTACAAGCCTTCTTCTTTAGCTTTCTTTTTCATCTATTTCTCTTCATATCCTAACCTGGTCATTTGAAAATATGGTCTTTGACCTCCAAGCATTAGATCAAGGTTTTTTGATCCATTTACCATTTTTTCAAGGTTAGATATGAGAAGCTTTGAAGTTCTCTCTAGCTTATAAATAACTTTCTTAGTGTTTTCATTTTTACTTGAGACTTCAGATTCTAAGGCATTGGATTTTGCATTTAGAACTTTGTTTTCTCCTTTTAAACCTTCTTTTCAAGCCTTTGTTTTGGCCATTTCAAGTTCTAAAACAACCTTTTGATTTCCTTTTTAGATTAAAATAGTAAAAGGAAAAAGTTTGAGAGTCCTTAAGCAACTCTTCATACAAAGCTAGAAGTTTATCATAGGAAAGATCAAAGTCAGAATTATTTACTTTAGATTCACTTTCTAATGAATAGTCGGCCATAAAGCATAGGTTTGCAACATCTAGCTCCTCTTTATCTTCTGATCTTTCCTTTCTTCTTCACTCCAGGTGGCTAGTGTTACCCAAATTTTTTTATATTATTGTGATAAAATGATTAATTGTGAATAATCTATAGGGATTTTGAAAATTCGCAATAAGATATGATCAAATTAATATGAGGAGTTTGTAAAAAAAATTAATTTAATATTATTAAAAATTAATATAATAATATTTTAATTAGAGATATAGAATGAGACCCTATAACTAGTATAATGACATAGATAAAATAAAGATAAGGGTAAATAAATATTTTAACCCAGGTAAAGTTTCTTTTATGTCGATTAGAATAGAAATGGTAATAATCGGTACAGAAATGGTAATAACCGGTACACCAAAACACTTAGTCTGGTAAAAATAATTTATATTATCAGATCCCAAATAATTTTTTTACTTAGGACGATCAAATAAATATAGGCATTTCTAATACAAAAACAAGGCAAATCGATCGAACAATAGGCATACTTATTACTTGGTCTCCAAGTAGGTTGTTTTATATAAAGAAAAAATGAAAAAAGATATTTTTCTTCTTTAGCAACTTCACGTTGCTTTATTTTTCTCTTCACCATCTTCATATTTCACTTCTTGAAACTCCATGAAAGCTTCCAATTCTTGAATGTTATGCTTAGGAAAACACTTAAGCTAGTTCAAGAATATTTCCCCTACATCAAACTCAAGCCAAAACCTTCTTTTTCCCTTTCAAATAGTCCAACAGTAGCTCATATAGGTGCTAGAAAAGTGGGTTTAAGGCTTGAATTAAGAGAAAGCTAGAGAAAGTTTAGCAAAAAGCTTGAAAGAAAGGTAGGAAAGATTCTAGTCTATTGCTTGTGATTGTTTGGCTATTTTTTCTAAACAAATTCTTGATATATGCTGGAAAGTATTTTGTGAAATCTAAAATTTAATTTTAATATGTATATGTTTGAGCTTGCTAGATGTAAAAGATGCTAGGGATGAAAGTCTTGTGAATTGATTAATTGATGTAAGAGATTCACCTATATAAATGAAGAGATTTTACAAGAATATAATCAGAAAAAGTTTTGTAAAAATCTACAAGATTGGTATTCTTAAAGTATGATGATAAAGTTTCATGAAAAAGAATGAGATTTTGATCTATAAAAGAAAAGCTTTGAAATCTAAGTGAGAAATTTGGTTTCTTTCCCTTGAAAAATTTCATCATGAAGAACTTTACAAGTTATGATGATATAAAATCTCATAAAAGATCTCATAAAGATTAGTAGATTTTCAGAAAAATCTCGTAATAATTGAACATATTCTATAGAAAATTCTCATAAAAGTTTAGCAAATTTTATGGAAAAATCTCGTAAAATGTTGAACTATTTTCTTTAAGAAAAATCTCATAAAAGATTACTAGACTTTGCAGAAATTCTCATAATAAGTTATTCCAGCAAAATCTCATAAAAATTTTAATAGATTTTATAGAATATCTCATAAGACTCCAAGAGATTTTGAACAGAAAATCTCATAAGAATTAGAATATCTAAAGAGAATATCTCATAAGAATTAGAAGATTTGAAGAATATCTCATAAGAAATTAAGAGATTTTCAAGAGAAAAGTCTCATAGAAATCAGGAAACTTAACAGAAAATCTCATAAGAGTTAAGGAGATTTCAAGAAAATCTGAAAGCAAGAGTATGAGATATAGAACTATTAAGAAGAGATTTACTTGAGAATCATAAGATTTCCTACACAAATATTACAGATCTTTATGAAGAAAGAAACTGAAGAAATACGCCTTATGTAATATTAATTGCTTAATGGTAAGCTCATAGATTCACGGATAGTAGTAGACGTGCTACGCCCTTGGAACTATCAGGTTGTAATTGCGATGGTGTTATATTGTTATGAGAAAAGGGATGTCCTAGAAAGAATAACGAGGCTATTAGATGAGATGTAGTAGATGTACTCCATCTAGTGAACTATATCAGGTTGTAACATGACGGCGTTACATCGTTGATAGCACGATCCACGAGAAGTATATTAGAAGAGTCCTATGAGTTCTACCATTAAGTTTAAAGTGTCTAACCAAGTTAAATCAAAGAAAATAATGATACCAACTACATATCAATTGCTTGATTATAAACTCATGGATTCAGTGTGATCTATATCAGGTTGTAGTATGAGGTACTACAACAAGTGAACTATATCAGGATGTAACATGAGGTGTTACATCACCAGAAAGGCATCAGATAAGAAGTAAATCAAGAATCCTATGAGTTCTATTCAAGCTAAAGTTCATAATAAGATTATGTTAAAGAAGTAATGAAACAAACAAACTAATTATTATGTACACAACCAGAATCTGAGCAACTATCTTACGAATCCTATGATCTTTTTATTCTTAAGCATAAGTGTACTCATAATACTATGTTAACCCAAAAAGTGAATAAGAAGCTAGATATTTCAGAAAAAATTGAAAATACTTTAATTATTTTAATATCATGTCAGATATCATTGTATAGTAGACTAGTATTTTTCCTAATGGGAATCTTTAATTCTCATTCCTGCTATTATTATATTTTTACATAGATGGCTATGATGGTGATTATTTGTGGAGATTCTCAATTGATATTGGCCTCACGTCTAGAGTTTTTAATAAGACTCAGGACAAAGAATTTAGTCAGCATTTTATTTTCTTTTAATAAGTTTTTGAGTAGTACACTACCTAGACTAGAGAGTTCCTGCGTAAACCAAGGTACAGGTTGACTTAGCTATGTATATGACTATTTGCCATTGTAAAATACAATTATATGGTATTGCTATTTTATTATGACCTAGAACTTATGTTCAAACTTAGCAATGCTCAGAGAGAACACGGTTTATGTTTGTCACGAAAAAACGGCTCATATTCCATATTGTATATACAACTCTAAGGTCAATTAGAGATAACAAGTAAAACTCACATTATAAGGTTATGGCTTAAGCATAGCCTTATGGTGTGAAGGGTGTTATAGCCAGCATGCCTTTCTTCTGTGGACCCTTGAGTTTAGGACATTCTGGTTTAAAGTGTCCTTTCTCCCCAGTTGTAGTAGGTGACACTTTCGGCTTCACTTTGCCTTGTTTGTCCTTTCTAAGGTTGATGTCCCTTCTTCTTTTTGTCTTGCTTTTCTAGGCTTTGGACATCTTCCTCACTAGCATAGAGAGCTCATCTCCATCTTCTTCTTTTGTTTTATCAATAGACTCTTCCTCTTCATCAAAGGTTTTAGAAACTTTCATTACCTTAGCTTTATTTGACTTCTACAGACGACTTCAAGGCCATGGACTTGCTCTTCTTGATAGATTTACCACGCATTTTGAGAGTCCTGCCTCATGAGTTTTAAATGACCCAATGAGTGCATTCGAGAGTTTGAAGGTTTTTAGCCTCAGTATTGGTTATGACCTTAGCAACCACTTGGTAGGGAGGCTTCTCAAGATTTTTCTAACCATTTCAGAGTTAGAGTATCTTTTGCCTAGTCCCTTTAGCTGGTTTATGATGTGCATAAACCCTATAGTCATTTCATCAATATTTTCTTGATATGTCATTTTGAACATCTCATATTAATGAACAAGCATACTAATCTTGGTCTTCTTAACTTAATCAATACCTTTATGCAGCATATGCAATCTATCCCATATATTATTTATTGTGTCACAAGTAATGATTTTGTCATATTCGGCCTTGCTTAGTGCACATGTGAGCAGGTATTTAGCTTTAGAGTTCAACTAAACTCTAGCTTTGTGTTGCTCTGTCCACTGCTTCTGGAACTTCTCTTGATATTGAAGGTGCATCATTGGTTCCAAGAACCTCTTCAGTAGAACATAGTCACCTCATTGAATTATTTCCCACAAGTCATGACTTGTGTATTTTATGAACAACTCCATTCGGTCTCTCAGAGACATAATCCCTACCATCAAAGAATGGCAATCTGTTGATGGAGTATCCTTCTACTATATGAATATTCTGTGCCTTTTGTCCCTCGGGTCTTTGTCCTTACTGCAAATGTTAGAATGCTCAACCCCTTAAAGGACAAGCTCTGATGCCATTTATAGGTAGAAAAGTGCACAAGAAAGAGGGTTGAATCGTGCTCTTCTTTCTCTTTTTTAGCTTCTAAAAAACTTAAACAAAATACTATCAAGCTTTAAGCTTGAAGTGCAGCGGAAACAATGTTAGAGGTTTCAGAAAGTAACTTTCTAATGTACAATATACAATAGAATAGCTAAAAAGATATGCTTTAAGCAAATAAAAACAAACAACCACAATGCAGCACATGTAAAAGAGATAAGGTAGATCCTACATAGATATTTTTATATTGGTTCGGCCAACTTGCATACATCTAGTTCTCAATCATTGAGTTTCACTAGCACCTTTCTCAACTCAAGAAAGAAAATCAGATAGTCTTTACAATAGCCTTCCTAAGCTCTAACTTGTGACCAATAGACAACCCTACCTCACAAAACCAAGTAGTTATTCACAAGCCTCTTCAGCTGAACCTAGTAGTCTTTGACCAGCCTCTCCAAGCTAAAATTGAGTAGTCTTTAACTAGCCTCTCCAAGCTAACTTGACTAGTAAAACAACTTCCTGTCGCATTGTAAGTAGTCTTTGACTAGCCTCTCCAAGCTAAACTACCAATTACTCCTGGAATCGAGGATACAAAGGTTTGTATTTGGGTTTGCAACTCAAACTAACCTACACTCAAGTTTCCTTAAGATATACAATGAATGACTTGGGATAACTTGAATGACTTCTTTCTAGCTATTATTCCTTGGAAGAATGTATAAACTATTAAGGAACGTATAGAAAGAAGATTTTTACAAAAAAGAAAACTGATTACAAGATGTAATAAAATTTGCAAGGGATGAGGAGAAATTTTCATAGAGTTTCAGGACTTGTGAGCGTTAACTTCTCTTTATTTGAAAGCACAACATTTACTATTCATAGATGGTTTTCATTTTAGATCGTTGCCCTTAATCATTTTTCCAAGTGACACATTTTGATCATCTGTTTGTGTCTTGGAAGTGTAACCTGGAGGAGTAGCTTGATTTTTGTCAAATCGTTGCAGAAGCTCTTGTAAAGTTGATGTTTTTGAGGTCCTTTCAAAAACTACTTTTTACTTTCTTATCATAGTTTCTAAACTCTTCCTTCTAGAAGCTGGGATTATTGACCAAGTTGGTAGAAGAAATGACATGCCAATCTTAACTGGGTTTGACTTTAAATTTGAATTTCAAATTTTCCCTCATGTTCCAATAAAGTTTAGTGTTTCACAGTGAAGTGAACTTTGATATGCGATATCAGTTCCTTGATAAAAATTGGTTTTATAGTCTTCAATTAGAGCTTGTTATAGTTAAAAAAAATTACGAATATGATGATTGAAGATTGTAGAGAATGTTGGCTTTATAATTCAATTGATATTTTCAGTCTAAGCTTACTTTCTGAAATCTAGTGCTACTTTACGTCCTGAAACTTGGTTTCTTGTCCTGGTTGTATTTCTTCAATCCATTAGGCATGTATATGCTCAAATTGTGCTATAACTATCACTTCTATTTGATTCCTATCTCTTTATACGAGATAAATCATGTTTTCACATGTAAAGTGAAATTATTCACGTTAATGGAGCCATGTTATGCCAATGAAAAAACCTGTTTGCTACTTTAAGAAATTCATGGTAGACGTTGTCATTCTTCAAAATATTTTCCTTAAATTAGTTTTGTTGTCATTCAAAACATATTACCTTGAAGCTTTCTAAAGGGTTTTGGAGCTAATCCATCTGTCTTTGGTGATAACAACGAGAAAAGAAATATAGGAATGAGAAATACAAGATTTCTTAGTCAGGAGTTTTGACTTTGTACTAATTGTGTCATCGTTGTCATCCAAGTCACTTTGGGTTTGTTATGAAAAAGTGTTCATATAATTAGTTCAACTACTAAATTTTTGAAAGTGTGATTAGCCAAAGTGCAGTTGCTTTTAACTACTCTTATAACATTAACAAGAATATCCATTCAATCACTCATCATACATGCATCTAGGCATATCATATAAAACAATTAATGGGCAAGACTAAGTTAGGAGATGCATGCCTTTCATGATTACTCATCGTTAATATTTACTTATTTTGTAGGTTGAAAATAGCACGAGAAAGGGGGTTGAACTGCTTTAACTTCTATTGCTTTTTGAAAAATTTAAACAAATCCTATCAAGTTCCTCACTTGAAGGCAGCGGAATTTGGCTTCTTGGAGGTGTAGTAGAAATTAGGAATGAAGTGTACCCAAATTGTTGGGTCATCAGCCTTGCTATTTGTTCTTCAATTACCATAAAGGGTTCAAAAATAGAGGCTTTGGACCTTGTTTTACTTGAGCCCTGAATGGTTTTGGCCATTTCCAAGTTCTTGTGCTTCCTCTAACTTCCTCTTTCTTAGAGAAGCTTATTTTCCTTTAGAATCCTTTCTGCTTCCTCCTCATTTTCCTCTTCTTCAGAGTCTATGTCCACCACCTTATATCCAGCTTTCTGATACCTATTATCTCCATTAGAAGCATAGTAGTTCTGGGAACATCTTTTGGTAGGTTTCTGAGCTATTGCTCGATGTCCCTTCTCCTGATAGGAAGTTTGTAAGGTCTTCTTTTAAGGGGTTCATTTTCTGATGGTATTCCTAAGGTTCTGATGGCTTAAGGACACGGCTTTCTTCTGCTTCTTCTCTTGTCCGTGCTTACTTCTTCTCTCTATTCTAAAAGGACTTCTATAGACTCAGTCCTCTCAAATTCTACTTTATTTTCTTTAATGTCCTAAAGCTACCCTCAATGAGGATCACCTTTTTTTCTATTGCCTTTCTTTTCCTTCTTCATTTTGTCTACTTTTTTGCAGCTTGCTTAGTTTTTACATCTCTAATTTGGGAGCTTTGTCTTCTGGAACTGATCTTGGCTTCACCAGTTTTTCTTCTCATGGTTTTAAACGAGATCATGGTATATTCTACGCCCAATTTTTAATGTCATTACCAAATTACCCTAAGTAATTCTTACATAAAATTAGAACGAACAATTCTCAAATAAGGAATATAACATTAAAAAAGAGGTTATGGGCGATTTGTGCAAGAGTTGCAAACCTCGATTTTCTGGCGTAAAATGCCTCTGAGGTTATTTTACTCAAAATGAGGATCGTGGGCCCCACCCATCCTCAAGGGGATGTTTGATGATACTAAGGGATTGTTTGTGTTATGTGTATTAATAGAGGAGAAGGATCCTAATTTTGAGCTCCTCCAATGACCAAAACACCCATACGGCGTTTTAACTTTATTTCGTACCGGACTAAGCAGAACCTCACTAAAATGTTTTAAAACATGTTTTTAAGTTATGATTGTCCATTGGTTAAGTTGGTGGCCTTAGGCAGTTTTTAGCGAAATGACCATTTTGCCCTTTCTTCTTTCTTTTCCTTTGAACATTTTGGCCATAAGGCCTATATGGGAATATGATGATAGCTTGATGATGAGAACCTTGAGTGTTGGCTGTAAATCCATCACAAGTTAGGCCTCTAAAGCTTGAAAATTCCACTTGATGCAAAACTTTAAAGAATGATGTTTTTATGATGTAAAAAAAAGATCTTGAGTTTAGAACTTGAAAGATGTATTTTTCACTTTGTCTTGCTAAGATATATTGGGTTGAATTTATATTTCTCTAAAGTCTTGGAGGAGCTCTAGTAAAGAAATAAAATGAACTTGCATCCATGTTTAAGTTTATGCCTTGCATAACCATGTTTACTTTCTATGTCATCACTAAATTCCCAAGAATGAATAAATGAACTTGCATTCTCATGTTTAAATTTCCAAGCTTGCATTTCATATTTATGTTTCAAGTTATCACTTAATCTCTAAAGATGATAAAAGGTTGCATCTCATATTTATTTTATGCTCTCACTTTATTTTATAATGGCTAAAAGAATCAATGCATGACATGTTTATTATTATGTCATCACCTAAGAATCCTAGAGCTCAAAGACTTGCCCAAGTATCACAAGCAAAGAAATAAGGTTCTTGGAACCATAATAATAAGAACTTTAAAACTCACTTTCAATTTCCTTAATATTATTGGAGTCAAAGAATTCATTCTTTAAGAAATCTTGAGTTTGGAGCTTAATAAGATGTAATAAGAATCTTTCTCTCTTCACCGGTCCAATGTGGACTATCGCGCTCCTTTCTTATTTTTCTTTTATTAAGATTCTCTTATCTCTCCACTGGTCAGTGCGACTAAGGTCCAATGCGACTACCACGCTCCAGTTTCTTATTTATTTCAAGCTCTTGCATCATATTTATATTTCCAAGCTTGCATAATCATATTTATATTTCAAGCGGATCACCTTAATTCGTGAATATAATAATATGGACCTGCACATCATGTTTAAATTTCAAGTCTTGCATATCATGTTTATAATTCCAAGTTATCACCTTATAAAGACAAGATTAAAATGAGGTTGCATAGCATGTTTATGATTCTAGTTATCACCTAAATCTATAAAGCTCAAGACTTGCTCCTTTTATCTTAAGTGAGAATTTTAATCGTGAAGATTCTTTCAATATATAAATCGGCCTCATAATTAAGGTAGGCCCAAAGTGCTTTTAAATAGCTACTGATTTAGTTCTATAATTTCTTTCAAGATTAACAAAAAGCATTAGTTTCTAAAAGAGTTTTAAGGCTTTGCAAAGATTTTACCGGAAACTAGTATCTTACATGTACTTAAAATGTGATTTTAAGCAATTATGTGAGGTTCATGATTCAGCCACTAATCTAAGTTTAGTACTACTGTATGATGATGGTTTAATATGTTTGAAGTTGTGATAATCATGGTTTATTGAGGGAACGATTCTATGCATGTTAGAAATAAAACTAGCTTCCAAAAACGTAAAAGCAAGATTTCTAGAACTCTAGAAAATGAAATTTATGCATTCTATCAGAACCTTTAGCAGCCCTAAGAACTAGGTTCTATTATGTTTAGATAAGGGAGAATGATTCATAATTGGTTTAGTAATTAATTTTAGCACCATAAGGAAAGCCGGTAACGAGAAAAGGTTAAAAACGTAACTTCTAGCACACGTGAAGCCTTAAATATAACTTGCTGCCTATGCTGTCCCATATAGTTTAATAATGTTCTTAAGGCTTATAATTAATGGTAATGATGATAATGAATCCTTTAGATGCATGATTAATTAGTTTGATAATTGAGGTTACTCGATTCTAAAGTTTCGGTTGTTTAAGACAATTTTTCGGTAAGAATTTATGATGATGGTTCTTTGAAGTTTGAAATGATAAGTCTATGTAGTGATTTGATGCTTATTAAGTATTTGATATCATTGAATGATTCCCTGGCTTGCATGTTATAGTTGTTGTTAAACAATGAGAATGTTTATGCATCCTGATGATTATGAATTGAGAGTTGTATTATGATATAACATGCAAAGATTTAATGGTGACTTAAAATGATCCTTTGGACCCATCAGACTATAGGTGGTGAAAAGGTGATTCTTGCCCCTAACCGTTCTCTCAAAAGGGTAGAGTTGGGATTTTAACTTATCAAAAGGGATAAGTATATGCTAGTGACGACTAGTAAGGTATGAGCTCATAACCTAGATTACTCCCAAAAGGGTGGAGTATAGGGTGGCCCAGGAAAATGATGATGAAAGTAACTTTAAGTCACCTAAGAAACTAAGTAAATGCATTATGTGAATATGATGTTCTGCTATGCATAGTATTTATGAAATGATGATGAGAAATATGATGTTTTCTATGCATAGTATTATGAAATGATGATGAGGAATATGATGTGATTTTATGCATAACTATGTTATTATATATGAAAGGAAAAGTTCATTATAAACATGACATGCTAAGTTTATGATGCATTATAAGACGCATGATTAAAACCAACGAACCTCGGTAAAGTATATTTTCGAACTTAATAAATCAATCTTAGCATGCTCACTATTTCATAATAACCTCGAGGTTCCTGAGGACGATGATGATGACAGGATGCATATGAGGTGAGTACCTACTGAGATTCTTTTATAAGTTTCTCACTCCCTCTTCTTTTCTTTCCATCTCGTCTTCAGAAAGTGAGGGTGATGTTCGTGATTCCGTTGATGCTCTCACCTGGTAGATGTACTTGATCTGGTGAACCAGCTTATTATCCTTGAGGAACGTATTGCTAAACTTTGCGCGTGAGCTTGGATATCTATTCCTATATCTGAAGTGTTATTAGTAGGTGCCGTTAATGGATATTTTTCCATCCGTATACTATTTATGTTGGTTTGATTACCTACACCTAGCTTAACTCTGTTGGTAGGCAAAATATCTATGTGTTAAGTAATTATGGATGTTATATGATGAAGTCAATGTGATGTGATGTATTTAAATTCTAATATGTCTTTTTATATTCCGCTAAATCATTCACGTTATGTGCGGCTCACGTTTTCAATTATGTTTTTTTTATTTAAAAATGGCTCGTAATTTCACTAAGTATTTTCAAGATATGACTAAAAGAGCTTAAGCAAAGAGTAAAGTCTAGTAATTAATCAGATACAACCTAGGTGTATTGGGTTAATTATTAGGGTGTTACATATTCTATCCCCACCATGTACTCGAACTATTCTTCAGCCAATGGATATCCCAAGTATTGAAACACCTTTGTCAATAGCATACCATAGGGAACAATAGCAGTTTTTCTCTTGTCCTTGGTGATGGCCCCTAATGAGGTCTATTATGAGCCTGGGCTAGTTCACCTTCTTCTTTGCTAATAGACAATACAATAATATGAGTCCATCCCAATGAGCACATAAGTGCTTCCTAACCTTAGGAGGATGGTGAACTGAATTCCTGAAAACTTTTTGGCCCTAGGTCTTAGCAGTGTAGTGGTAATCTTACTAAGCCTATATTTAGGAGAGTTAGTGAGATACCTAGAGACTTCTTCAATGCTAACACTAGAGAGTTGAACCAATCATTCTGAGCAAGACAATTAACCCCTACAACTAATGATCTGGTGATGTTGGAAAGCCCAGAGATTCCAACTTCCATGTAAGAGTCACTAATTATGGTTTTCACCACGTATTCTAATATAACCTCAAGATGGGAGTAGAATAGACTGCCATCCTAGGGAAAACCTTGTCAGAGATCTCTAAGAAATCTTCCAAGCCTTGGAATGAGAAGACCTCTTTAAGAATTGGAACCCGTTGCTCAACTTTTTCCTAGGAGCAACTTTCCTTTGGGAGAAGTTGATTTCATAATGCTCTTGCATAAGGGGTTCATTATACATGAAGAGAGTACCCCCTTTTGGCTATGCCTTGGTCTGCTTGCCTTCTGCCATTTGAGTTTATGTTTTAAAAGGATTGAAAGAAAGGGATTGGGGGTTTTGAAGATTTATGAGAATGAGAGGTTGAGAAAGAAAGGATTTAGGAGGAAATGAAGCAGTTTGAAAGATGAAGGAAAAGTGTTTGAGGTTAAAGGTAAAAGGTTTTTTATGTGAGAGATGAAAGGTATGGGCAGTTATTAATGTGATGTGACATAAAGTTGGAAGTTGAGGCAACGTGGGAGAGAGAAAGCTCAAAAGAGTGAAAATTATCCCACCTTAAATATCCTTTAGAGAGTACAAGTAGTATCTGAACATCAAGAGTAGTCACTAAGTCTTCATACCACTTTTTGAGCTCAGAAGTCTTTCTAACCCATTTTCTGAACTTTGATCCATTTTCTGAACTTCTGTTCTTACTTTGAACTTGTTTGGATAGTCTTCTTTGAAGGCCTCAGTTTAGAGTCTTGTAGGAGGACTCCAGAAAGTGTTATGCTATGCATGTAGTGTAGGTTTTAAAAGCTTTGGAGGTTTAAAAGCCTTTTAAAATACCAAAAACAACCCTTTGCTAATGGCTTAGTAAATATATCAGACACTTGGTCTTTAGTATTTAGAAACATTAACTCCACATCACCTTTCTGAACATGATCCCTACTAAAAAGATGCTTTATGTTAATATGTTTGGATCTAGATTGTTGAATATGGTTCTTTGCAAGATTAATGGCACTAGTATTATCACAGAGGATAGGGATTTTGGAATACCTCAAGTGCTAATCCTCTATTTAGTTTCTGAATCCACAACATTTGAGTCTAGCAATTTGCTACAACAACATATTCAGCTTCAGCTATTGAGAGAGCTATTATATTCTGCTTCTTGGATGACCACGTAATGAAGCATTCTCCAAAGAAGCAATAGCATCCACTGGTATTCTTCCTGTCCACTCTATCTCTAGCAAAGTCATTATTAGAAACCTACAATCTTGCTAGAAGTATCATTCTCATACCACAAGCTAAGATTAATAGTACCTACTAAATATCAAGAATTCTCTTGACAATATTTAAGTGTGATTATTTTGCATTAGATTGAAATCTAGCACAAATATCCACACTTAATTGAATGTCTGGCCTACTTGCTATAAGATATAGAAGTGAGTCAATCATTCCTCTATAATTACTTTTTGATAATTTTTCATTATTCTCATCGCATCAATAACTTGAGATGGATGCATGGGATGCTTCTAGGTTTTGTTTGATCTATATTAAACCTTGTCAAAAGCTCCGTTGTGTATTTTTCTTGATGGATCAAGGTTTCTTCTTTTTGTTATTTTATTTGAAGTCTAAGGAAAAACTTGAATTCACCCATCATTCTCATCTCAAACTCACTTTGCATTAATTTTGGAAACTTTTCACAAAGAGAATGATCAGGAGCACCAAATATGATGTTATCAACATATTTTTAGACTATCAAGAAAGTGAGTATCTTGAAATAAGGTGAAAAGGGTTATGTCAATATTATCTCTTTTGAACCCATTCTTTAGTAAGAAAGTACTTTTCTTTCACACCAAGCTCTAGGAGCTTGTTTCAGACTATAGAGTGTCTTTGTTAACTTAAAGACATGGTTGGAAGGTCTTCACTCTCAAAACTTGGAAGCTGCTTCACATAGACTTATTTTGGGAGAAACCCATTTAGAAATGTAGACTTTACATTAATTTGGTATAGAGTGAATCCCTTGAAAGCTGTGAAAGCAAGTAGCATTCTGATGGCTTCAATCCTTGCTACTGGTGCAAAGGTTTCATTATAATCAATTCCCTCTTATTGATTATAATCTTGTGCAAACAATCTTGCTTTATTTCTTATCACTCTTCTAGCTTCGTCCAACTTGTGTCTGAACATTGACTTAGTTCCACCGATGGTCTTTCCCTTAGGCTTCTCCACAAGTGTCCAGACTTTGATTTTCTCTAACTGATCTAGTTCCTCTAGCATAGCTTCCACCTAACTTTGATCATTCAAAGCATCTTCAATGCATTTAGGTTCTATGGTGGATATGAAAGTACAGTTGGATTCATTTCTAGGGATGATATGTTTCTAACACCCTAAGAAATGTCTCCAAGAACTTTGTTATGAAAAATTGCTTTAAAGTCAGAAACTCCTCTATAGTTTTTGTATCCATATGTTCAGTAGTATCCCTTTAATTCTCATCTTGTCCTTCTTCATGTTTAGAAATGTCACTTTTTGAAGGCTTTGGTGTCTTGAATAAGCTTTTTGAGGTGTGTACTTTTTGGAGCATACTTTCTGAGGATTGTGCTTTCTCTGGCTTACTTTCTAAGGGCTCCTTGAGATTCAACTTCTCTAGATCTTCTTCTAATTCCACTAGATCATCGACAAAGTCCTTTTTAAGTTCTTTAAACTTGATGTGGATAGTCTCTTCAATACAAAGTATTCTTTTGTTGTATATCTTATAAGCTTTAGAAACTGAAGAATATAAAAAAAAAAGTTTCATCATCAGAACTTAGTATCAAACTTTGCAAACTTGTCCTTAGTGTTAAGAATGAAACAATTAGATCCAAAGACATGGAAGGATGAAATATTGGGTTTTCTACCTTCGATACCTCATAAAGGATTTTCTTGATAATTGGCCTTAGAAGAATTCTATTTTGGATATAGCACAAGCTATTGACATCCTTTGCCCAAAATCCTTTTGATAAGCCACTTTCTAAAAGCATTGTTCTGGCCATTTCTTGCAACTTTCTATTTTTCCTTTCAGCAACCTCATTTTGTTGGGGAGTTCTACGAGTAGAGAACTCATGAGAAATGCCATGGTTTTCACAAAAATCTTTAAAAACATGATTTTGAAATATTCCTCCATGATTTGATCTAATGAATGTAATTTGAGAATCCTTTTCATTCAAATTTATTTTGCAAAAACTTTGAATTTTTCAACCACCTTATCCTTAGAAGCTAGATGATAACCCATGTAAATCTAGAAAAATTATTCACTATGACAAGGCAATATATTTTTCCAACAAGACTAGCACTTTTGGTTGGTCCAAAGAAATTCATATGTAAAAGCTCAAGTGGCTTAGTGGTTAAAACCATATTTTTGTTGTGTAAAGAAGCTTTGGTTTGCTTGCTTTTCTCACAAAAATTGCAAGTGGAATCCTTGTCATAACTAATCTTTGGCAGGCCTTTAACAAGTTATTTTTGAGAACGTAGAAATCAGCTTCATATGAGCATATCCAAGCTTCTTGTACCACCACTTATCATCAATAAAGGATGCAAGACATTTTACATCTTAATCTAGAAGGTCATCTAAGAGTAACACATAAGTGTTATCAAGTCTCTTACTAGATAAAATGACTTGTTCATAAGTGGGATTTATTTTATCATATTCAGCTTTGCTCAATGCATAGGTGAGTAGATGCCTTGGAGTTCAATAAGCTCTTGCTTTATGTTGCTTTGTCCACCTATTCCTAGGGACTTTCTAGATGTGGAGGGTGTATCTTCAGTTCCAGAATTTCTTCCATAGGAACATAGTCTCCTTCTTGTATGATCTCCCACAACTCAAGACTTATGTATTTAATGAACAATTGCATTTTGTCTCCAAAGCAGCATAGTCTCCACCATCAAAGAATGATGATATGTTTATGGAGTGTCCTTCTACAACGTAAACATTCTGTGTCATTTATCTTCAGGATCTTTAACCTTGGACTCGTTAGAATGCTCAATCCCTTAGAGGCTAAGCTCTGATACCAAGGTTGAAAATAGAACGAGAAGTGGGTGTTGAATTGTGCTTTAACTTCTATTGCTTTCTAAAAACTTTAAACAAATCTTATCAAGTTCCTCACTTGAAGGCAAAAATGTATGTTAATAAGGTTCAAAAACTAACTTTCTAAACTAAGTAGGAACTTTGAAACTGTTTTAAAAAGGGTTTTAGAAATATCAACAGAATATCACAAACAGAATATAAAGGAGAAAGGAAGAGATAGAGAGATACTACACAAGGATTTTATACTCATTCTGCCAATCCTGCCTACATCCAATTCTCAACAACCTTTGAGTTCCACTAAATCAACCCTTTTTCAACCTTGAAAAGTAGATAGTCTTTCAATAGCCTTCCCAAGCTATATCTAGTGACCAATAGTTCCATTGTACTATCACTTCCATGTAGTGTTTGACTAGCCTCTCAACCTAACTCTCTGACTAATAATTCCAATCAACTATCACTTACAAGTAGTCTTTCACTAGCCTCTCCAACCTAATCTCACAGGAATTACTAACGGATCATGGTAAAATGATTTGTTTGAGATTGGTTCACTCCAACAAATAAACACTTAAGTTTTCCTCAAAATAGAATAGTGTGAGATTTGAAAACTCGAATGATTTCTTTCTAACAATTCTTCCTAAGAAGAAGATGTTATCTAATAAGAACCTAGAAAGAAGATTTTTTAGAAGAGAAAACTCAATTACAAGAGGTAATTTTGTTACAAAAGAATAAGAAGGATTCTGGTTTTTGCGTTCTTATCGAGTTGCATAAAAGTCTTTTTCTTGTAAGCACTTGACATCCTTTTATACTTGATCTTAAATTTTAGAACGTTGCCCCTTGATCTATTTTTCTTGTGACATGTGTTGATCTTCTTTGTGTCTTGAAAATGCAATCTAGAAGACTAGCTCGATTGTGTTAAAGCTATTTTTACAGTGACTAAGATCGTTGTCAAATGAGGTGTCTAGTGCATCTTCATAAACTACTTTTTACTTTCTGGACAAGATTTTCAAACTTTTTCTTCTAGACGCTAGGACGATTGACCAAGTGAAAAGGTAGATATCACTTAGCCCTTTTTGAGTGTTGATTTTAATTTGAAATTTGAATTTTCCATCCCATTTTGTAAAGTGTGCATGGTTTTTGAGTATACGTGCTTTCTCTAATGGCTCTTTCAATTTTTGATCTTTTCATTGATCTTCATTTCTTCAATTAGAACTTGTTGGTACTCTTATCATCATGATTGAAGACAATAATTATGACTTGCCTCAGAAAGAATAGATTTCTTAGAGCGTATCAGTTCTGAATGTGAGAGTCATTTTCTGAAGATTTAACTTGGTTTCTAACTTTGGAGACTCTTTTTCATGTTCATAACATACTCAAGTCCATTTATTTTTCGCTTTATTTAAATTCCATCACTACAAGAAAAACATGAGTTACTCGAATTTTACCGACGGATTTCTTCCATCGATAATACCAACAAATTTTTCGACAGAAAACATGATATTCAAGAAACAAAATTGTTTTATGGATTTTGCTCATTATCGAATTTTCCGTGGAACGCGTTCATTTATTCGCGCCAACGCGAAAAATTTTGAGCGCGTATTACCGACGGAATTTCCGTTGGAAAGAATTTCGAATTATATTATAATGTAGAAATTAATTTTACCGACGGTAACAAAAATTCAAAAATTTATTAATTTTTTTATTTCAAAATTAGAATTACTTTTGGAAATATTTTTTTATTAAAAATTACCGACGAAAATCCGTTGGTAATTGTTGCAGAAATTATTTGAGGGAAAAATAAAAAAATGCACGTATTTACTTATTACCGCGGATTTTTCCGTAGGAATTTAAAAAATCCGTTGTAATGCGTTGGGTTATAAAACCCTAATATGTTCATCTCTCACTCTTCACACACACACTCTTTCTCATATCTACTTTCTCTTTCTTTGACTAGATCCATAGCCACCGCGTCACCGCCTCTGCCGCCGCGCCCCCGCCATCCTCGCCCCCCTTTGCGTCGTTGCTTGGTCTCTCTCTCTTGCGGCGCCCTGCGAGCCCGCCTCGCCGAGCCCCTTACGAACCACGACAAGCCTCGAATCCACCTCAGCGAAGCGTCGCGCAGAGCATCAGCGAAGTCTACCTCGAGTCCTCCGCCTGCGAAGCCCGCGCCAGCCTTGAATCCACCTGCGCGAACCGCCACCCACCAGTGAACATCCCAGCCATCGCCATTGCTGCCAGTGTCGCCGGTCCTGAGAAAGTAAGATCTCTGTTGTATTTTTTTTGTTTTTGTGCTTGGGTTATCTTATTGATATTTGGTTTAGTTTGGTTATTTTTTGTTAATTTTGATTGCAAGCTATTTGGGTTGTTTAATTGTTTAATTTGGTTTGGAAGAGGCACACACACACACACACACACACACACATTTCTTTCTTGTGAATGGTGCATTTGTACTGTTGATAGATTGCCATAGTGAAAGTTCTCTTTTTTTTGTTTTTTACAGAGATTAGAAGTTAGAACACTTGAGCAACTACTTAAACTTTCTTCTCATTGGTCAAGCCAGTGGTGACCACTTTTCAAGCTTCCATGGTGAGCTCAATGATTTGAAAAAAGAATTCCCATTTTTCATATCCTTTCTTGCACAATCATGGACATATTGTTACCTTTATTTGAGGCTATAAAGGTTAAAGAGTAGTGGTAAACCTCGACAATGTTAAAAGGCTATTAGTCATAATCTGGTCAAAGAGTAGTGCTAGTCTCTTAATAATTATTATTAAATATTAATTCGTTAACAACAATATTTTGAATATGTGCAAAGTTTCTCTTTCATATCTTCAATTGCCAATCTGATTCTCTTTTAAACTTTCGCTTGTTGTTAGTCATTTGGCTAGTGTTAATTGTTGATAATGTGTTGATAACTTGATATGGTAGAAAGCATGTTTTGTTTTACTTTGGGCTCATTGTTAAGCTTTTAGTTGTCCCATTGACCCCGTTTAATTTCACTTCTCTTATTTGTTCATTCTATGTGCAAAGGAAATGGTGTATTTCTCTTATTACTTTTTGATATATTTAATATGTTGTATATGTTGTGTTGTTGTACTTGATCAGGTTAGATGAATTTAATTTGAAAGTAGTTGGGTGATCTTAGTGTAAATTTTGTTTTATATGGTTGGCTACTTGAACAGGTTGAAGTATACTGAGCATGAGTTAGCAAAGAAGGCCAAGAAAAGCGATGCTTTAGATCAAGTTGAGAATGAGTTGAAATGTGCTGAAGATGAACTACAAATCCCTGAGCATCTAAAAGTGAGTAACTGCGCTTTATTATGAGATTGCAATATTGGTGTCGCCATTTTGTTTATTTTGGTTTACTATATGGTTTATTGCATCCAAAGTGAACTATGAAAGATACGAATGTATGTCTCCTAGTTAGCATCTATATTTTCTTTATCCTTTTCAAAATGTTGTATCTTGTCAGGTGAAAAGGCGAAATTAGAGAAGCTTTACTCAGTGGACTACTAGTATTGTGAGGTTCAGCTTCCAGTTGAGTATGCTTTTTTTCATGTCCATTTTGAAGAGCTGTTTTTTTGGCTTTTTAGTTAAGGGGGCACATACATAGAGGCACAATGATATTGGGTTTATTCTCACATGATATGTTGTTGCTGGGTTTTGTTTTGTTTTGGGTTGGATATATTTGCACATGGTTAGTTTCAAACATATATTCAGGTACATCCATTCTTAATTTGCCAAGGGTCCAAAGATTCGTAATTGTCATCACTATGGTTTCTTCAAGTGATTTGAATGATTTACTCAACATATTCCTTGCATTAATTAATTTTTAGATCTATAATTCATGTTCTTGTCAAAGATTTTTCCTGAATTTAGCAACCCTTTTGCTAGTACGATTGTTTTCACAAGAGTCCTCTTAGTAGAAAATGGACAAGTCATGAGGCAGTTTGCATTTTATTGAGGTTGGTCCCATGCTGGGCTTTATTATTATTATTATTCACTTTCATCAAATTTGCAAATAATTCCATCTTTTCTGATCAAAGAGAAGGCTCAAAGTGGTAGTTCGATAAGGAGTTGTTGGTGTGTATCAGTTTTGGCATAATCCTTTACTGCCTCTTTATGTCCTAGTTTTCTTAAATTGTTGTTTTGGTAGAGGTAGTTTTCTTAATTTCAAAACAGGAGATCGATTAATTTCAACAAAAATATATTACAATCTATTGAAAAGTTTAGGATAATTTTTTTTATTTGTTATTCAATTAAATCATTTTATTTGGATGGGCGCAAAGAAACAGTGCCAGCTGCACGAGATGCAAAAGAAGATTGAGGACAAGGAAATGCCATCAAGACGAAGTTGAAGAAGATGATGTCTTTGCTCAGTGAAGATGAAGGGAGCTTCTCGTACCCAACACCGATGATGATGATAATGATGAGGGTGGTGGATGCCTGTCTAATGATGATGATGATGATGATGCTCTAACTTCTTATTTGAGTTATTGTTTTTTCTTTCTTAGTTATATGTTGAATTTTCATATTTGTGTCTATACACTTTTATCTATTTTACATTTCGAAGTAAAATTTGTTGTGTTTATTATTTATTAGAAATTTTTTATAATTTTTTGTTATTAAATATATTTATATATTCATAATTAGCTTTAAATAAAAAATAAATTCTTAAATGATTAGGTAACACACAAATTACAAAATATTTATTTAAAAAAGAATTAATTACTTACGGATTTTTCCGTCGAAATTAAGGAAAAAGGAAAAATTATTACCAACGGATTTTTCCGTCGGTAAAATAAATAAAAGTTAAAATTAAAATATATAAATTATCGACGAAAAAATCCGTCGGAAAAAAATTTAAAAAAAGAAATTTATGAAATTCAATTATTACCGACGGAAAAATCCGTCGGTAATACTTAAATCGCGACGAATTTCAGGCGAATTTGTCCAACTCATTACCGATGGATTTTGTTTTACAAAATCCGTTGGTAAATCCGTCAATAAAAATTTTCGACGGATTCTTTCCGTCAATAATGATTTTCAACTACGTTATTATTGATTAACAAAATCCGTCGAAAATCTGTCGATAATCCAGAAAATCCGTCGATAAAATCCATCAATAACAGCATTTTTCCTGTAGTGTATATCTCTATGAATGAGATTTAAGCATGTTGAGACATGATAGTATGAAAAACTCGTTGATGGAACTTGTATGCTAACGTTGTGTGCTTCAAGAAACTCAAGTAAAAGACTAGTTCCTTCAACAAAACATTTTAAGAAAATTGGTATTATTGTCACTCAAAACTCTAAGCTATTACACTTTCTGAAGGGTTTTGAAGCTAATAGTTTTGTTATCTTTCTTTCGTCTCATTCTCATTTCCTTAATTTATTAGATTGACCACCCTCAAAGAGGTAATGAGCTCACACCATGGCTTTTGCCACATAAGAATAATAATTCCCAAGGTTCTAAACCAATGGGCGAGGGTTAGGGTACCATATCTTCCTGCAGGGGGGGTCCCATTAGTTTTATGGATCATTTGCCTACGGGGCTCATTCCCTTATACGTTCCTTTTTAGCATGGATTATGCAAGATTCATGAGTTTATGCATGGCAATAACATTTCATGTCATACCAGTGAGCATCCAAATGACAATCTCATGCTTAGACAGTGGATATCTCATATAAACCAAGGGTAACGTTTACTCAAATAAAAGTGAAAATTTTAGTTACCGGAATTGTAGTTTGTCCACAAGTGCCATGATAAAGTCAAATTTACTCATTAGATAACTTAAATTTTAATATTTAACACATCATTCCCCAATTCTCGAAATAGCGTACATGATGTGCAGACATCAAAGTTGTTAAACAAAACGGTGATTGCATCCAAGGGTAGAGGTGAAGTTCTGGCCAAGATTGGGGTTATAACTACAATTTAAACCATTTTTGTCGTTTGCACGCTATTGAATTCCTCTTTTTACTTTCTATGTACATGATATATATATATATATATATATATATATATATATATATATATATATATATATATATATATATATATATACAAAGCATAATAAAAGAATTTTGATACCTTATTAATGGTATTATTTGATTTGAGAAGGATTACTTTCAATACGAGACTACATATGATTTCATTAAAAAAAATTAATGATTTATGAAATTTTGAGGGAAGTTGACTATTATTGAATAGATTACATTTTGATGTAATAACATGCTTACTATATAAAATGAATAATATATTGATAACTAAAGTGGTGATTCTATAATATCAGCTTGGCATAAAACGTGAAACATAAAATTTTTTTAATAAAAATAAAATTTAGTTGATGTTTGAGTTAATTTATCAAATGAGATAGATCTTTAAAAGAGCCTCAAAAAATATATATAATTTCTTTTTAAAACTATTTTATCAATGACATAATCTTTAAAGGATTAAAATAATAGTTCTCCTCATACCGATGAAACTATATCATTTATATTTTTCTCTTCAAACTATGCATATATAATTTGTAAAAGGTCGAATCATTTGAATCTTCTACACATGCGTGAAACCAGTGTGGCCTGTGATATTTCTAATATATTAGCCCTTTTTCTTATGTGAAAAATGTATTTATGCATAGACACCTTATGTTCAGAATGCATGTGCCTCCATAACTCCACGGTACGTAACGAGACTAATGTCTAAACCTCGGTTAGCCCAAAGAAACAAAAACCATATAGTCATGCATGCATGTTTATATTATAAACATAGTTAGGTACGTAAAAACCAATTGTCGTCCCTGATTGAAAGTTTTCTTTACAAATAACAAATTATCTTATTAGGTTTTCCTCTATTTAAACCCTCCAACTCCCATTATTAAGATCTCAGTATCTCTCAACATACCTCACCCCCCCCCCCTCTCTCTCTCTCTCATACAAAATAATGGACAAGAAACTGTGCAACTCGTCTCAAGATCCTGAAGTGAGAAAGGGGCCATGGACCATGGAAGAAGACTTGATCTTGATCAACTATATCGCCAATCATGGGGAAGGAGTCTGGAACTCTTTGGCCAAAGCTGCTGGTAAACATATATCTTTTGTTTTCATTCCATATTACATCTCCGTTCGAGTATTCTCCTGCTATTTTCTTCTTATGGGTTTCTTCCTTTTCTTCCTTAAAGGAATAAACCCTATTGCGAGAGAATGATTCAACATCGTGTTTTTGCAGGTCTTAAACGTACAGGAAAGAGTTGCCGACTCCGGTGGTTAAACTACCTCCGTCCTGATGTTAGAAGAGGGAATATTACACCCGAGGAACAGCTATTGATCATGGAACTTCATGCGAAGTTGGGTAACAGGTGAGATTAATTACATTATTTTTTAAATAAGCATATGATGCATGATAGTTACTAAAAATGCATCGTGCATGGATTCTCTACTAAAGGTATTAGTTTTACACAAAAAATGAAGCGTACCCAGACAACATTTTAATCGTCAACCTTCTCTTTGTATTCGAATAAGAAAGAAGTTGTTTGCACTCTTTTAACTTGAACTGGTAGTTGGTATATGGAGGCTCTAGAAGGCACATTAGTATACATTCTTGGAAGACTGTTTGAGGGGAGAGGATTCTGGCCAAGAGAAAGGTTCCAACACATGGGGGATTAGTTTGTAGAACTTATGGCCACAAATATTCCATGTATGTACAAAATCTGTTCCTAAATTTTTAGAGCTCCGAAATGAAATTTTTTTTTTAATTCCAACCATATGGAAGAATTGGAGTCCTTTCTTTTACAAGATACATGTGAAATATTTCTCCTTTGATTTTTTTGTTTTGTTTTGTTTTTTTTTGTTTTGTTTTGTTTTTTTTTTTGGCATTTAATCCATCTCGTGCTCTTCCTGAGTTATAATATAATGAAGATGGAGAATAATTAGTTTGGTTGTGGACCTCCATATATGCCGGGTTGCAAGGGAGGAAGGTACATAATTAGATCTATAAAGAAGACAAATAATTAAGGGGGTCTCAGGAATAAATATCCTCATTTTGTTTCTTTTTCCTTTGATATTTGATCCATGTGCTTCCTTTAAATTTTTCATTATTTCATCAAATGCAAAGATCTTCTTTAATTCTTATTCAAACTGTATTTTAATATTTGAACATCTATAAGAACCTATTCTCTTTATGTGAAAGTTGGAGGTTCGCTACGAGGATTCAACATTTGCTGGATGGCAAGATCTAGCTTATGAACTGGGGAAATAATAGATAGGTGTCACGCGAGTTTCAACGTTATACAATTTTAATTTAAATAGAAAACTATCCATATACTTTTTTTTTGGTAGTGAAACTATTCATATACTAATAACTAATCAAATTTACAAAAGGAGAAAAAGACTGCTTATACCAAACAGAAGTGAAACTTGATTGTGCATAGCTAAATGTTACCTTTCTAAACAACAAATAATTGACATGAAAAAGGTTGTTTCTCAATATTTACTAGTACATATAATTATAAAGTTATATAATTTCCAATTAAGGAGTCTATTTTGTGACTGGCTATTTCAATAAGGCAACATGTGAATGATAAGCCATAGGTTGGACAAGAGGAGCTTCCAATTCTGGTTGAACTCATTGACATGGGAACATCTTTATAGCTTTCTAGTTCGGATGAAAGAGAAATTTCAAAGAGTTTGGGTAAGATAGAGCCAAACCATACAGCTTTGGATTTGGTCTTCTTTACTGGGGCAGGTGTCCTTCATCCTAGTAAAATAAAGTTTGGGGCCACCCTTGAGGATAGAGACTCACATAGTGCACACATATACACACAAACTAGCTCCGCCCTAAGTACATTTCTTAGTATCCAATGGACCAATTCCCTCCCAGCCAAGAAAACAAGAGCCATTCACCAAAAGAAAAAGAATCAAAGAAATATCTAACTCAAACTATTTCTCAAATATTATATTATATATAAAACAAACTAATTTTCACTACTAGTTAAGATAGAAAATCGGTCACGTATTTGACACGCGTGCCTTTTTCTTCAAAAATACAGATAGATGGTTAGTGAAGTATGTTTATGATGAGTCGAAAAAGAAAACTAAGAAGGTAATAGGCATAAAAATTGCTAGAATTGGATAAACGAAGTGTTGAACTTTTTTATGTGGACAATAAAATGAACAGGAATATAATATATGTATGAAAGAGAAAAGGGAGATGATGTTTGAATCAAACCATAGTCTACCTGAAGCATGCATTGAGAAATTTGATTTGATGATGTTGGAGAGCCCGTGCCGCAAAGCAAAGGCAACATTCCCATGTACCAAAGGAAATTCAGCATCATACGTACCTCAACAATGGTGGTTTTATAAGTGTTAGTCCAGCATACATCACTTTTATTCTCAGCCATAGAACATGGTCACAATAAGACACGAGCCTATTTAATATTATTCGTGTTGCCACATTTTGCTGATCAATATGAAAGTGTAACGACCATAGGTAGCTTTTTAATTAAATTTCAACTTTATATATACTTTCTTTTTCATGAAATTACTTATATATTTTAGCTGGCTCCCTCTCAAGCACACACACGTGTACGAACTCCCACCACACATTTCTATAACCTTGTGACATTTACTGCCTTTCTGCATATCATCAACATATAGAGTAGTGTTCTATTTTTTTTTTCAGGGTTACATAGACTACAATTTTAACGGCCGTGAAATGCATTATTTTGGTCACATTAATATATACATATCCCATTGGTATACAGTTACTTATTGTTAGTGGGCTGCTTATCATAATCTGTCTTTCAGACATTTTATTTTTGTTTAGTCATTCATTTTAGAAGTTTATCGCAATTTGGTTTCTGTCTTTATTTTTTATTTTTATTTCTTATAATTTTTATTTTCAAAATTTTATGAGTAAATAATGAAAACCATAAAATCTTAAGCTTTTTTGCTTTAGTTATCTTATTTATGCAAAATATTTATAGGATTTTGTGTTGTTGTGCACTTCATTTACTATTGGATTGGGGTATATATAAACTCTATTTGAATCTCTAATATTAAGTTAACACGGTATTTTATAAATATTATATATAAATAATATTTTTCTTATTTTTATTTCATGTTTTTAACATTTTTTCAAAAGCTTCTGAAAATTAAAGAAAATATAATAGCTCTAGCTTCCAGAATTCCCTAACAGTCAAAAACTGCTTAGACATCTGTCGCGGTCATTTAGGAATGAGAAATGTTATTTTACAAACAATCGTTGACCAATGTAGGTGGTCCAAAATCGCCAAGCATCTACCCGGAAGAACAGATAATGAGATCAAGAACTACTGGAGGACTAGGATCCAGAAGCACATCAAACAATCCGAGAATTTCCAGCAACAGAGCTCAGAGACAAATGATCGTCAAGCTAGCACAAGTCAAATGTCCACCATGGCTGACCCTGTGGAGACCTACTCTCCACCCTCATACCAAGGAACTTTGGAGCCATTTTCAACTCAGTTCCCCACGATCGCTGACCAGTCTAGTTGTTGTACCAATGACAACAACTATTGGAGCATGGATGATATCTGGTCTATGCAATTACTGAATGGGGATTAAATCAACCAAAACATGATAAAAATATATAAAGATAAGTGCTTAAGTTCCATTATGCTAGAGTGTTTCTTGTTTCTTGCTCAAAACTTAGTTGGTCTTTTTGTATAAGTAGCTGGAAGTTTGGTGTTTCAGTCCCAAGAATTAAGAACTAAATTAGTTATGTGCTGTAATATATATATATCGGAGGATATACTATATGTCTGCATGCTTTTATTATACTAAATGAGATGGTATGTGGATTATTTAAGATATATATGGTTGAGAACCACAGACCTTGAAACATATATATATATATATATATATATATATATATATAATATTTTCCTTGGCTGGCATGCTTACCTATTATATATAGTAAATCATATTATTATCTCATCGATTGTTCTGCTGTAACCTATGTTGATTTCTTAAATTATGTCTTTTCTCAAGCTCAGCCTAATGTTACGGGTATGTATAGTTTAACATAGATTTTAGCAAAGTAAATTAATAATTTTAATCAGTGGATAACGGGATTTCAGATAATGAAAAATGAGGTGCTTTAAGTCTACGCCAAATAAAATACCAATAAATATGGCGGTTGTGGGCATCATCTTGCAGATACACAACTTATGCTAAACAGTTTCTCATGTGGATGGATAAACTATTTTTCTTCTGTCTCTATTAGACTTTTAAATATTAGTGTAGTTTGGCTCTTTGAATTATATAACAACTTGGTGCCAATTGTCAAATTCACATTGAAAAAGGAAAAAGTAGTTTTATTTTGACATTTTTTAATTTCAAAATAACATTTTTGAAAAGGAAATGACAACCCGCCAAGTATGGACATAAACTTGCATTTACATTTAGAAGGGAAAAAAAATGAAAAAACTCCGATACCTTGCCTAACTAAAGCCACAAGAAATTGACACGTGGCCACAGAATAGCAACCATATATAGCTATGTTTGTCAAAAACTCACCCTCCTTCCTTATTTACCCATTTGTGGTGCATAGCCATGCAGTATAAGGACCGACGACATAATCCTAACTCTTGGCCATGGTTGAAGAGAAGTCTTACATGTGCCCCATAAATCCAACCCATCACCGAATCCCTTGCGATTAAGCAAAACAAAAACAAAATCACTTATTCTATTGTATTGTCATTATATATAGGAAAATTATGACCGTCATCATTGCGATCTGAATTCTAAAGCGTTCCTCTTTAATATATATATATATATATATATAGCTGTAGTTCTCATTTATCATAGAAAATGAAGATTTCGATGGTGGCATTGCTCGAGGTGGAGAAGGTTCCATGTTCTAACTGAAAGACTTTGTCATTTTGTGAGCACCAAGTTAGGCCACTGACGACATTAGATTAGAGCATTCATGGTGTACCAAACTTCAACTTTAGTTTAGCTTCCAACACTTATTCGGACAAAGGGCTGAGAAGGTGACTCAAGAACCTTGCGCTTGGATTGTGCCATGTCTTATTATGGAAACTAGGACAATTGCTTGTGAGCTTTCACTGTGTGCGCCAATGCGATATGAAAAGGAACTTAAAGCATCTATGAGCCACTCATTCTATTCTGTCACATGTTTTATGTGCGAAATTCAATTTCAAAACCCAAAGGAAAATTCACATGTGATGTTATAGAGACCGTTCACGTGGTGGGTCGGCCTCTCGAAGGAAACATGCATGCTCGAATTAAAAAGAGGAGCGAGCATGCTTTAATTTTTTTAACACAATTTTAATATCAAGAGAAATTCTTCCGGGGCTGGTAATAAATGGAGGAGGATACAGAGTATTAATAATCACAAAGCTTTTCTTACAGGATGTGTTTGGTTGGAGATAAAAATAGGATGAAAATTTTCATGAATAAACTCCATTTATAAATTTAGACATGAGGTTCATTCATAAAAATGTAGACATCATTTTTATCCTTAAGTAAACATACTCTTAGTGTTATAAAATTGAGGATTAGTGTTCAATTTTAAGGGACTTTTAGTTGTAAAGTGAGCAAGAATTTTCTCTTCAGCGTTTTCTCTTTCTAAAGTTTAGATATTTTTAATTTTAAAAGAAATAGAATGAGATCAATGTTCAATTCTTTGAAGAATTATAGTTACATGACAAGAATTTAATAATTAAACTTATATTTGAGTATGTATTTAAACAGTAATGTTATATGCACACCTCTACATTTACATCATACTCTTTCACCTCACTACATAAAAAAATAAGAGTATGGGGAAGGTATGAGATCCAGAGGGCAAATTGGAGAAGGAGGATAAAGGGAAAAAAGGGAAACAGAGAAAATCCCACGCTCCCAGTCTCTCCCTTTCTCTTTCAAAAACGAAACCACCATAACCCTACATTTCACGTTTGAACCCTTGTCACTATCCATCTCACTTAATCAAATCAAATAAGCCACAAAGGCTTTCATTTTCCTACATTCGCCTCCATGTTCTCTCCTCTCACTTTGCTCTCTAACTAGTTTAAATATATAATCCACAACCCAAAGCACCCATTGTTCCTCCATTTAGGCACTGCCACCGTCTCACTCGATCCTGACGAAGAAAGTGAAGTCGTGGTCATTAGAGTCGTCGCTTCCACCATCGTTGCAAGCTTCGTGTTGGTTGGGTTAGGTTGTTCATGTTATTCGTAGGCACTGTTTCACGTTTGTGTTGGTGGCATTTGTAATAAAAGTAGTATTAATCTTGGCAAATGCATGTTAATAGTTTGCATTTGGTTCACTTTGTTACAAATGCATGTTTAGGGTTTTTTTTTGGTTTAGGGAAAATAATTGCAATGGCTGTGAGAGTAATGTGTACTTACAGATGATGTTGAATGCATTTTGTGTGAAAAGAAACAAATTTTTTTGTGGGATTCAATGCGGTTAGAGCTTATATGTAGTGATTCTTTGGTTTTGAGGTTTGAAGTAGTAGTAGTTTGGAGATGTAAGTGGTGATAAGAGCTTTTCCAAATGTTTTACAAGTTTTTAGATAGGGTTTATAAATTACTTCACATGGTTTAGATGTTTGTAGGAGAAGTTTACACTTTTTTGAACAAGGCATACTATTTTTTGTACTAGTTTACATGTTGTATGAACACAATATATAACTTTTTGTGCACCGATTTACAATTTTTCTGGACAAGGGTTAACTTTTTTCCTGAACATATTTAGTGGCTACCCTTAACGGTTTACAATTTTTAAGAGTTGGTTTACATGTTTTATGACTATGATTTACAGGTTTTAGTTTAGTGGTTTACAAATACACTACTCATAAATCTACATTTTGTAGGTTGAAAAGTGCACAAGAAGGGAGGTTGAATCGTGCTTGGACTTTTCTTTCCTTTTCTTTTCTGAAAACTCAAACAAATACTATCAAGTATAAACTTAAAGTGCAGTGGAAATAACGTCATATACAAAAAGTAACTTTCTGAACTATAACACAGATGTAAAATACGTGTTAAAAAAGGTTTTCTAGAAAACACAATATAAAAGGCACAAGATAGTAAATGAAAGAGAGTTAAGGAAGGAGAAGATAATGCACAGGATTTTTATCCTGGTTCGGCCAACTTGCCTATATCCAGTTCTCAACCACCGTTGAGTTCCACTAAAACCTTTCTAAGCCGAGAAAGTTAGATAGTCTTTAGGAACTTTCTCAAGCTTTATCTAGTGACCAGACATACTCTACTATCACACCCAAGTAGTCTTTGAATAGCCTCTCCAAGCTAACTCAATGACCAGGAGCTCACTTTACTATCACACCTAAGTAGTTTTTGACTAGCCTCTCCAAGCTAACTCAGGGTTCACTACCGGATTGGGTTACAAAGATTTTTGTTTAGGTTAGATCACTCAAACTAACAAACATTCAAGTTTTCATAGGATAAACACTATAGAGCTGGAAAACTTGAATGACTTCTTTCTATCTATTCTTCCTAGGAAGAATGATGTTATCGAATAAGAATGTAGAAAAAGATTTTTACAAAGATGAAACTGATTATAAGTTCTAAATATAG
Source organism: Dalbergia oliveri (assembly GCA_030441495.1). Taxonomy (NCBI): domain Eukaryota; kingdom Viridiplantae; phylum Streptophyta; class Magnoliopsida; order Fabales; family Fabaceae; genus Dalbergia; species Dalbergia oliveri. The sequence goes on along the minus strand of JAMLFY010000008.1, from coordinate 33,873,323 downwards.
GTAAAAGAGTGCATGAGAAGGGGGGTTGAATTGTGCTTTGCCTCTTTTCGTATTTGAAACATTTAACAAGAGAACTATCAAGCATTAAGCTTGAAGTGTAGTGGAAATATGATTAGTTGTTTCAAAAGTAGATCTCTGAAGCATTCAGTATATAACAAAAATGCTAAAAGGATATATGAGTAGATAAAACAACGTAATAAATAAAGTAAAGAGATTAGGAATAAGAAGATATGACACAACAGATTTTATACCTGGTTTGGCCAAAACTACCTACATCAAGTACTCAATACATGTTGAGGTTCCACTAAAACATCTTTCTCAAACCAGAGAAAGAACATGGATAGTCTTTACATTAGCCTTCCCAAGCTCTCTCGTGTGACTAGTAGATAACCCTTACTGTCACAACCTGAGTAGTTATTCACTAGCCTCTCTAAGCTAAACTCGTGACCAGGAGACAACCTCTACTATCACGTTGAAAGTAGTTATTCACTAGCCTCTCTAACTGAATCCAACTTTCCAGCTTCTCCAAGCTAACCCTGACCAAAAGACAACCTCTACCTGTCATGTTAAAAGTAGTTATTCACTAACTTCTCCAAGTTGAACCAATAGTCTTCCCAGCCTCCAAGCCTAATCGAGAGCAACAAGAACACCTTACTGTCGCATTGCAAGTAGTTTTACATTAATCTCTCCAAGCTATCTCACACTGATCACTACTTGATCGAGGATACAAAGGTTTTGTATTTGGGTTGTCACTCAAACTAACCTATACTCAAGTTTCCTTAAAATGTACATAAGTAACCTGGGATAACTTGAATGACTTCTTTCCCACAACTCTTCCTAGGAAGAACATATAACTATTCAAGAACGTGGAAAGAAGATTTTGACAAGCAAGGATACTAATTACATGATGATATGATAAACCTTACTAGACATGAAGAGAAATTTGCATAGAGTTTCCTCTCTTATGTAGCATTATCACTTTTATGTTGAAGCACAACATCTCTATTTATAGACGGTCTTCCATTGTGACCATTGCCCTTGATCAGATCTCCAAGTGACACGTGTTGATCATCCATTTGTGTCTTGGAAAAGCAATCTAGAAGAGTAGTAAGTGTATTTGTTAGAGCTTTTGCAGAAGCCATTATGAGATTGAGGTTTCTAATGCTACTTTAGAAACTACTTTTACTTTCTGAACGTGGTGAACTCTTTTCTTTAGAAATGAGATTGTTGACCAAGTTGGTAGAAAAGATGACTGTCAGTTTGAAACTGGGTTTGACTTTAAATTTGAATTTCAAAAATTCAAATTTCCTCATTTTCTAGTAACGTTCAACGCTCCAAAGTGATGTGAGCTTTCTGAAGTGCGGAATCAAGTTTCTTGATGAATCTTCAATTTTCAAATCTTTAATCCAAGCTTTATAATGTTGAAAGATTTGCTATCATGATGATTGAAGATAGTAAAACACATTGGCTTCAGCGTTTGATGGATATCTTTATTTTAGGTGTACTTTTTGAAGTCCCATGCTACTTTCTAAAGTCCCAGATCTTGGTTTCTTGTACTTGTCTTGGTATCCTTTCATCCGTAAGGCATGTATGTGCACTTTGCATGATATAATATTCACTTCTATTAAGTTCACTCTTTTATATGAGATAAATTATGCTTGTACATGCAAAGTGAAATTATTCTCGCTTTAAGTCCATGTTATGCAATCCGAAAATTCATGTATTATATGTGAAGAAACTCAAGGAGAAATTAGTCATTCTTCAAAGTATTTTCCTTTAAATTGGCTTTGATGTCATTGAAAACATATTTCATTAAAGCTTTTAAAAGGGTTTTGAACTAACAATCTTCCCTTTTTGATGATGACAAACCAATTTAAAAAAAATCTTTTGAAGAGGTGTTGAAAGAAATAGAATTAAAAAAATCATGATAAAGCTATTCTTTCAAGACATCATAGTCTGTAACATTCAAGGAGTTCTTTTCTTAAGGCATGATATAGATAGGTTCTCAAACATTTAAAGCCTTAAGTAACTTAAATCATAGGTGATTTTGTTGTTTATGAAAAACCTGAATTTACTCAGAGTACTTTCTAAGATACATCAACAGGAATGAATCGGATATTTTCGTTTAAGCCTTTTTAACACAACCAACTTGATGTTTAGTTAAAACAAACTTTCTAAAGGTTCACGTGCTTGAATAACAAACAAGTAATACTTGTGATAATATATCCCGATTAATCCTTATTCATTACAACTTTGTCCAGGCCACAAAAACAAAAGCTTAAAAACAAACGTGATATAGCATGCATGATCAAGAGAAAATATATTGATGCTTATGTAGTTTCTGATGCTCAAAGAAACCTTGATATAGATATACCAGCATATTACATGCGAGGTTTTTGAAGCTCATTAAGGATCAATCCCAAATTTTATCAAAACAAAAACATAGATGAGCTTTTTGATTATGAGCTTTGAAACTTTTCTCATAAGTATCAGAGCATGAACAAGAAGTTTTTCAAAACAAAGACATGGGACACATGTTCATGCTTCTCATATAAGCTTGCTGACAAATACATATATGAACTAGAAGCATAACACATTATATGCCACATAAGCTCACAAACAGATCTAGTTGTATGAAAACATGTAGGAGCAAGTTTCTGAAGTCTATAAGAACTATTCACAACTGAATTTTGATCAAGTTATACAAAGCTTTTAAGACCTTCTCATATGTGTGACAAAGAAAATGTGTTTTGTAAAGAGATATAATACATATATTGGAAGCACATAAACATGAGTTCAGAGCAGCATACAAATGATTTTGTGTTCTTAAAATATACTTCTCATGCTAATCAGAAATACACATGTGAGCTACAAATCCTAGCATGCTAAAGAATAAGCAAAATAGACCACACACATAAGAGATAAGAAGCAGACATTTATCGCCATGATATATGATTAGTTAAGCATAAGTAGGCATCGATATGTATTAGATCTTTAAAAGAAAGAGAGATTAATACAAATATGTATCAGAGCCAAAAGGATAGCATAAGCATGATATAGGAAATGAATTTTATAAATCAAGATAAAATGTAAAAACATGCTAAAAAAAACTAAGCAACAAATGAATATGCATGCTAAAAAATTCTCTGAGCTCCTTTTCAATATATGCTCCCCCTAATTCCATAGCACTTGATTTTCTTCATCTATTTGCTTCTCACCCTTTTGTCATCAGCAAAAGGAGGTGTGTTGTGAATCAGAAGCATCATCATCAACCTTGACGTCTTAGCTCTTGTAGAATCTCTAACAAAAGTGCTTCATGTCTTCATAATAAAGCTTCAGCGGTTGTTGATGAGGCATTGTTCAAGCAATAGTAATTGAACTCTCTGTAGCTTGGCTATCCTGGTGGTGTTGGTTGGCTTAATGAAGGGTCACCACCCTGAGCCGGAGAGTCAGGTACAAAAGAGGTTGGAGAAGGAGTGGGCTCCCTAATGGAAGTAGGGATTGAGTCTAACTTTTCATGTTCTGAGGATTTGACTTAGAATATGAAGACTTAGACAAAGAAGACGATTCTTGCATATAAGAGCTTGAGAGATTAGAGGTAAAAATGATCTTTATTCTTCCTCATCTGCTCTTTGTCTTGGTCTATGACATCTTCCTTCTCCATATGTCACAGTCAATCCATGTTGTGACTTGGAAGAATTTGATGATTCCTTAGCATCTTTAGGGCATGTTTAGTTTAAGTTTTCAGTTTTCATTTTTAGTTTTTTAGTTTTCAGGATTTTGTGAAGGAAATACTAAAACTGGAAATGAAAATTGAAAACTAGAATTTGTAGTTTTAGAATTTTCAGTATTTTCTTCACAAAATCTAAAAAACTAAAAAACTGAAAATGAAAATGGAAACTTGGAAACTCAAACCAAACAGGCCCTTAGTGTTTCTAAAGCTGCTTGCAATCTCTATCAGTTCTTTTTCTTTTTCTTTCCTCCCTCTCCTGGGTTGCAAAATTAACAGAACATCCTTTATCCTCTGGCTATGTCACTTTACCCTAGAAGTGGCAGCACTTGTAGGTTTCCTTAGAGTTAAAAAGAATTAAAAAGAATACACATTACCTTCCATATACTCATCCTGCTCATTTGCGAGTGGGTAGTGCAGGCAGCCAAAGATCTTAGTCAAGAGAATCCCATAAGGAACACTAGCACTTATCTTTTTTTGTAGAGAAATGGGACTTAGAATGTGGTCAAAGACTAGTCTTGGTAAGTTTACTCTTCTTTTTGTCATCATACAAAAGAGTAACAGTAGTCTATTCCTACCAATAGGTGCATGCTTCCTAGCCTTAGAAGCAACGTGAACTGGATGATAGAAGACCTCCTTGCTTTGGAGTTTAGCATGGTTGTAGTTATTTCTAGGTTGGTGTTTTAGAGAATTAGTGAGACATCTAGAGACTTCCTCTATTGAGACTCCAAGAGTCATGAACCAGTCTCTTAGAGGAGCATCTGACTCCCTTATTAGGAGCATTAATGATGTTGGAGAAGCCAGGAGTACCGCTCAATACCAAAGCCTCTAATGTAGGAAGTCAGCATAGATCTGGCACTTGGACCAACTTGAGTAGAAAGTAGTGACCATCCCAATGAAGATCCGATCAGTAAGTTGAAAAAACCTTCCCATCACTAGAAGGAAACAACTTCCAATAGGATGAGTATCTGAGTCATCAGCTTCTATGTTAGCCTTTTGCTAGGGGCTATTGGTCGCTAAGAAAATTTCTTATCATAGTGATGCTGATGTGTCGTCGTTTAACATGAGGACTGTTCATATGTTGGCGATGCGATGTTAAAATGCTTGCTTTAGCCATTGATGAAACAGAGGGTATGTGTTTGAGAAGGAATTAAAAGGTTGAGGTAAAAGATTGAATCTTGAGAAATTTGTGGGAAGATTTTAGGTTGTGGTTTTAGGGATGAAGGTTTGAGAGAAGGAGGTTGCAGTTATAGAGATATGTGAAGATGAAATGGTTGAGGGAATGTGTTTGAGGTTGAGGATGAAGGTAAAAAGGTGATGTTTAAGGAGTGAAGGTTATTTAAGTGATGTGACATGACTGACTGAAGGTGAGGCGACATGGGAGAGAGAAAACCTAAAAGAGTAGAATTATTCCGCCTTTTTCATCCCTTCAGAAAGAGATATTTCTGACTTTTGAGATCACTTTCTGAAGAAATTACTTTCTATGCTTCACTATACACTTTTTGGCCATTGGAGACTCATCACATTCTCAACATAAGCACATCTTCATATACTGAATCTATGACCCAGATATTCTTCATTTTCTGATCTTCATTTTTCTTTCTGGCCATCCATCAGTTCTGTCAATTTATCTTCTTTCTGAACTTGTAGATGAAATTCTGATCTTCAAAGATACATGGTCTTGCATATGATATTTTGAAGTACCAACCAATTAGCTGATCTTGTAAATTGGCCTTGTGATCTTCCAATTGATTGAATGTTCTTGCTAACTGATTTCTTTGGAACATGTAAATTGATGACTTTGCTAGGTCTTCAGTTGGAGCTATGAAGGGAGGATGCCTAGAGTTGTTTATGCATGAATGCGTATGTAGATTTTATAAAACTTTAAGTTTTAAAAGCTTTTTCAAAAGCAAGAGATATCTTCAGTTAATGGTTTTGTGAATGTGTTTGACACTTGGTCTTCAGCACTCATAAGCATTATCTCAACATCCTCTTTTGAACTAGATCTTACAAAAAAAGAGTTTTCCAAGCGCTTGGATATAGAGTCCTGCTTAACATCCTTTCCGCTTTATGGATTGACGTCCCCACAAACCAACACGTGTCTTTTTAGCGTGCTTTGTCCTCACTCACACACTTCCTGGAAAACTTCCCAGGAGGTCACCCATCACAAAATTACCCCGTCAAGCACGCTAACTCTGGAGTTCTTTCGTGATAGGCTAAAAGAAAGATGCATCTTTGTGACATAGGTAGTACCAATTAATTTATATAAGCCTTCTTAATTAGAGTCCATACCTATAGACTCAGAATCCCTCTTCATTCGTGTGTAATTGGTTCATTCATGTACCTCTGCTTGGAGGCAGGAGTCGCTCTTTGTTTGTGCCTTCTAACCGGCAATCACTCCTTGCCTCGTCCGAGCGTTACATGCCCACTAACTTCCGCTAGTTGTCCGAACCACGCACCGGGAGAGGTGTAGGCTCTGAGACCATCTATAATATCCCTGATTATGGATTGATGACTGTCCACAAACCAACACGGTCTTTCAGGTACTTTGTCGTCATTCACACGCTTCCTGGAAAACTTCAAGAGGTCACCTATCCTAAAATTACCCTAAGTCAAGCATGTTCACTGGAGTTCTTTCGTGATGGGCTACCAAAAAGAAAGGTGTATCTTTGTTGCATAGGTAGTTCCAATCAATTCATATAATCCATCCTTAACTGTATAGGCCCATACTTATACAAACTCAGGATCTTTCTCATTTGAGTGTGTAATCGATTTTATTCATGTACCTCTCCGCTTGGAAGGAGGCTCCTTGTCCATGCCTTCTCGCACGGCAATCACTCCTACCTTGTCCCTGGGCATTACACTATCAAAGAACCTTAACAAGATAGATAACATGAGTATTATCACAAAAGATAGGGATTTGAAATACCTCAAGAGATAGTCTTTTAGTTGGTTCCTTATTCGCAGCATTTGGGTGCAACTTCTTTGTGGAAGCTATATATTCAGCCCTATCAAAAGAGAGAACAATGATATTCTGATTCTTGCATGACCTAGAGATCAAGCTATTTTCAAAAAAACAACATCCACCGTTCTCTCTTCTCTGCTTGTCTCCTGATAAACATGGCACATAAACCCATTCTTTAGCAAGAAGGTGCTCAATCTATCATACCAAGCTCGAGGAACTTGTTTCAACCATAGAGAGCCTTCGTTATCTTGAAGACATGGTTGGGAAGGTCTTTATTCTCAAAATTAGGAAGTTGCTTTACATATATTTCCTCAAAGAGGAATCCAGTTAGAAATGCAGACTTATCATCCATTTGGTAAAGAGTGAATCCCTTGAAGGCAACAAGAGCAAGTAGCATTTTGAAGGCTTCAAGCCTGGTCATGGTGCAAAGGTTTTATCATAATCAATCTCCTCTGTTAATTATAACCTTATGCGACCAAACTTGCTTTGTTCTTCATGACTTTGCCAGCTCCATTGAGCATGCTTTTGAAATACTCCTTTGTACTATAATGATCTTTCATTGGACAACCAGACTTTACCTTTTTCAAATATTGTCATCTTCTTTTGCAAAGTATCCACCTAACTTTGATTTTCTCAAGCTTTTTTAATACATTTAGACTCAAAGATGGAGATGAAAGCATAGATTAACATATTTCAAAGGAATGACGTCCTCATACCTGGAAAAGTCTCCATGAACTGTTCTTAGTAAGCCATCTTTAAATCAGAAACTCCCTTGTAGTTTCTGGATCATTGAGATTTCTCAGCTTCTCTTTTATCTTTAGATTGCTCATCTTCATGTCCAGAAAAAGTTACTTTCTGATCGCTTTGGAGTTTTGAGCATGCTTTCTGAAGAGTTGATGTTCTGGAGCTCACTTTTTGAAGATTTTGCTTTCATCAGCTTGCTTTATGTAACTTCCTTGAGACTCATTTTATCAAGACTTTACTTTAGTTCTTTTGACAACATTAGCAAAGACTTCTTTAAGCACATTCATCATCAGCTTGAGTTGTTTAAGGATCTTAGGCTTTGTGCTTTTGATTCACTTCTTGATTTAAAATAAGTACTTGTCCAGTCACAATTTGTTTATTCCTTGGCACTCCAACCTGTGGGTTTTCAAACATACCTGCAATATGAAAAGTTTTTTGATTTTGGTACCTAGGCTTTCTTGGGTCCTTTTTGGTTAGTTTTCAATGGAGAGGTTTCCCATCCTTTCTAAAGGATTCCTTTCTCAAGAATCATTCATCATGTGGGTGTTCTTTCCTATGGAGAGAAAACAAACATAAAATAGAGATATTGAAAAAGGTTGCATTGTTTCTTCTCTTAGATATCCTTTTCATATCTCAACCCTCTTCCTAAAAAAATGGCTTCTGACCTTTAGCATAAAAACAAGGTTTTTGTACCATTTATCATATGAGCTAGGTCAGATATTAGAAGCCGTGAAACTTTCTCAAATTCATAAATAACTTTCTATATCTTTCTTATTTCTCTTTGAGACCTTAGTTTCTAAGGCAACCTTCTAAGTTCTCTTCCTGGTGAAATAATTTGAGAATCTTCTAGCAACTCATCATACCATGCAAGAACTAAGTAATAAGATACTCTTACCTTACATCCCTCTATTGAAGTGTCCAAGTTGTGAAAGATAAATATGCAACTTCTTCTGGCCCGTCATGACTTTCTAACGCATTCTTTCTTCTTCAGAATCGCTCCATGTACCTATCACTCTCTTTTCGTTGAGGTTAGAGCTTTTTGTGATGCCTTGAGCTTGAAATTCTTGATTCACGATATTTTTTCTTACTATTAGCAGGGTTTCTCTTTCAAGATATTCTTTGCCCTTTTTGTCTTTCCTGAGATTGATGTCTCTTCCTTTCTATGCTTAGCCTCTTCAAGCTTTTGACAATTTTTCAGACATAGAGAATTCATCCCATTTCAATCTCATATTCTTCATTAGATCCTTCCTCTTCATTTGAGGTCTCTATAACTTTCATTGCTTTAGCTTTGCACTCTTTTGACAAGATAACTTTAGGGCAAAAGAAAACTTTTAAGATGGTTTAAAATCTTCAAGTAGCATGCACAGTTTATCCTATATTTCCTTTCACATGCCACAAGTAACAAATATATCATGTTTTTCTGTGCTTAGTGCACTTATGAGCAAGAGCTTGGCTTAAAGAGTTCAACTGAACTCTTTTTCTTTTTTTGTTGTTCTTATCCACTTGCTCCTTGGACTCCTCTAGACATTGAGTGTGCCTTGCAAATAATGGAACCTCATCAGACAAAGATGGTTAGTTGATAGAATGATCTTTTGCAACATTGTCCCTCTGATCTTTATCCTCTGCAATCGTTAGATTGCTCAACCCCTCAAAAACCAGGCTCTAATACCACTTGTAGGTAAAAGAGTGCATGAGAAAGGGGGTTGAATCGTGTTTACCTTTTTTCTCATCTGAAACATTTAACAAGAGAACTATCAAGCATTAAGCTTGAAGTTCAAGAAAAATAGGATTAGTTGTTTCAGAAAGTAGATTATGAAGCATTCAATATATAATAGAAATGCTAAAAGGATATATGAGTAGATAAAACAACATACTAAATAAAGTAAAGAGATAAGGAAGAAGAAGATATGTCACAACATATTTTATACTAGTTTGGCCAAAACCCTACATCCAGTACTCAACACATGTTGAGGTTCCATTAAACATTTTCTAAACAGAGAAAGAACATAGATAGTCTTTACATTAGCCTTCCCAAGCTCTTTCATGTGACCAGTAGACAACCCCTACTATCACAACCTAAGTAGTTATTCACCAGCTCTCTTGAACCTAGTTTTTTCTCAGCCTCTAAGCTAACCCAAAACAACCTTTCCTGTCACGTTGAAAGTAGATATTCACCAGCTTTTCCAAGCTCTAATCGAGTAGTCTTTCCCAAGCCTCTCCAAGTTGAACCCGTGGCTAGTAGACAACCTCTACTGTCACGTTGAAAGTAGTTATTCATTAGCCTTTCCAAGCTGAACTGAGTCGTCTTTCCCAGCCTCTCCAAGCTGAATCGATAGTAGCAAGGACACCTTAATGTCACATTGCAAGTAGTTTTACATTAGCCTCTCCAAGCTATCTCACACTGATCACTATTAGATCGAGGATACAAAGGTTTTGTGTTTGGATTGCCACTCAAACTAACCTACACTTAAGTTTCCTTAAAATGTACATAAATAACTTGGGATAACTTGAATGACTTCATTCCCATAACTCTTCCTATGAAGTAACATATAACTATTCAAGAATGTATAAATAAGATTTTTACAAGCAATGAGATTGATTACATGATGATATGATAAACCTTACTACACATGAAGAGAAATTTGCACAGAGTTTCCTCTCTTGTGCATCAGTCACCTTTACATTGAAGCACAACATCTCTATTTATAGATGGTTTTCCATTGTGACCGTTGCCCTTGATCACATGTCCAAGTGACATGTGTTGATCATCCATTTGTGTCTTGGAAAAGCAATCTAGAAGAGTAGCATCTGTTGTCAAGCTTTTGCAGAAGCCATTGTGAGATTGAGGTTTATGATGCTACTTTAGAAACTACTCTTACTTTCTGAACATGGTTTCTAAATTCTTCTAGAAGCTAAGATTGTTGACCAAGTTGGTAAAAGAGATGACTCCAGTTTGACATGGGTTTGACTTTAAATTTGAATTTCAAAAATTCAAATTTCCCTCAAGTAACGTTCAACGCTCTCCAGTGAAGTGAGCTTTCTGAAGTGTGAAATTAGCTCCTTGATGAATTTTCGTCTTCAGATCTTCAATCCAAGCTTTATGATGCTGAAAGATTTGCGATCATGATGATTGAAGATAGTATAACACATTGGCTTCAGCGTTGATGGATATCTTCATTTGAGGTGTACTTTTTGAAGTCTCATGCTACTTTTGAAGTCCCAGACCTTGGTTTCTTATACTTGTCTTGATATCTTTTCATCCGTAAGGCATGTATGTGTACTTTGCACGATATAATATTCACTTCTATTAAATTCAATCTCTTTTATATGAGATAAATCATACTTGTACATGCAAAGTGAAATTATTCTCGCTTTAAGTCCGTTATGCAATCTGAAATTCCTGTATGCTTTGTCAAGAAACTCAAGGTAGACATTAGTCGTTTTTCAAAATATTTTCCTTTAAATTGGCTTTGTTGTCATTCAAAACATATTTCATTAAAGCTTTCGGAAGGGTTTTGGGGCTAAAAATAATAATTTTATGGAGGATAAGAGGAAATTTCTTTAGCATTTTAGCACACTTGATGATAAGCAAAAGTCTCTTCATTGTAAGCACAACATCTCCTTTTATATTTGATATTCATTTATGATTATTGCCCTTGATCTATTTTTCCAGTGACACATGTTGATCTTTTTTTTGTGTCTTGGAAAAGAAGGCTAGAGGAGTAGCTTGGTGTGTTGGAGTAGTTGTAGAAGCCATTGTGTAATACATTTTCTCAGTCCATGTTCAAAAACTAATTTTTACTTTATGAATAAGGTTTCTAAAGTTTTCCTTCTAAAAGCTGGGTAGTTGACCAAGTTGCAGAAGAGATGTCACATCAGTCATTGACGGGTTTGACTTTACATTTGAATTTCAAATTTCCCTTTTATTCTTGTAAAGTGCACCATTTACAATGAAACATACTTTCTGAAGTGCCATGTTAATTTCCTGACTTCTCTTTCATCTTCTATGTTTCAATTAGAGCTTGTTGTGAATAATATGTTTATGATCATGATGATTGAAGATGATAATCACACTTTGCTTTAGAGTTGGATTGAAATCTTCACTTGAATTACACTTTCTAAAGTCCCGTGTTACTATATGAAGATCCAAGTCTTGGTTTCTTGTTCTTGTGAATTTTTTTTCATATGTTTAGCATAGAACCATTCATTTCAAGATTTATTATTTTTCTCACTTTCATTGAGTTCCAAATCTCTTTAAATAAGATCAAACATATTTGCACATGAGTTGACATTTTTTCCTAAATGTGTTTAGTGGCTATGCGCAATTGGTTTGCAACTTTTTTGAGGTTTACATGTTTTTTTAGCATGGTTTACTAGTTTTAGTGTAGTGGTTTACAACTTTACTGCTCATGAGTTTACACTTTATTGTGAACTTGTGTAGTAGTTGTCCTCAAGTAGTTTATGATTATTTTGTACTGGTTTTCATGTTTTATGAACATGGTTTTCAACTTTTTGTTGACTAGTTAATAATTTTTTTGGAAATTGATTTACATTTTTTCTTGAACATGTTAAGTAGTTGTCCTCAATTAGTTTACAATTTTGCAGAACTAGTTTACATATTTTATGAACATGGTTTACAACTTTTTGTGGGATGGTTTACAATTTCTTTACATGGGTTTACTTTCCCTGAACATACTTAGTAGTTGTTCTTAGTTAGTTTACAACTTTTCAAAACTGGTTTTCATGTTTTATAAGGATGGTTTACAAGTTTTAGTATACTACTTTACAACTTTCCTGCGAATTCAGTTATAGTGAACGATGTAGTAGCTGTCCCTCAAGTGGTTTACAATTTTGTATCGGTTTCCATGTTTTATGAACATAGTTTATAACTTTTTGTTGACTGGTTTTTAATATTTCTGGAAATGAATTTACATTTTTTCCCTAAACATGTTATGTAGTTGTCCTCAATTGATTTACAATTTTACAAAATTGGTTTACTTGTTCTATGAACATGGTTTACAAGTTTTTATTTGATGGTTTACATTTTTTCAGCACATGGGTTTACAATTTTCCCTAAACTTGGAACTGGTTTTCATGTTTTATGAGGATTTTTTACAAGTTTTAGTGTACTAGTTTATAGCTTTACTGCTAATGAGTTTAGACTTTATAGTGAACTTGTGTAGTAGCTGTCATCAAACGGTTTACAAATTTTTTTTGTAGTGGTTTACATGTTTTAGAACAAGGTTTATTTAAAACTTTTTGTGAATAGGTTTATAAATTTTCTGCACGTTGGTTTACATTTTTCCCTGAAATGTTTAGTAGCTATATCAATTGGTTTACAACTTTCAGAAATGGTTTTCATATTTTCTGAACATAGTTTATAACTTTTTTGGACCACTTTACAATTTTTATGCACATGAGTTTACATTTTTCCTGAACATGTTTTGTAGCTATCCTCTATTGGTTTATACTTTTTAGAATTGGTTTACATGTTTTATAAGGATGGTTTCAGGTTTTAGTGTACCGATTTACAACTTTACTGCTAATGAATTTTGTAACATCCTAGTTTTCTTCAGATATTAATTGAGGAAAACTTAATAGGAATTTTAGAATTCTGGCAACGTGGTTATGATGAGGGCTCCATGAGTGAGTACCAAAAAAAAAAATTGAATAGTCTAAGAGCCGGGCTCGCGAGGCTCGAACTGGAGAATTTGGGACCCGAGGTGCCCAAAGTTAGGAAACATGAAAATAAGGTTAGACATGTGTGGGAATGATAATGTTATGCTTAGAATTGCTTTACGGTAATATAGATCGGTACGGTGTTTACCCGTTCGGTGAGATTTTGGTGTGCGGTTTTTAACACAGAAAGACACTTCCATTACTACAACTAGATAATCCCCCAAATCAAGACAAGTGGAAGGCCAAGATTTAATCTTGGAATCCAAGATCAAATCCTAGCCATCCATCATAGCCTAGTCACCAAATTCATCATGATTGTTTTAACAAATATCTTGCCTTGCATTTATTACAAGCCTAGTCACTTAATCTTCTTAACCAAACCATCCTCAAACTCGGCCTTGCAAGGAAAAAAATCAGAAGGTGAAGTTCCTCCATGGCCAAGAGCTCTATCTTGATTTCATCTCACAAAAACCCTAGCTTAGAATCATCAAAACCCAAATCTTCCTTCACAAAAATTGATCTACACTTCCACCTCTACAATTATAACCGATTGAAATTTCAAAAACCTTATCCTTCTTACACATCCATCATTGATCAGAGGAGGGTTTGAAGTTGTGTGGGGAGTTTTGGTTGTGAAGAAATCCTACCTTGAAGCAAGCTAGAGATAGAAACTTGAACCTTCAAGAGTAGGTTTTCCTGCTTCCTTTTTGTGAAATTTTTCAATTCTGTTTTAGCTTGCCCTAATTCGAAAATTTTGATGATATTGATGATTAACATATTGATATTGATGTATGAATTTTTGTGTTGTGTTTGGATGGTTTTAAAAAAGGGTTTTCTCTCAAGTGAAATTGGAACTAGGTTGGACGATTTCTGTTCTATAATCAGAACTTTTCACGAATTTTCTAGAAATTTTGTGGGTGGTTTCATGAGCCATGAAAATTATATGTTGTAGTTAACCTCTTAAACTATACACACGAACTTTTTTAGGGTTAATTCTAAGGTTTTGTGCCTAAAAAAAAATTAGGAACCGAATTGTAACTGCTTGTCTAAATTGTTGAGCTGAAGTAACAAACTTGCCCAAATTTTTCATCATAGCAATTGATTGAGACAGCTCCTGAAATTTTTACACAAGACTAATAACATGTTGAAATACCTCTGTGAATTTTCTTGTACCATGATTCCATCTAATTCTAGGGCTAAATATTTTGAGAACACAAGTCTGGACTTGAATTTGTGGCTTCTGACCACAGATTTGCCTATTTTATTGAAGTGGTTATATAACTCTGATTGCCCTGAAATTTTTACAGGTTGTTTTAGACACATTGAAGTGTCATTTGAAAGTTTCCTTAAGGTTGGAATGGTTGTTTGGCATGGTAACAAATTGTTGTGCCTAGAACATCAATTCTGCCAGGATAATGAGATGTGGAAATGGCTGAAATTCTATGATAGTATGTACATATCTTCCTGTGTATGTTTGAAACATATGGGGAAAACAGAAACAAGGCTTAGAAAGAATTGAGAGGGAAGGCAAAAAGAAGGACTTCCCTAGAAAAGTTATGAGTCGATAGACGTATTGGCTAGGCATAGACCTTGAGTGAACGGAAATGGAAAAAAATGAAGTTCGATGATCTCAAATAGAAGGAACTCATGTCCTAGGTCTATGGTCCTCTGTGAAATTGTGAGTGTGAATGTATCTCTCTCTAGAATAAGCCTTCCTTATGTTGAGAAAATTGAGAAGATATCAGGAATGAAGTTTCTGATTGTACATATTATTACTCGATCGATTATTGTGATATTATCCTTAGTTTCCCCCCTATGGGTTTTCAAGATTTCTGTGTATGATTTTGTATGAATATTGTATATGCATGAATTGTTTATCCCTACCTGTGTAGCATATGGGGGGAAACTACCCTGAGAATTTTATAATATTCTCACCTCCAAGTTGTATGTATTATATTGTTTATTTGACAGATGCCGTCCCTGGTGTTTTTCTGATTCGCCACAATGGGTGTAGCAATACGATCCAGCATTGGACTCCCATGTCCGTTGGCTATTCCCAGTTTCGGATCTACATGTTCTTTGATCGCTCCTTCACTTCGGTCTTTGTCGTGGACTTCGACCGCTTTTCCTTATGACGGTGTGCCCTTCACATGGCCCATCCTGGAGCGTTTGAGATCCCCTCGCTCCACCCGCATATAACCGCAGATGACCCGTTCGTCATCCTCCTCATCTGACTCAGTCGCTCTGAGGACCCCGGTGCCCTGGCGGAGGTGAGGTCATCGCCCCGATGGCCAACGGTTCCTGGATGAGTAGAGATCTCCAGAGAGATGCATTGTACGTAGTAATAGGATAGTCTTAGGACCTTACGCCTCAGACGACGTATTATTAATCTTCTTTTGCTACGTTGTATTTGTATGTTATTTTGGCAGGTTGGGTTTCGGTAGGAGGAACTAGTCTTGTTCACTACAGAGATTTTGACTAGTTAGGGGTTGTTCTATGGTTACCTCTTATGATAATGTACATCCTCTACTTGAGACCTAAGGTCCATATGTAACACCCTAATAATTAACCAATACACCTAGGTTGTATCTGATTAATTACTAAACTTTACTCTTTGCTTCAGTTCTTTCACCATACTTGGAAAATACTTAGTGAAATTACGAGCCATTTTTTTTTAAAACATAATTGAAAATGTGAGCCGCACATAACGTGAACAATAATCGAAATAAAGCGAATAACGTAGATATAGCATGAAAAACTCATCATATTGGCTCCATCATATAACATCCATAATTACATAACACATAGATAGTTTGCCTACCAACAGAATAAGACTAGGTGTAGGCAATCTAACAAAACATAAATAATATATGGATGGAAGGACATCCATTAATGGCACCTAGTAATAACACTCCAAGGATAGGGATAGATCTGAAATATACGAGTGAAACTAGCAGGATCAAGTTCAGCTCCGGTGAAGCCTCAATGTGATTCACGAACGCTTCCTTCGTTTCTAAGAAGAGATGGAAAGAAAATAGAGGGAGTGAGAAACTTATAAAAAGAATCTCAGTAGGGTACTCACCTCATGATGCATTGTGTCATCATCATCGTCCCCAGGAACCTGGGTTATTATGAAATAGTGAGCATGCTAAGATTGATTTATTAAGTTCGAAAATATACTTTACCGAGGTTCGTCGTTTTAATCATGCGTCTTATAATGCATCATAAACTTAGCATGTCATGTTTATAATGAACTTTTCCTTTCATATATAATAACATAGTTATGCATAAAATCATATCATATTCCTCATCATCATTTCATAATACTATGCATAGCAGAACATCATATTTCTCATCATCATCTCATAAATACTATGCATAGCAGAACATCATATTCACATAATGCATTTACTTAGTTTCTTAGGTGACTTAAAGTTACTTTCATCATCATTTTCCTGGGCCACCCTATACTCCACCCTTTTGGGAGTAATCTAGGTTATGAGCTCATACCTTACTAGTCGTCACTAGCATATACTTATCCCTTTTGATAAGTAAAAATTCCGTCTCTACCCTTTTGAGAGAACGGACTAGGGGGCAAGAATCACCTTTTCACCGCCTATAGTTTGATGGGTCCAAAGGATCATTTTCTCAGGATCACCTTTTCACCACCTATAGTCTATGGGTCCAAAGGGTCATTTCCTTATATATTTTAAGTCACCTTTAAGTCTTTGCATGTTATATCATAATACTTAATAAGCATCATCATGAATCCTTACCGAAAAGCTATCTTAAATAACTGAAACTCTAGAATTGGGTAACCTCAATTATCAAACTAATTAATTATGCATCTAAGGGATTAATTACCATCATTACCATTAATCATAAGCCTTAAGAACATTATTAAACCATATGAGGCAGCATAGGAGAAAAATATATAAAGCTTTACGTTGCTTTATGTAGCTAATTTCACTTCTAACATGCATAAAATTATTCCTTATCAATAAACATAATTATCACAACTTCAAACATATCAAATCATCATCATAAGGTAGTACTAAATTGATTAGTGGCTGAATCATGAACCTCACATTTTAAGTACATGTAAGATATTAGTTTCCTATAAAATCTTTGCAAAGCCTTAAAACTCTTTTAGAAACTAATTCTTTTTGTTAATCTTGAAAGAAATTATAGAACTAAATCAGTAGCTATTTAAAATCACTTTGGGCCTACCTTAATTATGAGACCGATTTATATATTGAAAGAATCTTCATGATTAAAATTCTCACTTAAGATAAAAGGAGCAAGTCTTGAGCTTAAGAGATTTATGTGATATCTTAGAATCATAAACATGCTATGCAACCTCATTTTAATCTTGTCATTATAAGGTGATAACTTGGAATTATAAACATGATATGCAAATCCATTTCTTTATCTTTAAGATTTAAGGTGATGACTTGAAAATTAAACATGATGCAAGAACTTGAAATATAAACATGATGCAAGAACTGGAGGGCGTAGTCCGCAGGACCAAGTGGAGGAGAAGAAAATCTTAAGAAACCAAGCGGCGGAATCCGCATGGACCGGTGAAGGGAGAAGAGAATTTTTATTACATCTTATTAAGCTCCAAACTCAAGACTTCTTAAAGAATGAATTCTTTGACTCCAATAATCTTAAGGAAATTGAAAGTGAGCTTTAGAGTTCTTATTACCATGGTTCCAACTTTGTTTGTGATACTTGGGTGAGTCTTTGAGCTCTAGGATTTTTAAGTGATGACATAAAATAAACATGCCATGCATTGATTCTTTTAGCCATTATAAAATAAAGTGAGAGCATAAAATAAATATGAGATGCATCCTCTTTATTATCTTTGAAGATTAAGTGACAACTTGAAACATAAACATGAAATGCAAGCTTGGAAATTTAAACATGAGAATGCAAGTTCATTTATTCATTCTTGAGAATTTAGTGATGACATAGAAAGTAAACATGGTTATGCAAGGCATAAACTTAAACATGGATGCAAGTTCATTTTATTTCTTTACTAGAGCTCTTCCAAGACTTTAGAGAAATATAAATTCAACCCAATATATCTTAGCAAGACAAAGTGAAAAATACATCTTTCAAGTTCTAAACTCAAGATCTTCATTTTTACATCATAAAAACATCATTCTTTAAAGTTTTGCATCAAGTGGAATTTTCAAGCTTTAGAGGCCTAACTTGTGATGGATTTACAACCAACACTCAAGGTCCTCATCATCAAGCTATCATCATATTCCCATATAGGCCTTATGGCCGAAATGTTCAAAGGAAAAGAAAGAAGAAAACCAAATGGAAAAGCTAGAGAAAGTCCATGAAATCATCATTTTGAACCAAGAACAACACTTAGCAAAGCATAGAAATAAGCTTAAAGACAACTCCCTACCTAATTTGGTTTGAAGGAAAGGAAGAGAACTTGGTTTCTTTGAGTGAAATGAAAGAAAATATCCTTGAAAGGTTGAAGAAAGAATTTCAGCCAAAGGGAAGAAAGAAAGAAAGTTTTTGAGCTTAGGAGAAACTTGAAGTTGTGAAATTTTTGAGCAAGCCTCTAATGACTTCTAAGCATGCCTATTTATAGAAGAATTCAAGCTCATGTATGGACAAGAGAGGAGGAAAATCTGACCAAATTTGAGGAGGAAACAAGGAAGAAAAATCATCTTGTTTGGTGGCTTAAAACATGGAATCATGAAACATGATTCCTTGTTTTCATACCTTGAGTTTTGTGCCAAGTTTGACAAATTTTCTGATGCATATTAGGCCATATAATTTCGTGCATTATAGCCCAAGGAGGATAAAATTTGTGTGTTCCATGTATTATGTAGGTGTAGGTAGGTATCTTTGCAAATTAGAGAATTTACAATTAAAGGCTTAGGTGAATTAGTAAGCAATTTGGGTGTTTTAAGCAATTTTAGGTTCTAATCAATTTAAATAAATAATTTTGACTCTAGATTAATAATTAGAATTTAATAAGCTTTAATTTGAGCCTAATATTGCTTAGGTTTCATTAGACGAATCGAAAATCTCAAAATTTGCAAACCACAAAAGACGGGGCAAAATGGTCATTTTACTTAAAAATTGCCCGAGGCCACCCGAGCTTAACCAATGGTTAATCATAACTTAAAAACATGTTTTAAAACATTTTAGTGAGGTTTGAGCTCAAGTCGGCACGCAATCAAGTTAAAACGCCGCGGGGCATTTTGGTCATTTTGCACGTCGAAACTCAAAATTGAATTCTTCTCCTCTATTAATACACATAACACAAACAATCCCTATTATCCTCAGAACATCCCCTTGATGGACGGCTGGGGCCCATGATCCTCATTTTCGAATAAAATAACCTCAGGGGTATTTTGGTCATTTTACACGTACAGAAATTCTAGGCTTGTGACTCTTGCAGGAATCGCTCATAACCTCTTTTCTAATGTTATATTCCTCTATTGAGGATTGTTCGGTCTCGAATTTATATAAGAATTACCTAGGGTAATTCGTAATTCTAATTAGTAAAAATTGGGGCGTTACACCATATATATCTATTTGATTTTGGCTACGACTATATATGTAGTACACTTCTTTATTACTGCATGTTACGACTAGTACATATTCAAAACATTAGTAATACCCCCTAACTACAATGTTAGCACTCGAGGAGAATGTAGAAGTTGGGTGTTACAAATTTACACTTTATAGTGAACCTCTATAGTAGTTGTCCTTAAATGGTTTACAAATTTTTTTTATAGTGGTTAATATGTTTTATGATCATGGTTTACAAATTTTTGTGCATTAGTTTACAAATTTTTTGCACATGGATTTACATTTTCCCCTAAAATGATTAGTAGCTATCTCAATTGGTTTACAATTTTTTAGAACTATTTTACATGTTTTATGAATATTGTTTACAACTTTTTCAATTGGTTTACAATTTTTCTGCACATGGATTTACATGTTTTCCTAAACATATTTAGTAGCTATCCTCAATTAGTTTACAATTTTTCAAAATTGGTTTACATGTTTCATGAACATGGTTCATGAATTTTTGATTGGTTGAAGTTTTTCTTCACACGTATTTATATTTTTTGAACAACGGTTTATATATTTGTGTCTACTTGCTTACCTATTTTGGATAAGTTTAGAAGTATATTACTTTAGGTTTATTTGGGGATTTAAATTATTGATACAATAGCTCAATTTTGTCTTTTGTTTTTTGGCTATACCTTAGAGATGGCTCCTCCTAAGAGAATCAAGTTTGATCAAGACACCAATGGGACGAAGTCTAGAGTTGTAAGTGTACTACAATTGGAGGATTTGTCAATGTTTCATATAATGGTTATTTATGTTAGTTTGTTGCCTTGACTTTAATTAATGGTGATATTGTATGAATTAATTTTTTGTTTCTCTTAATGTGAGGTAGTCTGTATTCAGAGATGCTTCCTAAGATGCTCCAAGAATTGTAGGAGAAGTATTTAAATTCTCCTCAAAGGGAGGTAGTAAAGGAAATGGGTTCTGGAGGCCTCTTTCAAATGAAGATGAGGCTAAAAAATCGGATCTTCATCTTGGAGGTGATCAATGCATTTGATCATGTTGAGGGTGTATCCTTTACCAGGATCAGACCATACCTATTACGATGATTCAATTGGGTTAGTGCTAGGGTCCATGTTTTGGTAAGTTATACTAACTTGATAGAAATGTTACATTCTTTTCAAATATAGAGAGTTGGTATGTTATGATTAACTGAAAATTTTTGAAGAAATCAAGAAGACTAACATGGAGTTGGAGATAATTATGAAGGAAGGCACAACAGATGATCAATTTAAAAGAGTCCTTATCCCCTATAACCTCTCCATATTTCTTTGCCCGACTATGAAGGGTGCAACAACTTGGAAGCTCCTAACCCATGTGGTTAATGTGGATGACCCCATAAAATACAATTAAGATGAACTTGTTGTTAACATGTGGTTGAGGCGTGATAGAATAAAAGGCAAGTAAATTGGGATTTAAGGTTAATTGAAATATCTGTCTTCTTCTTGATGGTATGTCCCATTGAATTCTTTGGTTGCTTTTGAAGTATTGTTTTTCTTATGACAACTATAAAGGTATAATTAGTGTTAGCCATACAATTTAATTCAATTTATGTTGACTTTCAACAAGTATGGTACCTCCACTCAGTATTTGGCTCACTTTAGAGATGACGATCCTCCACTTGTTAAACACTTGACTAAAGAGGTTGTCCAAGCTCACTTTCCTTCAGAGGAAGAATGAGGAGGTGAATCGTGTTAAGCTTTGTATATTTTAGCGCTTTTGGCTAATTCACAAATTAAATGTAGACAAGTGTTGACCTTTTTTTATAAGGTATCTCAACCTTAAGAAGTAAGTGTTCAGAATAAAGTGAAGGAGTTTCTTGACACCTATTTTAAGTTTGAGGTATTTGGATTTTGCTTGGGGAAATAATTCTGTATATTCTTAGTTGGACAATATGTCCTTACATGCTAATGGTTTAAATGGTAATAAACATATTGAATTATCTTATTCAGGACCTCAAAGAAATGGTTAATGGTGTCATTCAAACGATGTTGAAGCGGGGTAAGAGAAAGGAGGAATGGGCAAGTGCCTTTTACAACATAGAGGTTCCTTCTAAGATGACAAATGTACCTTCTTTGCCAAAAAGGTGCATGTTGAACTAGTTCATCACCCTCTCCGCTAAAGAAAGCACATGTGGGAGCTTCTGCCAATGGTGATTGTATTGAGACTCGTAGCACTCCTTCGGTCTAGTTCGCTGATTTTTTGAGGACGATGGAGCAAGGACTAGTGTCGAGATGGAACACTTCTACCTTGAGGGTCCTTCCATGGTAAGTTCACATTATGTTCTTATTTTTGTTTATGTTATTTTTTTTTTGCTCTAAGTGGATTGTATGTCTTGGGTTGGAGTTTCATGTATTTCATGTTTCCATGTGAAAATAATTAGGAGATACACTTGGAGGAAGATCACATTGAATTTAGTCTTTCCCAAGTGGATGAGATGGACATGGATGAGGATGTTGGCTTGTCCCTCGATGTATAAAGCACTCGTCTCAGGTAATTGGTTGATTTTGGGCTATCTACTTTTAATTTTTTTTTCATATTTTTCTTTTATTATTATTTTTATTTTGCTGTAATGGAATGTGTATGAGGGTTGGTTTATTCATATGGTTTGTGTGGACTATGTATTACATCTTCTATAAACCCATTTAATGATATATTGTCTTGTTTGTGTTCTTTTTTAGGAGATGCTTGCATTGATTGTTAGCCTTTTATTTGTGGATAAGGGAGGACAAGCTTCACCATCCCAGACTTTTATCCTCAACAAGATCCAGGTTCTAGATGTATTGGCCAATATGGTGTATTCTTACTATACTAGGAACTGTAGTAAGCCTAAGAAGAAAAAAGCCAAGAAATGATGTTGATCTAAAAGAGTAAGTACACAGCAGAATGAGTTATGATGGTTTTCAAGTTTAAAAAATGGTTTAGAATTGATTTAAATATTTTATGATTATGGTTTACAATTTTGTGTGGGCTAATTTATAATTTTTCTACTCATGGGTTTACAGTTTTCCTTGAATATATTTTGTAGCTATCCTTAATTGGTTTACAATTTTTCAGCGCTAGTTTTCATGTTTTATGAGGATAGTTTAAGGGTTTTAGTGTCCTGGTTTACAACTTCATTGCTAATGAGTTTACACTTTATAGTTAACTTGTATAGTAGCTGTCCTCAAATGGTTTACAAATTTTTTTTATTTGTTTACATGTATTATTAATATGATTTACAACTTTTTGTGTATTAGTTTACAAATTTTCTAAACATAAGTGATTTTTCCCCTAAAATGTTTAGTAGTTTTCCTAATTGGTTTACAACTTTCTAGAACTGGTTTACATGTTTTATGAACATTGTTTACAACTTTTTTGGACTAGTTTACAATTTTTCTACATATGGATTTACATGTTTTCTTGAACATGTTTAGTAGCTATTTAGAATTGGTTTACAATTTTATATAGCTAGTTTACAATTAAGCAATTGGTTAAGAATTTTCATGAAGGATTTACTAGTTCTCTTCACTTTGTTTTTAGCAGGATTCTATTCTGCTTTAATTGCATTCATCAATTTGGTATATCCTGTTTTAGTGTGATGAATATGTTTTCCATAATTTGGTTTGCAAGTTTAAAGGAATTTGTTTATAGTTTTTTATAAATGGTTTACAATAATATATATGCACTTTGGTTTACAACTTTTTATATTATTGTTTACTAGTCATGTGCAATTGGTTTACGATTTTGACAATAGTTGTACACAGACAATGCATGTTGTCAATGAGCTTAACATTTTTATCGATTAACTATCTTTATTTGATTGGTTAGGGAACTTCTCAATGTTGATGGACATTTCCTCTCCACAACAACACTACAACTTAGGATGAGAGAATCGATAAGCAACATTTATGGAATATGTAGATGATAATTTTTACTTTATAATTATCTTGAGCCATTTGTGACCATTGGTCTTGTCTTTTGCTTATAGGTTGTTTCCTTTGCTACTAGGTACCTTAATTTCTATGAGAATAAAAAGGCGAACCCTAAGGATTCTCTGAGTTCTTGGTTTGCAGTATTTACTAATGTCTTACAGTATTTGATGTTCATAAAAATGATTGGTCAACTTATGTGTTTAGGGATATGGACTATAGGAAATAATTGCATGTAAAGTTGAGAAGCACAAGGAGGGGAGACCCTTATTGGATCCTAGACTATATAGGTCATTTTTTATTGGGATCTGTCAACACAATCTGGTATGGTATTTTCCTAAATCCATGTCTAAACCATTTGCCATAGTTAATTTTTAAGGATAAATTTTCATTAGTGCCAATATTTTTTTCTTAAATGGTGTTCCAGATATTTGCTCTAGCTGTATATAAAGATCATTGATGGTGCTATGCACTCAACCGAGAAGCCAAGAAAATGTATATATTAGATTCACATCATAGCAAGCATATTGAAAACTTTCACTACAACTCCCTCATTGTTTGTTAATTGGCTAGATAAAGTTTTATTGTGCATCACTTATGAGGTTATCTTTCAATTCTAAGTATATGATGCAAGATACACTAATCCTGTTGTAATTTGGCAGGTGGTATGGCTCAAGGAGTTAATTGTATGTTGAAAATTACACGAGAATAAGGGTGAATTGTGCTTTAACTTCTTTGCTTTTCTAAAACTTTAAACAATATCTATCAAGTGTATACTTAAAGTGCAGGGGAAAACTTGATTAGTAACGTTTAGAAAGTAACTTTTTGAACTCAGTTAAAAACTTAACAACAATTTTAAGAGGATTTTAAAAAATGTATGATTTTGAACCTCAATAGCAGAATGTAAAAAAGATAGAGGGAGTAGAGAGATGTGCACCAAGATTTTTTATACTAGTTCGGCAATCTTACATGGTTCTCACAACCTGAGTTCCACTAATTCTCTTCTCAACCTTGAGAAAGAACAATAGCCTTCTCAAGCTAACTCATGTGACCAGAGCTCACTCTACTATTATTTCCAAGTAGTCTTTCACTAGCTTTTCAAAGCTAGCCTAACAATAATCACTCTGGATCAAGGTACAGTGATATGTTAAAGGATGGTTTACTCCAACAAACAAACAATCAAGTTTTCTCGCAGTCTGAGTTCCAAAATTTTTATTGACTTCTTTCTAAGCTATTCTTCCTAAGAAGAATGTATTATCCAATCTGAACTAGAAAGAATATTTTTACAAAGACTGAAGCCGATGATAAGATGTAATATTATTTGCAGAAGAAGAAGAATAATTCACATTTTTAACAAGTTTGTCAAAGATTTAGCCACAATTCTTTTTTTTTTTTATTGTAAGCACTTGACATCCTTTTATACTTGATCTTCACATCAATCGTTGCCCCTTGATTTTCCTTCTATTTGACACGTGTAGATCTACTTTTTGTGTCCCAAGGAAAGCTATCTAAAAGAGTAGTTCGGCTATGTCAGGGCTACCTTTTTGTAGGCACAAACTTGGAGTTAAATAGGAAGTTTCTAGAGTGATACTTAGGAAACAACTTTTTACTTTTCGGCCATGGTTTCTGATCATAGTCTTTTAGAAGCTAGGACATTTGACCAAGCTAAAAAGGTAGATGTCATTCTCAACCCTTTTTGGGTATTGACTTTAATTTGAATTTTGAATTTTCCTCCGTTTCTGCAAAGTGCAAGTTTTCCAATAACTCGTGCTTTCTGATAGGTGCTTTCAGTTTAAAACTATTTTTCAATCTTCACTTCAAATCAGCTTGATAAATATCTTTTTCATGAGATTGAAGACTGCATTTAGGATTTGCATAACAAAATGATGGATTTCTTCATTGATCAGTGTTTTTGAATGTGTGAACTATTTTCTTTGAGTCTGGACTTAGTGTCTGAACTAGAAAATCCTTTCTGTGTGACGACATACACACGTTCATTCTTAAAGCTATTTTTCACATCATTTAAGTTCTGAATATCTTTGAATGAGATTATAAACATGTTAAAACATGTCATTGTGAAAAGTTGACTCGTTAATTGAACTAATATGTTTAGAATGGTCCTATAAACACTAAAACTCAAGTTGTAACGCTAATTTCTTCTGTTTGAGTACAAATGACCAAAATGCCCCTGAGGTCATTTTTCCTGAAATTAAGGGCAGTTGACCTAGTCCTCAAATGGGTCAACTCAATGTTTAAAGGGGATTATATCTATTATGATTGATATCCGAGGTGAAAATCTTGTTTTCTAAACTTTCGGCTCAAAATGACCAAAATACCCTGTTGTGTTACGGGTAAAGGTGTCGTTTGAACCAAACTTCCAGAAAGTTTGGAATGATGTTTATGAGTGCTTTTTGATGTTTAGTTGAGCCAGGAACTCCAGGGTTTTAGTGCAAAATTACCATTTTGCCCCTAGAACAGTATACAGTGAGCCTAATGACGTAATTAAGCAAACCTAAGCAATATTAGGCTCTAATAGAAGATTAATTTATTTCAATAATTAATCTAGAGTCAAAATAATTTATTAAGGTTAATTAGGACCTAAGATTGCTTAGTTAAACTTTAATTACATTCTTTAATTCAAGATTCCTAGTCATGGAATCTTGAATAGTATTTTCTCTCTCCAATTCCTTAAATTAAGGAATTGTGCCCATACCTCATTTGACTAAAAGAATGACTTTAAATTGTTAATCTAGCAAGATTACCCTCATAATCAAGTCTTGACAACCTTAATTATCCAATTACCTCACCTAAACACTTCTTACAAACTCCTAACCAAAACCTTAATCAAAGAAACACCTAAACACATCATTAAACCACAATTACATGAGCAATTTCTCCTCCCCTTGGCTGCCCAAATCTGGCCGAAATTCATCCCTTCCATGTGTAGCACATGGTGAGTTTGTTTCACTCAAAGACCATGCTTTGCCCATGCTTTCTACCATGCCTCACCATACTTCCATGAAACAATCTCGCCTCATGGAACATAAGGTCAAGGCCTCCCTCCCAAATCAGCCAACATGTTTCATTTTTCTATAAATACCAAGCCTTTGAAGACTTGGTTGCTCTTTGGATCATTTGCCAAGTTCAAGCATTCTTGCATTTTCTCTCATCTCCTCTCAAATTCCCTCAACTTGGCCAATTTCTTCCTTCAAGTTTCAAGAGGATTTTCTTTCTCCATTTCATCAAGAACTCAAGCTTTCTTTCATATCTCAAGACTTCAATTAGTAAGGGTTTATTTTCCAAGTTTTGTGTGCTTCCTTAAGGAAAGTTCTAGTTTTTCTCTTAGTTTTTCCAAGTTCTTCTTCTCCTTTTATTTTCGGCCTAGAGCCTTTGTTGAGAAAACTTTGGCTTGATGATGAGGTTTCAAGATAATGGACTTGTGATGCCATGTGAGAAACCTCTAAAGCTTGAAAATTTGGTCTTGGACCATACATGATTTCGGTTCTTCCTTTCCTTTTCCTCTCAAGATTTCGGTTTCTTTCCCCTTTGTTTGAACAAAGTTTGTTAAAAATGTTAAGTAGATCACAAAAGTTTTGTTAAGAAAATTAATCACATGTTTTCAAAGAGCTCTAAGCTTACCCTTGCCAACCTTAAAGTTGGTCGGCCGTTCTAAGAGTTTTACTCTAGATTGAAGCCCATGAGCAATAAAATAAAGAATATGACTTAGTTCTTGTATTTTGTTTAGACAAAGTGTTGAGCTTTGTGTCTATTTTCTTGAGCTTGATGATGAAGTTCAAAACCAAGGACTTCTTTGAAGTCTTGGTGCTAAGAACTCTAAAGCTCACTTTATGTTTGTTAAGATACATATTTGGGTTAAGGTTGTGATGTTCCTTTAAAGTCTTGTAAGAGCTCTAGTTAAGATAAAATGAGTTGCACACATGTTTATGTTTATGTTTATGCCTTGCATAGCATGTTTATTTTGATGTCATCACTAAACTCTCAAGAATAACTAAATGGACTTGCATTATCATGTTTAAATTCCAAGCTTGCATTTCATGTTTATATTTCAAGTCATCACTTAATCTTTAAAGATAATAATGAGGTTGCATCTCATATTTATTTTATGCTCTCACTTTATTTTCTAATGAAGAGTAAAATAAGTGCATAGCATGTTTAAGTTTATGCCATCACTAAATATCCTAGAGCTCAAAGACTTGCCTAAGTATCTTCAAATGGAAATTTTAACCATGAGAAGTGGATATGTTTTAGCATGATACAATGATGGTTTTGATTTTGTAAAATATAAGGATGATCTCAAGAAAATGTTGGAAAAATGTTTTATGAGGTCTCAAGGTGTCTAAATAGCTTGAAATGTGTCAAAAATCACATTTTCTCAAATTCAGAAGGTTCTGGTAATCGATTACTGCTTATATAATTGATTACCAGGTAGTTTTTCAAAAGGATTTTGGTTCTGGTCGATTACCAACAATGTAATTGATTACCAAGGTTGTTCTTCATGCCCGGTCTTTAAAACCCTGTAATCGATTACTGTTGTAATGTAATTATTCTCTGATGTTCTTCATTTCCTGAAAGGTCTTAGCCCTAAGTAATCGATTACCCGGTTGTTCTATGAACCCAAAACAAAATTTAGTCCCTGGTAATCAATTACCAGGCACATGTAATTGATTACCAGAGCACCTTTTGCTCCTTGAAATGGTTTCTAGAGAAAAACTAGCAACTCATATACACTTATAACATGATTGTATGCGATTATGTGTGATGTACCCTCTTGGTTTTTATCTTGTTTGTGGCCACCGTATGAATATTTTTTGAGGAGTTAAAATGCGTAAGCTTATGTTTGAGCGAAGTGAGGAACGATTTTGAAGGTTAGGAAGGACTAAGTAAATAGAAGGTTTGAGAACTAGAATCTTAAAACACTTAGGCACAAGAATAATAACTTTTGTTCCAGCATAATTGAGCTTAAGGAAGATGGTTTATAATTGGTGTTTATGCCTAGGAGTTGAACATAGGATCTTAGACAAAGACAGAACTTAGAAAAGGGTAAGCAAGATCCTAGAATCCCATAGTCGAATAATGATCGTGATGTGTAATCTATACAATGCTGATTGGATGAGTTAGTGAGCATAAATGTTAGAAAGAATTATAGGTAATGATCCCTTAGGTGTTATAAAAGTCCATAATGAAGGATAGGATAATTGGAACACAAGTTTAAGACCCGTAAGGGCCAAAGCATGAGATAGGAGGTGTGATGTGAGCATAAGACCGAGTGGGTATACTCATAATGATGTGAATATGTTAATTTCATGAACTTGAGGCTATATGTGTATTTGTGGCATGTTGCTATGATGATGTGGTATATTATGTTTACAATGCATGAGAATATATGATATGTCACATGAGGTTCTATGGTTGCATGCTCATGTTGCATTCATACAAGATATGATAAAGAGGAAATGATCCCATTATGACTTCCCGAGTTAAGGGTTGTACGGGGTGATCCAAGGAAAGAGATATGTTTCCCCCTTTTACCCTATATGAATCTAGCGACGACTAGTTAGGATGAGCTCATTCCTAGGCGATGGGTGACTAGGAGTTTTGGTGACCATGTTAAATCCGGGGCCGGCATGTTGGGTGGATTTTGGTGACCATGATGAGGGTGGAAAAGTTATGAAAGAACTCACGGAGTTCAAGTATGAAAAAGTAAAAAACGCACATGCATATGTTTCATTGATGCTTTGATTAAGTGATAAGTGTTATCTATGTGTCCTGTCATGTCAAGTATTGCCATGCATACATAAAATATCTACTGCATTCATACCATGAAGACTCATGCTAAAAGGAACCCACTTCGGATAATAGGATTTGAGAAATTAAAATTGAACCTATGCATGTGTACCTCTTTCATAATGAAACCCAAGTGGCTTGGGTGACGACGATGACACTTGTGTTAAAGTCGGGGAGCCCTCCTGAGAATCTTGTATAAGTATTCTTACCCCTTTTGTCTTTCCTTCTCGTGTCGTCTCCAGACGGGATTGATGCGGATGTTCGTGATTTTCCTTGAAGCGCGAGCGTAGGAGTTACGCTCATCGGATCAGAGGCGTAATGGAAGCTTGAAGACTAGTCTAGCCTATTTATAATTATGTTTAGCATTAGTTAACCTTGCTTGATGTATCTAGTATCTTAGGTGTCCTTATATTTATAAGGGCATCGTTGTTTTGTTATGATTATAATATAATACCAAAAGTTATGTTGTGTTTATTCTATGGTTTATTTATGATTGTTATGGTAAGGTATACCTGGTTGTTATGTTTCTTGTTTAGAAGTCGATCCCTATGCGCATGCGCGGCTCGCATTTTAAGTTTTAAGTTCAAAAAGAAAAATTTAGTCGTATTTTTAGTACTCGTATTTTAAAGAAAGCCAAGTCAAGTTCTGAAATGAAGACATAACCGCTAATAACTAGCCAAATGCGACTCGAGCGTATTAGGTGAAAGTTAGGGTGTTACACAAGTGAAATTCCTTTCTTCAAAATATTTTATCAAAATTTGTATTATTGTCATTTAAAATCTTAAGTGTTGAAGCTTTCTGAAGGGTTCTGGAGCTAACAATCTCCCTTTTTCATGATGACAAACCAAATTTTGAGAAAATCTTTAGGAAAATTCTTTAAGAAAAATTCAAGGTTAGGACCTTGAATCAAGCTTGAAATAGAAAGAAGTATTAGCGCTAGAAAGAATCTCTATTAGATTTAGACATAGCATTGTATAGATGCCTAAGAATTCTTTCAGAATTCATGTGATGGTAGGAATTTTAAGGAAGTAGATAGCCCAAGGTTTCTTATTGATTTTATCATGATATAGATTAACCTTAGTAGGCTAGAATTAGCTTATAAAAAAACTTTTTGAATGATATTGAGCATTTTTTATTTTGAGAAAAAATAGCTTATTGTTACTTTCTAAACTCAAACGATAAATGTATCTAAGTTTGTAATGATAATCCTTGTAATATTAATCTTTATCAGAACTTAACTACTTAGTACACTCTTTTTCTAAAAAGTTTAGAAAACTCATCTTTCTTTGAGAATCAATATCAGTTTTTATGTAATCAACAATTTAAAGCATGAAACTAATAATTTTGAAAGATGTAGGTTTTCTGAGATGCATATGCCATATTTTAAGATTGTATATAGAGCATACAACAAACACATGCTAGACATATATGAGTGTCAAAGCAGCAAATCACTTATACATATTAGAGCAAATGAGATACATATGTTTATTAGAGCAAATATAGAGCATCACATTAAGCATATATATATCAGGGCAAATGACAAATCATGATATATAATTATTAGAGCATAAATAAGTGATAAGTTATCAAATCATAGCCAAATGTATAAGCTTAAACAATAAAACATAATGTACTAGAGCACGCAAAACATATCAGAAAAAAAATAGAGCATGTACTGGAAAATAAATAAAAAATTCCAAAACAATAAAGAAATGGTCCAAAAACAAAATTGAAAAAAAAATATGCATGACTTTTTGAAGCACACTTCCCCTTAGCTTGACCCTCTTTGACTTTTACCACAAAGATTTTTCTTCTTATTCTTTTTCCCCCTTTTGTCATCAATAAAAAAGGTTGTGAGGTCACACCATCATCGAGCCCTCTTCTAAACTCTTGAAGAAATTATAAGAGCAACTCCTCATGCATCCTCATTTGAGCTCCAAGGTCTCTGTTAAATGCTTTAAATTGGTCCAGTTTTCCTCCATATCTCTCTGTTGTGCAGGTAATAACTAGACTTCTACAAGACTTGGCTCTGTTCAGGTTGATGTGGAGGTTGGGTGTAACACCCTAACTTTTAACCTCATACACTCGAGTCACACTTCGGTTAGTTATTAGTTGTTACGTCTTTGTTTCAGATCTTGACTTATCTTTTAAAATATGAGTAAGGAAAATATGACTAAATTTTTATTTTTTTGAACTTAAAACTTAAATGCAAGCCGCGCTTGCGTATAGATACCGATTAATACACTTAAGACATAGCAATCAAGTACACATCATCGTAGCAATCATAAATAAACCATAGAGTAATCACAACATAGCTTATAGTAGTATATCATAATCATAACATAACAACGATGTCCTTATAAATATAAGGACACCTAGGGGTATCAATTACACCAAACAACTTTAACTAATGCAAAACAGAATGTTAACAAGGCTAGACTAGTCTTCATGCTTCGCTTGTCTTTGATCTGACTAGATGGCGTGATTCCTACGCCCGCGCCTCAAGGAAGATCACGAACATCCACATCAATCACATCTGGAGACGACAGAGGGAAAACAAAAGGGGTGAGAATACTTTAACACAAGTGTCATCGTCATCGCCCAGTGACTTCGGGTTTCAATATGAAAAAGGTGAACATGCATAGGTTTAGTTTTAATTTCTCAAATCCTATTATCCGAAATGGGTTTCTTTTAGCATGATTCTTTATGGTATGAATGCAGCAGATATTTTATGTATGCATGGCAATGCTTGTGCATGTCAATTTACGTACTCAACATATATCACTTAATCATAAACACCAATGGAACAACCATGAAACATATGCATGTGCGTCTTTTACTTTATCATAATTGAACTCTTCGAGTTCCTTTCTTAACTTTTTCCACCCTAATCGTATCCACCAAAATCCACCCAACATGCCGCCCCGATTTTCACATAGCCACCAAAACTTCAAATACACCCATCGCCTAGGAATAAGCTCATCCTAACTAGCCGTCACTAGATTCATGTGGGGAAAAAAAAGGGGAATCATATCTCTTTCTTGGATCACCTCGACAACCCTTAACTCGGAAGTCATAATGGGATCATTTCCTCATTATCATATCTTGTATGGATGCAGCATGAGCATACAACCATAGAACATCATATAACACATCCTCTATTCATATCTCATTTTCTCATGTATTGTAAACTTAGCATACTATATCAGCATAGCAACATGCCACATATCCATACATTCTCATACTCACTATATTTAAAACATTCACATACATGAAAGCAATACTCACTTGATCTCATTCTTACCTCACATCCCCTTATCTTAAGATATCTTATGCTTTGGCCCTTATTGTCTTAAACTTGTGTTCTAATCATCCTAACACCCATTATAGTTCTTTATAACACCTAAGGGATTATTACTTACAATTCTCACTAAGATTTATGTTCACTAATATATCCAAACAGCATTGAATCACTTAGGCAGAAAATTATCATACGCTTACGGAGTTTAGAATCTCGTTTTTGACCTTTTTAATATCCGTCTTTGCCTAAGGCTCTATAATCAACTTCTAAACTAAATATGAGGGATTCCTACACATATCCACCAATTATAAACCATTTTCCTTAAGTTCAATTATGCTGGAATAGAATTTACCATTCTTACATCTAAGTGTTCTAAAGTTCTCATTTTTAGTCCTTTCTAGTTACTTATTCTTTCCTAGCTCCCCAAATTGTTCCTTACATCACTCAAACATAAAATTACACACTTTACCACCATAAAATAGGTTCAATACAATGGCCAAACATGTCAAGGCAGAATCTGAAATGCAAACACCATATAATCACATAAATTCATGATTTAAATGCATATAAGTTACTAGTTTTCTCTTGGAATAATTTTAGGAGCTCAAAACTCTTTTAGAAACCTAATTTATCTATTTAAAATCATATAAATATGGGTGAGGTCAGTAGCTAAATTAATTTATTCATAAAATAGATTTCAAACATAAAACCTTCTTCATAATATCCTTTGAGTACTCCTAAGCTTAGAAAAATTTCAAAACTTGAGCTATGTACACTTGTGATTAGATGGACTCACACCAAGCCCATCATCATCACCATAAGGCCGAAATGGCATTCTAGAAAATGTAACACCCTAAAAATTACTTAAAAATTAATTTGAGCTTTGTTAGTCGTAATTTTAAAAATATAAGGTTTAACAATGATGAGGGTGGCCCAACGAACGTTTAAAAAAAAAAATTCTGGCCGATGAATAGTAACCTGCCGGCCACTGCCTGCCGGCTTAAACCTATTCGGGCCAAAGGTGCCCAAAATTAGGAAAACATGGGAATAAGGTTAGAAATAGGTGGGAATGATAATTTTATACTTAAAATTAATTTTCGGACAATATCGGTTCAATCGGGTACGGCGTTTACTCGTTCGTGAGATTTTGTTTACTTTTAACACTAAGGTATTTCCATCACCACAAATGGATGATGTCCACCTACTAAGGACATGTGGAAGGCCAAGATTTAATCTTGGAATCTAAGATTAAACCTTAGCCATCCATTGTTGCTTTATGACATAAATAATGATTTTTTACTAAATATCTCCATTTCATTTATTAAAGCAAGCCTAGTCACCAACTTCTCCTCCAAGATAAGAGCAATTTCGTGGTCAGCAAGGGGAAGAAGAGAGCAGCCACCATTTTTGTCCTCAAGAGCTTGTTCTTGAGTTCCAAGCCCAATAACTCCAAGCTAGAGTTGTTGGATCATTAAAAGTTCTTCACTAAGCTTGTTCTACACCCAATTCCCTACAAATCTAACCGAACAAAATCTCAATCACTCATCAATCCTTACCTTTCTCCCTCACACCTCACTGATATAAGAGGGGTTTGAAGTTAGATTGGGAGCTTTGGAGGAGAAGGAATCAAGATTGGTTAATCTTGAAGCCAATGAGCTAATAGGTTACTACAAGTAGGGTTTTTCTTGCCTTCTCTTGTCAAATTTGTTCTGATCTATTTGGGATGAGTTATGTCCGAAATTTCTGGTTATATTGGATGATACTATGTTGATATTGATGTGTGAATTTTGGTGGTGGGTTTGGATGGTGTCATAAAATGGTTTTTATCAAAATAAATTTGGACTAGGTTGCTGGAATTTCTATTGTCCTGGAGGCAGTAGTGGTTCACGAATTTTCTGGAATATTTGTGGGTGTTTTCATGAGCTATAAAAATTATATGTTGGAGTAACATCTTAAAATAATTACCTGAATTTTCTTGGGTGTTAGTTTTGAGGTTTGATGCTTCAGAAAAATCAGAAACCGAAATGAGGCAGATGCTGTCCTGATTGTTGAGACTAAGGCAGTAAACTTGTCCGAATTTATTACCATAGCAAATGATTGAACTAACTCTTGAAATTTTTACACGAAGTTACTAATATATTGAAGTGTCACTGTGAATTTTATTGTGAATTAATTCAATCATTTGCTGGGGTTAAAAATTAGGGAACTCGGTTCTGGTCTGTGAATTGGTGGCCCCTGACCACTAGACTTGTATATTTTACTGAAGTAGTTATAGAGCTCAGTTTGTCCTGAAATTTTTATAGGTTATCCTAGACACATCAAAGTGTGATACAGAATTTTTGTGGCTCTTGCAATAGTCATTTGATATGGTAATTAAATGTTGTACCCAGAACAATAACTCTGCCAAGGTGCTGGAATGTGAGAATGGCTAGAAATTATGATAGTTTGATATCTATTCCAAGTCTATGGTGTATGAATGCATGATAGTGACTTTAAGGTTTGGTTTATGAGAAATGAATGAGAGTCATTTGTGATTGATTGTTTATATGTGAACTTGATGATGGTATATGTTCTAAGTAGAGAAATGAAAGTCCCCTATATTATGTGGAGGGCACGAGAAAAGTCCCCTAAATGTGTAAAGGGCACGAGAAAAATCCCCTTTTATGGGCACGAAAAGGTCCTCTTTTATGGGCACGGAAAGGTCCTCTTTAATGGGCACGTGAAAGTCTCTTTTAATGGGCATGAAAAAGAAAAAGTCCCCTTAATGTGAGGCACGTATATTTCAAAATGTAATACTATGCTATTGAGTAGTATTATGTGTGTATATTAAGTGATTGACTAATAAAAGCTACCCACTTTGGAAGGATGATTTTAAAACTTTAAAATGAATCTTTAGTTTAGATGACATGATCATATTTTTCTAATAAACCGAAGTGGCTGGGGCGATGACGATGACATTTATGATTGTGTAACTGGGAGTTACCCTACTGAGAATTATGTAATTCTCACCCCTATGTGTTTGTTTCCGTGTCGCCTCCAAGTTAAGCCAGGGGATGAGGATGCTGCTATGCAAAGGAGTGTAGATTGCTGTAGTATAGCAGTTCCTGTTTTATTCTATTGTACTTAGTGAAATGAGTATGTATGTAAATGTATTAGAAGACAGATGTGTACTAAAGCTCATAGAGGAGCTTCCTTATGTATTTTAGCTGTATGTTTAATAAACTTGATGTTTACTTGTAATATGTTTTAATAGAATTACGCTTAGTTATCTCGTACATAAATCGAGTTTGCTATAGATAATTAAGAGTGGTTCGCTAATTAACAAGTAACAACTCTTGAGTATGATATCATAGCTTAAGAATGGGGTTATACTTGGGAGGATGTTACAGAAAAAGCCTCCATTTTCTAAAACTTTATATGTGATACTTGGGCAAGTCTTTGAGCTCTAGAACATTTAGGTGATGACATAAACATAAAACATGCTATGCACCTTATTTTATTCTTCATTAGAAAATAAAGTAAGAGCATAAAATAAACATGAGATGCAACCTCTTTATTATCTTTAAGGATTAAGTGATAACTTGAAATTTAAACATGCTAGACAAGAAAGATAAACATGAAATGCAAGGTTCAATTCTTTATTTTAGTGCTCTAGGCCCCTTGGAGTGTTTACTCCAAATCAACAATCAACTTTAAGGTTGAAATAGGTAGGCTTTGAGATTAATTAAGTGATGACGCATATTCTGGTTTTAATCTTTGAGTTAGTTAGTGATGACTTGAAAAGTAAACATGCTATGCACAGCATAAACATAAACATGATGCAACTCATTTTATCTTATCTAGAGCTCTTGCAAGACTTTAAAGGAATATCAAATGCCTCAACCCAACATGCATCTAACAACATAAAGTGAGCTTTAGAGTTCTTAGTACCAAGGCCTCATAGAGGTTTTTATTTTGAACCCCATCATCAAGCTCAAGAAAATAGATCAAGAGACAAATATTAATACAAACATAAAGAGAACTATTTTAACAATTTTTGCAAACTTTATTCACATTAAGGAAAGGACAACTGAAACTATAAAGAGACGAAGGAAATGAAAAGCCAAATCTTGAGTAAGGAAAAGAAACCGAAAACTATGTATGGTCCAAGACCAAGTTTCTAAGCTTTAGAGGTTTTTCTCATGATAACCACAAGATTATTTCCATGAGACCTTATCATCAAGGTAAATTTTTTAGCTTAAAAAGGCTCCAGGAAAAGGAAAGAAGGAAGAAAAGAGTTTTGAAACCAAGAGAAATCTAAAAATTTTCTCAAAGAAAGTAAAGAAAATCTTTGAAGGTAAAACCCCTACCAAATGAAGCCTTTGAAAGAGAGGAAAGAAAGCTTGATTCTTGAAGAAATGAGAAAACAAAATCTCCTCTTTGATGAAAGTGATGATTGGCCAAGAGGGAAACCAAGGAAGATGATTTTTCCTTGAGAAAGCAAGTTTGGAAATGGAAAGATTGAGTGTTTGAGAGGTGGCTTGAGGTGAGGGAGTGGTGGTTCAAGATTGTTTATGGTGGTTTGTGGTGGTGGAAAGCCTTCTTTGAGGGTGGAGGAAAAAGAACAAGATGAAGAAAAAGTAAAAAGAAAAAGAGAAAATGCAAGAAAGCTTAAACTTGGCAAAGCTTCTAAAGTGCAACCAAGTTCTTCAAGGCTTGGTATTTATAGAGAATTTTCAACATTGGGGCTGATTTGGGAGGAGGAAGGCCGAAGGTTCTTTAGCCATTTGAGGGAGGAAAAATATCTCTTACATAGGTATGGGCTTAGGCATGGCAAGCATGGTTGAATGCATGGCTAAGTATGGTCAAGGTATGGCTTAAGGCATGGCCTTTGGAGTGGTATAAAATCAACATGTGATGAAGTATGGGAAAGGGGTATTCGGCTAGAATTTCCAGCCAAGGGGGAAGGATGATTTGTCCATGTAATTGTGGTTTAATAATGTGTTTAGGTGTTTCTTTGATTAAGGTTTTGGCTAGGAGTTTCTAAGAAAGTGTTTTAGGTGAGGTAATGGCTATTTAAGGTTGTCAAGACTTGATTTAGGGGGTATTCTTACTAGATTAAGGAATTAAAAACTCTTTTCTAGTCAAATTACATCATAGACACAATTCCTTGATTTAAGGAATTAGAGAGAAAACACTATTCAAGATTCCATGACTAGGAATCTTGAATAAAGAATGCGATTAGAGTTTAACTAAGCAATCTTAGGTTCTAATTAACCTTAGTAAATCATTTCAACTCTAGATTAATTATCGAAATAAATTAATCTTCGATTAGAGTCTAATATTGCTTAGGTTTGGTTAATTACATCATTAGGCTCACTGTACACTGTTCTAGGAGCAAAATGGTAATTTTGCACCAAAACTGCTTGGGACCTGAGCCCGACTAACCATCATAAACCACTCAAAAACATCATTCTAAACTTTTGGAAAAGTTCCAGGCTCAAATGGAACCTTTACCCACGTAAAATGCTTCAGGGGTATTTTGGTCATTTTGAGCGAAAGTTCGAAAACGAGATTTTCACCTCTGAGATCAAACATCACGGTTATAATCCCCTTCAAACATTGAGTTGACCCATTCGAGGAGTGCTAGATCGGCTATCCTGAATTTCGGGTAAAAATGACCTCAAGGGCATTTTGGTCATCTGTACTCAATACAAGAAAATTGGGGTATTACATTGGGCAGGTATTTAGAGGTGATTCTGGGTCCACTTGGGGTTAAGGTGATGGAATGTCCAAAAGAATTACATCCTCAGTCCTGGGTGAGTCAACTTCTTCATCTGTGTTGAATATGAGGTGGATTAATTGGTGTAAAAGTGGTGGTAGCAAGAGTAAGAACAACAACATCAAAAACAATGGGAGCAACAAACGGTGTCAGCGGAGCTAAATCTTGGAGCTTCAACCTCTTCCTCCAGAGGGGCTATTTTGATGAAGGGAAGAGGTTGAGGCACCAATTGGATTACAACATTAGTTGGATCAGCTTCCTCCTCTAACTCTTCCACCATTGGCTCTAGGGCATGAGAAAGCTCACTAATATAGATCTTGAGCTCCTTAGAGCCCTCCCCCTTAGGTTATAACTCTTCCTCCATGTCTTTGGACATGGACTTCAGCATTTTCTTTATTATCAGGGAATCATCATCACCACCTTTGGGAATAGTTTCTAGAGCCTCAAATGGAGCCATTTTAGCTTAGCATTAGCAGCCTTTTTAGGAGCATTTGTGGATTCAGCTGTTGAGCTGGTTTATGAGGGAATCTAGCTTCTTAGAGGTACAGAGAGATTGGGAATGAGGTATACTCAAATTGATGAGTCATTGGAGGCTTGGTTGTTCTTCAATCACACAAAAGGTTCAGGAACAAAAGATTTTGATCTTTTTCGTAAGTCCTGAATGCCTTTGGCCCTTTCTATTTCTGCTTCTTCCATCCTCCTCTTTTCTTGAAGAATTATATTTTCCTTGAGAATTCTTTTAGCCTCTTCGTTATCCTATTCTTCAGAGTAAGCTTTGTCCTTAATAGCAACCCTAGCTTGTTTATTCTCAAGCATCTCTTTCAAGATCAGAGAAACCCTAGGTACATCTTTGGGTAGATTTCTATATTTGTGCTTTATATCTTGCCTTCTAATGGGAAGCTTGTTAGGGAGCTTACTTTCTATGGACTCTCCTCGGTTCTGATGGCTTGGATTGCTTGGAGGACATAGCCTTCTTCTGCTTCTTGTCTTGCCTCTACTTGCTTCTTCTTTCAGTTTTGAGAGGGACTTCTCCAGACTTAGTCCTCTCATACTCTTCTTCAATTTCTTCAATGTCCTGAGCAGCTCTCAAGGAAGATCACCTTTCTTTTTCTTTTTCCCTTTTCTTCCTTATTCTTTTTCTCTATTTCTTCTGCAACCTTTTCTATTTTTACATCCTTAATTCAGGAGCTTAGTCTTCCTGGAACTAGTCTTGATAGGTACAAACTTTGTTCTCTTGATAGATTTGAATGAGAGCATGGTGTACTCCGTACCCACCATATACTCGAACTATTCTTTAGTAAATGGATATCCTAAGTATTGAAACACTTTTGTCAACAACATACCAGGGAACGACAATAATTTTTCTCTTGTCCTTGGTAATGGCCCCAAGCATGAAGTCCATGATGAGTCTAGGCAAGTTCACGTTCCTTTTTTCCATAGACAATATAACAACATGCAATCCATCCCAATAAGTACATTTGTGCTTCCTAACCTTAGGAAGATGGTGACTGAATCACTATGAGTACCTTCCTGGACCCTAGGACTCAGCAAAGCAATGGTAATCTTGCTAGGCCTATATCTAGGATAGTCGTGAGATACCTATAGACTTCTTTAGCATTGACCCCAAGAGATTTGAACTAATCACTCTAAGCCAAGCAAGTGACCCCTGTAGCTGGTCAATTGACAATGTTGGAAAGCCTAAAAATTCCAACCTCCGTGTAAGAGTCCCTCATTTTGGTCTTCATTGTAGATTCCGACTTCACTTCAAGATAGGAGTGGTAGGCAGTCACCATCCTAGGGAAAATTATGTCATTTATCTTGAAGAAATCTTCCCATCCTTGGAACGAAAATACCTCCTTTAAAATAGGAACTTTATTGAGTAGCTCCCTACTTAGTTTCTTCCTAGGTGCTACCATCATTTAGGAGAAGTTGTTTTCATAATGCTCTTGTAATAAAGGTTCATTGTACATGAAGAATGTACCTTTTTTGGCTACATTGCTGTGGAGTTGCTTGTCTTTTGCCATTGGAGGTTGTGGTTTGAGAAGATTGAAGGAATAAGATGAGGGTTTGCAAAGAATATGAAATGGTTTGAAGGTTGAGGGACAAGTGTTTGAGATTAAAGATGAAGGCTTTTTATGTAGTTGAGGTATGGGGAGTTATTAATGTAACATGACAAAAGTTTTGGAAATAAACACAACATAGGAGAAAGAAACTCAAATTGCACCAAAAATGTAGTAAAAGGGCACAACCTAGGTTGTCTCTCAAGGAGATTTTATCACTTAGTTAGAAAATTGAGGGTTTAGAGAATTAAGATTGAAACAATCAAAATTAAATGGTAATAGCAATAATAAAGAAGCACTAGTGCAAAGTATTCCTAGGATTAGAATTAGTTATCACAGACCAAATATTGAACTCATCAATGGCCATTAGTAATAAATTACTAGCAATTATACTAGTAATTAATCGACCTAAGAATTTGACCAACATAAATAACTAATAAATGAGATTTCAATTTATTTAGAAATCATATTGATTTAATGAACCAATTGCTATAGCCTAACTGCCAATCAGAAGGTTAATTCTAATGTTCTCCTTCAAATATTAGCCAATGGATCCATTAATTTATGTCCAAAAGGTTTCCGTAAATGATGATCGCCAATTTAGTTATTCTAATTAAAATTATAGTAATCACTACAATAATTAAATGAATAGAAACTGTGGAACATTGAGAAAACTAATGCATTCAACATCAAAAGAAGTCTCAAACATCATCCCAATCCATTTGGAAACCCTTACACTAGTAAGAAAATCTATTCCTCTATCTCGGAGGATTACAACAGTGAAAATAGATGGAACTTGAAAATAATAGCAACAAATCTTGCCATGATCTCCAAGACAAAGCACCTTCATTAATGGAATCCCTAAAAGAGAGAATAATAGAGAAGAAGAAGATGTAGAGAGAAAGTCCTAAAAATACAAATTAGAAACTCATTCAAAAACTAGGGTAAACGTCTATGTTAATCCTTTATATACGCTCTCTAAGATAGCCCAAAATGGGCCCAAAAACAAATAAGTTATTTGCAATCCTGTCACACTAGTGCTAGTGCTAAAATGAGCACTGCATCACTCTCCAAAGTTCGCTACTTCGAGCTTCCGATTTGGTGTCTCTAGCGCGCTTGCGCTAAATGAACGCTACAATGCTCACTCGAAAGTGAACCTTTGCATTTTTTAGAGTTCCAACCTTGTTCTTGACACTTTGCAATTGATCTAAAGCTCCTGTGCACAAAATCATGCTCATAGAGACAAGTTAAATGCAAAGGCTGAAATTACAAATTATTCCCAAAATCAGTGCAATAGTCAATGATTCTATCAAAATCACACAATAAGGAACAAGTCAAAATTCTAATTAATCAAATCAAAATCACAATTGAACTCATGTAAAAAGTTAAGATTTGGTAGCAAAATAAGTGGCATAAATACCCTTATAACCTTTTGTCATTGGAGGTTGTGGTTTGAGAAGATTGAATGAATGAGATGAAGGTTTATAAAGAATATGAAATGGTTTGAAGGTTGACGGAAAAGTGTTTCAAGCATGAAGATGAAGGGTTTTATGTAGCGTGCGATGTATGGGGAGTTATTAATGTGACATGAAAAAAGTTTGGAACTGACATGACGTGGGAGAGAAAAACTAAAAAAGGTGGGAATTATTCCGCCATTAATAACTCTTCATAAACCAAATGTGGTATCTAAACTTGAGATATAATTTATGAGTTCACGTCCCATTTTTTGAGTCATCTTCTAAAGGATCTACTTCATTCTAAACCCATGTAGCTTTCTGACCCATATATCTAAACCTCTAACATTCTTTCTAATCTTGCATACCAACTTTCTGAACTTGCCTTGATGGTCTTCTTTAAGGGCCTTAGTTCAGAGTCTTATGGGGAGGACTTGAGAAATGTCATGTATGTGTGCAATGCAGATTTTAAAAACTTTTGAGACTTAAAAGCTTTTTCAAATAGTAAAACAATACAAGCTAATGGTTTGGTGAATATATCAGACATTTTCTTCAGGATTCATAAGCATTAACTCAACATCTTCTTTCTGAACATGATCTCTGATAAATGATGTTTTATATCAATATGTTTTTAGTGAGAGTGCTAAATATGATTCTTTGCAAGATTAATAACACTTGTATTATCACAAAATATAGGGATCTTGGAATATCTCAGGTGATAATCTTCAGCTGGAATTTGATCCAAAGCATTTAGTGCAATAGTTTGCACCGCAACATACTTAGCTTCAACTATTGAGAGAGCTATTGTATTCTACTTCTTGCATGACTAGGTGATGAGGCATTCTCCAAAGAAACAGCAACATCTCCTGGTGTTTTTTTTTTTGTCCACTTTATCTCTAGTGAAGTCAGCATCACAAAAACCTCTATTGAACCTATTCTTAAGTAAAAAGGTACTCACCTTTCATACCAAACTCTAGGAGCCTGTGTTAACCATAGGTTGCCTTTGTCAACTTAAAGACATGATTGGGAAGGTCTTCACTCACAAATCCTAGATGTTGCTACACATAGACTTTCTCAAAGAGAAATCCATTTAGAATGCAGACTTGACATCCATTTGATATAGAGTGGATCCCTTTAAGGTTGCGAAAGCAATTATGATTCTGATGCCTTCAAGCCTTGTTGGTGCAAAGGTTTTATCATAATCAATTCCCACTTATTAATTATGATAAAAGTAACACATAAGTGTTATCACGTCTATTACAGATAAAATGACTTATCTAGATGTGGGATTTACTATATTACATATAAACATTGGTCACAAAATTGGTTGATGCTTAAAAATTGTGAGCTAGACCATCAACTAATAAAACATCATAATTTTGGTGGAAGTCATCCTTACCAACATTTCCAATGCTAATGACTTTGGCTTTACCTCTATCAGCAAATTTTCCTAATCTATATGATCTTTGGTTTCAAGTTTCTAAACTACTTTTTGGATCTGGACATATGTTTGGGAGCTATTGTCCATGTACCAGTTGTTGTCTTTTTCAATATGCATTCTTAGATACACATGCAACAAAAATAGTGTTTATCTTATGTACCCATATTTTCTTGGGTTTTTTTTGGGTTAGTTTTCTTTCGTGGTAGTTTCCAAGCCTATTTAACTACTTTCCTTTTCATAAAGGATTTGTCAGGTGGATGCCCCTTCTTATGACAGAAATTACAAGATTTTTTATTCTTTATTTTCTTTGATGAGATTGCTTTGCCTTTCTCATCCATTTCACTCTCATATCCAAATTTTGTTTTCTAAAAGTATGGTCTTTGACCACTAAGCATCAGCTTAAGATTCTTGAAGCCATTTACCATCTTTTCTAGTTAGGTTTGAGAAGCTTTGTCTTCTCTTTTCAAAAATTACTTTCTAAGCTTTTTGACCTTTGTCAAACACTTCAGTTCTAAGGTCTTGAGTTTTATGTTAAAAATTTATTTTCTCCTTGAATTTCTTTTTTCTCAAGCCTTATGTTCTCAAAATCTATTTTCATTCTCCCAAGTTCTAAAATGGTTTTCTAATGGTTCTTCTTGAGAAAGGGGTAATGAGAGGACAAGATCTGAAATTTTTCAAGCAACTCATCTTATAAAGCCAACAATTCATCATAAGAGAGATCAAATTTAAGGAGCCTATTTACCTCTATTTCTCCTTCTAAAGTGTAGTCAGCCATGAAGCATAGGTTGGCTACATCTTCAAGCTTGTCCTGGCTTTCTGATCATTTCTTCTCTTCTTCTTAGTCACTAGGTGGCCACTATCCCCTTTTCTTGGAAGGGAACTTCTTCTATGGACCTTTGAGCTTAGGATAA
Organism: Dalbergia oliveri; assembly: GCA_030441495.1. Lineage (NCBI taxonomy): Eukaryota > Viridiplantae > Streptophyta > Magnoliopsida > Fabales > Fabaceae > Dalbergia > Dalbergia oliveri. The sequence continues at coordinate 33,828,949 of JAMLFY010000008.1, read as the reverse complement.
TCAGTCTTGTAATATCCCTTCTCTCCACAATTGTAGCAATTTATGCTTTTCAACTTCCCTTTGCCCTTTCGGTCCTTTCTAAGGTTGAAGTCTTTCATTTTTCCTAATTATGCCCTTCCAAGCTTTGGATGTCTTCCTTAGTAGCATGGAAATTTCATCTCCACTTTCTTCTTCAAACTCCTTATCTGAGTCTTCTTTTCTTCTAAAGTTTCAGAGGCTTTCATTGCCATATTCTTGATCTGATTCTTGTGAGAAGACTTTAAGGTGACAAATTTCCTTTTCTTCATGGCTTCACCATGAATTTTGAAAGTCCCTCTAACAGATTTTTCTATTTGGGTACAAATGACCAAAATGCCCTGAGGTCATTTTTATCCGAAATTCAAGGATAACCAACCCGACACTCCTGAATAGGTCAACTCAATGTTTGAAGGGGATTATAACCGTGATGTTTGATATTAGAGGTGAAAATCTCATTTTCAGAACTTTCTCAAAATGACCAAAATACCCTCCAACGTTTTACACGGGTAAAGGTGCCGTTTGAGCCCAAACTTTGCCAGAAAGTTCGGAATGATGTTTTTGAGTGGTTTATGATGGTTAGTCAGGCCCAGGAGGTCCGAGCAGTTTTAGTGCAAAATTACCATTTTGCCCCTAGAATAGTGTACAGTGAGCCTAATGATGTAATTAGCCAAACTTAAGCAATATTAGGCTCTAATCGAAGATTAATTTATTTCGATAATTAATCTAGAGTCAAAATAATTTATTAAGGTTAATTAGAACCTAAGATTGCTTAGTTGAACTCTAATTTCATTCTTTGATTCAAGATTCCTAGTCATGGAATCTTGAATAGTAATTTCTCTCTCCAATTCCTTAAATCAAGGAACTTTGTCTATGATTTAATTTGACTTAAAAAGAGTTTTAATTCTTTAATCTAGCAAGACCACCCCTAAATCAAGTCTTGACAACCTTAATTAACCATTACCTCACCTAAACACTTTCTTACAAACTCCTAATCAAAACCTTAATCAAAGAAACACCTAAACACATCATTAAACCACAATTAGATGAGCAATTTCTTCTCCTCCCTTGGCTGGAAACCTGGCCGAATACATACCCTTGTATTGTGTCACATGTTGATTTTGTTTCACTCTAAAGACCATGCCTTAAGCCATGCCTTGCCCATACCTAGCCATACCTCCAACCATGCCTTTGAATGACAAGTTTTTAAAGATACTCCCTCATGGCCAAGAGAAAACGTCGACCATCCTTCCCCCTTGGCAGCCTCCATTGTTTCATTTTTCTAGTTAAGATAAAACAAACTTGCACTCATGTTTAAGTTTATGTCTTGCATATCATGTTTAATTTTGATGTCATCACTAAGCTCTCAAGAATAAATAAATGAACTTGCATTATCATGTTTAAATTTCCAAGCTTGCATTTCATGTTTATATTTCAAGTCATTACTTAATCTTTAAAGATAATAATGAGGTAGCATCTCATATTTATTTTATGCTCTCACTTTACTTTATAATGAAGTAAAATAAAGTGCATAGCATGTTTATGTTTATGTCATCACTTAAATATTCTAAAGCTCAAAGACTTGCCCAAGTATCCTATATAAAGTTTTAGAAATGGAGGCATCTCAAGCATGCCATTTCAGCCTTGTGATGATAATGATGGACTTGATATGAGTTCATCTAATTATAAGTGCCCATAGTCTATGTTTTGAAATTTTTCTAAGCTTAGATGAACTTAAAGAACATTGTGAACAAAATTTTGTGTTTTAAATCTATTTCATGAACAAAATAATTTAGCTACTGACCTCACCTATATTTATATGATTTTAATGAGATTAATTGGTTTCTAAAAGAGTTTTGAATTCCTAAATTTTTCCAAGAGAAAACTAGCAACTTATATGCATTTAAATCATAAAATTTGTGATTATGTGAGCTATATCATTTTGGTTCTGCCTTGTCCCTTTGGCCACTGTATTAATTCTATTTTATGGAGTTAAGATGTGTAAAATTGTGTTTGAGTGAAACGAGAATAATATAGGAAGTTAGGAAAGAACAAGTAACTAGAAAGGACTTTGTTTCCTGTTCGTCTTCAGATTCCGATGGCGTCATTCATGATCTTCGTTGATACGCCGATTTGGGAGGTGCACTACGACGGAGCATCGTCGTATCATTTTGAGGATCATTGTGTTGTTCACATTTTTGTGTACATGGGACGCCCATTCACGCATCCTGTTTCCAGTTTCGTTTCACTCCTACCTCACCATATGGCGACTCCTCGTCTTCGAGAGACCTCCCCACGACGAGCGGACTCACGCCCCGTCGATCATCCTTAGCAATTAGAGACTCCGGAGTACGTCCCGCTCATACCTCGCACTGGGGTCGACTCAGAGGACTCCACTCCTATGTCTACTCGGAGGGTTCTCTCCCTTGATGCCCATGGACGTAGGTAGGGGTAGTGAGGACACCTCACCCGCCGAGGCTGGCGAGGTATGACAGCTCAAGAGGCGCCCGCGTCGAGGAGGCCATGTGTTCCCCGCTCCACATGCCCCCCCTCTTCGTTGGGCCACGCGAGGAGCTGAGCAGGTCATGGGACACCTTTCCCATCACTAGAGGATCAGCGTCACCGGTAGTTTTCGAGGAGGGGTAGCTATACTTGGGGTTTGATCTTTTGGGGCTCTCTTGTATTTGATGTTATGTTTACTTTCTGCTTTATGTTTTATGTCCCAAGCTGCCCATTCTTATGTGGGTATGACTTTATGTCTTTATATATTTCATTTGATGTATCCAACTATGTATCAAACTATGTTTCTTAATATATTATGGCATTTGCTTTTATGGATGGATGTGTTTTTTACCGCTTTCAATTGTATGTTTAATTTCTACCACTTTATGTTTCGCTCGTGATGGTATTCGACGGCTCGCATTTTGGTTTATGTGTTCCAAAAAAAATTTATTTACCCGTATTTCTACTAGTAATTCTACAAATGAATTTAAAAGGAGGTAATGACTAATAATTAATTTTAATACATCCTAGGTATGTTGGGTTAAATATTAGGGTGTTATAGTACAACTTCATGGGTTTTGAAGGACCCAATGAGGGCATCCAAGCTAAGAGTTTGAAGGTCCTTAACTTCAGTGATGACTATGACCTTAGGAAGCCATTTTGGGGAAACTCCTCAAGATTTACCTCACTATCTCAAAGTTTGAATATCTTTTACCTAAACCTTTGAGCTAGTTTATAGTGTACATGAATTTAGTGGTCATGTCATCAATACTTTCTTGTTCAGTCATCTTAAACATCTCATATTGATGAACCAATATGTTGATCTTAGTCTCCTTGACCTGATCTCCCCCTTCATGCAGCATGTGGAGTCTGTCCTAGATCTATTTTCTCACATCAAGGAAAATTGAGTGCTTCCTTCATCATGGGGGGCGGGGGGCTAGGGAACCCAACCTGGGTTTCAATAAGAGCCCATCCTTTACTTATAGAATTGAACTTTCTAAGATCTTTAGATTGAAGGCCTTGCACCATCGGGATGAATAGGAAAGCCCAGAGGTGGAAATGATTAAGAATGACTTTGCAAACAATAAACAAACGTTTGATGAGGTCCTAGTTATTTATGTTTAAGTGATAGATCAAAATCGAAAATTCTGCCTATGCAAGGGTGGTAAGACTAACAGTTTGACCCGCTTTCTATGAACTTATCTGATCTATCATATCCAGTTGACTTTTACCATATTCAACCTTGCTAAGTGCACAGGTGAGTAGGTATTTAGCCTTGAAGTTCCACTAAACTCTTGCTTTATGTTGCTCTTCCACATACTCCTGGAACTTCTCTAGAGGTGGAGGATGTATCTTCAATTCCTGAAATTTCTTCCATAGGAGTGTAGTCTCCTTCATAGATAATCCTCTACAAGTCAAGACTTGTGTATTTAATGACAGTTCCATTTTGTCTCTCCAGGAACCATAGTCTCCACTATTAAAGAATGTGGTCTATTTATGAAGTGTCCTTCTATAATGTGAATATTCAATGCCATTTATCTTCAGGATCTTTAACATCTACACTCATTGGAATGTTCAACCCCTTAGAGGCTTAAGCTCTAATGCTAATTGTAGGTGGAAAGTTGTACGATAAGAGGGTTAAATCGTGCTTTAACTTCTTTGTTTTTTTAAAGCTTTAAACAATATCTATCAAGTGTATACTTGAAGTGTAGAAAACTTAGTAATATTCAGAAAGTGACTTTCTGAACTCAATTGAAAACTTAACAACAATTTTAAGAGGATTTTCATAAACGTATGATTTTGAACCTCAATAGCAAAATGTAAAAGAAATAGAAGGAGTAAAGAGATACTACACAAAGTGTTTTAGTTCTCAACAACCTATTGAGTTACACTAATTCCCTTTCTCAACCTTGAGAAAGAACGATAGTCTTTGCTTAGCCTTCTCAAGCTAACTCATGTGACTAGTAGCTCACTCTCCGTCACTTCCAAATAATCTTTGACTAGCATGTCCAAGCTAACCTCACAATGATCACTACTGATCAGGGTACAATGATTTGTTAAAGGTTGGTTCACTCCAATAAACAAACACTAAAGTTTTTTGTAGATAAAATAGTATTAGTTCCAAAACTTTGAGTGACTTCTTTCTAAGGTATTCTTCCTAAGAAGAACGTATTATCTAATCTGAACTAGAAAGAAAACTTTTACAAGGATTGAAACTGATTATAAGATGTAATATTATTTGTAGAAGAAAAAGAAGAATTTGTGTTTTTAGCAAGTCTGTCAAAGATTCAGCCAAAAAAAAGTTTAAGTTGCAAGCACTTGACATTCTTTTATCCTTGATCTTCAAATCAAACCGTTGCCCCTTGATTTTGCTTTCACTTGACACGTGTAGATCTATTTTTTGTGTCCTAGGGAAAGCCATCAAGAAGAATAGCTCAACTATGTCAAGGCTACTGTTTTGCAGGCACGAGACTATTGTCAATAGGAGGTTCTGAGTAATACTTCAAAAACAACTTCTTACTTTCTAGCCATGGTTTCTAATCACATTCTTCTAGAAGCTAAGACTTTTGACCAAGCAAAAAAAGTAAATGTCACTCAACCCTTTGGGTGTTGACTTTAATTTGAATTTTGGATTTTTCGTCCTTTTCTACAAAGTGCATGGTTTTTTGATAACTCGCGCTTTCTGATAGGTGCTTTCAATTTTTGAACTCTTCTTTGATCTTCACTTCTTCAATTCGAGCTTAATAGATATATTTTTCATGAGAATGAAGACTACATTCACGATTTGCATCATAAAATGATGGATTTCTTCAATGATTAACACTTTGAATGTGTGAACTATTTTATGAAAATCTAGTCTTAGTTTCTAAACTGGAAAATTCTTTCTTGTATGACCAAAACATACACACGTTCATTCTCAAAGTTGTTTTTCACATCATTTAAGTTTTGAATCTCTTTGAATGAGATTATAAACATGTTGAAACACGTCATTGTGAAAAATTGACTCGTTGATTGAACTAATATGTTTATGATAATGGTCTTGTAAACGCTCCAGAAACTCAAGTGAAATATTAGTCCTTTTTTCAAAACATTTTATGAAAATTTGTATTATTATCATTCAAGACCTTAAGCATTGAAGCTTTACTAAAGGTTCTGGAGCTAACATTAATGACATTGATCAACCCAAAAAATGGACCCAACTTTGATCTATACATCATTGAATAGCCCCAACCTAAACAACCAAACACGTGAGTGATCATAAATCCTAACATTTGTTGGAGCAAGCAATAATATGTTTCTTGTATAAACTTTCTTATTATATCCACAGATGCAATTGTGGAATATGTCATAAAGTACATGGAGATGTGGGATAGGGTCACTACATATGAGAAGGGCCTGACCATGCCTATATGAGATGATGTAAGTTGCATGTTTTCTTTAAATTCCCTTAAATACATATTAAGCAATGCTAGAAGGATAATTATAGATGTTTTATTATAATAGGCCCAGTTGGCTTGCTTTCGCCATGATTTATTGGTGGGGTGGGTCATGGACAAGGAGAACACGGGAAGGGATAATGCAATTTCAGTAGTTGAACCTTAGTTAAGGGCTCCAGGTATTATTCCTCCAACTGATCCTCCTACTCTTGAAGGTGGTGTGGAAAAGGCAACCAATACCACCAAGAAAAACAAAAAGAGTATCGCACAAGAAGGTAAGACGTCCAGTATTCAACTGACCACCCGATATACCACATCACATGCTAGGCCTAGAACAAGGAAGAAGACGACCCACAAGGATTGATATATGTAATATGTTATGTGGATAAACGTGTATATTTGTTTAGATATTTTGACTATTCTTTAAAGGCATGTATATAATCCTTGGTTGGTATAGTATATATTTATCAATGGGATGACAATCTGTGAATATGTTGTGTCCAGGGAAAAAAATTATGGGAAATACCAAACCTATTGCCAAACCTCTTAACCAATATGATAAGAAAAGTTGTAAAATTTACAAAAAAAACTGTAAACTATGTTCAAAAAGTTGTAAACCTCAATTGAAAAGTTGTAAAACCTCTAAAATAATAAATCTTTTACCATCCCTCTAAACCATGTCAGTGGAAAAAGTTGTAAACTTTATTGTGCAAAACTATAATCCACTTTTAAAAAGTTGTAAAACTCAATGGAAAAAATATAAACCTTGGGGGAAATAGTAATCCTTTGCCATCCTCTAAACCCATGTGAGTGAAAAAGGATGTAAAATGTAAGAAGAAAAAATGTAAACCACGTTACAAAACTTTACAACCTCAATATAAAAAATGTAAACCTCTAGGCAAAATGATAAATCTTTTGCCATACCTCTGAACCCATGTAGGTGAAAAAGTTGTAAATCGATGAATGAAAAATGTAAACCACATTTAAAAAGTTGTAAACCTCAATGGAGAAGTTATAAACCTTAGGGAAAATAATAAATCTTTTATACCTCTTAACCAGTATGATTAGAAAAAGTTATAAACTTTATGAGGAAAAATTGTAAACCACGTTAAAAAAGTTGCAAACCTCAGTGGAAAAGTTGTATACCTCTAGGGAAAATAATAAATCTTTTCTCATGCCTGAACCCATGTGAGTGGAAAAAAGTTATAAATCTTTATATGAAAAAATGTAAACAACATTAAAAAAGAAATAAACCTCAGTATAGAAATTGTAAACATCTGGGAAAAATAAATTGTTTGCCACACCTCTCAACCCATATGAGTAGAAAAAGTTATAAACTTTGTATTGAAAGATTGTAAACAGATTCAAAAAGTTGTAAATCTTTGTGTAAAAGCTGTAAACTTTTTGGGAAACAATAAATCTTTTGCCAAACCTCAACCAATGTAAGTGGAAAAAGTTGTAAACTAATGCATAAAAAACTTTAAACCATGTTTAGAAAGTTGTAAATATCATCAGAAAATTTATACACCTCTGGAAAATATTAAACCTCTTGCCAAACCTCTTAAACCATGTGGGTGGAAAAAGTTGTAAACTATATCATGAAAAACTGTAAACCACTTTGAAAAAGTTGTAAATCTTGTCAAAAAAAGTTGTAAACCTCTGGTAATTAGAACATTTAGCCAATCATCTTATGCCATATGGATATGTATAAACCATGGAGGTGAAATTTAAAGAACAACCATACTACAATTAGGTACTCATACTCATTGCATTAGTTAGCACGCTACCTTCATTTCCAACAAGATTAAAATACATTAGACCAACACTTAACACTCATCCTGTGAATTTGATAATTACTCATCCCCTCAATGATCAGTTCTTCTTTATGGGGTTAAAGTCCTCCCATTTTCCTCTATGAAATTTCTGCATATCTTGAGCATGGAAAAACATGCCATTCACAAAACCATTATGTTATTTTCAAGCCTGATATATATTAGGGCTTGCTCCATATCACTTGTATTTGTGGCTCTCTACCACATTTCAATCGCAGTCAAGCTTGGAATTTGCACTCTTAGTCCAATATCCATCAAGTCAGCTTGTAAATCACGAGACTCTTGCTTCCTATAAACCCATTCAGTGCCAATTGCTTGCAATTATCCTTCATCACTACTTTGATTCTCATAATTTCCTGCGGATCACATTGTACGTATCTATAATCACTCATGAATTATGGCTGGAGTATAATAGTGATACCCTAAAGGAATGAACTCAAAATAAATCAAATCCCTACAAAAAGCTAGATCCTCAAAGAAATGGAGGAAACAAAGTCTCTTGAGAACAAAGAGAAGAAAAATATGCTCTTTGTTGCATGGTGATGGTGGAGGTTTTTGAGAGGAGGAGAGGGTGAGAGTTGTGTTTTGTTGGTTGTGTTTAGGGCTAAGTGTGTAGAGAGATCTTCATGAGGAAAGCTTGGGTTGTGGTTAAGAATGGTGGAATGCAGAGAAGTTGAGAGAGTTGAGAGAACTTGAGAGAGTTTGAGAGATTGCTTTTGCTTCAAACTCAAAGACAAAGTTTGCAAATGATTTAAAATGTGAGACAATAGTGTGTATGCGTGTGTATCTTTGATTAAAAACACACACACGTGAGAGAGTGAAAGAGAGAGAGGAGGCCATGGGGTTTGGCGAGGGAGGCAAGGCCAAGGCTTGAAATTTTGAAATATTATAAATTAGTGTTAGGTAATTTTCAAGCATTAAAAATAAATCAAAAGGGAAAATAGAAATTCTTTAAAACTTGAAATAATAATTATTTAATAGGTTTCTAGATGGAAATTGAGTTAAAATACTATTCATTTGAAATGGTCTTAAGACACATCTCCTAAACTTTAGGAAAGTGTTATTCCAAAAAGTATAATGTTTCTTCTCTCTCTTTTTTTTTTTTTTTGAAATGTCAGGATTATTCAATTTGTCTATTTGACTTGTTAATTATGATTAGGGATGAGATTAAGCATGATTAATTATTCCAATGCTTCAATCAACTCAAATTAATTATCTTGACTCAAAATTGATTAATAAAAATAATTAATCTTTATTTAGAGTCTGATATTGCTCATATGTTTTTAATTACATTAATCAAGCTTAATTAGTACTATCTACAAGCAAATTGGTCATTTCACATTGAATCTCACTAATACTCATCTTATCATCGTATATCTCATAAACTAACATGTCCAATTTCCGGGTGATGACTGGGTCAAGTCACTTAATCCTACATTAAATTCTCAGGGGAATTTTGGTAATTTCACATGTGAGAAAATTGGGAATTGTGATTTTCATTCCAGTCACTATAAAAAATACATACAATCCCCTTTAAGCATTAAACTAACCCCTTGAGGATAGTCGAGCTAGTCGTCCTCAATTCTCGTGCAAAAAATGATCTTAGGGATTTTGGCCATTTTGTACCGAGTAAAAATTGAGACGTTACGTTGGGTGTAGGAGGTAGATGTCCTTTTTTTTTTTTTTTGAGTGAAGGAATTTTTCCAATTTTAAAGGTGTTGTAGGTTAAGCTGAAAATATGAAAATTAAAATTAGTATAATGCAGTTGATTGATGCAACCAAAATTTGGGATTGTCAGGAGAGAAGTGTAAATTGTTTTCACTTCTCCACCACCAATAATTACTTATAGCATGAAAGTGAACTGAAAATTGCTTTCCATCATCTATCAAGGTCAACGGAGAAAAAAATCGAAAGTCCAGTCCATGTTCACATCCTCCCCATTTTTCACTTTCACTAGTATATCCTAAGTGCTATGTTGGTACTAAATGATGTATATATGTCATGATCAAGGGAAGCTTGATGAAAACATTTATTTTTCCGAATTTTAATTTGCATCAACCGTGGTGCGGTTGAGTTACCATACCAGCTTTTGTCCTTTCGCAGGATGTGCTATTTTATGAGGATGGGGAGACTATAATTGATGGAGAACCTGGAGATCTAAAGGATAGTAACTTAGGTTTTTGTCAGTTTATTTTAGCAACTGTGTTGTATGTATGTCACGTGTGTAGTGTACTGAGAATGAATATGGTATTCTGAGCGGTTTCGAATTCGAACAGCAGCCCATGACCTCTTTAAGAGGGAAGGCAATGACTTGCACAGCAGTGTCACTATAACTCCGGTAAATATTGCAGTTCTTCGTTTGCCTTATCAACTATTTATTGGACAGGTCTAAGGCATGTACTAACGACTAAGCAATAATTATTACTCCTCCATCTAGGAATAACTATCAATTTAGACAAATTGGTAGATTAAAAAGTTAGTATATTTGGCTCCAAATTCATTGACTTTTTAATGTGCTACATTGTCCATATTGACAATTATTCCTGGATATAGTGAGTACTCTACTAACTATCACAGTGAGGGGAATTAATCGTTAGCTTCTCGCTGTTATTGGTGTCTTTAAAACTAAATGTGCGTTGTAAAGTTTATATTTCTTAACCTTTATCTTCAGGTTCAAGTCCTTGTTGGCTTTGAGAAGACAATAAAACACCTAGATGAGCATCTGGTGGACATAAGCACACTATTATATAAGAAAAAACACAGATCTAACAGACTTCTTTTGTCCCTTAAGAAATCACAAAGCCAAAGCAAGTGAGGAGGTTCAAAGGATAAGGCATACCACTGCAGATGAGCACAAAGAAAGGAGATCTTTATGTCACATTTGAGGTTCTATTCCCCACGTTACTAACAGAGGAGCAGAAAACAAATATAAGAGCAATTCTTGGTTAAAAGTTCAGGATTCATGTTATTTTGCCATTGTATCCTCAATGTAACATGATTAGGTGGTTATAGTAAATGTAAGCCTTGGGTTTATTGCAACCCCTCCCCTCCACCACTTTTTGGCTGGTTATGAAATAGGTAATTTTTTTTCTCTTAAATATTTGATGAGCACGCTGTTATAATTGCCCCCTTGCGAATTCCATTGGAATGCCTTCTTGGCGTGCTTTGATATTTTGTGTTGCCAAGATGTAATGAAAACATAACACGAGCTGAAAATAAATGCTTACACTCGCTTTATGGAGTCTGAAATCACTACGGGCGTGAACTTAGATAGTACCACCAATTCAGTCATTGTTGCTAATATGCATGTCATGTTTGATATTATTAGTGACTTCTGGAGAGTGGAAGTAGGGTGATAAATTGCTATTTGTAAATGTAGCCCCAAAAAAAGGAAAGAAATGAAGGAATTTCATATATCAGATGATATAAACAACAAATGAAATTCCTATATTCCATAGATCAATTTAATCCTAAATATGGCATATTTAACAACAATCAAAAGATTGGATTAGAGTTACCTGGAAAGGTTAAGGAGGAAGATAAGATTCATAAACTTCTCCTAACCTGACATACAAAAACAAATGTAAGATATCAGAGAGAAATCTAAAAGAGAAAGTCTAGAGATTTACTCCTTCTATTCCATAATAGGTTTACTGTGTTATGGTGTCAATGGGGCAACCAAACACCTTATATATTGGCTAGGAGGAGGGCCTCTCCTTGTATTAGTAAAGTGTTGGGCTAAGCAACCCATCATCAAAGCCCACACACAAAGACCCATAAACATATCTACAATAAACAGTGCTTAACAATAATTAGCCCAATAGCAACAATGATAACAAATCGTTGGGCTTAAACAATAAATTATAATTGTTTGACATCAAATTAATTTGGGTCTAAAATTAAATTCATCATTGATTTATGTTAGTCCATAAAATTATTCCAACAGTCTCCCACTTGGATAACATAAATCAAAACATTATAAAACAATACCCAAATTAATTTACAATATGTGGGAGTAACAAGATGTCAAAACCATATAAGCACTTTCAACCAAATGGTCTAGAATAGGATAACAAATATCTCAACAATGTAGAAAATCATACTGAAGGAATGCTGATATCATACATGCAAGATACTTAAGTGATCCAACAAAATGTGGTACATGGGTAAATGGGAATGCACAACAAAATTATACATCAATATGTGATTAAAAGCAATTCCCAACAAAATGGCCCAGGCATCTGCCTAAGATGCTAAATGAGATCTAACAAATCTCAGCAAAATAACAAAATGAGACTGGGTCCAAAATGTCTCATAATGTGCTACATTAATATAAGAGTGTGCACAACACTAACAACAACAAATAATATCATCACAACAACAACAATAACATCATCAACAGCAACAATAACAACAAAATATGACAACATAAGCATCTAGCTAAGATACTCTGAGATTTAACAAAATATCTCAAGGATGACAACAAATTGAAAAATGTGTCCAAAATATTTCAATAACTTGCCATTATACCAATTATATCAATAACTCTCTGCAGGCTTAAATGGCAATAACATATGAGATCACAATAAATATCCAGAACTAGCTCCCACTAACCCAAAATACCAAAGAGACCTCAATATGCCCATACGGGTTATGTAACCAACAATAAACTTTAATGGCTAGCCTTTGGTTAGGGGATCAATAACAATAAGTTCTGCAATAACTAAGAATAGTTTATCACAACTTGTCAAATTAATCTCAAGGCAACAACATAATGATAATAATAGTGCACACTTCTCCCACTAATCCAACATATCAAAATATTATAAATATTTCTATTAGAGGTCACAAAATTTCAAAATACTCCAATGGTACAATAAATAGTAGTGGGATCAGTGATAACTCTATAGTAGAGTACTCAATATAAGTTTGAACTTATCATTATTCTCTCTAGCAACAAAAGTACAAAATAGAGAGACACAGAGTCAGAGTCATTTCTGTTTATAATAGAATCTCACAAAATTGTTAAACATACTCCAAAATAATCTAGGAGATCATCAATGTCCAATTGACATTGTACAACAAATATCTCCTCTCTGTCATTACAAACTAATAATTAGATGCTCATTGAGCACAAAGTAAGTTGCCAGTGGAAGCATTTTAGACCTACAAACCAACAGTAAGGACATAACAAAACATAAAGTCTCTAACTCTCATAATAACAAAATTTTAACATTAATGGGAGCAACATCATGAGATAATCCAAGAGACTCAACAATGTCCTTTATATAGGTCTTACACAATACAGTGATGACAGAACAACAAAGGAAAGAGAAAACCATATAACAGAATATTATAATGAGTATAAAATTAATTTGGTTTTCTCACGTTCAATTAATTGAGCGATTAATTGAACTAGAGTTCTTGTATCATTCCGTCCAAGGAAGGGTCCCGAATCACAATATACAAGACTCTAACATGATAGAGAAAATTAATAACAATAATATAAAATTCTTAAACAATTTAATTCAAATTATTTTCTCTATCATCCAATGATTATGTCAAATAATGCCACACCGAAAGGTATGTTCATTATCTACATAACCCAACAATATTTGCAATCCAACACAAAATTATATCAGATAATGTCATACCAGAAGGGTATGTCCACTGTCTATATAATCCAACAATATTTGTAAAAGGCTTATAAATATTGGATTGCTACCAAATTGCCAACGAATAAGTAATTACTCCTAATATTATTCAAGAGCTAATGCTCATACACAATAAAATCATGTCGTTAGAGCTAGTACGAGAGGATACTGAAACTCTAAAACCATGATTATCAACTCATTAAGAATTATATCAATAAAGACAAACCGAAGGGAAAGTTCATTATCAATATAACTCTTAATGCCACAATAGTTGCAATATTATTCAAAAGGCAATAATCTTAAATTACCCACCAAAGGTTAAACTTGTAGCCAAAATAGGGGCAAAAACCAAAATTTTGAATATATTTAAGAAAATAGTCACAATATCCAAAGAGTACACAATAATCAACAAGTATAAGATTGTGAGCTAAAATTCCCTCAAAATAAAACAACATTGGCTGTAAAACAAAACATAAAGAGATTCTCAAACTCATAATTATTTTCTTATTTCATAATGGTGTATAACGCCACCTCAAAATAACTTTTTCTTTATGTCAAGTGGAATTTTAGCCAAAATCAAATAATATTATAACTATAACAAATTTTATGTAAGTAGCAGAAACAACCAAAACTCAATATTTTTAAAATCACAATGTGTTCTAATATTTTCACACATAATAATTTTAGATTTTCAAATTAAATCCAATACTAATTTATGCAAGTCCATACAATCCATATAAAATCAAATATTCTCCCACTTGGACTGCATAAATTAGATGACAAAATTTTTACAAAAGAAACTATTCAATATAATATGGAGAATAGAGTACAATCATGTTCCTAAGCTTTACAAGGGAAAATTTAAAACAATATTAAACTAAATCAAACAATTGTAGTTTCCCATAAAAACTACAATACATAATTATATTTTTCCATATAGAACATGATATAAAATATTGGATAAGATACTTCATAATTTTCAAAATTATATAATACACAATTATATATATATATATATATATATATATATATATATATATATATATATATGTGTGTGTGTGTGTGTGTGTGTGTATGTGTATTTTGATAGTAGCTCTCAAAGTAATATTGCACAGTATTTCATAATAATAACACTTCACAATTTGATGTGCAATATACTGAATACAAATACAACAAAATTATCTCAATGAGTAAATCAAAATAAACTTTGAGAGTATATTTCAAACAAAGTTCCCAATAATTTATATTCAATTGTTTAAGCTTAAAAAACAAACACTTATAGAGCACTTGTCGCTAGGCAATAATGACATATTCATATACACCATGATCATCATCTATTAAGATAGACCCCAATATTACTATCACATTGCTCGAAACAATGCTAAATTAGGGAATTAGAAACTTGCTTTACATAAGGGCATACGATATCAAAAGGTTTTAAAGAAAATCTCAAAATAATATTGTGCAGATTTGATAGCAACAAAATTTTATAATTATCATGCATAATATTAATTACAAAAGGAGAGCCAAAATTAATTTAATAACAAAAGATATTGGCTCTAAGAGTACTCAAGACAATATGCCCAATATATATATATGGAGCAAAGTTTTCACAATCTGCAACTGTCATAATAAAATTATATAATAGCAACATTGATAACTTTCAAAATTAATATTGACATCAATATAAAAGGTGTGCCAATATTATTTCAATAGCTAAAAGATATCGACTTCAAGAATATACACCTTATAGCATGACTAGAAATGTCATAAATATTCCTAATTGATAACACTAGTATATTAGACAACATTACTACCTTATTGTGATTGGGTCTCCTAGACCCAATCTTATTCATATAAACTTATGAAGGAAATTTGTTTTGGGCACTAGATATGTCAAAGATTATAAATATGATGAGTTTAAATAACAATATAAGGTTAAATGTATATCTCATAAAGGATCATAATTGCAACCACGTTTGACCTACCTCATCATTTAGCAAAGGTGCCATCTCATTATTTCAAAATTAATAACAATAATTTCCATATAATAGTATTTTCTAACAATCCGTCCCACAAACGCGAGCTCACAATTGTGAAAAATACCCAATAACAGTATAAAATGGTCTAAAGTAGCATATTTCATAAATATATATCACAATTTTATAATAGCAATATGATATAATCACAATAATCAATAATATGCACATAATAGAGCACAAAATTATTTAATTAACCAAACACCAAATCTGAGAGTGTGCTAAATATAATATGCCCAATAATGTTAGAAATATGCACACACAAAAATTTAGACCAAAATTAGGATAGTATCAAATATTTTTAAGCAATTTATACAATGAAAAATTAACAATAATTAATTCTGATACCCAAAAAATAAATAAAATTCACCAATAATTTTAAAATATAAAAAAAAATTAAAATAAAAAAAATGGGCCAAAACGGCCCGGATGGGTCGCAGGCGCCCACGCGCCTGGTCCCCGAGTGGGCAAAAGAGGCCGGTCACTATTCATCATCTTCTTCCTCTAGCGGGTTAACGACCCATTAGACCTCAAACGGTTCGATCGCGATATCTCTCTCATTCTCAACCAAATCGAGTGATTTTGGTGTCTATGGATTCCTCTTTCAATGCTCTACAAAACCCATACAAGATTGTTTTGAACCATGTCCTATAACATTCCAGAAAATTCCGCGAAAAAAGGGGTGGGTAGCCTCAGTTTTTCGTGATTTCTCTCTCAATACTTGATGAAAATTCATGATTTTGGTGTCAATAGGTTCGAAATTTCATACTCTATAAAAACCCTATGATAATCAAAACAATTTCACACATATATGGCTAGAGGGTTTTCAAATTTGAAATCGGGATTTATGTTTGAGTTCATATTTTTTCAAAACGAAATTATCTCTATACACTAATCCGTTCCATATGATCTTTATGTTGATTTTCTCATAACATCATCAGTAGCAAAACCCCTCAATAAATTTCGAAATTAATTGGCAAAATTACAAAATCCTAAATTGGTATATTAGGCTTCACACAAATACGAAATTCATCATTATAAACACCTAATCTGGAATATACCATCACAACCATATCAGAATTAAACTTGGCTCTGATACCACTTGAAGGAATTTCATATATATAGATGATATAAACAACAAATGAAATTCCTATATTCCATAGATCAATTTAATCCTAAATATGACATGTTTAACAACAATCAAAAGATTGGATTAGAGTTACCTGAAAAGGTTAAGGAGGAAGATAAGGATTCATAAGCTTCTCCTAACCTGACATACAAAAACAAATGTAAGATATAGAGAGAAATCCAATAGAGAAAGTCTAGAGATTTACTCCTCCTATTCCATAATAGGTTTCTGTGTCATGGTGTCAATGGGGCAACCAAACACCTTATATATTGGCTAGGAGGAGGGCCTCTCCTTGTATTAGTAAAGTGTTGGGCTAAGCAACCCATCATAGCGAAGCCCACACATAAGGACCCATAAACATATCTACAATAAACAGTGCTTAACAATAATTAGCCCAATAGCAACAATGATAACAAATCGTTGGGCTTAAACAATAAATTATAATTGTTTGACATCAAATTAATTTGGGTCTAAAATTAAATTTATCATTGATTTATGTTAGTCCATAAAATTATTCCAACAAGAAATTGTTGTTTGTTTGTGATGGTGGTAAGATGGAACAATTAGAGGATTATATGCTGAAATTATGATTTCATTTAAAGAGGTTCGACGACAGAGTATGATTCCAAGAACGATCATATTACTCTAGGTTGGTTTCAGAGTTGTAGGAGTCACCAACACCGTTGAATAATTGATGAAAGGGGTGGGTCACCAACATAGTCTTAATTGCCTTTCATTTACATTACTGTAAATAAATACATCCACCAAAACAAAAATAAAAACCAAAGAAAAGAAAATTGAATCGGACATCGAGACAACATGGTTCAAAGATTTACTGGTTCAACAGGATTTACCCAAATCAATTGAAATATAATAAAATATATATTTACATAAATATATATACATATAAATATATAATTATTTATAAAATTCTAATTTTTTTTTTGACAAATTGAAGATAAAATATTTTATTAATATTGTCACAATAGAACCTTTTGCTTCCAAAAATTAACAAGCAATTGGACATTTTATTTTTGGGCTCAAAAAGATTAGTTTTTCTGATAAGCAAAGAAATAAAGTTGGCCCAATCCCACCTAGCCCACCAATTGTCTCGCTAACCCATTATTTCATTAACCCTAACACTAAACATATGAGAGAAGTTTCTCTCCCTTCACCATCAAGCCCTGGTTGCAAAAGTGCGAAGAAGGAAGGAGGCTGCGCGAAGCGGGAGGAGGCGGTAGCGCGAGGTAGCGCAAAATCACGAAGCACCATAGGGCAGAAGGGCGACGATTGCGAAGCAACGTGAGCAGGAGCTTCAACTCAGGCCAAAAGCAAGAGATTCTGATTTTCAAAAGTAGCCTTGGATCTAATATTACCTACATGATATCTATTCTTCATTTGTGGCTTCTTTGTTGTTCTCAAGCCCCATTTGTGTGGCTTCTTCTGCCTTTTCCTTTTTTTTTTTTTTTCTGGTCAATAAGCTAAATCGGCCATCTCAAAAAGGACCGTCCCGATTTTCACGGTCTTACCTGGTTTTGACCTCTTCCAAGTTTTAGGTGCATAACCGGGCTAGACTGCGGTTTCTGTCACCCGGTAGATTGGCCAATCCGATCTAGTTTTCTCTTCTATGTAAAAACATTGCAACGACAAGTTATGCCACTATGATTCGGACCAACTTTACTTTCAATTAATCATGCTGTGACTTTCAAGAATATATGCGACTACCTTTTCTCATTTGGTTAGGGAGCAATGCAGACTGTAAACATCTCCTTGTAGCTCTAATCCTAGTAAAAAACATATGGACTTTACCATTTATTTTATAATTATATGAACTAAGGACATAGAATTAGTTGCGATCTTCTGTTGCCACTTGGCACAATGCTTTTGGTTTTGGCCTATACAAGTAAATTACTCGAATTCAAATTTGTCAGAAGTTGTGTTCTCTCATCAACTCTTATCATGTTAGCATGAATACATTGATTTCCAATACGAACATACAAGGAAGTTACAATGCGATAATTGACATTGAAGTATGATTTCATATCTAGGACATCCTTCGAAAAGTGATACATAGATGGCAATCTTGAATTCAGCATCCTTGCAGTTCAATGGCCTTTTCCTCTCCATTCATCATTTAACGAGTTCATCTACCTCATAATCCTGCCTCGGTTTCTCTTCATCTACTTTGAAAAACTTTCGTGCCTGTTTCATCTCTTCATTCATAGACGGAATTCTTCCAGCGATTATGTTTTGGCATATCCAGGCGCAGTATAAGAAAGTTTATGAGTCCTAGTCAAGTAACAAATGATTTACATTACAACAATAACTAAGCCTTATCCCACTAGGTGGAGTTGCTACAAGGATCAAACAACACTAATGTTTTGTCACAGAGCATTTTTTGCCAACAAAAGACTAAGAGTTATGATATTTGCACTTATTGTACATTGGATATTGTGTCAACTCACAAATGAGGAGTGGACCCTACTTGAATAGGGTCGACATACCATACAATGGTGAACGAGATGTGAGTTAACACATGTCTCATGTACAATAAATACAAATAACATTTTTCAAAGACTAACATTAAATAACAACCAAGTATTGTCCAAGCTTGGATAGGGTCGACTATATGGATTAAGCGACACTACATCGCTCTATCATAGATCATACAAATATTTGTTGCGCAGAGTTACATAGATTAGAAATCAATTCGACCTTTCATTTTCACTCAAGACAGGTACACTACACAGTTACCCTATTGTAGCAAAGAGTGAAGCAATCGAAGGCAAGAGTATAGTTCCTAACCCCATGTTCGGCAGATAATAGAAAACGAACACATACAAGCTACTCAAGATGACCCTTCTTGTGCAATTTTTACACCAGTTCTAAGTTAAGAACAATTAATACAGAGTTTGGCTTGTAGAAAGTTATGAAGATCCAACGAGAGAGTGTTTTGCAAAGAAAACTTTTCAAGGACCAGCATAAAAACTGAATCCTATTAAGATAATCTATCTATCTCTGGTAACAAGTTCCAAAGTATTGGCCTCTTAATCCATGACAATATGCCTTCATATATCATGGCTCCAAGCAACTGAAGACCATATGTTGTTAAAGGAAAATAAGAAGAGCATTTTCTGGGCAGTGAAAGCGATAGATTTATGCTTGTATCTAGTGAATTTCTAATAAGTTTGGCCATAAGTACCAATGTAAAGGATGATAAAGTAATTTTTCTATTATTTGTGGAGGATTAGTGTCTCATTGATCCATTAAGTTTTGTGTTTCTTTCTCATAAATTCTAAGAGTCAATCCATTTTAAAAAAACAGTTTAGGGAGGGAGAAAAAGGATAAAAGCTTTCCAAATACACGGTTCCCTTGAGAATAACAATGTTGCTATCAGGGATGTGATAATTGATTTAATGAAGAATCTAAAAGAATGCGAGAATTCCAGGTTCCTAATAGAACATATAAGCTTCACAATAATTATTTGTAATTTTTCATGAACAAGGAGGAGTACCTTTCAAATCAAATGTAGGAAATCCTCATCTGATAGCTTTCCCCTCTGTAATCCGATAATATCTTGGGCTTTAAATGTACCTTTGCCCCCAAAAGAAAAAAGATAAATAATTATAATAATAGTAATGCATAAGGACAAAAACCAATTACTCCATAGCTCTTAGATTAAGCTGCAGAAGTTATAAAAGATGTTTAGCCAGTTCTCTGACATATTCCACAATGAAGTCCCCGTAAGTGCCACACTCTTTGGAAGCGGCTAATTGTTCCAAGTACAAAATTCAAGTTACTAGCCATCAACATTTAGACCAATATTCATTTTAGTTCCTCAAAAATATATTGGGGACAAATTATCCCTCAGCATGTGGTTAGTTTGGGATGAAAGTTGGGAGGTAAATTCTAGGGAAAAGCTCCATGTGTAATGCTGACAAATTCCCCAAAAATTAAAAAATATAGACAAATTGATCTCTCGGTATAGGTTACTACATTATTTGTTTACTTGCAAGGAGATGTAAGAAGAGAGTAATTTGTTCTCCTGTTTAAATTGTGAGGGACCAACATGGACTTTCAAATCCTAAAGGTATGTTTGGGAGAATAAAAATGGCAGAAATAACAAGGAGTAGTAAGGCTATAATTAAGTGATCAATATTTGAAAGCAATTTTAGGAGAGGGATTGGATGGCTAGTAAAAGACAATATATCCCTCCCTTGCTACCTAGAGTCATGATTTTTTTACCCTCCTAATTAGGGGCCCAAGGAGATAATGAGTGTAGTTTCTCTCCCTTCCCTTAATAAAATTAATAAATATCCAAACAAGGGCATTGCATACCCTCTTTTGCTTCACTCCTCAGCTTTCTCTCTATTCGTTTAATGACCATTTCTTTCATTCATCTATAAAACTCCCAAACATAGCTAGGGACGCATCTCGGAAGATGGATCAAAATAGGATTACACTTTACTTTAAAAAAAAGATAAAAAAATAATTAAAATGGCCAATATGATGTTAAATGATTATAAAGCACTTACATTAAGATCATCTTCGAAGCCATGCATCATGTTTGCATTGTACAAAAGATAAGAAGGTTATTAGGGAGAGGCGAAGACTTAGATATTATATTGAAAAGCCAAAAAAAAAAAAGAAGGAAAATTGGAAGGAAAGAGTGTTACATTCTTTTTGGAAGACTCCTCTTTTACGCTTGGATAAAGTAGTAGTTGTTGTTGTTTTGGAAGGTTAGGAGGAAGCAGCTCTTTGTTTTGAAGATGTTCAAGCAGAGGAAGAATTACTCATTGTTGTTGCGGACATGAATGAAGAGCATGGCAACAAGGCGGAAGTAGCAGTGGTGACTCACGGCGCGCTCGGACGATGACGGTACGAACTTGATCGAAAATCGATGGTGGTTGGTGGGGAATTTTCAAGGAAGAAAAACTGGAGAGAGTATCGAACTAATTAAGGTATTGGTTCAAAGGTTTAGAGCTCCAACCGATTCAATAGAAGTTCAATAGAAATATAATAAAAAATATATAAAAATATATATGATTAATTAGAATATAAAAAAATATTAAATCATTAACATTAACATAATCAACACAAATATATATATATATATATATATATATATATATATATAAGTCTTTAAAAATAAGCATAATCCATATAAAATTTATATAGTCTTAGCCTCACAACATAGTCACAAAGCATTTGAAAATAATATTTGTTGGTGACCAAGCAAGGTTTATGGTGGGCGCTTGCGAATGACGGAGAGAGAAAAACAACCTAATAATCTTTGTTAGTGCCCTTTTTTGGTTCCATTTTTTTTCATTTTTGCTCTGGCTGCCACAAGATATCAGTATTTAAGCTTTGAAAAAAAAATCAAAAGTTCCAAATTGGCCAAACCGGTCCAGTTCACCGATTTCCCGATTTTGATAGGTTCTTGACCAGTTTGAGCGGTTTGACTTCCCCGATTTTTAGAGCTTAATCTGGAAGCCAGGTGACTGGTTCCCAGTTTCACAATGCCCAGACAATGAAAAACTAGAGAACTTATATAGCAGAACAAAGTGGAAAACTGCGTTGATTTCACTATCATTGGGCTAGGCCAGAGGCCTAGTCTTTGAGGAATCTAATATTGAGTCCAATCGAAAAGGACTACTTCAAAGACTAGCAAAAAAAAAAAAAAAGGAAAAGATTGACTATGTAACACTCTAATATTTAGCCCAACATGCCTAGGATGTATTAAGATTAATTATTAGTTATTACTTCCCTTTAAAAGTCTTTTGCGAAATTACTTAGCGGAAAATATAGGTAAATTTTTTTTTTTTGAAATGGAATATGTAAAACCAAGTGCGAGCCATCGCGTACAACATAAGCGGAACGTAAAGCAGAAGAGAAAATAAATCACGCAATATATAAGCAAATAAGAACACCTCAATCATAGGCTCAACCATCATAATATTTAATTACCATAGTTTAGTACATCAATCGAGAACATAAAAAGCATAAAGTCATACCCATATAACGGCAGAGCTTAGGAAAGAAATATAAGCAGCAAATACATGGAATGCCCCAAAATATACTACAAGCCAAAAGCAATACCCTCCCCTAAAACCTACAGATGACGCTAATCCTCGACGAAGAGATATAGCCCGCAAACTGCGAAGCTCCTCGGATGGGTGCAACGGGAAAGTGGACGGACATGACCTCCTCGGCGTGGGCATATTTACGAGTGTCGAGCTAGCCTAGGCTCTGTCACCATATCCTGCCCCTCCCAATGTCCATAGGAACTGGGGGGATCCCAAAAGGGGTGAGTAGGGGAATCCTCGACAGATTGGTCTCTGAATGCCTCGGGTGATGAACGTACTCAGGATAGCCGCACCGCCGAAGACGATGGTCGAGCTGGGGTCTGCTCGTCACGAGGCCGCATCCTTCGAAGATCAAATCCTCGCCGTAGGGAGAAGTCGGGGTGAAACGGAAGCTGAGACCGGGAATGCAAATGGACGTCCCATGTATGCAAAAATGTGCACAGCACAACGACCCTCGAAATGGTAAGACTGATGATCTAGATCGTAGTGCACCTCCCACACGGCGTGTCAACAAAAATCACGAACGATGCCATCGGAATCTGAAGACGTAACAAAAGAAGATAGAGAGGTGAGAATCTTGCTAAAGAATCTCAATAAGGAAACCTCCTATCCTAGTGTCATCGTTTACGTCCCCAGGAACCTTGGGTTTATTATAAAAAGGTTACACATGCGAAGGTTCATTATGAGGGTTTCATAAAATATAGTTATCCAAGATCCATGTCTTTTATGATGAATCTTAATGCATGAATGCAGCATACCAAAACATGAATGCATGGCAATACTTTATGCAACAAACCAATGAAGCATCTTTTCAATCAATAATTCTCAAAAAGTGGCATGTACTTTCTCATAGTCAGCTTCTCTCTTTTATGAGCAAAATGCTTCACATCTTTTCTTGTTTCTCAAACTTGTGACGTCATGGTATGTAAAAATAGTAACCGACCCCTGATACTAGGCTATGAGCTCATACCTTAACTAGTTGTCACTAGTTCTTACTTATCTTCTTGATAAACGAATCATAATCATAAAAATAACAACCCGACTCCCAAAGTACGGCAGGGGACCTAAGGAATCACCCATCATGGGACTTTCTTCCTTCTCCAAAACGTATCAACTGGTTAAGACCAGTGACTTTGTCCGCTTTGGAGGCTAATGTCAATGCCCTCACGGTTTTTCTTCTCCTCACCATAGCAGGAGAAGTACGTCTCGTTGCGAAACGCATCATCGGTTAAGACTAGTGACATTGTTCTTTGATATGGCTCCTCGACTATACCCGCCACGAGTTTCCTTTCTCCTCACCATCAGGAGAAATGCATCTCGGCATGTCACATATAAATCATTCTTTTCAAAAACTTTCTCAAGTCCCTCAAATTTGATGAAAATTCAAGGCATAATGACTATACTTTGAATTTCCTCAAATTTGAGTCATGCCACATAACTCAAACCACACATGTTGTTCTCATGAAATTTCTCAATCAAATCTATTTCTCAATCAGGAGCATACCGTCCTATATCATTCATATTTCGCATTCTCATGCATCTTAAGCATAGCATACCACATCATTACAACAACATGTAACAAATACACATATAGTCTCATGTTCATGGTATTAACATATTCGCATCATCACGAGTATACTCACTCGGTCTATTCTCACATCATACCTCCTATCTCATGGTGTCTTATGCTTCGGCCCTTACGAGTCTCAAATTTATGTTCTGATGATTCTAACTTTCATTATGAATCTTTCTTACACCTAAGGGATCATTGTAACACCCTAATAATTAACCCAATATGCATAGGTCATATCTGATTAATTACTAGACTTTACTCCTTGTTTCAATTCCATAATCATGCTTTGAAAATACTTAGTGAAATTACGAGCCATTTTTTTTTAAACATAATTGAAAACGTGAGCGCATAACGTGAACGATAATGGATAAAGCAGAAAACGAAGACATATCATGAAGAACACATCATATTGGCTCCATCATATGACATCCATAATTACATTTCACATAGATATTTTGCCTACCAACAGAGCTAAGCTAGATGTAGGCAATCGAACAAAACATAAATAATATATGGATGGAAAAACATCTATTAACGGCACCTATTTATAACACTCAGAGATAGGAATAGATATCGAGTTCATACTCAAGGTTTAGCGATACGTTCCTCAAGGATAATAAGCTGGTTCACAAGATCACGTGCATCTACCAGGTGAGAGCATCAATGGGAATCACGAACATCACCATCACTTTCTGAAGACGAGATGGAAAGAAAGAAAGAGGGAATGAGAAACTTATAAAAGAATCTTAGTAGGGTACTCACCTCATATGCATCGTGTCATCATCATCGTCCCCAGGAACCTCGTTTCATTATGAAAATGTGAGCATGCTAAGATTCATTTATTTAGTTCGGAAATATACTTTACCGAGGTCCGTTCATTTTAATCATGCGTCTTATAATGCATCATAAACTTAGCATGTCATGTTTATAATGAACTTTTCCTTTCATATATAATAACATAATTATGCATAAGACCACATCATATTCCTCATCATCATATCATAAATACTATGCATAGAAGAATATCATATTTCTCATCATTATCTCATAAATACTATGCATAGAAGAACATCATAATCACATAATACGTTACTTAGTTCCTTAGGTGACTTAAAGTTACTTTCATCATCATTTTCCTGGGCCACCCTATACTCCACCCTTTTGGGAGTAATCTAGGTTATGAGCTCATACCTTACTAGTCGTCACTAGCATATACTTATCCCTTTTGATAAGTTAAAATCCCGACTCTACCCTTTTGAGAGAACGGTTTAGGGGCAAGAATCACCTTTTCACCACCTATAGTCTGATGGGTCCAAAGGATCATTTCCTCATAAGTTTAAGTCACCATTAAGTCTTTGCATGTTATATCATAATACAATTCTCAATTCATAATCATCAGGATGCATAAACATTCTCATTATTTGCAACAGCAACTATAACATGCAAACCATGAAGTTATTCAATGAAATCAAATACTTAATAAGCATCAAATTACTACATAGACTTATCATTTCAAACATCAAAGAGGCATCATCATAAATCCTCACGAAAAGCTCCCTTAAACAACCGCAACTTTAGAATCAGGTAACCTCAATCATTATCTTACTTTCTTATGCATCTAAGGGATTCATTATCATTATTACCTTAATTATAACCTTCAAGTACATTATTAAACCACATGGGATAGCATAGGCAGTAGGTTATATTTAAGGCTTTACGTGTGCTAGAAGTTGCATCTTTAACCCTTTCTTGTTACCGGCTTTCCCTATGATGCTAAAATTAATTACTAAACCAATTATGAATCATTTTCACTTATCTAGACATAATAAAATCTGATTCTTATAGCTTTTAAGAGTTCTGGACAGAATGTATAAATTTCATTCTCTAGAGTCCTAGAAATCTTGCTTTTACGGTTTACTAGGAAGCTAGTTTTATCTCTAACATGCATAGAATCATTCCTTTAGCAATAAACCATAATTATCACAACTTCAAACATATTAAACCATCATCATACAGTAGTACTAAACTCAGATTAGTGGCCGAATCATGAACCTCATATAATTGCTTAAAGTCACATTTCAAGTACACATGTGATATTAGTTTCCGTAAAATATTTGCAAAACCTCAAAACTCCTTTAGAAACTAATTCTTTTTGTTAAACTTGAAAGAAATCATAGGACTTTAGGCCTTCCTTAATCATGAGGCCGATTTATACATTGAAAGAATGTTCATGATTAAAATTTTCACTTAAGATAAAAGGAGCAAGTCTTGAGCTTTAGAGATTTAGGTGATAACTAGAATCATAAACATAATATGCAAATCCCTTTCTTTATCTTTAAGATTTAAGGTGATGACTTGGAAATTAAACATGATATGCAAGACTTGAAATTTAAACATGATGCAAGAAACTGGAGCGGCGGTAGTCCGCACTAGACCATTGGAGGGATAAGAGAATCTTAACAAAAGAAATAAGAAGGAGCGGCGGTAGTTCGCACAGGTGAAAGAGAAGAGAATTCTTATTATATCTTATTAAGCTTCAAACTCAAGACTTAAAGAATAAATTCTTTGACTCCAATAATCTTAAGGAAATTGAAAGTGAGCTTTAGAGTTCTTATTACCATGGTTCCAACTTTGCTTGTGATACTTGGGCAAGTCTTTGAGCTCTAGGATTCTTAGGTGATGACATAATAATAAACATGTCATGCGTTGATTCTTTTAGCCATTATAAAATAAAGTGAGAGCATAAAATAAATATGAGATGCAACCTTTTATTATCTTTAGAGATTAAGTGACAACTTGAAACATAAACATGAAATGCAAGCTTGGAAATTTAAACATGAGAATGCAAGTTCATTTATTCATTCTTGAGAATTTAGTGATGACATAGAAAGTAAACATGGTTATGCAAGGCATAAACTTAAACATGGATGCAAGTTCATTTTATTTCTTTACTAGAGCTCCTCCAAGACTTTAGAGAAATATAAATTCAACCCAATATATCTTAGCAAGACAAAGTGAAAAATACATCTTTCAAGTTCTAAACTCAAGATCTTTATTTTTACATCATAAAAACATCATTCTTTAAAGTTTTGCATCAAGTGGAATTTTCAAGCTTTAGAGGCCTAACTTGTGATGGATTTACAACCAACACTCAAGGTCCTCATCATCAAGCTATCATCATATTCCCATATAGGCCTTATGGCCGAAATGTTCAAAGGAAAAGAAAGAAGAAAACCGAATGGAAAAGCTAAAGAAAGTCCATGAAATCATCATTTTGAACCAAGAACAACACTTAGCAAAGCATAGAAATAAGCTTAAAGACAACTCCCTACCTAATTTTATTTGAAGGAAAGGAAAAGAACTTGGTTTCCTTGAGTGAAATGAAAGAAAATCTCTTTGAGAAATGGGAGAAGAAGTTTCAGCCAAGAGGAGGAAGAAAGAAAGCTTTTGGTGCTTCTAAAAACTAGAATTGTGTAAGTTATGAACTAAGGCCTCTAACACTCCTTCAAGCATGCCTATTTATAGAGATTTTGAGGCTCATAAATGGACAAAGGGAGGAGGAAGGCTGACCAAATTTCAAAGGGAACAAAGGGAGGAAAACATCATTCTTGACAAGTTGTATGAATTTAGGGAATCATGTTTTATGGTGACATTTTTGGCATTTTGTTTTAGTGCATTATTTAGCAATATTCTGATGCATTATGGCTCCATAATTTCGGCATTACAGCCCATGGAAGATAAATTTGTGTGTTCCATGTATTATTTAGGTGTAGGTAGGTATCTTTGCAAATTAGAGAATTTACAATTAAGGGCTTAGGTGAATTAGTAAGCAATTTGAGTGTTTTTAAGCAATTTTAAGTTCTAATCAATCTAAATAAATAATTTTGACTCTAGATTAATAATTAGAATCTAATAACCTTTAATTTGAGCCTAATATTGCTTAGGTTTTGCTATACGAATCAAAAATCTCAAAATTTGCAAAACTGCACAAAGACAGGGACAAAATGGTAATTTTACTTAAAAATTGCCCGACCACCCGAGCTTAACTAATGGTTAATCATAGCTTAAAAACATGTTTTAAAACATTTTAGTGAGGTTCAAGTTCAGTCGGCACGCAAATTGAAGTTAAAACGGCAAGGGCGTTTTGGTCATTTCGCGTCAAAGCTCAAAATTATGATTCTTCTCCTCTATTAACACACATAACACAAACAATCCCTTATTAACATCAAAACATCCCCTTGAGGATGGGTGGGGCCCATGATCCTCATTTTCTGAGTAAAATAACCTCAGGGGCATTTTGGTCATTTTACACGTACAAAATCGGGTTTGCAACTCTTCACGAATTGCTCCTATCCTTTCTTCTAATGTTATATTCCTTTATTGAGGATTGTTCGATCTCGAATTATATGAAAAATTACCTAGGGTAATTTGGTAATTTCTAAACGATAGTAAAAATCGGGGCGTACAATCATCGCCTATAATTTCCTCTATGTTTTATGCTTACTAACATAACCAAATAGCACTTTATCTCTTTGGGCAGAATTTTGTCATATGAGCACGGGTCCTAAATCTCTTCTTTAACCCTTCTAAGTTCGTCTTCGCCTAAGGCTCTATAATCAACTCCTAAACTAATTATGAGGGATTCCTACACATATCCACTAATTATAACCCATTTTTCTCAAGTCCAATTATGAAAGAATTTACATTTTGTGCATCTAGGTGTTCTAGAATTCACATTTCAAATCCTTTTTAGTTACTTGTTCTTTCCTAACTTCCCTAAATCGTTCATTGCTTCACTCAAACATAATTTTACACATTTTAACACCATAAAATGTAACGCCCCAATTTTTACTATAATTTTTACTGTCATTAGGAATTACCGAATTCCGTAGGTAAATATTATATAAAATTTGAGACCAAACAATCCTTAATAAAGGAATATAACGTTAGAAGAGAAGTTAGGAGCAATTCGTGCAAGTATTGCAAACCCCAATTTTCTGTACGTGTAAAATGACCAAAATGCCCTGAGGTTATTTTAGAAAATGAGGCTGTGGGCCCCACCCGTCCTCAAGGGGATGTTTTGATGTTAATAAGAGATTATTTGTGTTATGAGTGTTAATAGAGGAGAAGAATCCTAATTTTAAGCTCCGACGTGCGAAATGACCAAAACGCCCTCCGTTTTAACCAGATTTGCGTGCCTAAGAGAACCTCACTAAAATGTGTTAAAAGGTGTTTTTAAGCCATGATTAACCATTGGTTAAGCTGGGAAGTCTCAAGCAATTTTTAAGTAAATTAGGTTTTGCTCTTTGTAGGTTTACAAATTTTGAGATCTTTGATTCGTCTAACAAACCTAAGCAATATTAGGCTCAAATTAAAGCTTATTAAATTCTAATTATTAATCTAGAGTCAAAATTATTTATTTAAATTGATTAGAACCTAAAATTGCTTTAAAACACTCAAATTGCTTACTAATTCACCTAAGCCCTTAACCGTAAATTCTCTAAATTGCATGAATACCTTGCCTACACCTAAATAATACATGGAACACACAAAACCCTCTTCCATGAGGCTGTAATGCGTGAAATAATTCAGCCATAATCATTAGAATTATTGCAAGTGCACTAAAACAAAATGCCAAAAAATTCCCTAAAACATGGCATAAAACATGCCTTAAACAAGAAATGATTTTCCTCCCTTTGTTCCCCATGAAAAATCCGAAAATTATGCCTCCTCTTCTTGTCTATACATGAACTTAAATCCTCTATAAATAGGCATGCTTAAGGAGTCTTAGATGCTTGCTCAAAATTGTACACATTTCTAGTTTTTCCAAAGCACCAAAAGCTCTTGAGATTGGAGCTTAAAAAGATGTAATAATAATTCTCTTCTCCCTTCACCGGTCCAGTGCGTACCGCTCTCCAGTTTCTTAAGATTCTTCTCCTCCACTTGTCAGATGCGGACTACGCCGTTCAGTTTCTTGCATCATGTTTATATTTCAAGTTCTTGCATCATGTTTAATTTTCAAGTCATCAACTTAAATCTTAAAGATAAAGAAATGGATTTGCATATCATGTTTATAATTCCAAGTTATCACCTTATAATGACAAGATTAAAATGAGGTTGCATAGCATGTTTATGATTCTAAGATATCACATAAATCTCTTAAGCTCAAGACTTGCTCCTTTTATCTTAAGTTGGAATTTTAATTATGAAGATTCTTTCAAGTTTAGCAAAAAGAATTATTTTCTAAAAGAGTTTTAAAGCTTTGCAAGGATTCTACGGGAAACTAATATTTTATGTTCACTTAAAATGTGATTTTATACAATTATATGAGGTTCATGATTCGGCTTCTGATATGAGATTAGTACCAATAAATGATGATGATTTAATATGTTTGGAGTTGTGATAATTATGGTTTATTGTTAAGAGAATGATTCTATGCATGTTAGTGACAAGCTAGCTTCCTAGAACAACCGTAAATCTAGAATTTACCTAGTCTTTGACCCCTTTAAGTTTATCCAATGCCAAATCTATTTTAGTATGTTATAATTTTGTCTAAGATTAGTTAGCCACGAAAAACTTGGTATCAATTAGTGTAGGATTAATACGAACACTAAAAATGAAACTAGTAACTAGAAAACCGTAAAAGCAAGATTTTTTTTTAGAACTCTAAAGAATGAAATTTATGCATTCTGTCCAGAATTATCAACAACTACAAGAACCAGATTTTATTATGTTTAGATAAAGAGAATAATTCATAATCGGTTTAGTAATTAATGTTAGCATCGTAGGGGAAAGCGTAGCAAGAAAGGGTTAAAACGCAACTTCTAACACATCGTAAAACCTTAAGAATAACTTACTGCCTATGCTGCCCCATAGATTTTAATAATGTTCCTAAGCCTTATAATTAATTGTAATAATGGTAATGAATCCCTTAGATGCATAATTAATTAGTTTGGCAATTGAGGTTACCCGATTCTAGAGTTTCGGTTGTTTAAGATTTTTCGATAAGGATTTATGATGATGCCTCTTTGATGTTTTAAGTGATAAGTCTATAAAGTGATTTGATGTTTATTAAGTATTTGATGCCATTGAATGAGTCCCTAGCTTGCATGTTATAGTTGCTGTTGCAAACAATGAAAATGCTTATGCATGAAATAAAGAAATAATCTCTGTTATTTAAAAAATTACCTTTGTTGGAAGAAAGTGTACTCCTGTAAAAGTGAAATTTGGAAAGGTTCTGGCTAGGAAAGACTTGGTATTTAAGCGTGTCCATTGTGACTCATTTCTCTTCCTGGAATCTCCAGATGCATGATTTCAGTTAGTATATATTATTCCATCATAAGACTATAAATGAGAAAATGTCATGATGATTATGAATTGAATTATGATATAACATGCAAAGATTTAATGG
Source organism: Dalbergia oliveri (assembly GCA_030441495.1). Taxonomy (NCBI): domain Eukaryota; kingdom Viridiplantae; phylum Streptophyta; class Magnoliopsida; order Fabales; family Fabaceae; genus Dalbergia; species Dalbergia oliveri. The sequence goes on along the minus strand of JAMLFY010000008.1, from coordinate 33,797,271 downwards.
TGACTTAAATGTAAGAGGAAATGATCCTTTGGATCCATCAGACTATAGGTGGTGAAAAGGTGATCCTAGCCCCCTAACCCGTTCTCTCAAAAGGGTAGAGTTGGAACTTTAACTTATCAAAAGGGATAAGTATATGCTAGTGACGACTAGTAAGGTATGAGCTCATAACCTATATTACTCCCAAAAGGGTGGAGTATAGGGTGGCCCAGGAAAATGATGATGGAAGTAACTTTAAGTCACCTAAGGAACTAAGTAATGCATGATGTAAATATGATGTTCTTCTATGCATAGTATTTATGATATGATGATGAGAAATATGATGTTCTTCTATGCATAGTATTTATGATTTGATGATGAGAAATATGATGTTCTTTTATGCATAGTATTTATGATATGATGATGAAGAATATGATGTGTTGATAAAAGGAAAAGTTCATTATAAATATGAAATGCTAAGTTTATGATGCATTATAAGACGCATGATTAAAACCGACGAACCTCGGTAAAGTATATTTTCGAACTTAATAAATCAATCTTAGCATGCTCACTATTTCATAATGAAACCCAAGGTTCCTGGGGACGATGATGATGACACAATGCATCATGAGGTGAGTACCCTACTGAGATTCCTTTTATAAGTTCTCACTCCCTCTATTTTTCTTTCCATCTCGTCTTCAAACGAAGGAAGTGTTCGTGATTCACATTGAGGCTTTCACCTGGTAGCTGAATTGATCCTCTAGTTTCACTCGTATATTCAATATCTATCCCTATCTCTGGAGTGTTATTACTAGGTGCCATTAATGGATGTCTTTCCATCCATATATTATTTATGTTTTGTTAGATTGCCTACACCTAGTCTCATTTTGTTAGTAGGCAAAATATCTATGTGATATGTAATTATGGATGTCATATGATGGAGCCAATATGATGTGTTTCTTCATGATATGTCTATTCGTTTTCTGCTTTATCTCGATTATCGTTCACGTTATACGCGGCTCACGTTTTCAATTATGTTTAAAAAAAATGGCTCGTAATTTCACTAAGTATTTTCAAAGCATGATTAAGGAACTGAAGCAAAGAGTAAAGTCTAGTAATTAATTAGATACTGCCTAGGTGTATTGGGTTAATTATTAGGGTGTTACATAAAACAGAATTTATCCAGAGGCCAAGTTGCACAAGGCAGAACCGAATTTACAAGCATCATATAATCACATAATCTCATGATTTAAATGCGTATAGGTTGCTAGTTTCTCTTGAAATCATTTTAGGGACTCAAAACTCTTTTAGAAACCCATGCATCTCATTAAAATCATATAAAAGTGGGTAAGGTCAGTAGCTAAATCATTTAGCTCAAGGAATAGATTTAAAACATAGAACTTTGTTCATAAAGTTCTTTAAATACACCTAAGCTTAGAAAAATTCCAAGACTTAGACTATGGGCACTTATGATTAGATGAACTCATCTCAAGTCCACTATCATCATCACAAGGCCGAAATGACATTCTTGAAATGCCTTCATTTTCTAAAACCTTATGTAAGATACTTGGGCAAGTCTTTGAGCTCTAGGAGGTTTAAGTGATGGCATAAACTTAAACATGATATGCACTTATTTTATTCTTCATTAGAAAATAAAGTGAGAGCATAAAATAAATATGAGATGCAACCTCATTATTATCTTTAAAGGTTAAGTGATGACTTGAAATATAAACATGAAATGCAAGCTTGGAATTTAAACATGATAATGCAAGTCCATTTAGTTATTCTTGAGAGCTTAGTGATAGCATCAAAATAAACATGCTATGCAAGGCATAAACATAAACATGTGTGCAACTCATTTTATCTTAGCTAGAGCTCTTACAAGACTTTAGAGGAACATTACAACCTTAACCCAATATGTATCTTAACAACATAAAGTGAGCTTTAGAGTTCTTAGCACCAAGTCTTCAAAGAAGCCTTTGGTTTTGAACTTCATCATCAAGCTCAAGAAAATGGACACAAAGCTCAACACTTTGTCTAAACAAACATACAAGAACTAAGTCATATTCTTTATTTTATTGCTCATGGGCTTCAATCTAGAGTAAAACTCTTAGAACGGCCGACCAACTTTAAGGTTGGCAAGGTAAGCTTAGAGCTCTTTGAAAACATAGGATTAATTTTCTTAACAAAACTTTTGTGATCTACTTAACATTTTTAACAAACTTTGTTCACACAAAAGAAGAAATTGAAATCTTTAAAGGAAAAAGGAAGAGAAAACCGAAACTTTGGCAAGGAAAAGAAAAGGAAAAACCGAAACTATGTATGGTCCAAGACCAAGTTTTCAAGCTTTAAAGGTTTCTCACATGACAACAACAAGCCATTATCTTGAAACCTCATCATCAAGCCAAAGTTTTTCTCATGAAAAGGCCTCATGGAAAAGAAGTAAAGAGAAAAAGAGTTTTGAACTAAGAGAAAACTAGAACCTTTCTTGAAGAAAACAAGAAAAACTTTGAAAGAAAACCCCTACCTAAGGAAGTCTTTGAAAGGATGAAAGAAAGCTTGATCTTGAAGGAATTAGAAGACAAAATCTTCTCTTGGAGGAAGAGAAGGATTCGGCCAAAGAGGAAGCTCAAGGAAGATGATTTTTCCTTGAGTTAGCAAGCTTGGGAATGGAAAGGTTAAGTGTTTAAGGGGTGGTTTGAGGTGAGGAAGTGGTGGTTTAAGGTTGTTTGTGGTGGTGGAAGGATTCTTTGAGGAAGAAGAAGAAGAGTAAGATGAAGAGAACTTTGAGAGAAAATGCAAGAAAAAGTAAGAGAACTAAACTTGGCAAAGCTTCTAAAGTGTAACCAAGTTCTTCCAAGCTTGGTATTTATAGAAAAATGACACAATGAAGGCTGATTTGGGGAGGATGGCCAACGGTCTTCATGGCCAAAGAGGGAGGAAAATATCTCTTGATTGGTATGGTTGTGAGTATGGGCAAGACATGCTGAGGTATGACTTCAAGTATGGTCCAAAGCATGGCTCTTTAAGTGAAGAAAAATCAACATGTGATGGGAATTGGGGGAGGAGTGTTCGGCCACTCCATGTGCAGCCAAGGGGAGGAATAATTTGTTCATGTAATTGTGTTTTAGTGATGTGTTTAGGTGTTTCTTTGATTAAGGTTTTGGTTAGGAGTTGTAAGAAAGTGTTTAGGTGAGAAAATGGTTAATTGAGGTGGTTCAAGACTTGATTAGGAGGGTGATCTTATTAGATTAGTAATTTAAAATAATTCTTTTGGTCAAATGAGGTATGGCACAATTCCTTAATTTAAGGAAAGAGAGAGAAAAACACTATTCAAGATTCCATGACTAGGAATCTTGAATTTAAAGAATACAATTAGAGTTTAACTAAGCAATCTTAGGTTCTAATTAACCTTAATAAACCATTTTGACTCTAGATTAATTATCGAAATAAATTAATTTTCGATTAGAGCCTAATATTGCTTAGGTTTGCTTAATTGTCATTAGGTTCACTGGACAGTTCTAAGGGCAAAATGGTAATTTTGCACTAAAACCTTGGGACCTCCCAGCCGACTAAACATCAAATACCATTCCTAAACATCATTCCAAACTTTCTAGAAAAGTTCCGGGTTCAAACGGCATCTTTACCCGCGTAAAACGCTGAGGGTATTTTGGTCATTTTGAGCCGAAAGTTCGGAAAACGAGATTTTCACCTCGGATATCAAACATAGCAGATATAATCCCTTTCAAACATTGAGTTGACCTATTCGAGGACTAGGTTGGCTAACCTCGAATTCTGGTAAAAATGACCTCGGGGCATTTCGATTATTTGTACTCAAGAGAAAATCTGGACGTTACAGACTACTCCTGGCATGGGCCTTGGTTGGATGATGGATGAAGGGAAAATCTCAAATTTCTTTTTGACAAAAAAAAAAGAAGATCTTAAATTTCTTAAAAGAAGGGCACTTATTGAACAAAAAAATAAAGTTTATCGAACGTTGTTGGATCTTAGAGATCGGCCAAATGAGCTAATGTAACCGCCATTTAGAAAGTATGGATTTGATCTAGCACAAGGGAAAATACAACAAAAATCTCACCTGACATGTTCAAACTTGAACCATAGAATTTCACAAAAGTAGAGGGAAGGGCTCATAATTGTCGAGAACCTAGCATGAGTTATAGATAGAGGGCCTTAATAGAGGTCAAGTGGTGGTAAGTAACTAATTCTTTCACTAATGAATGTAATACATTTTGACTTGAGCATTGGAGTCCTTGCAGTTATCCCACCAAAGTTGTGGATTCGTGAAGAGCTTGGACTAGCGAGGATATCATCAAAGGCCAAAAATGGGTATGAACAAAAAGGCACTGCAATATATTTTGAATATGCGTTGTTTTAATAAGTAATTAATAATAATGCTTAACTTTGATATATTGAATTATATTAGATGGGAGTGGCTATTGTTGCTCCCAACTGTCTAATTTCACTCCACATTAATTGTCCATATTTATATAGTTCCTGGAATGCCCTTAAATCACTTTTATTAATTATAATTTTTGCTTTATTTTCAAAATAAAAATTCTAAGAATTTTTGGAAAAGAAGAAGATCATAAACAATTAACTCAATCCCCCCTCCTCCTCCTCCCAATCCCATCCACAATAACCCCTTCCAATGCAACCAATTCCCCTCCATCACCAATGTTCCTAGTTGGGCAAGTTGGTATCCTTGAGTACTTGAAACACAAAACCTTGCCTAGTGAGCCCTAAGAAACAAGAAAGATTGCTTGTCAAGCTTTGTATTACCCTATAATTAATTACCAATTGTATGAGAAAGGCCTCCTATTGCCCGTTAAAATGCTTGGACAAGCAAAAGGCTGATTATGTCCTGTGAGAAGTGCATGGGGGTATTGCGAGTAACCACCCGGAAGTCGAGCATTGGAATTTAAGGTATTATGAGCTGGCTATTCCTGGCCAACTCTACAAGGGAAGCTAGGGAGTTTATCAAGACATGTTAAAAATGCCAATCATACTCCCACTTCCACATTGTGCTCGCCAAAGAGATGATGGTAATAACAATAATGTGGCCTTTTGACAAGTAAGGCATAGACCTTGGACCATTCCCCATCCTCCCAGGGCAAGTCAAGTACCTCATTGTAGCAATGGGTTACTTCATGAACTGGATCGAGGCAGAACCCTCTCCACCATCATAGCAGCCTAGTGCAAGAAATTTGTCTTGAAGAATATTATCACCCGATTTGATATTCCGAAGTCTATGATAATGGACAATGGAACCTAGTTCACAGACCAAAAATTATAAAGCTATTGGAAGATTTGAAGATTTCGCAATACTTCACCGTGGTTGAGCATCCCTAACCTGACGATTAGGCTAAGGCTGCCAATAAAGTCATTTTTTCAGGATTTGTAGAAAAAATTGGACAAAGCAAAAGGAGCTAGAGCGGATGAGCTCAATAGCATCCATTGGGCTTACCGAACTACCACCCACTCTTTGGCACAAGAAACACCCTTTAGATTGGTGCATGAGGACTAATGTTTTCATCCCAGGAGAAATCGAAGAATCAAGCCTAAGGATAATAGCTTACTCGAAAGCAAGAAATGAAAGCCAAGGGAAAGAAGAACTGGATTTAATTGAAGGGGCGAGGTCGAAGGCCTACTTGCAAGAAATGGAACTCAAGAGAAAAGTCACTAGAAGATACAATGAAGATATGGTTCCTAGACAATTATGTGAAGGGGATTGAGTCTTCCACCCTGCCAACATCAAACCACCAACCTCTGGACAAGGAAAGCATATGGCCAATTAGGAAGGACTTTACAAGTTTTCCTGATGTGCTAGGAAAGAGAGCCTATAAACTTAAAACAATACAAGGAAAAGAAATCCCAAGGTCGTGGAATGCCACCAACCTCAGAAAATATTATGTATAAAAATTTCATAGTACATACCGTGCTAAAGTCAGGTACTCTTTTTCTTGCCTCGAATTATTCCAACTGGGTTTTTCTTAAGAGGTTTTAATGAGGTCCAATCATAACACGGGCCAAGTTGGATAAAAAGTCGCTTGGTTTATTCTCAATGTATTGAAAAAGCACATTTTATGTACCTTTGCTTATTATTATCTATAGCGTGGACAACAATTCTGATTAACCCTTTAAAAATTAACTCTAAGTGTGGGAAAGTAGTTCATGTGAATCGCTTATATTAAAAATCAAGTCAATAAGTAGGATAAAGCCAAGTGCGAAAAATGGCTCTTATTAATACTTTTGACATTAAGTCTCAGCATGGATAAAATAGTTCATGTCAATCCCTTAGCTAAAACAAACCCTCATGTAATCGACAACAACAAAAATTAACAAGCTGGTACAAATTATTCAAGATCGAAGGTCATAACCCCTTTAGTAATTTGAACTTAGACATTCTTAACCTAAGAACGAAATAAAATCCATTAGGTAAGGCTCACAAGCTAGTTACAGACTATTTAAGTATGGAACCCATGACCCCTTAAATAACATAAAGTCCTAAACCTAGGCTCATCTTGTAAACCTAAGTGGAAAAATAAAAATCCATTATGTAAAACTCGCAAGCCAGGTATAGACTATTTACGCACAAAAATTGTAACCTCTTAAATAATTTAAACCATGGTCAACTTTGCAAATAGGGTATGAATTATTTAAGCACGGAGGTTGTAACCCATTAAATGATTAAAACTTAGGCACGTTTCCAACCTAAGAAGGAAATATATATATACATTAGGTCAAACTCATAACTTGGAAAAAAGCATTTGAGTGTGGAAACTTGAACCCTCCAAACCACTCAAACCCTTTCACACCCTAAAGCTCAAGCAAAATTTAAAGTTTAGAGGACGATAAATGCATATTGAGAAAAAGAATTTGCAAATAATACCTAGTCAAAGATATATCTACTATGGCAAAAGGCAAATTGTCCTGAGCTTTTACAAAACTATGACCTTGCAAGGTTGGAGCAAAAGGTAAAAATAAATTTTTGTACAAAAGATAAAATGGCGCGCAGGCCGGCAGAGGCATTAATCGTGCATATCTACAATTTGCACATCCTCGATAGTGTGGAATAAGCCAACCTCAGAAATATTTGCATCTGGGTATAAGACATTCACTTAGGCTAATGTGTTCTCAAAAATCTCCTAGGAAATCTATAAGTAGAAAAGTGCATGAGAATAGGGGTTGAATCGTGCTTTGGCTTTTCTTTCGTTTTCATTTTTGAAAAACTTAAACAAAAACTATCAAGTGTGAACTTGAAGTGCAACAGAACTAGCATCAATATATGTTAGAAAGTGACTTTCTAAACTAAAATAAAAATATGAAAAATGAGTTAAAAAGGATTTTTTAGAAGGACACATATAATATGTAAAACGAATATAAGAGAGATTCAAGGAAAGAGAAGATACTATACAAGAGTTTTTATATTGGTTCGACCAATCTGCTTTATCCGTTCTTAGCAACTGTTCAGTTGAACTAATCAACCCTTTCTCAAGCTTGAGAAAGTTAGATAGTCTTCGTATAGCCTTCTCAAGCTATCTCTACGTGTCTAGTAGCTCACTTTCCTGTCACTTCCAAGTAGTCTTTGACTAGCCTCTTCAAGCTAACTTAGCATGACCAGTAGCTCACTCTACTATCACCTTCAAGTAGTTTGACTAGCCTCTTCAAACTAACTCATAACGATCACTATCTAGTCTGGTTACAAAGGTTGCTTTTGGATTGGATCACTCAAACTATCAAGCACTCAAGTTTTCTTATAATAAAATAGTATCAGAGCTAAAAACTTAAATGACTTCTTTCTAACTATTCTTCCAAGGAAAAAGATATTATCTAATGAGAATTTAGAAAGAAGAGTTTTACAAATGAAAGAAACTTATTACAAGCTATAATAGTTTATTGAAGATGGAGGAAAATTTCTTCAGCATCTTTGCACATGGTGATGATCAAGAGTCTTGAGTTGTAAGCACATCATCTCCTTTTATACTTGATCTTCATTTATGATTGTTGCCCTTGATCTATTTTCCCGGTAACACGTGTTGATCTTCTTTTTCATGTCTTGGAAATAAAGTCTAGAAGAGTAGCTCTGGATGTTAGAGTTACTTTTTGCAATTGCAAAAGCCATTGTCTAATAGAGGTTTTGGAGTCCATCTTCAGAAACTACATTTTTCTTCTGAACAAGGTTTCTAAACTTTTTCTTCTAGAAGTTGGGGAAGTTAATCAAGTTGAAAAGAGATGCCACTATCAGTCTTGACTAAGTTTGACTTGAAAAGAAATTTTCCCTCCCATTTTTGTAAAGTACACCGTTTACGGTAAATGTGCTTTATGAAGTGTTGTTTCAGTTTCTAGACTTCTCTTTTAATCTTCTATACTTCATTTAGAGCTTGTTGTAATTGATATATCATGATCATGATGATTGAAGGTGGTAACCATGCTTCACTTCAAAGTTGGAATGAAATCTTCACTTCAATGACACTTTCTGAAGTCACATGATATTTTCTAAAGATCTAAGTCTTAATTTTTTGTTCTTGATAAAAATCCTTTCATGTTCTCGTCATACCAACGCCCATTTTAAGGATTATTTTTCATTTGTTCAAGTTCTGAATCTCTTCGAATAAGATTCAACATGTTTACACATGGTTTCATGAAAATAACACTTGTTTATGAAGTTGTATGTTAATGAGAATGAACCTTTGCATACTCAAGAAACTCAAGTAAACAATTAGTCCTTCCACCAAATATTTCATGAAATTGGCTTTGTTATCATTCAAAACATTTTGCGTTGATACTTTCTGAAGCATTTTGGAGCTAACAATCTCCTTCTTTTTTATGATGACAAACCAATTCTGAGAAAATCTTTTGGAGAGATTTTGAAAGAAATATTTAACAAAATTGGAACAAGAGAATTCTAATATATTTAATAAAGTTTTAAGGTCTCATTGTTAAGGTATGATGTAGATGTGATCAAGATATTTAGCAACCTTAAGTGGTTGGAATAGAGCTGTTTTATTTCAAAGAAGGTTTCTAATGAATATTAGAGCATTTCTGAGAAGTATTAGAGCAAATTTTTGAAAAGGTTTGGAGCATTTAAGCTTTCTGAAAAAAGCCTGATTTTAAGTCATTTGACTTTCTGAACTTAAGCATATTAGAATAAAGAAGGTAATACTCGTGATATTTATTCTTGATATTGAATCTATGCGCAACACAACTTTATCCAAAACACTTTTTCAACATACACCAGATAAGCTTTGTACACAAGGGAAGTTTCTAAAGCATGAGTATCAGAGCATGTATGTGTCAAAGAATTTTTCAACATGTTTGTGTCTTATGAGAACATCATGCAACATATTGATATAACACTTAAACATGTGTAACAGAGCATGATTTGCAAATGAGAAAAAAACTTCAAGATTGTGTGACAGAGCATACATATCAGAGCATTAAAGATAATATGTGTGCATATATATATATATATATACATATCAGAGATATAATTGATATGTATCAGTGCTAAACATTACATATATCAGAGCATATGATGTATGTGGTCAAATCTTATAAGACATACATTAAGATATATGATAAGGTGTTTAAGCAAGATATATCAAAACTCAATATCCTGAAAAAGACAAACTAATTGTATATTGTACCAAGAAAAAAAGTTCAGGGTACCAAAGCAGTTATAAATAATAAAATGTTCAGAAAAACATCAAAAAGAAAAAAATGAACAAAAACAATGAATGATGAATGCTAGATATGATCATGAAGTCTCCCCCAGCTGACCCCGTTGAATTTCTCAACACAGAATATTTTCTTCATTTCTTCATTTCTTCTCCCCTATTTGTCATCAACAAAAAGAGGGTGTGTTGGAAACTAGGATATACCATTATCAGCCCTCCACCTAAGTTCTTGAAGAAGTTAAATTAGCAATTCTTCATGTCTTTTGAGTTGGGCACATATCTCCCTATTGGAGGCTTCAACTTTATCCAACCTCGAGGCCATATCCCTTTGATTGTGCAGAAGAACTTGGACCTCAAGAAGACTTGTTGAAAGCCTAGATGGAGGCTAGTGTGGAAGGTGGATTGTGGTTAGTGTTGATGGGGAAACTTTGGGTGTAGGCTCACGTATGTATAGGGGAATGGTGTTCCCCGACTTTGGTGAGTTAGCTTCAATATTTTCACTATTAGTAGCAGGTGGTGTAGATGATGAGGTGATGAGTATGGGAATAGGTGGAATTTCAATAACAGTGGCAACTATAGTGGCGGGCAATAGAGGCGCAGGCATAGATTCAGAAATAGGATCATGACTGAATCAAGAGTAGGAGCATAAACAAAACAGGAATGAAATCAAAAACATTAATAGCTCAGGAGCGAGTGGGGGCTTCTTTGACATTAGGAGAGCTAGTTTTCAAGGCGCGCCTTCTTCCTCTTCCACTGGAGTTATTCTTATGGAAGGAGTAGGTTGAGGCACCATCAGAATTACAACATTTTCTAGGTCAGCTACTTCTTTAGCAATTTCCTCCATAATAGGCTCCAAGGTTTGAAAGAGCTTACTCATGAAAAAGTTGAGTTCGTCTAGTCCCTCTTCTCAAGTTATGACTTTGACTCCATGGCTTTGGTTATGGACTTTAACATTTGCTTTATGGTCAAGAGTCATCATCATAGCCTTTGGTAGCCACCTCAGCTTCAAGCATCAACTATTCTTCAGGAGTTGTTGATCTAGTGGTAGAGTTGGTTTTTGAAGGCATCTAGCTTTTGGGAGGTGTAGCAAAGATTGGAAAAGAAGTGAACCTGAATTGCTAGTCATTGACCTTGTAGGTTGTTCTTCAATAACTATAAAGGGTTCAGGACTGCATATCTTTTTCTTCTTCTACTAGAACCTTGAATCCCTTTAGCCCTTTCTAATTTTATGGCTTCCTCCAATCTTCTTTTCTCTTAGAGAATTCTCTCTCCTTGAGAACCCTTTCTTCTTCCTCTTCATCTTCCTTCTCAGAAAAATCTTTATCATCTGCGGAATCTCAGCCTTGACTTCAAACATGTCTTTTAAGATAAAGCTGCCCTAGGCACTTCCTTTGGTAGATTCCTATATTTATGCTCAATGTCTTGCCTTCGAATTATGAGTTTGTCAGGCCTTCCCATTGGGAGCTCGCTTTCTAAGGTCTCAACCTCGGTTTCTAAAGTTTTAAAAGGTTTAGGGGTTTCAGCTCTCTTTTGCTTCTTGTCCTACCTTTTTTGCTTCTCTGTTCAACTCTGGAGGTACTTCCTCAAACAAAGTCTTCTCAGATTCTTACTCTCTTCTTTAGTGCTTTCAAAACTACTTTCAAGGAGGATAATTTTCCTCTTTGTCCTCCCTTTTCTCTTTTTCTTCTTCTTTAATTTAGTAGCAGCTTTTCAATTTTAGCATCCCTGATTTCAGGAGCTTTGTCTTTAGGAACTTGTTTTGATGGGTACAAACTTGGTTCGCTTCATTGTCTTGAAAGAGATCTTAGTGTATTCTATCCTAGTCATAAACTCGAACTATTCTTCATAAGAGAGTATCCAATGTGTTGGAAAACCATTGCAACAACATCCCATATGGGACCTTTGTTGCTCTTCTCTTTTCCTTAATGATAGCACTAAGGATGAAATCCATAATCATCCTTAGCATATTTACTTTCTTCTTGCCATCAGGAAAAATAACAACATATAATCCATAACCAGCAATACATCAGTCCTGCCTAGCCTAGGGATAATGGTAAACTAAACGACTATGAATACCTTTCTCAATCTTCAGCTTAGCATAGCCGTGGTAATATTTGTAGGTAAAAAAGCATACGAGAGAGGGGTTGAATCGTGTTTTGCTTTTTCTTTCCTATAAGCATGAAGTGCGCGGAAATAGCATTATTTACTTGAGAAAGCTACTTTCTAAACTACAATGAATATTATGAAAATGTGTAAAAGATGGTTGTTTAGAAAACAAAGTTTGATGCACATAAGAACAGTGCATACAAAGAGGTTGAAAGAGAGAAGATATTGCATAGATGTTTTTATCCTGGTTCAACCAACCCTTCTACATCTAGTTCTCAACAACTATTGAGTTCCACTAAAAACATTTCTCAACCTGAGAAAGTTGGATAGTCTTTCCAATAGTCTTTGACTAGCCTCTCCAAGCTGAACAAGTGACAAGCAAGTACACTCTCCTGTCACAACTTGAGTGGTCTTTAACCAGTCTCTCCAAGCTAAACCGTGACCGTTGATTCTACCATCACGTTAGGTAGTCTTTGACTAGTCTCTCCAATCTAACTTACATCGATCGCTAATGAATCGAGGATACAAAGGTTTGTGTTTGGGTTCGCCACTCAAACTAACCTATACTCAAGTTTCCATAAGATGAACAATAACAGATCTAGGAAAAACTTGAATGACTTCTTTCTAAGATTCTTTCTAAGAAGAATGTATGATATACTAAGAATGTAGAAAGAAGATTTTTACAAACAATGAAATTGATTACAAGATGTAATAAAGTTTACAAGAGATGAGGAGAAAATTTATCAGTATTTTAGAACTTATGCAATGCCTTTATCTACTTCTTTGTAAGCACAACACCTCTATTTATAGATGGTCTCCATTTATGATCGTTGCCCTTGATCAGTTGTCCAAGTGACACATGCTGATCCTGTTTGTGTCTTGGAAAAGCAATCTAGAGAAGTAGCTCATTGTTTGTCAAAGCTTTTCCAGAAGCCGTTGTGAGATAGATGTTTCTAAGGTCACCTTCATAAACTAATTTTTACTTTCTAAACGAGGTTTGAACTTTTCCTTCTAGAAGCTAGGGTAGTTAACCAAGTTGGTTGAAAAAATGACAAGCCAGTTTGCATTTGAGTTTGATTTTAAATTTGAAATTTAAATTTCCCTCATTTTCCTATAAAGTGCACCGTTTCACATAAAGTGAACTTTCTAATGTGTGTTATCAGTTCCTCAGTTCCTTGATATATCTTTGATCTTCCACACTTCAATTAGAGCTTGTTAATGATGATTTGATTGCGGTCATAATGATTGAAGATTATAGAACACATTGGCTTCATAGATGGATTGAAATCTTTACTTTAAGCGTACTTTCTAAAGTCGTGTACTACTTTCTCAAGTTTCGTGCCTTGCTTTCTTATATACGATGAATTTCTTCAAACCGTTAAGCATGTATACATTCATTTCACGATATAATTTTCACTTCCATTTAGTTCCTATCTCTTTAAAAGATACAAATCATGTTTGCACATGTAAAATAAAATTATTTTCGTTTTAGTAAATGTAATGCCCCGATTTTCCTTTGAGTACAAATAACCAAAATGCCCTAAGGTCATTCTTACCTGGAATTCAGGATAGCCGCTTGGTCTAAATGGGTTAACTCAATATTTTAAGGGGATTATAACTGTAGTGTTTGTTGTCAGAGGTGAAAATTTCGTTTTCTGAACTTTTGACTCAAAATGACCAAAATACCCCTGTAGCGTTTTACACGGGTAAAGGTGTCGTTTGAGCCCGGAATTTTTCTAGGAGTTCGGAATGATGTTTATGAGTAGATCATGATAGTTAGTTAGGCCCCGGAGGTCCCGGGCACTTTTAGTGCAAAATTACCATTTTGCCCTAAACAGTGTACAGTGAGCCTAATGATACAATTAACCAAACCTAAGCAATATTAGGCTCTAATCAAAGATTAATTAATTGTGATAATTAATCTAAAATCAAAATAATTTATTAAGATTAATTAGAACTTAAGATTGCTTAGTTAAACTCTAATTTCATCTTAAGTTCAAGATTCCTAGTCATGGAATCTTGAATAGTAAATTCTCTCCAATTCCTTAAATTAAGGAATTGTGTCTATGATTTAATTTAACTTGAAAGGAGTTTTTAATTCATTAATCTAGCAAGATCACCCCTAAATCAAGTCTTGATAACCTTAATTGACCATTACCTCACCTAAACACCTTACAAACTCCTAATCAAAACCTTAATCAAAGACACATCTAAACACATCATTAAACCACAATTAGATGAACAATTTCTCCTCCCCCTTGGCTGCACATGTTGGCCGAATACATACCCTTCTATTTGTGTCACATGTTGATTTTGTTTCACTCAAAGAACCATGCCTAGGCCATACTTGGAGCCATACCTCACCATGCCTTGCCCATACTTACAACCATACCAATCAAGAGATTTTTCTTCCTTCCTTTGCCTCTAAAGACCGTTGATTTCCTCCCCTCAAAGGCCAACCATGAGCTTCATTTCTCTACAAATATGCAAGCTTGAAAGCTCTTTGAATCCTTTAAGCATATTGCAAACTTTGAGCTCTCTTCCTCAAAGATCAAAGAAGCCATTTTTCCTTCTTCATTCTCCTAAACACAACCTGTCTTCTTCTCTTTTTCTCTTGGCCGAAACTTCCTCCTCAAACTCTATGAATATTTCCTTTCCTTTTCACCTTAAAGGACCAAGCTTTCCTTTATTTCTTCAAGCAAACTTTTGGTAGGGGTTTATTTTCAAAGTTTTGTTTACTTTCTTTAAGAAAAGTTTTAGTTTTCTCTTGGTTTACAAAACTCTTTCTTTTCTCCTTCTTATTTTGGCATTAAAGCCTTGTTGATGAGAAAAACTTTAGTTTGATGATGAGGTTTCAAAATAATGGTCTTATGGATACCATGTGAGAAACCTCTAAAGCTTGAAAACTTGGTCTTGGACCATACATGATTTCGGTTTCCTTTTCTTTTCCTTACTCAAGATTTCAGTTCTCATTTCCTTTCCTTCTCAATGATTTCGGTTTTCATTTCCTTTATTTGTACAAAGTTTGATAAAATGTTAAGTAGCTCACTAAAGGTTTTGTTTAAGAAACTTAATCACATGTTTTCAAAGAGCTCTAAGCTTACCCTTGCCAACCTTAAAGTTGGTCGGCCGTTCTAGAGTTACTCTACATAGAAGCTTGTGAGCAATAAAATAAAGAATATGAGTAGTTTGCTTTATGTTTATTTTGATAAGTGTTGATGTTTGCCTCTTAATCCATTTTCTTGAGCTTGATGATGATGTTCAAACCATAAGACTTCTTTGAAGACTTGGTGCTAAGAACTCTAAAGCCCATTTTATATTGTTAGATACATGTTGGGTTAAGGCTATTGATGTTCCTCTAAAGTCTTGCATGAGCCCTAGTTAAGATAAAATAAGCTTGCATATCATGTTTACTTTTTGATGCCATCACTAAGCTCTCAAGAATAAATAAATGAACTTGTATTTTCATGTTTAAATTTCCAAGCGTGCACTTCATGTTTATATTTCAAGTTATCACTTAATCTTTAAAGATAATAAGGAGGTTGCATCTCATGTTTATTTTATGCTCTCACTTTATTTTATAATGAAGAATAAAACAAAGTGCATAACATGTTTATGTTTATGTCATCACTTAAATATTCTAGAGCTCAAAGACTTGCCCAAGTATCACACGTAAAGTTTTAGAAAATGGAAGCCTTCCTTGAATGCTATCTTGGCCTTGTGATGATGATGATGGACTTATATGAGTTGCATCTAATTACAAGTGTCAATAGCCTATGTCTTGAAATTTTTCTAAGCATAGGTGAAATTAGAGAATATTATAAATATGATTTTATGTTTTAAAACTACCCTATGGGAAAAATAATTTAGCTACTGCCCTCACTCACATTTACATGATTTTAACGAGATAAATTGGTTTTTAAAAGAGTTTTGAGTTCCTAAAATTATTCCAAGAGAAAACTAGTAACTTATATTATTTAAAATCATGAATTCATGTGATTATGTGAGATATACAATTCGGTTTCTACCTTGTTTGTTTGGCCACTGTATTGATGCTGTTTTATGGAGTTAAAATGTGTAAAATCATGTTTGAGTGAGCAAGGACCGATTTAGGAATGTTAGGAAAGAACAAGTAACTAAAAAGGACTTAAAATGAGATTCTAGAACACTTAAGCACAAGAATTATAAATTCTATTTCAGCATAATTGAACTTAGGGAAAATGGTTTACAATTAGTGGATATGTAAAGGAATCTCTAATAATTGGTTTAGGAATTAAATATAGAGCCTTAGGCAAAGATGGAACTTAGAAAAGGTTAAAGACGTAGATTTTAGAACCCGTAATCGAATAATAACCATCATACCCAATCTGAGCAAGGCTGTTTGGAGGTGTTAGTAAGCATAAAAATTAGAGAGAATTACAAGTAATGATCCTTTAGGTGCATCAAAGAATTGTTATGGGTGTTAGGATAACTAGAACATGAGTTTTAAGATCCGTAAGGGTCAAAGCATAAGATACTATAAGATAGGGAAAATGATGAGAGTAAGTGACCGAGTGAACACATAGTTATGATATATCGAGAGAACGTGAAAGTATTAATGGCATGTGTATAAGAAATATGTGAACTTATGACGTGATTGTGATGATAATGTGGGATAATGATGAAATGGGTGAACATGTTTATATGATTTTAAAGGTTTGCTTAGTTGAGATAATGAATGAGGAAGCATGTATTAAATGATTTATGTGGCATGACTCTACAGCTATTGTGCTATTGAATTTCCATCAAATTTGAGAGACTTAAAGAAGTTTTTAAAAGTAAGATTTTAAAAGTGACATGCCGAGACGCATTTTTCCTGACGATGAGAAGAAAGTAAACTCGTGGAGGGTATGGATACCAAGCCATACCGAAGCGGAAAAGTCACTGGTCTTAACCAATTGATGCATTTCGTAGACCGAGACGTACTTCTCCTACTACGGTGAGGAGAAGGTAAAACTATGAGGGCATTGACAGTTAGCATGCCAAAGCGGACAAAGTCACTGGTCTTAACCAGTTGATGCATTTCGAAGAAGAAAAAGTCTCATGATGAGTGATCCTTAGGCCCCTACCCGTACTTGGGAGTCGGGATTTTTGTGATTATGTTACAATTATCAAAAGGATAAGTAAGAACTAGTGACGACTAGTTGAGGTATGAGCTCATAGCCTAGTTTAGGGTGGCAATGGTACTAGGTTTGATACCTTTATGTCACAAGTTTGAGAAAAGAGAAAAGGATGTGAAGTTCCATACTTACGAAAGATAAAGGTTTTCATGAGAAGTTACATGCCACTTATATGATGATAAATTGTTGATGTCATGTTTTATTGGTTTACTTGTATAAGGTATTGCCATGCATTCATGCTTTGTTATGCTGCATTCATGTATTAAGATTCATTATAAGAAGACACGGACCTTGGATAATTACTTTTATGAAACCATAATAAACCTTTGCATGTTAAATCTTTTCATAATAAACCCAAGGTTCCTAGGGACGTAAACGATGACATTAGGGTAAGAGGATTCCTCCTGAGATTCTTTAGTAAGATTCTCACCCCTCTATTTTCTTTCTTCCGTTACGTCTTCAGATCTCGATGGCAACGTTCGTGGTCTTCATTGGCATGCCGATCTGGGAGGTGCACTTTGACCTGGATCATTAGTCGTATCATTTTGAGGGTCGTTGTGCCGTCCACATTTTTGCATACATGGGACACCCGTTCGCGCATCCAATTTCCAGTTTCGCTTCACTCCTACCTCACCATATGGCGACGATCTGATCTTCGAGAGGACTCGATCTCGCAACAGCGATCGTCACTGCCCTTTGGCTTCAGCGGTGCACGACTACCCTGAGTATGTTCCTCGCTCGAGGCGTTCCAAAATCGACCATCAGAGGACTCCCCCACCCACATTTACTCGGAGGGATCTGCCTTTACGGCCCCCATGGACAGGTAGTAAGGACACGATGATGCAGAGGCTAGCAACGCCCAGAGATGCGCCCATTTCGAGGAGGTTATGTCCGTCCCCCTTTCTGCTTACACACACCCAAGGAGCTCACCCAGTTCATTAGGTACGTACCTCCAGGGATGAGGATCAGCCCCGCCAGGAGATCGTGATGGAGGATCCCTCCAGAGTGCCGAGCTATCATGAGGATTCTCCTTCTGCTACATCTTTTGATGGGGATGACATTGTATGAGCACTCATAAGTTGAGGGGGGATACGGGAGCTGGTATCTAGTATTTTGATGTTTCCCATGTATTTTTATTTTTATGTATTTCTTCTACTTATGTATCAAAAGTTCAACCCACTATAGGTATGACTCAGTCTATGCTAATTCCTATGTATTAAGGACTATTTTATTGTGTGATATAATATAAAGTTCGTCTTACATTCATGACTGTTGTGCTTAAATGGAGTATGTGTATACTTCCTGACCTTGATGGCTTTTACGTTTAGATTTTGTTAGCATGCGTGCATATGGCTCTCGTTTTGTTTGATGTTTTGAAAAGAAAAAATTTACCCATAATTTTCGCTAAGCATTTTAATAAAATGAATTTCAAAAATGGATCAAAAAGTAATAACTAATAACTAATCTTAATACGTCCTAGGCGTGTTGGGTTAAATATTATGGTGTTACAGTAAACATGTTATGCAAATGAAAGAACCTGTTTGCATCAAGAAACTCAAGTGAAACATTAGTCGTTCTTCAAAATATTTTCTCTCACTTGGTTATGTTATCACTCAAAACATTTTGTATTCATGCTTTCTAAAGGGTTCTAGAGCTAACAATCTCCTCCTTTTGATGATGACAAACCAATTTGAAGAAAATCTTTTGAAGTGATATTGAAAGAAATATAATAGGATATATAGCGTGATAACTAAGATCTTTTTAGATCACCATATAATGTGATTCTCAGAAAGTCCTTTTCTTAAGGCATAATATAGGTAGAGTTAAAAACGTTTCATAGCCATAAGAAACTTAAATCAGAGCTATTTTTTATTTTTCATGAGGTTTCTGAAGTTCTCAGAGAATTTTCTAAGAGATATCAAAGTAATACCAAAAAGGATATAATCGTTTATGCTTTTCTAAAAGAAAACGATAGATCTTTTAGTCAATAATAATCTTTCTGAAAATACATTGATATGAGTAAAACAAGTAACACTTGTGATATTTCCTCTTGATTTGATTTCCTATTTAGCACAACTTTATCCAAGCATATTTTTTGAAATATGATGCAAATTTTTGTGCATGAAAACTTGCAGCATATAAACTTTGCACACACAAGAGGTTTCTAGACTCAAGAAACTGAACTTAGTTATATCAGAGCATGTAAGCAATGTTTCTAAAGATCAATAGAAACTAATCACAAATGTATTTAGAACAAGTTATGCTTGAGCTCATGACAACATCATATATGTGTGTCAAATTATATGTTTTACGAAAGACTTTTCAAGCATGTAGTATACATATCAAGGCACAAAGAATTATGTGTACCAGAGCAAGAGAGGTACATGTGCTTAAGTGCTAATCATAAAAATGCATATGTACTAAATATCATACCATTCTAGGGAATTAAACAAGTCAGAGCAAACGCTAAGAGATAAAAGTGTGTACATCTCAATTAAGGTATAAGATTAACTAAGCATGATAACACAGGGCATCGATATGTATTAGAGCTTAAAACAAAACATAAATATCTAGAATAAGGATAAAGAGACTGATTATATACCAAAGTACTAGAAACATAGTATATTACAACTAAAAACTTATCATTGTTCAATAATATATCAGAGCAAGGACGAGGAAAAAGAAAGAAAAAAAATCAAAACAAAAGAAAATGTATGTTGAGAAAAAAAAATCTCTAAGCTACCCCTCAACATAATGCTCCCCCTAAGTTCCTTAGCACAAGATTTTCTTCGCTTTTCTCCCCTTTCATCAACAAAAAGGAGGTGTCCTGGAAACCAGGAACAACATCATTAACCCTTACTTCAAGAAGGATCTCCAGCAGTAAGGCTTCATGTCTTCATGATGAGCATCCATTCTATCCAGCCAGTCCTTCATGAGGCAATGCTCTCTAGGAGTAATTGTACTTCAGAGTAGCTTGGCTCACGCAGGTTAAGGTTGGCTTGATAAAGGAATATCATTCTGAGTAGAAGATAGAGGAGGTTGAGGCTCAAGTTGAGATGGTTTAGCTATAAAAGGATGAGGACCAGGTGGTTCTTCAACAAGAATAGGAGGCGAAGTAGCAGCATGAGTTGACCTTGCCTAAGAATTTTCATTGCACTGCTTGTCCTAGAAGATTTTCCTCAAAATCTGAAGAAGAGGAAGAGTCTTCTTCCTTTGGCTTAATCTTGATAGCATGTACATTCTCAGGGGTTTTTGAGCTTGATTCTTCCCCAAAACCTGAGGACATGGATGAGCAGGTGGGTTTTCCCCATATCTTATAATTATTTCAGGTTTCCTATTGTCATCAAGCTTTCAAGAATGATTATTCTTCTTTTTCCACCTCTTCCCTTGACCTCCGCATTGGCCTTTTCAAGATTTGCATCTTTTACTCTAAGGCTCTGTCTTCTAACACCTATTATGGCAGGTACTAGTAGGTTTCCTTAGGCTCCTGAAAAGTTGAAGGAATACTCAGTACCTTCCATGTACTCATACCACTCATTTGCCAATGGGTATTTCAAGTATTCAAAGATTTTGGTCAACAGGATCCCATAGTGAACAACAACATTTCTCCTTTTCTCTAAGGAGATGGCACTCAACATGTAATCGAAACTCAACCTAAGAAGATTTATCTTCTTTTTTGTCAATAGACAAAAATGTAACATACAGTCCATTCCTACCAACAGGTGCATTCTTCCTAACCTTGGGAGGAAAGAAAACTGGATAAGGGTGAAGACTTGTCTTGCCCAGCAACACAGTTGTAATCTCATCATGTTGATGTTTAGGAGAGTCCGTGAGACATTTGCAGACTTCTTCAATTGAGATTCCAAGAGTTGTGAACCAATCCTTTTCATATGAGCATTTAAGTCCCTCGTCTAGTGTGTGCATAATGTTGGAGAGGTTAGTTGTGCTTAGCTGTTAGTACCTCTATATAGGACGTTAGCGCAACTCAACACTTCTACCAATTGGGAGTAAAAAGCTATCACCATCCCTATGAAAACACGGTTGGGATGTTAAAGAACCCATACCAACCCTGGAAGGATATAACCTCCGGGAATGAGAACCTGAGTCATTAGCTCTCGACTCAAGCCTCTTTCCTAGGGCTATTTTTCACTGAACAAAGTTCGGCATAGTGCTCCTGGTGGAGTAGTTTATTGTACATCAAAAGAGTTCCCATGTCATGATGTTCCCAGTTATGTGTTTGCCTTCAGCTATTGATGGATTGTTTGTTAGGGTTGAATAAAAAAGATAAGGGTTTGAAAGAAGGTTTGAGAAAAAAGTAGTTCCAGAGAGGGTTAGTATAAGAGGAGATGAAACGGTTAAGGCTCTCAGTTGTATGAGGCTAAAGATGAAGATAAAAGTGTTGATGTGTGAGAAGTGGAGAGTTATTTAAGTGATAGGACGTAAATGACTATAAATGAAGAGACGTGGGAAAGAAAACTCAAAAGAGTGGAAATTATCTCACCTTTTCCACTCTTTCAAAAGTGATTTCTAACACTTGAAATCACTTTCTGAACATGTTTGCTTTCTGACGGAGTATCACTGCTTCCTCACAATTCATCCATTTTCTAATTCTGACCCCCATGAGACCATATATACCCAATTTTCTAATCTTCTAACCTTCTTTATGAGCTTGCAAACTAATTTTATGATCTTCAATCTAACTTCTAATGTTGCAACTGATGTTTTGATATGGGCTTTAGTTCAAAGCAATGAAAGGGGATACCCAGAGATGTTTGTGTGTAAATGCTTATGCAGATTTAAAAACCTCTAAGTTCAAAAGCTTTTTTCAAAACACAAAAGTGATCTTCAACTAATGGTTTTGTGAATATATCAGACACTTGGTCTTCAGGTTCACAAACATTAACTAAACATCTCCTTTTGAACATGATCCTGAATAAAATGATGTTTTACATCGATATGCTTGGATCTAGAGTACTAAATAAGATTCGTAGCAAGATTAATAGCACTAGTATTATCACAGAAGATAGGGATTTTGGAATGTACAAGGTGATAATCTTCTAGTTGGTTCCTTATCCATAGCATTTAGGTGGGCGTTTCCGAGCTACATATTGCTTCAGCAGTATAGAGTTCAATGGAATTTTGCTTCTTCGCATGACCAAGTAATGGCTCTTCTGAAGAAACAATAGCATCCATTGTGATCTTCCTATCTACTCTATCTCTGGCAAAGTCAGCATAACCTACAATCTCACAAGATGTACCTTTCTCATTCCATAAGCCAAGATTAGTAGTACCAAATAAATATCTAAAAATTATTTTAACAGCATTTAAGTGTGATTGTTTTTTGTTAGATTAAAATCTAGCACAAATTCCCATACTTAATTAAATGTCTGGTCTAGTTGTTGTAAGATATAGAAGTGAACCAATCATTCCTCTAATTACTTTCTAATACATTTTCTCCATTCTCATCAGCATCAATGATTTGAGATGTATGCATGAGGGTGCTCATAGATTTGACTTGATCCATATTAAACTTCTTCAAAAGCTCTTTTGTATATTTTTCTTGATGGATAAGGTTCCTTCCTTTTGTTGTTTTATTTGAAGACCAAGGAAAAACTTGAGTTCACCCATCATGCTTATCTCAAATTCACTCTGCATTAATTTTGAAAACTTTTCAGAGAGTAGTTAGAAGCCCCAAATATAATGTCATCAACATATATTTAGGTAATTAGAAAGTGATTATCTTGATCAAGAGTAAAAGTAGTTGTATAAATGTTACCTCTCTTGAACCTATTCTTTAGCAAGAAGGTACTTAGCCTTTCATACCAAGCTTGGGGAGCTTGCTTCAAACCATAAAGTGTCTTTGTCAACTTGAAGACATGGTTAGGAAGGTTTTCACTCTCAAAACTAGGAGGCTACTTCACATAGACTTCCTCAGAGAGGAATCCATTTAGGAATATAGATTTAACATCCATTTGGTAAAGAGTGAATCCCTTAAAGACGCAAAATCAAGTAGCATTCTTATGGCTTCCAGCCTAGCTACTAATGTAAAGGTTTCATCATAATCAATTCCCTCTTGTTGATTATAACCTTGTGCAACCAATCTTGCTTTGTTTCGAATGACTTTGCCAGCTTCATCAAGCTTGTTTCTGAACACTCATTTTGTTCCGATGATGGTATTCCCTTTGGGTCGTTCAACGAGTGTCCAAACTTTTCTTTCTCAAACTGGTCAAGTTCTTCTTGCATAGCATCCATCCAACGTTTGATCATTCAAAACTTCTTCAATGAATTTAGGTTTTTTGGTGTAGATGAAAGCACAATTCGACATATTTCTAAAAGATAATCTGGTTCTCACACCCTTGGAAATTTCTCCAAGAACTTTGTTCTAAGAAATTACTTTTAGATTAGAAACTCCTTTGTAGTTTCTATAGCCTTGATGTTCTTCAGTTTCTCTCTCATCTTCTGACTCCTCTTCTTCTTGCTCAAAAATGTCTTTTTCTAATGGCTTTGGAGTCCTGAGCAAGCTTTCTGAAGAATCCATGTTTGGAGCTTACTTTCTGAAGGTTGAGCTTTCATCTGCTTGCTTTCTGAAGCATCCTTGAGGTTAAGTTTCTCAAGATTCTCATTCAGCTTTTCCATATCATTAGCAAAGTCCTTCTTGAGCTCCTTAAACTTGATGTAGATAGTTTCCTCAATGCAAAGTATTCTCTTGTTATATACCTTGTAAGCTTTAGAGACGAGGAATATCCTAGAAAAATGTCATCATTAAACTTAGGATCAAACTTTGTGAGTTTGTCCTTGGTGTTAAGAATAAAACATGATGAGCCAAAGATATAAAAATATGATATATTGGGTTTTCTACCCTTCTATGGCTCATAGGGAGTCTTCTTGAGTATTGCCTTAGAAAGATTCTATTTTGGATGAAGCAAGAGGTATTTACAACCTCTACCAAAAACCTTTTGATAAACCACTTTCTAAAAGCATTGTTCTGGCCATCTCTTGCAAGCTTATGTTTTTCCTTTCAGCAACCCCATCTTGTTGGGGAGTTCTAGGTGTAGAAAACTCATGAAGGATGCCATGTTTTTCACAAAACTCTTTGGAATCATGATTTTCAAATTCTCCTCTATGATCAGATCTGATAGAGGTGATTTGAGAATCTTTTTCAATACAAATATGTTTTGCAAAAACTTTGAATCTTTCAACCACCTCGTCCTTAGAAGCTAGGAAGATAACCTAGGTAAATCTTGAGTAATTGTCCACTATGACAAGACAATATCTTTTCCTAGCAAGACTTGCAGTCTTAGTTGGTGCAAAGAGATCTATATGTAAAAGCTCAAGTGTTCTAGTGGTTGAAACCACATTCTTGTTGTGGAAAAAAGCTTTGGTTCATAGAAATCACAAGTTGAATCCTTATCAAATCTGATCTTTGGCAGGCCTTTAACAATTTCTTCTGAGAAAACTTAGAAATAAACTTCATACGAGAAAAAGCTAGAAATAAGCTTCATATGGGTATGTTCAAGCTTCTTATGCCACAGCCATTTATCATTGTGAAGCATGCGAGACATTTTACATCTTGATCTAAAAGGTCATCTAAGAATAATACATTGGTGTTATCATGCCTTTTCCACATAAAATGAGTTGTCCGAAGTGAGATTTACTATCTTGCATGCATGAGCATTAAATAAAACATTAAAGTCTAAGTCATAAAATTGGCTAATACTTAACATATTGAGAGCCAGACCATTAACAAATAACACATCAGAAATTTGGTGGGAATCATCCTTACCAACATTTCCTATGCCTGTGACCTTGGATTTACCTCCGTCAACAAACTTTCCTGAACCAGAGTTCTTGGGCTTCTAGTTTCTAAACCTCCTTCTAGATCTGAACACATGTTTGGAGCAACCATTGTCCATGTACCACTTGTTATCTAGTTCAATGTGCATTTTCAAGACACACTTATAACAAACACAATTTTTTATTTAGGTACCTATACCTTCTTGGGTCCTTTTGGGTTAGTCTTTAAGGGGTGAGGTTTCCTAACTTTTCGCAGACTTCTTCCTCAAGAAGCACTTGTAAGGTGGGTGTCCATTCTTATTAGAAAGTACAAGAAACTTTATTCTTTACTTTCTTTAGCTGAGTTGTCTTTCCTTTCTCATCCATTTCCTCTTCATACCTTAGCCCGATTATTTGAAAATATGGCCTCTAGCCTCTAACCTCCAAGCATCAGTTCAAGGTTCCTTGAACCATTAACTATCTTTTCAAGGTCAGATTTGAGAAGCTTTGAAGTCCTTTCTAATTCAAAAATAATTTTTTGAGTTTTCTCATTTTCTTAGAGATTTTAGCTTCTAAGGCATTAGGCTTGATATTTAAAACTTTATTTTCTCCTTTTAATTCTTCCTTTGAAGCCTTAGATTCTCAAGCTTTGACTTAGCAATTTCAAGCTCTAAAACAACCTTTTGGTGTTTCCTTTTCAAGTTAAGATAGTGAGAGGAAAGAGTTTTAGAGTTTTCAAATAACTTTTCATATAAAGCTAACAAATCACCATAGGAAAGATCAAGGTTAGAGTTGTTTACCTCAGGTTCACTTTTTGAAGTGTACCTCCATGAAGCGTAGGTTAGCAATGTACAATGTAACACCCTAAAAATTATTTAAAAATTAATTTGAGCTTTATTAGTCATAATTTAAAAAATCTACAGTTTAGCAACATGAGAATGGCCCAATGGACATGTTAAAAAAATTTAAACCGGGCATGAATAGTAACCTTGCGGGCCCGGGCCCCATGGGCCCATCAAGATAGCCAAAACACAGATCCGGGACAGGAAATGCCCAGGACTGTGAAAGAGAGTTAATGTTAGAAATAGTTAGAAATGAGGATTTTATACCTAGAATTAATTTTCAGGCAATATCTAATTACCCGTGTACGGTATTTTACTCGTTCGGTAAAATTTCGATGTGTGATTTTCAACATCGAAAGATAGTCAAATCTTTAGAATAGGATAAAGTTATCCTTATTAGTCATGTGTAAGGCTAAGATTTAATCTTAATTTACAAGATTAAATCCTAGTCATCATTTTACTATCTTTCTTTAAGAATTCTCTTTTTATATTATAATAACCAAGCTTTCCTTACAAGCTTCCTTACAAGATAAATATAAAACCAACCTTCTCCATTAAGCCACCTTTATTTCGGCCCACAAGAAGAAAAGAGCAGCATCCTCCATTGCTATTCTCAAAAGCTTCCACATATAATTCCAACCTCAAAATCCATAGAATAGAGTTGTTAAAACTTTCAATTTCCTTCACTAAACTTGTTCTACACATTAATACCTACAAATTGAATCAATTGAAATCTCAATTCCTCACCAATCTTCACCTTGCTACCTCATACCTCACTGATTTAGAAAGGGTTTGGATTTTATTTGGGAGCTTTTAAGTGAAGGGAATCAATCTTGGAGCACTTTAGAGCCAAGGATCCCTAGTTACCAAAAGTAGGGTTTTTGTGTCTTGTTTTGTATTTTTCCGTTTTAGTAGGTTTTGGGTTGTTTTAAATTGATAAGTTTTTGTTCTAATGTGATGTTACACCTAGATATTGATGTATTTGCATGGGTGGGGTGGTTTGGTGTTGTGGAAAAGTCTTTTTGCTTAAGAGGTGTTTAATCATGCTTGCTGGATTTTTGGTTTTACTTAGGCGGTGATAATTCTCGAATTTTTTGGTATAATTGTAGGTAGTTTGATGAGCTAGAAAAAATACATGTTAGAGCTAACATCCTAGGCTAGTCTCACGAATTTTCTTTAGCTCTATTTTTGAGTTATACTTCTTTAAAAAAAATCAAGAAACGAACTTGTACCTATGCTACCTGAATTGTGGGGATTAAAGCTAAATTTGTCTTATTTTGTTACCATAGTAAACGATTGAATTATCACTTGAAAATTTTACAGGGTGTTAGAAACATCTTGAAGTACAACTAAGATTTTTATTCTGAATTGATTCAATCATTTGCTAGGGTTAAAAATTATGAGATTCCGATTCTAAGCTAAGGTTAAGTGGTCTCTGACCACCAAACTTATAGAATTTTGTTAACAAAGTTAGAAAATGATTCTTGCTCTAAAATTTTTATAGGAGTTTGTGAACACTTGAAGTGTCTTAGAGAATTTTTATAGCCTCTGAATTTATTGTTTGATGTGAAATAAATTTGTGCTACAATGATGTGAAATCTGCCTAATTATTGGAAATGAACCCAAACCTTGAATTGTAATGTGGTGGCATTTTTGGTTCAAGTATGATGTATATGAATGTATGCTAGTGACTTTAAAAATTGGTTTATGATGCATGATTGAAATCACTTGTGATTGAATGCCTACATGTGGCTTATGCATGCATTTGAGAATAGAAAAGTTCATGGGGTAGTTATATGAGAAAAGAGAATTTATAAACTTCAATCGTGCATGTTCTGACATATGGATAAAATAGAAACAAGACTTATGTTATAGAAAAGGGAAGGCAAAAAAAGGAACTTCCCTAGAGATATTACAAGTCGTTAGACGTATCGGCTAGGAATAGAACTATGTGTGATTCGGAAGAGGAAAACAATGATGTCTGATGATCATGTATAGGAATGAGCTTAGTCCTGATAAGCAATCTATCTCCCTTGTGTGTTGTGATCCACTATAAATACCATGTGGTATAAACTAAGAGTATAAACTAAGTTTTTCCTATGTCAATGAAAAGACAAAAATGCATTGATTTGATTTCTACGGCTATAAGTGAAACCGAGTCACTTTGAGATAATTTCACGCATATATTATATGCATACTCATGTTATTCTGAATTGTCTACCTAGGATGATTTACTATGTGATTGAACATTTTGATATATGTGCATTAAGTGATTGAATAACAAAAGAGACCCACTTCGGGAGAATGGTTTTTGAACTTTTGAAATGAAACTTTGATAAATGTTACATGACCCTATTTTTTTAATAAACCGAAGTGGTTGGGATGATGACGATGACACTATTGTTGTGTGTTTGGGGGAAAGCCCTATTGAGAATTTTAGAATTCTCACCCCTATGTGTTTGTGATTTAGAGAACAAGGAGGCTGCGCATGAAAGAAATTGGATTTGCAGTAGTTTAAAGCTCAGCTTGTATCGATTGTACTTAGTCATATGTTTATGTCTATAAATATAAAAGAGACCAAATGTGTATTGAAGCTCATAAGGAGCCTCTTTTGTACTCGCCCTTGTAATCAATAAATGTTTTGTTTCTTTGTTATATGTTTTAATAGAATTATGACTTAGTTATTACACGAATGAATCAAGCTTGCTATAGATATTTAAGAAAGGTCCAATAATTAATAAGTAACAACTCTCAAGTATGATGTCATGACTTAAGAATGATGTTGTACTTGGGGATGTTACATATAGCTCTTCCTGGCCTTCCTGATCCTTCATTCGCTTCTTCTAAGTCACTATAGGTAGCCAGCATACCTTTCTTTTTGGAGACAAACTTCTTCTATCGACCTTTGAGCTTGGGACATTAGGTTTAAAGTGTCCCTTCTCACCACAGTTGTAGCAAGTAATGTTTTCCAGTTTTCCCTTGCCCTTGCTGTCTTTCTTGAAGTTGATGTCTCTTCTTCTCTTTGTCTTGCCTTTCCAGGCCTTGGACATATTCCTCGCAGCATGGAGATCTTATCTCCATCTTCTTCTTTTGTCTCATCGTCAAATTCTTCCTCTTCATCTAGGTTTTCAACTTTCATTGCCTTGGCTTTATTTTGCTGATAAGATGACTTCAAGGCCATGGACTTGATCTTTTTCATGGATTCACCATGAATTCAAAGAGCATGACCTAATGGGTTTTGAGAGACCCAATGAGTGCATCCGCGAGAGTTT
Organism: Dalbergia oliveri; assembly: GCA_030441495.1. Lineage (NCBI taxonomy): Eukaryota > Viridiplantae > Streptophyta > Magnoliopsida > Fabales > Fabaceae > Dalbergia > Dalbergia oliveri. The sequence goes on along the minus strand of JAMLFY010000008.1, from coordinate 33,768,445 downwards.
AAAGGTCTTTAGCTTCTATAATGGTTGTGACCTTAAGCAGCCATTTGGCAGGAGGCTTCTCAAAATATTTCTAACCATTTCAGAGTTAGAATATCTTTTGCCTAGTCCCTTTAGCCGGTTTATGATGTGCATAAACCTTGTTGTCATTTCATCAATACTTTCTTGATCTGTCATTTTAAATATTTTGTATTGATGAACCAACATACTAATCCTAGTTTCTTTAACTTGATTAGTTCCTTCGTGTAGCATGTGCAGTCTGTCCCATATCTCCTTCGCCATGTCACAAGCAATGATTTTGTCATATTCAGTCTTACTTAGTACACACATGAACAGGTACTTAGCTTTAGAGTGCAACTGAACTCTGGCTTTGTGTTGCTCTGTCCACCTACTCTTGGGGGCCTCTCTTGACATTAAAGGTGCATCATCAATTCTAGGAACTTCTTTAGTTAGAACATAGTCACCTTCCTGGATGATTTCCCATAAGTCAAGACTTGTGTATCTTATGAATAGCTCCATGCAATCTCTCCAATATGCATAGTCCCCACCATCAAAGAATGGAGTCTTTAATTGAGTGTCCCTCTGGAATATGGATATTATGTGCCATTTTCCCTTAGGATCTTTGTCCTCTACAATTGTTAGACTGCTTAATCCCTTAAAGGCCTAAGCTCTTATGCCACTTATAGGTAAAAAGCAGGAGAAAGGGGGTTGAATCGTGCTTTGCTTTTTCTTTCCTTATTTAACTTTTGAAAAACTTAAAACAAAATATTATCAAGCTATGAGCTTGAAGTGCAACAAAAACCATTAGTTACTTCAAAAAGCTATTTTCTAAACTACAGTGAATACTATAAAAATGTGTAAAAGATGGTTGTTCAGAAAATAGAGTTTGATGCGCACAAGACAGTGAATATAAAGAGGTTAAGGGAGAAGAAAATACTACATAGATGTTTCTCAACCTAAAAGTTGGATAGTCTTTGTAGTAACCTTTCCAAGCTCTTACCTGACCAATAGCAAACTCTTTGTCACAAACCAACTAGTCTTTGACCAGCTCTCCAACTGAACTAGTGACCAGCAAGTACACTCTACTATCATAACCCAATTAGTCTTTAACTAACTTCTCCAAGCTAAATCGTGACCAATAGTTCACTTCTACCATTGCGTTGTAAGTTGTCTTTGACTAGCCTCTCCAAACTAACTCACATCAATCACTACTGGATCAAGGATAAAAAGGTTTGTGTTTGGGTTTGCCACTCAAACTAATCTACACTCAAGTTTCCATAAAATAAATAATAACAGATCTGGGAAAAACTTGAATGACTTTTTTCTAAGATTCTTCCTAAGAAGAGCATATAATCTACTAAGAATGTAGAAATAAGATTTTTACAACAAAAAATGAAAAGATATAATGAACTTGACAAGAGATGAGAAGGAATTTCTAAGCATTTCAGCACTTATTCAATGTCTTAATCTACTTCTTTGTAAGCATGACATCTCTATTCATCTTATTTATGGTTGCCCTTGATCATTTGTCCAAGTGACAAATGTTGATCATTTGTTTGTGTCATGGAAAAGCAATCTAGAGAAGTAGCTCATTGTTTGTCAGAGCTATTCCAAAAGCCATTGTAAAATAGAGGTTTCTCAATCACCTCAAGAAACTACTTTTTACTTTCTAACGAGGTTTCTAAACTAGAAGCTGGGGTGGTTAACTAAGTTAGCAAAGATGACACGCCAATCTACAATTGGATTTGACTTTAAATTTGAAATTCAAATTTCCCTCATTTTCCTGTAAAGTGCACCGTTTAGGAAATGAGCTTTCTGATGTGCGTTATGAGTTCCTTGATATATCTTTGATCTTCCAAACTTTAATCAGAGCTTGTTAATGATGATTTGATTGCGATCATGATGATTGAAGATTGTAAAACACATTGGCTTTAGAGATGGATTGAAATCTTCACTTAAATGTTACTTTCTAAATTCGTGTACTACTTTCTCAAGTTAATGCCTTAGTTTCTTGTATACAATGAATTTCTTCAAACCATTAAGCATGTATTCATTCATTTCACGATATAATTTTCACTTCTATTTAGTTCTTATCTCTTTAAATGAGATAAATCATGTTTGCATATGTAAAGTGAAATTATTTTCACTTCAATAAATGTGTTATGCAAATGAAAGAACCTGTTTGCTTTATCAAGAAACTCAAGTGAAACATTAGTTGTTCTTCAAAATACTTTCTCTCAATTGGTTATGTTATCACTCAAAACATTTTGTATTCACACTTTCTAAAGGTTCTGGAGCTAACAATATCATTAGGTTTGTGTCTTGGAGAATAATTGAGACACTGGGAACTCTTCAGAGCTCACTCCAAGTGACTTGAACAAGTCATTTTGCCGTAGACATGTCACTCCAGCAATGGGAACCCTAACCACTATAGATAGCTCAAGTAACCCAATCTCCATGTAGGTGTCACAGATGGTTGTCTTGAGGATGGTGTGTAAGTCTTTGCCTCTAGATGAGAGTAGAAGGCAGTGACCATTCTGGGACCACCTATCTTAGATGTCCAGGAACTTATCCTAGCCTTGGAAGGTGAAGACTTCCTTGACAATGGGAAATTAGTTCATCAGGTGGTTGCTTAATTTCTTTCCAGGGGCAACCTTTCTAGAAAAATTGCCCACCTAGAACTTACAATCAGGGGCTATTATACATGAGAAAATTTCCTCTCTTGGCAATGGTGCGGTCAAGTTGCTTTCCTTCTGCCATTGGTTTGTTTGCTTCAGGATTGAAAGATCAGTTGAGGATTTAGGAAATGGTGAAGGTTACAAGAAGGGAGGTTGCAAAGAAGGTGCAGCAATTTTTGGTGAAGGTGAAAGTGTTTGAGGTTGAAGACGAAGGGTTTATATGTGGCATGTGAGAAGTGGGAAGTTATAAATGTGATATGACATTAAGTTTAAAGTTGAGGTAACGTGGGAGGGATAAACTTCAAAAGAGTATGAATCATCCTACCTTTTTTAGTCTTCTAAAATAAGTGGTTTCTAAACCTTGTAACCACTTTTTGATCTTTAATCCACTTTCTAAGCAAGCATATACATTTTTGTGAACCTTCATAACAACACTACTTCCACATATTTGAAATATCTTCCATATTCTAAGCATGTGTGATTCTCTAGCCCATTTTCTGAACTTCTAACCTTCTTTCTTCCTCACGTCCAACTTTTCCTTTAAGTACAAATGACCAAAATGCCTCTAAGGTTATTTACCCAGAATTAAAGGACCCCTAGTCCTAAATGGTCAGCTAATGTTTGAAGGGGGTTATACCTGTTATATTTGATATGAGGTGAAAATCTCATTTTCCGAACTTTTAACTCAAAATGACCAAAACACCCTGGTGTTTTACGCGGATAAAGGTGTCGTTTGAGCCCTTGAACTTTTCCAGGAAGTTGGAATGATGTTTTTGAGTGGTTTTTGATATTTAGTCAAGCCTGGTAGGTCCAGGGTTAGTGCAAAATTACCATTTTGCCCTTAGAATAGTGTACAGTGAGCCTAATAACATAATTAAGCAAACCTAAGCAATATTAGGCTCTAATCGAAGATTAATTTATTTCAATAATTAATCTAGAGTTAAAATAATTTATTAAGGTTAATTAGAACCTAAGATTGCTTGGTTAAACTGTAATTACATTATTTGATTCAAGATTCCTAGTCATGGAATCTTGAATAGTATTTTCTCTCTCCAATTCCTTAAATTAAAGAATTATGCCCATACCTTCGTTTGACTAAAAGAATTATTTTAAATTGTTAATCTAGCAAGACCACTCCTAATCAAGTCTTGACAACCTTAATTAGCCATTACCTCACCTAAACACTTTCTTACAAACTCCTAATCAAAACCATAATCAAAGAAACACCTAAACACATCACTAAACCATAATTAGATGGACAAATCATCCCCCTTGGCTGGAAAATCTGCCAAATGCATACCCTTGGTTTTAAGTCACATGTTGATTTTATTTCACTCCAAAGACCATGCCTTAAGCCATACCTTGACCATACCTAGCCATGCTTTCAATCATGCCTTTGAATGACAAGCTTTGAAGATATTTTCCTCCCTCCAAAGGCCAAGAAACTTCAGCCATCCTCTCCCCAAAACAGCCACAATGTTTCAATTTTCTATAAATGCCAAGCTTTGAAGAACTTGGTTACACTTTAGAAGTTTTGCCAAGTTTAAGCTTTCTTACATTTTCTCTCTTTCTTCTAACTTTCACTTCATCTTGTTCTTTTTCCTCCACCCTCAAAGAAGGCTTTCCACCACCACAAACCACCATAAACAACCTTGAGCCACCACTCCCTCACCTCAAACCACCTCTCAAACACTAAACCTTTCCATTTCCAAGCTTGCTTTCTCAAGGAAAAATTATCTTCCTTGAGTTCCTTGCTTTAGCCGAAGATTTTGTCTTCTCATTATTTCAAGAACACAAGCTTCCTCTCATTTCTTTCAAGACTTCCTTAGGTAGGGGTTTTATTTCAAGTTTTTCTTGTTTTCTTCAAGAAAGGTTCTAGTTTTCTCTTGGTTCAAACTCTTTTCCTCTCCTTTTTCCTTTTCGGCCATGAGGCCTTTTCATGAGAAAACTTTAGCTTGATGATGAGGTTTCAAGATAATGGTCTTGTGATGCCATGTGAGAAACCTCTAAAGCTTGAAAAACTTGGTCTTGGACCATATATGTTCTTGGTTTCTTTCCTTTTCTTTGCTTAAAGTTTTGGTTTTCTTCTCCTTTTCCCTTTGAATGGTTTCAGTTTCCTTTTCCTTTATTTGAACAAAGTTTGTTAAAAATGTTAAGTAGATCACTAAAAGTTTTGTTAAGAAAATTAATCCTAAGTTTTCAAAGAGCTCTAAGCTTACCCTTGCCAACCTTAAAGTTGGTCAGCTTTTCTAAGAGTTTTACTCTAGATTGAAGCCCATGAGCAATAAAATAAAGAATATGACTTAGTTCCCTGTATGATTGTTTAGACAAAGTGTTGAGCTTTGTGTTCATTTTCTTAAGCTTGATGATGAAGTTCAAAACCAAAGGCTTCTTTGAAGACTTGGTGCTAAGAACTCTAAAGCTCACTTTATGTTGTTAAGATACATATTGAGTTAAGGTTATAATGTTCCTCTAAAGTCTTGTAAGAGCTCTAGTTAAGATAAAATGAGTTGCATTCATGTTTATGTTTATGCCTTGCATAGCATGTTTATTTTGATGCCATCTAAACTCTCAAGAATAACTAAATGAACTTGCATTATCATGTTTAAATTTCCAAGCTTGCATTTCATGTTTATATTTCAAGTCATCACTTAATCTTTAAAGATAATTGTAACACCCTAATATTTAACCCAATACGCCTAGGACGTATCAAGACTAATTATTAGTTATTACTTCTCTTTAAATTCATTTATAAAATACTTAGCGGAAAATATGGTAAATTTTTTTTATATATAAACCAAAGTGCGAGCCTTTGCGCGTAACATAAACAACGTGAAGCGAAAGAATAAATAAAACATACAGAATATAAACATTAAAGAACACATCCATCATAAACATCATTCCTCATTACATTAGATAATATAGTTTAGTACATCACAACAGAAATATAACAGAAACATAAAGTCTTACCCGTACTAGTGGGCAGAGCTTGCAGTATAATGGGAAACATAAAGACAAATACATGGTAATAATCCCAAAAGATAAACACCCAACTATCACTACCCTCCCACTCCAAGCCTCCTGTGACGCCGGTCCTCGGGGGAGATGTAGCCCGCGAACTGATGAAGCTCCTCGGATGTAGCCCAACGAGCGGAGATCTAGGCATGGGAATTGAGGGGACAGCATGGCCTCCGCGTCGTGGTCGCCTCTCGGGCTGTCGAACGCGCCTCGCATGCCTCGGCTGGTGACCGTGTCTCGCTACCTCCTCGTGACCCATAGGAACGAAGAGGGAAGATCCTCGAAGGATCAGCCTCTGATCGAGAACGGGGAACATACTAGATCTAAGCGGTACCTCCGACGAGGAAGGTTGGGCACGACGTCTTTCATCTCTGGTCGTGTCCTCTCAAAGGAGTCGTCGCCAAAGGGTGAAGTTCGATCGAAGCGATCCTGGAGACGGGGAAAGCAAAAGGGCGTCCCACGTATGCAAAACGCGCACCTCGCAATGACCCTTGAAGTGGTAGGACTGATGCTCGGGGTCATAGTGCACCTCCCATGTAGGCGGGTCAATGAAAATCACGAACGACGCCATTCATATCTGAAGACGTAACGGAAAGAAACGAGAGAGGGGTGAGAATTCTTACTAAAGAATCTCGTAGGGAAGTCCTCTATCCTAGTGCCATCGTTTACGTCCCAGGAACCTTGGGTTTATTATGAAAAGGTTGAGCATGCATAGGTTCATTATGAGGTTTTCGCAAAGGTTGTTGTCCAAGGTCCATGTCTTTTATAATGATTCTTAATGCATGTATGCAACATAATGTTTCATGGATGCATGGTAGCACTTTAGGTAAATCAAACAATAATTCAAACAACATTTGTGTGGCATGAAACTTTTCTTTGAACATCTTTCCTTTTCTCATACTTGTGTCACCAATATATAGTAACCGCACCCCTAAGCTAGGCTATGAGCTCATACCTTAACTAGTCGTCACTAGTTCTTACTTATCCTCTTGATAAGCGAATCATAACATAATCATAATCATCATAATCCGACTCCAAGAGTAATTGGAGGGGCCTAAGGATCACCCATCATGGGACTTTCTCCTTCTTCGAAACGCATCGAACTGGTTAAGACCAATTGACTTTGTCCGCTTCGGTATGGCTCGCGTCCATACCCCCACTGGTTTACTTTCTCCTCTTAAGGGAGAATGCGTCTCTGCATATAACTTTAAACTTCATATTTCTCAAAAACTTTCTTTTTGTCCCTCAAATTTGACGGAAATTTTGCATAACAGCTACTCTCCGAATTTCCTCAAATTTGAGTCATGCCACATAATTTCAGTCACATACATCATTTTCATGGAATTTTCTCAATTTCATTCATATCTTTGAAACATTATGCATCTCAAACACAACATTTCATCAAATTATGCATATAAAGTTTCATGCTCAAGGAACTAACATAATCACATCATCATAAGTGTGCACGAGGTTCATCATCATAATCATACTCTCTCGTCCACCTATCTCAGTATCTTATGCTTTGACCCTTTCGGGCTTTAAACTTGTATTTGCATTATTATTACCCTCAAGGGGTTGGCACTTAAACTTTTCCTCTAAGATTTGAACTCACCAAGATTCCACTCAGCATTAACATAAAAGGAGAAAAATATATCATTTGCTTAAGGGGCTTAGAATCTCCATCGCGACCCTTTTAAGACCATCTTTGCCTAAGGCTCCATAATTAATTCTTAGATCAATTATGAGGGATTCCTAGGCATGTTCTCTAAGTTATAAACCACTTAGATCTCTTATCATCATCTTATACTTAGAAATTAGCACCTAATCATTTATGAAGGGATCTTGTACATGTCTTACTAATTATGAATCATTTATCCCTGAATTAATCATGCTAGAACAGATTTGCACTTCTTTGTATTAAGGTGTTCTAGAATTCTCATCTCAAGTCCCTTTTAAGTTACTTATTCTTTACTAGCTTCTCTAAATCGATCCTTGCTTCACTCAACATAATTTTACACATTTAACACCTTAGAAAGCATTTATACAGGAGCCAAACATAGAACCGAAATCATGAACCCATAAGATCACATAATCTCTTGGGTTGAAATGCATATAAGTTACTAGTTTTCTCTTGGAATGTTTCTAGAAACAAAAGGTGTTCTGGTAATCGATTACATGTTCCTAGTAATCGATTACCAGGAGCTCAATTCATTCTGGGTTTTCAAAAACAACCTAATCGATTACACATAATGGTAATCGATTACGTAGGGTTAAATCCTTTGAAAAGTAAAGAACATTTGGTAATCGATTACATTATAAGTAATCGATTAAGGGTTTCCAGAAACCTGGGCATGAAAAGCCGTAGTAATCGATTCTACACTCTGGGGTTCGATTACCAGAAACCAAAAGTCCTTCAAAACCTTCTGGTAATCGATTACATGGGTGGTAATCGATTACCAGAACCTCGAAAATTGAGAAAACATGATTTTGACACATTCCAAACTATTTTAAACCTCTTGAGACCTCATAAAACATTTTCCAACATTTCCTTGAAAATCATTCATGTATTTTACAAAATCAAACCATTGTTGGTTCATACCAAAACTCATCCATTTCTTTTTGAATGGAGTTTCCTTTTTAGGATACTTAGGGCAAGTCTTTGAGCTCTAGAGTATTTAGGTGATGACAAAATCTTAAACATGCCATGCACTTTATTTTACTCTTCATTAGAAAGTAAAGTGAGAGCATAAAATAAATATGAGATGCAACTTCATTATTATCTTTAAGGATTAAGTGATGACTTGAAATATAAACATGAAATGCAAGCTTGGGAATTTAAATATGGTAATGCAAGTTCATTCATTTACTCTTGTGAAATTAGTGATAACATCAAAATAAACATGAGATGCAAGACATAAATTTAAACATGAATGCATCTTGTTTTTGTCTTAGCTAGAGCTCTTGCAAGACTTTTAGAGGAACATAAACCTCAACCCATTATGTATCATAAGGCAAGCTTTAGAGTTCTTAGCACCTAGACTTCAAGAGAAATCTTAAGGTTTGAACTCATCATCAAGCTTAAGGAAATGGACCCAAAGTTCATCACTTTGTCTAAACAAAACTACAAGAACTAAGTCATATTCTTTATTTTATTGCTCATGGGCTTCAATCTAGCGTAAAACTCTAGAACGCCGACCAACTTTAAGGTTGGCAAGGGTAAGCTTAGAGCTCTTTGAAATCATGAGATTAACTTTCTTAACAAAACTTTTGTGATCTACTAGACATATTTTACAAACTTTGTTCAAATCCATAGAAGAAAAACTGAAATCCTTAAAGGAAAGGAAGAGGAAAAATCGAAACTTAAGCCAAGAAAAGAAAGGAAATCCAAGCATGTATGGTCCAAGACCAAGTTGTTTCAAGCTTTAGAGGTTTCTCACATGACAACAACAAGTCATTATCTTGAAACCTCATCATCAAGCTCACATTCTTTTTGTAAGAAGGCCTCTTGGCCGAAAGAAAGAGGAAGGAAAAGGAGTTTGAAACCAAGAGAAAAACTAGAACTTTCTTGAAGAACACAAACAAAAATCATCAAAACTTAACCCCTACCTTAAGAAGTCTTGAAGAGATGTAAGAAAGCTTTGTTTTCTAGATGGAAGGAGAAGGAAATCCTTTTGAAGTCTTGAGGAAGAAATCAGCCAAGTTGAGGGAATTTGAGAGGAATGAGAGAATTTGCAAGAAGTGTGAACTTACCAAGTGAACCAAAGTGTGACAAGGTTCATCAAGGCTTGGTATTTATAGAAAAATGAGACATGTTGGCTGATTTGGGGGAGGGAATGGCTGATGACTTTTCAAGGTCAAGGGAGGAGGAAAATATCTCTTACAAAAGCATGGGCTTAGGCATGGCAAGCATGGTTGGAAGCATGGGCAAGGTATGGCCTAAGGCATGGGCTTGGAGTGCATCAAAACTCAACATGTGGCACCATTTGGGACAGATTTTCGGCCACATCAGCCAAGGGGAAGGGATTTTTGTTCATGTAATTGTGGTTTAAGGATGTGTTTAAGTGTTTCTTTGATTAGGCTTTTGATTAGGAGTTTGTAAGCAAGTGTTTAGGTGAGAAAATGGTTAATTGAGGTGGTTCAAGACTTGATTAGGAGGGTGATCTTATTAGATTAGTAATTTAAAATAATTCTTTTGGTCAAATGAGGTATGGCTCAATTCCTTAATTTAAGGAAAGAGAGAGAAAACACTATTCAAGATTCCATGACTAGGAATCTTGAATTTAAAGAATACAATTAGAGTTTATCTAAGCAATCTTAGGTTCTAATTAACCTTAATAAATTATTTTGACTCTAGATTAATTATCGAAATAAATTAATCTTCGATTAGAGCCTAATATTGCTTAGGTTTGCTTAATTGTCATTAGGCTCATGGACACGTTTAGGGCAAAATGGTAATTTTGCACTAAAACTTGGACCTTTGCTCAACTAAACATCAAACATTGCTCATAAACATCATTCTAAACTTCCTGAAAAGTTTCTGGCTCAAACGGCACCTTTTACCCGTGTAGACACAGGAGGGGTATTTTGGTCATTTTGAGCCGAAGTTTAGAAAACGAGGTTTCACCTCGAATATCATTCATACAGCATAATCCCCTTCAAACATCGAGTTACCCATTCGAGGTTGCCTGGCAACTGCCCTTTAATTTCGGGTAAAAATGACCTCAGGGGCATTTTGGTCATTTGTACTAACAGAAGTGAGACGTTACATTACTCCCTCCTTAAAAGAATTTCGTCCTTTAAATCGTTACCTTAAAAAGCTCTGGATACTTCATCCGCATGATTCCAACTCCCATGTGTACTCCTCCGTCTTCTCGTCCCACGCGACTTTCACCAAAGGACTTCTCCTCAGACTCTTACACCACGGTCCACGATCCTCGTTGGTGGCAGGGTTGAAGTTAGGTCCTCCTCTTAACTGGACATGCTCTGGCTCTAACACATGGCTAGGGTCGGATTGATATTCTAAGCTGGGAGACGTGGAAGACGTCATGAAGATTTGACAATTTGGAGGTAGGGCTATTTATACCCGCCCGACTTCGAAGGATTTCAAAGGTTCAGAAATCGGGACTCAATTTCTTGATTTTCATGGCTCTACCTATTCCTGGAGTGGGAGTTATCCTCAAGAAAACATGCTCACCTTCTTGGAATTTAACGGCTTTCGCCGCTTGTCCGCATAGCTCTTTTGTCCCGCAGTTAGAAATTCTATCATTGATCATTTTTATTTGCTCTGGTTTCCCTCATGCATTGGTCCAAAATGCTTTGTTCTCCGAGATCATGCCAGGACAAAGGCGACTTACACTTCCTTCCATACAAGGCCTCTGATCTGCCATATCGAGACCGCATGATAACGTTGTTATACGCAGTCTAGAGCACAAGGTACTTATCCCAACTCCCTTTTCTATCCAAGACACATGCCCTTAGCATATCCTCCAATGTTTGGAGAGTTCTTTCCGATTGTCCATCCGTTTGTGGTGTAGGGTGTAAGCACAACTTAGAACCAAACGCCTTTTGAAAGGCTTCCCAAAAGCGCGGTCGTTGGATCTCGGTCCGAAATTATCGTCGATGGAACTCCGTGTAACCTTACTATCTCTTGGATGTAAACTGGGCCAACTTATCTAGGGAAAGGTTAACTTGATGGGTAGGAAATGCCGACTCTGGTTAACCTGTCCACTATTACCCATATAGCGTCATGGGCTGGGTTTGGGTAGGCCGGTCACAAAATCCATAGATATATTATCCCACTTCCATTCGGGATAGGCAAAGGTTGCAACATTCCTGAAGGCTTCGTGCTCAATCTTCACCTTTTGACAGACCAAGCACTTACTAACCCAGGCTACTACGTCCCTTTCAATCCGGGCCACCAAAACATCTTCTTTAAATCCTGATACATCTTGGTGGCACCAGGATGGATGGTGAAGTGGCTTTTATGGGCCTCCTCCAAGATACTCTCTCCAAGGTCACCATCTCGGGACACATCCGCCCTTCAACCTCCACAATCCATCTCCCTTGCTCAAAACCCTTAAGCTTTCCAGCCTTACCGCCTCTAGAGCCTCCTAAACTCTTCATTTTCTACTTGTGCCATCATCACCCTTTGTTTAAACCCACTTGTTCCTGTAGATGACACATCTTCACACTCTTTTCCGTTATTGACATCCCCAAATTCATGTCCCTAAACTTCTCTATGAGCTCAACTTCCTTGACCATCATGTGGGATAGCGTAATGATTTCCAACTCAGGCATCGCAACCACATTGGCCTTTGGTGGTAACTTAAGCCGAAATCATAGTCCTTTAGAAACTCCATCCACCTTCTTTGCCTCATGTTTAGCTCCTTTGATCAAAGAGATGCTTAAGACTCTTATGATTTGAGAAAACTTCAAACTCACTCCGTACAAGTGATGCCTCCAAATTTTCAAGGCAAACACTATGGCGGCTAACTCTAGGTCATGGGTGGTACCACCTCGTGAGGCTTGAGTTGTTGAGAGCATAGGCTACCACTTGCCTTTTTGCATCAACACACAGCCTAAACCTTGAAGCATCACAATATACCTCGAAGGGTACATGGGTCGGGCAAAACCAAAACTGAGTTCAAGGTTAACCTTTCCTTTAACTCTAGGAAGCTCTTTTCACAATGGGATTCCATGAAAACGGGTGTTCTTCCTAGTAGCTTGGTTAGGGAAGAGCAATTCTGGAAAAACCTTTGATAAACCTATATGATAGCACCTGAATCCAAAAAGCTAATTTCCATACGGTGGTCGGTCTATCCCAATTCATTCCAGCTTCTATCTTCTAGGTCAACGAGCTATACCTCCTTGATACTACATGTCCCAAAAACTTCACTTCCTCCAACCAGAATTCACACTTAGAGAGCTTAGCATACAACTTCTTCTCTTTCAATCCTAAAACCAACTCATGACTTCATGCTCCTCGTAAGTCTTTGAATAGATGAGTGTCATCTATGAAAACAACCACAAACTTATCTAAATAGGGTCTAAAGATCCATATAGTCCATAAACACGGCGGGTGCATTTGTCAGTCCAAAGGACATCACGGCGAACTCAAGTGTTCCAATCCGTTCCTAAAAGCGGTTTTAGGTATATCCTCATCTCTTACTCGAATTTGGTGGTATCCAGACCTCAAATCAATCTTGGAGAATACCACTCCTTCAACTGGTCCATAAGATCATCAATCCTAGGCAAAGGGTATTTATTCTTCACCGTCACACGATTCAATTGCCTATAATCTATACATAATCTCATGCTCCCATCCTTTTCTTAACAAACAAAACGGGGCTCCCATAGTGAGGCACTAGGTCTGATAAAACTCTTTTCTAACAACTCTTCCAATTGGGTTTTCAATTCCTTCAACTCCAAGGGTGACATCCTATACGGGGCTATCAAGATAGGTCCGTTCCCAGGTACCAACTCGATGGAGAACTCCACCTCTCTTCTCGGGAGGGAACTGGGTATCTAATCTGGAAATACCTCGGGTACTTCTTCACAGGAATGTCATCTATGTTCTGCTCAAAGTCTACCTCGCTGAGCGGCTAGAAGGACATATCCCTTAGTTTTCTCCCACTCCAGAAGACATCTACGACATTCACATAAAGTTTCAAGGTTTGACTAGTCTTGCTAGGGGGATGACGAAAAATAACAGATTTGGTATGACGATCTAACAACACATGGTTAGCGTCAAAGCCAATCCATGCCAAGGATTACACCTATGTCTTTCAGGGTAAACAAATTAAATCTATGACAAAAGATCTATTTTCAACGGTAAGATGGCAATTTAGACCAGTTACATGTATGTCAGGACGGTTGGTAGGAGTGGAAACGAAGATCAAAAGGAAGCTTAGAAACTTGCAAATTTAGAGACTCGACACTAGCATGTGAGATAAAAGAATGAGTAGCACAGAGTCATATAGCACAATTAAGGTTCTCCATTTAGTTCGCACTTACCTTCGATGAGGTCGTTGGATCCATGTGCGTCCTCTGCGTTGAGGGTAAAGACTCGTCCTTGGTGTTGCGGTCGGGGATTCCTGACTCGATCCTCCATTACTTTCCAAGTTCGCATAGTGGCCGAGCTTGCCATCAACCTGGGTCACTACTGAGGCTCCGCAGGGACGATTGCCATGATTCTTTCCACGGGGGCACTAGGCGCTGTGGAGGTACGGGGAAGGGAGAGGGGCTCCTTGGGGTGCCTTGTTCTTGTTCCCATTGGGCCCTCCTTGTTGATTGTTGTTGTTGTTATTGCGAGGACCGCCCATTCCGCCTTGTTGATGGTTGCGGTTTCTTCCGCGGGTTGGGGTTAACGGCGGCCTTGGGTGTTTCAGATGGTTGATTGTTGGGTCCTCTTTGTTGTTGTGGTTGATGATGTTGTTGTTGTTGCTTGCGATCGTTGGATTGGTAGGGATGGTAGTGGTTCCTCATTTGAGTCTGATTTGATGGCTTGAACTTCGGGGCTTAGGTCCCAACCAGACGATAGGCAAGCTCCGGCACTCATCTTCTTGTGCCCTTCTTCATGATTCGGCACTTGTTGACTAGGTCGGGAACCCTAATCTCCATGTGTGCCACGGAAGTTAAGTTCGGCCCTTAACGGGCCTCGAACTTAACACACTTCCATACCTCATCGGGGTTCCCTTGGAAAACTCGTGAGAACTTGATCAACTCTTCAAATTTCGCCGTGTCCTGGGCGACAGACATTCCACCTTGGACCAGACTGCATGAACTCAATGTCCTTGGCGTTCTTCACGGATTTCGGGAAATCTTCTCATAGAAGTACGTCTTAACAGCTCCCAATTGATGGCTGCGCGGTAGCTTAAGGTCGGGTCAGGGTCCACCAAAACTTGACGTGGCTCCATCATGTAGGGCAGCAAAGGTGACTTTCTCTTTCCTAACAGGTAACCACGGAGTACATATTTCCATGTTCTTGATCCACTCATCAAGCCTTGTCGGGTTTCGAGCTCCACGAAAGGTTGGGGGATAGCCTTGCGGAACTCCCAAAACGGCTTGTTCAACAGCTTCGCGGCGGGGGACCTTGGGCGCGTCCCTTGGTTGATTCATGCGGTCGAACATGCGTTCCATCGCCCAGCCATTCGCGTAATGCTCCGTATCATTCTCCTCGTTCACCGGCGTTGCGTTCCTATCTCTCCCCGGGTGCCATTGGTCCTAACACACAAGTCAACAAAACCAAGGTGATCAGCTTAACATTCCGAAACTAAATGAGCTAGTTACCATGGCATACAAGAGACAAGGTCATGAATGCCTACCTATAGCTTATCTCTAATAGCTAAGCACTACACATGACATACTAACGTAACATGCTTCTAAAGCATGGTCGGTGCAATCCTAAGGCTAGATTGAGAATTGAACTCTTCTGATACCATAATGTAACACCCTAATATTTAACCCCAATACGCCTAGGACGTATCAAGACTAATTATTAGTTATTACTTTTCTTTAAATTCATTTATAAAATACTTAGCGGAAAATACGGTAAATTTTTTTTTGAATGATTTATATACCGAAGTGCGAGCCTTTGCGTAACATAAACAACGTGAAGCGGAAGAATAAATAAAACATACAGAATAAACATTAAAGAACACATCCATCATAAACATCATTCCTCATTACTTTAGATAATATAGTTTAGTACATCACAAGGAAATATAACGGAAACATAAAGTCTTACCAATACTCATGGGCAGAGCTCAGGACAATGGGAAACATAAAGACAAATACATGGTAATAATCCCAAAAGAT